>JARBWK010000002.1:134574967-135174967 GCA_030556195.1 Anolis apletophallus | reverse complement strand
TAGGTTAATTCAGTCAGACAGTCAGTCACGTTTATTGAGTAACCGTCAGGTCATTTCAAATAAAAGCTCCAACAGCAGTAGTAGTATGTACAAGATAAAAGATAAAATCAGTACCTAATGTGCAAAGCAAATACAATGTAACACATTAAAAGCTAAGCTTATTGCAATTGTCATAGGAAGGGGAACTATTAGCATAGGATACTTAAGAGGCCCAGTGATCAGTTGATGAGACGCTTATTACCACTGTACCGTGGGCTGTTCCGTGCCGGCTACTGGATTAGGTTAATTGATTACAACAGTACTTCACCAATTGTAAGCCGGTCATTAAGACCTGATTGTCTCATGCTGGGTTTTGGAGTGGCCTCTGATCCCAGAGTAACTATCCAATAGGCCTCGCGTTGAAGCAGTATTGTTTTGGTATCCATGTGGGCTGAAGGCTTAATCCGTTCGAGAACCAGGACTTTGAAATCCTCAAAGTGATGTTTTTCTTTAAAGTGGCAGTATAACAGAGTATTTTCATTTTTGGTCCGAAAACGTGAGCGATGCTCCAAAATTCTAGTCCGGAGTTCCCTACTCGTTTCACCTATGTAGAGTCTGTTGCAGCCACATTTTAAACAATAAATCACATTTCTACTTGCGCACGTTGCCCAAGTGCGGAGCTTAATTTTGACGCCGTTATGGGGACTAATTATGAAGTCATCATTACAAATGTGTTTGCAGATTGAGCATTTGCCGCATCTACTGGTGCGATTGGGGTAGAGTGTCTCCGGTTTCTTCTTGATACGATGGTCAGAATGAATGTGTAGTTGTTTCATACTTCTTGTCTTTTTGGCAGCAATAATAGGAGGTTTTTTCAGTCCCGGTATGGAATTAACTAGGGGCCAAAAGTTCTTTACAATTCTGGTAATATCTCTAGAATGACGGGTATATACAAGAAGTGGCCACACAGAGCGATTTAAAGGTGTCACTTCTTTATTTTTGAATAAGTCTTGCCAGGATGTACCTGAAACTTTGGTATATGCCTGATTTAAAATATTTGTGGGATACCCTCTTTGTTTTAAATCAAACATGAGTTGCCTGGCAGACGTCTCAAAATCTGTGGTATTTGTAGAATTTCTTTTTAGGTGCAGCAATTGTGAATAAGGTAAATTGTTTTTTAGGGCCTGTGTATGAAATGAAGTATAATGTAGAAATGCATTTTTCTTTGTGGGTTTAATATAGTTCTTAACTTTTAATGTCTCATCTTCCACAAATACAGTAACATCCAAAAAATTGATTTTCTTGTGGTCATGTTCAAACGTAAAAACTATATTTTGGTTCCAGGAGTTAAAATAATCTATAATCTCATTGATATTACCCGTGGAATCCATCAGGAAAAAAAGTCATCTATATAGTGATGATATCGCCTAATGGGTATAGTGACCGCGTTGTAAATAAATTCTTCCTCCAGGGCTGTCATATAACTGTTAGCGATGGATGGTGCCCCATTGTCGCAGCGACCAACTCCATTTTACAACCGTTGGCCATTTACCTAGATCAATTTCTCCAACCGTTTGTTAAAGAAGCTCCAGCTTATATTAAAGACACTAAAGATTTCATTCAAAAGATTGATGGATTACCCATTAAACAAACAGAGATTTTGGTCACAGGGGATATCACATCTTTATATACCAATGTGGAACTTCCTTTAGCGAGAGTGATCATCTTTTGTAGTAACCCAGTTCCCTTTCGTGCCTGGGGGACAGGGGGCAGCACCGGGGGTCCCACTTGCATTAGGGCCAGCTGCAGCTGATGAGGACATGGAGGAAGGGGATGACGAGATAGCTGGGCCTTCCTCTCCCACAGACAGCTTGGCCTGGGATGATGAATAGCCTGATGGCTATGATAGCTGGGAAAGTCAAGCTGACCCTGAGAGTGCTGACTCAGATCAGTATGAGAAACCAGGTGGTTTCGGGTCGCAGGAAAGGATCAGGGAAACAGTGGAGGATGAGCCCATGGAAGCCGAAAGGGAGTTCGGCTCTCACGAAGATAGCGACCCAGGTGCTGGGAGGCAAGGACGGAGCTTTGATAGGAGACGGAGCATTGAGTCCAGCAGGAGAGATTGGCACCGCAGCCCAGAGCGCCAGAGAAGCGCTAGATCCCGTAGCACAGATTGGCGTCGCAGCCTAGAGCGTCGGGGCCTCGCCAAGGGAATTAAGTATAGGATCCATGGGAAAGGATCCTCAGTAGCTCGGCCACTTCTGTTCTGAAGGGAGTGAAGCGAGCGAAGATCCACGGAGCCAGGATTAGGCTCGTGCCATGCCAAGAAGTTTCTTGGGTTTACTTTCATGAACCTTGCCTTGTTTGCCTTGCCATGGACCAAGTCTGTTTTTGATCCGCTTTGTGTTGCGGAGCCTTGCCAAGCCTTTGCCTTTGGATTTACTGAAGACTCTTTACCTTCATTGCTACTTTGATACTTTTTATGGACAATTACCCTTTTCACCTGTTTTTTTATTATTCAATACATAGTTAGCTGATTACCATCTCTGTGTGTGTGATTAAGGGGCCGGGCCGAGACCCTGCATCGTGACATCTTTAAACTTTTGGATTCCAGACCTAGACCGCACCAACCACCTACGGCGTTTTTGATAGAATTACTAGATTTTATTTTCAATTGTAATTATTTTCAATTTGATGGACAATATTTTATTCAACAAATTTCTATGGGATTATCTGCAGTGCCATCCATCGCTAACATTTATATGACAGCCCTGGAGGAAGAATTTCTTTACAATAACGCAGTCACTATACTCTCTTATACTGCCACTTTAAAGGAAAACATCACTTTGAGGATTTCAAAGTCCTGGTTCTTGAACGGATTAAGCCTTCAGCCCACATGGATACCAAAACAATACTGCTTCAACGCGAGGCCTATTGGATAGTTACTCTGGGATCAGAGGCCACTCCAAAACCCAGCATGAGACAATCAGGTCTTAATGACCGGCTTACAATTGGTGAAGTACTGTTGTAATCAATTAACCGAATCACTATTGTTATCGGGTTATTTATACTGCTAGCCTTCTTTTCATTCTCTGTCCAGGATATACACACGATATTATGGCATTGACCGAATAAGATTGATTATTATTATATCATTGGGTATGTGTTATACAGCCTTCCTTTGTTAGTACCTGTCGAGTGCTTTATGTATTAATATGAAAATGTTTATATCAATATATGATGGCTTTATTATACATTTGTTTATGGATTGGATCTGGACCTTCGGAAACCGAATTCTAATTTAGGAGACTTGTTCTTTGAGGTCCCGATGAAGCCTCTATAGGCGAAACGGCTAGACCGTCGACCATCCTGAGCTGCCTGATTGTGGATATACAAATATTGAAATTGATTTAAGAAATATTGTTATTATTTATGGCAACTCAGTGACCCTTTCTCTGCTTGGATTTACAAATACCGCTTTGTTGTGGTTTGATTTTGATTTCACTTTGGAATACGCTTGAGAATTGTTTCCCCAGAGTTCTGGAATTTAACTCTTTACTCTATATTATAAATATTTCTGATTTTTGGACACAACTTGTGTTTGCGCTTTTGTTTTCTTACGACTACTTGGGAACTACAATACACTTTTTGCATTTTGTCCACAAGAACATGACCACTTGAACTACTGATATATCCCATGAATGCATGTGCTGACGTACTTATTTTCTGTAAATTGTAGAGGATAACCTCATTTGGATTTTAAGAGATGGTTAGAAATTACAATTTCCTGGATTCTTGTAATTGGATGTTTATTTTGCACTGAAATAAGAGGAAAAATAAATCTTAAACAAGTGTAGAAATCTTAGTAATGGAAAAGAATGGCATTTTTAGTCATAGGTATGTGATAAGTGTAAGAGCATGAGAAAGTTAGAGTTGGAGTAAGCTACATAAGAGACTGTTAACATGTATGAATGCTAAAAGTGAGGAATGAGTTTTTTCTTACTGTGTT
Source organism: Anolis apletophallus (assembly GCA_030556195.1). NCBI lineage: Eukaryota > Metazoa > Chordata > Lepidosauria > Squamata > Anolidae > Anolis > Anolis apletophallus. The sequence goes on along the minus strand of JARBWK010000002.1, from coordinate 135,170,979 downwards.
TTTCATTCTTCAGAAGATTAGTCAGATCCTTTCCCAAATATTGGGGTAAATGAAAGCTGTAGTTCTTGGCCATGATGTACTAAACAGTGCAACAGAGAACCCCTTTAAAAAGACAAAACAGTAAAATACTGGGAGGTATTGCGGTACCATTATAGGAGTGCTGAAAGGAGATATAAGGTGCTGACTCATATATGTTTGTTCAGTATGTGTCAATGTGTTCAATGTTTCTTTTTAATGCAAAATCAAATAAAGTTCATTATTTTAAAAAAAGAAAAGAAAGGAGATATAAGGTCATCCAGGGATAGGAGTTTGGCATATGGCAAATATAAATATGTTGTCCTCTATTCCTGCTCAAAAAGTTTTACCTTGGCATGCCATATGTAGCACCTAGTAATCACTGTGCAAGGCTTTCACCATATATTAACCCCCTCGCCAGGGCCGTAGCCAGGATTTTGATTGGGGGGGCTGAGTTTGGTTCGGGGAGGGCTGAGACTGGGTGGAAGAGGGTCTACCCTAGCAAACCTTTTGTATTGTTATCCCAATAACTCCATTAATGTGGGCTATAATGAGCATGGTGATCAGATCATGATATGAATAAACGTAACAGTTTAAATAATGTACCAGTAAGGCCTTCTCGTGGACCACCCTGAGAATTTCGGGGGGGGGGGGTGAAGCCCCCTAAGGCCCCCCCTGGCTGCATGCCTGCCCCTTGTACACATATTTTGGAAAGGAAGGCATATGCAAAGTTGGTGGAGGACCAATTTGTAGAAAGACACACAAAATCAGAAAAAGAGGGTTCTAATTTTATTCCAAACTGGAATAGGAAAAGTTCTCTTTTAGAGTATAATTCCTCCAATCCCAGTAAGTACTCATGCTGGGTGGAGGATTCCGGGGTCTATAGTCTGAAGACTAGCTTTTGTATATTTACATATATTACAAATACCATTATTGCCACCAATGATAGCTGATATTCCACATCAGTGACATAGCTATTAATTCACAACTAAGTAATGTCTCCTGAACCAAATTCCCCACTTTCCACCTTAACAGCCATATCAGGTGAAGGAAGTCTGTTCAGCTGCTGATCAGGACTCAATGAAAATGATAAAATGAAACTGACACAAGGAATTATGATGGAGGTTCTGCTTCTGATTATTACATTGTCAGTGGTAGGAAACATCCTCCTTGAACTGCAATTGGAATCTGAAAACACTTCCTTACCCTACCCAGCTGCTATGTTATCTTACAGAAATTTTACATAGTTTACCAAATATAAAATAGTTATGGATCCATAACCCCTAGTTACAAAATCACAACCTAGGGTTACAAATTACATTACTGATTGGCAGTTCTTTTCTATAGTTTCATTATTTTTCCATAGTCAACATGCAGACACCAACACTCCCCTTTTCATTGTTCAAAGAGTTCTCAAATGTCCACTCCACTTTTTTTGATCTTTTTACATGCAAAAATGACTGATAGAGCCCCCACATTATTATGTGACTCTGCATCCATTTCAGGCCTGTACTGCCATTTTGTCAAACTAGGATGCAACTGTTTAGCCATTTTGAAATAGGCATGTATGGATCTAGAATAGGTGGGATGATATGACAAAATTGCATGTTATGGTTCTTTGGAAGATTTAAAATTTATAAGGTTGAGGATTGCACAGTAGATTAAAATGGAAGGGCTAGCTCTGCAAAGTTCCTTAGGAAATTTATATGACCCTCTCATCGACTGGCAGTTGCATATCCCTGTCTTAAAGCAAAAACATTGAGGAGCATAATTCCTGGCTCCAGTGAACCATTTATAAGCCCAAAATAAATTTAAAAAACAGATTTTTTTGTTAATTTCTACAGAAATTTTCTTAGCCTGTGAAACCAACTTTTAGACATGAAACTTTGCAGATTTCAGCTGTGTTTGGCTTGACACTCAAGAAATGGTTATGCTTGCCAAGACGTTTTCATGTTTAGACAAAAGAAGGAGCACATTGAAAGGAAATATATCTCTTTTATTTTGACTCTACTTACAATTAAACCATTTTGCTCTTCTCTTCAGATTTGAATGAATGTAATCTGTATGGGACATGTAGCCAAATGTGTGGAAATACAGATGGATCATATATCTGCAGCTGTGTGGAAGGTTATCTTCTCCAACCAGACAAAAAGTCTTGCAAAATTAAAAGAGGTAAGAAGAAATACCATAGTTTTTCCCTTCTGCAATTAATTTTTCAATTATTTAGTTATCTTTCTTTCAGTTGGTAATACCTGCCCCTGGGCAAATATGCAGAGCTTAGAAAGATGCTTTAAAAAGTAATTATGGTCACCATTCCAAGGCTAAGAAAGTAATCAATCACTTTTTATGGTTTTATATGGTTTGCAGAAGTAACTAAAATAGTTACACATTTATTTTAAAAGTATGATTTCTACAAATTACTGCCTGTGATATAAAACTTGCTAACTTTATATCCAGCACTTTGATTACCAGCACCACAAACAGAGAATACATTAGTTTGAATAATAATATTCCCCATCATTTCGTCATTTCACGGGCCTATAACTACCAAAGTAGCTAAAATGTTAATGAAGTTACTTCTAATTAAGTTACAGCTCCAATGTATCTTGATTGAGTCTTAATTAATGCTAAGAGAATACACAAATAGTTGATTATTTCATTTTAATTAGTTACTTTCAAACTGTACAAATACTTTTAATTACTTAGAAATTATGCTAGAAGTATATATTAGGCCTGGTTGATCCACAAAAAATGGTTCAAAACTCGTTCTGGATGCAGGGGGCGCTGGTGCTTCAAATCCGAAGACCTTCTGAATTTTTTGGGGGAATCAAAATTGGTTCAGAAAAATTCCAAAATTTCGGAATTAATTTGTTGATGGTGGACACACATGTTTAACCCAGTTTGGACGTGGATTGCTTCCCTCGGCCTGAGATCTGGGGGGAAAGCCTTTCCACCCAGATCTCAGGTCAAAAGAAGCGATCTGCGTTAGTTTGGATGGATTTCTTTCTTCCGCGTGAGAACTGGGCGTTAAAGGCAGCTGTCGGCCCAGTTCCTAGGTGGAGGAAATAAATCTCCCGGAAGGAAAGTCCAGGTAAGGGAAACCCGCTGATTCCTTTCTGAAAATGGTGGCGGTGGCTTCGAAATTGCAAATTCATTTCCAGATTGCTTACATCGCTTCAAAACCACTTCAAAAGTGAATTAATTCCAAATTAATTCTGATTTTCATACATTCCGAAAAGCCTAACCAGGCCTATTATATATAACTGGAAAACCAAAATCGAATTATCAAGATTTTTACCAGTGGAAAATCAACACAGCAGCTGCTTAGGACTTTTCTCAATGAATCTGAAAAAAGGTTTTATGTTAGTCAAACACCATTTGAGCAAGGTTTTACTAACATGAGTGGACAGTTCTACTTAGTCAAGGTTTGTAAAGCTGCCAATTCTACCCTTCACTTAAATCCCATGTGGTATTTTCCCCTGTGCTCAACTAAATGACTGTTTCTAATAATTTAAGACAAAATAAATGAAATCATCGGAAGATAACTCCCTCTGGATATCAGACCTAAGACTTCTACTCATTCCTGCAACAGTCCCATGAGAGTTGATTTCATGGTATTAATAACATGCTCTATTGGATAATTAATGCATATTTTCATTAGTAATATCAAACTATGTGTTTAAGAGAATTAGCAGGCCTGATTTAATGAAGTGGAACTGAAGAAAGCATGTCCCTAGTCATTGCCTTCAATATTCAGACTATGTGTTATTGTTGATTTTTGCATTCCATTCCCCCCATGAGCATCCATAATGATAAAGGTCACATTTAACATAAAATGGTAAAAGAAATCAAGTAATTTATCAGTCATAATGTCCCTATGGTGTGAATGAAAAATAAATTCAAATTTACTTACTTTCTTTTCATTGCAAAAAATGAACGTATTGAGGTAGTGGTGGACTTCATGTTCCTCTAAAAAGTATTAAACTGTGGAAGGAAAATGAAAATGCATGCAGCATTGGGGAAAGTGTGTGTTTCTAGTCTTAGGAAAATGTTTACAGTAGAATATGATTAAAAGTATTGATAAGCTCAAAATATCAGTCTTGTTTAAATTTCATATTGATCCACAAAGTACAACAAATAGATTTGAAATACAATAATATAATAGAAAAGATTTTTTTGCAGGAGAAAAATCTATTTCAATCTCTTCCCACCTGTCACTCCTCAAGAATGTCATTTTAATGGGATTTAGCAAATATCATTCCTTATATATTCACAACTGGCAAGTACCATGAACACAAATTCCATTGTTTCACTCCAATGGGAAGTGCATTTGCCAGTATTTTAGGTGGATTTTATGTGAGGACAAATAAAAATGATTTAGACTGCCATCCTCTGGTGTTTCTTGTGTAGGTTTTTATGGTACGTGTTTGCCGAATCATCTCCATGGTCCTTATATGATGCATGGAGCTTGTCCAATGTACTGCAGCCTTGACCTGTGTTACCTGAAGTTGCTGGTTACTCTGGAGCTTTGGATTATCCAGCAAAGTCAGGAAGTGGCACACCAACCCACTTTAAGCAGGCTAAGGAAAGTGGGTTGTCATATCTTACCTCCTTCCAACTTACTTTAGTGGCAGCAAATACTCCTACAACACAGAATGGCAATATCATTTGAACCAAGAAATTGGAGAGGAAGTGGGGAAAAGGGTGAGCAATTATTTTATCCCCCTCCCCATCTCTTCAGCATGTTGGATAGCGTATTTCCAGACACAAAAGCATGTCTGTTGCCAATTTGGTGCCTGGTGTGCATCATTGAGGAAAGTTAGAAGGGAGCAAGATATGGTGGGCATATAAGTAGCACCCAACCAGTTTCATGTTGCTTACACATACAGCCCCTGAGCTGCGTCAGGGACTGATTCTGTAGCCCATGGTGATCCGGATTAGCTTTGAGGCAATTGCCTTGCAAAGATGCACCCCTATTCTCATTTTCTTTGGGTTAAATTCCATTGAAATACTCATATGACTACGTCTTGGTATACATATAGAGTTACTAGACGTGGCACAAATAATAGGTTTGAGGGAGAAAGTCAGATTAAAGTGACTGAAAACAATGAAGTTGTTTTCTAGACCTGTAAAAACAAAATGTTGGCAAACTCATATGGCCATATATGCTTTCAATATTGTTACAGATTTTGCAACATAAAAACTCATATTATGTTGTTCTTCCTTATACATGCTTGTGTTCAGTGAAATTTCATTCCTTCACCTAACACATTGATTTGATTTGTTGCCATACTCCCTAAGAGGCTTGGCTGATCCATAAAAAATTTGGTTCTAAACTACAAATGGGGGGGGGGATTATTTTTATTAGTAATAGAAATACTTACCAAAAAAATTCCAAAAAATTCTTAATTGATATGTAATTAATAATGAAATTTGTTATTAGTTATTATTCCAGCGCATGCGCACAGCAGGAAAACAGGGCTGACATCACAGGCAAATCAAGGGGGAAACATTTGCCTTCACTTCTGGAGTGCAATTGACTGGAGCTGAAAATTTATAACATATAGAAATGGCACCACCAACTTTCTGCATATTGATGAAAGTACAGAGAGTGTAAATAAATATACTAACAACATGATAAAAGCAAGCTATATCAACAAATAATCAATTAATGCAAATGAAATGCACAGAGATACAGTATGAGCTTCTTCTAATACGGTGGTTCTCAACCTGGGGTCCCCAGATGGTTTTGGCCTACAACTCCCAGAAATTGTCAGATTATTGCATTTTGAATGGCAATTCATGAGTCAGCACAAGATGTATTTTCTGCAGTGTGACATGTTTGACACCAGATGGCGCTGTCTCAAGACTGATGAATAGAATCTTGAGAAATGACAGTTGGGATCTGACAGTTGGGAATTGTCCGTTGAAGAGGACAGTTGGATTAAATATCTGTGAGGAAAGGATGTTTAGGAAGGTAGCTCTAATTGCTGTTGTTTTTCCATGCTTAGCTTGTTATTGTTAAATTCAATTCAATACAAAGTTATATTTTTACCTTGTGAATTGAATGAGAGTGTCATTATTCACACGAACAGAGACTGGAGTTTATTGGGCCGATGGGGAATTAAACTTCTATATTTCTGTTGCCTATTCCGCTGTGGCATAAATACTCGACGCCGAAGAGGTTATGGGCCCAGATCCCAGAACCCAGAACACAGAATCCAGAATTGCAGAGGCACAGAGATACTACATAACCCATAATTCATAGAAAAAGTTTTTGAATAACACTAGAAATTGCAGCAGAAGTCGCTGTTTACCTCAGTGTTAGAGAAAAAGCTGAAGTGAATTTTTGCCAGGAGCATCTGTAGTGTGAAGAAAGATGGCATTATTTGGAGCACAGCATCATTTAGAAAAACTCAGAGGCAGCTCAAATTATTTAATATGGGCTACCAAAGTGCGAGCAGTTTTGGCAAAGGAGGAGCTGCTATCCTGCCTTACACATCGACTGATTTCTGATGCAGAAAGGTTGAAAGATGGCAAGGCAAGGGCTACCATCATCCTGTCAGTCGACGATAGGAACCTCACATATTTAGCTCTGGAAGAAACAGCCGCTGACTGTTGGAAAAGGCTTGAAAAGCTGTATCAGCAGGCTACTGGAGGCTCAAAAGTTTTATTGAGCAGAGAACTGTTTTCACTGAAGCTTCTGTCAATGGAAAATTGTGCCAGAGAGACTCATTTGAGTAAAATGCTGAGCATATTTAATGATTTAGCAGCAAGGGGCACCAATTTTACAGAAGATCAGAGAGGCTTAATTCTACTAAGCAGTTTGGGGCAGAGCTACAACTCATTCATTGACTCCATGCAATCTGTGAAAGAAGAGGACATCAACTTTGACTTAGTTTCGACTAGATTGGAGAACTGGGCTTGTTACAGAAGAAATGCCCAGCAACTTTCAACGGAGAAGAAGATCAACAAAGGCTTCAATATGAAGAGGAAAGAGACAATCCAGTGTGACATCATCTGTTACATTTGTAATAAAAGAGGACACAAAGCTAGACAATGTCATCAGAACAAGTTTAAGAAGAGTGAATCAGCACAGAGCAAGAAAGAACAGATCAACAATTCAAGAAAAGACTCTGATTCAGGCTGTCTGTTGATGAGTTTACAATGTAACAATGATTTTATTCCTCAGGTACCTTGGATTATTGACTCTGGGAGTGCAAAGAGTTTTGTTAAGGATAGTAAATTGTTAGCAGAGAAGGAACCTTTATCTGGTTCTATGCAAAGTTGTGTGAGTCTAGCCAATGGTCAAAGGTGCAAGGTTTTAACAAAGGGAGAAGTTGAAATTGGTCAACTTAGTCTAAAGTTAGACAATGTTTATTTAGTTCCTGAGCTAGAACACAATGTTCTAGGGGTGAAACAACTTGCAGACCATGGTTTATCCATTGTGTTTGAAGGGGAGTTATGTAAAATGAGTAATAAAAATACAGGTATGTATAAGGAAGTAAAATTTCAAAATGGTTTCTATAGAATGAATGCTAGTAATAAAATGTCTACAAATAGTATTCAGAGTTTGAAGGGAAACCTCTGCATGGTGACAGATGTCTGCACATGCTACACAGGAAGTTTGGCCACATGAACTATAATATGATTAGAAAGACTGCACAGCTAGTAGGCATTCAAATACCAGAATGCAGAAATTATTTAGAGTGTGCTGTCTGTAACAAAACAAAGTTAAAGGCTTATCCTGTTGCCAAAAGGAGTGATAGAGTAACAACTAAGTTACAGTTAGTACACATGGATCTAGCTGGACCTTTTCCAAAGAGTATTGAGGGAATGTATTTCTACTAGTAATAGTAGATGATAGGTCTCGATTTGGCTTTGTTTATCCTCTGAAAGGTAAATTTCAGGTGTATGAAAAATTTATTGAATGGTACAATTTTGTGAAGAACCAATTTCCTGATTTGACTGTTAAACAAGTTCAATCTGATAGAGGAGGTGAATTTGTGAATGAAAGACTTAAGAATTTTTTTAAGGATAAAGGAATTTGGCATAGGAAAACAAATCCGTGTGTATCATGAGCCTACGGGAAAGGGCGACTAATAAGTCGAATAAATAATAATAATAATAATAAAAGAAAATGGAATTGCGGAGCGTTGCTTAGGTGTAATTCAAACCATGGTAAAATCAATGCTTGAGGATGCACAAATGTCCAAAGGTTTTTGGGCAGAAGCAGCTAACACTGCCAATTACGTGCTGAATAGGTTATGGACCTCAAGTGTAAATGAAATCCCATTCTATTTGTTTTATGGAAGACATCCAAAGGTGGATCATTTTCAAGTATTTGATGCACATGCAAATGTCTTAATTCCTATACAGCAAAGAGACAAAAGAGATCAGCATTGGGTAAAGATGCAATTTATTGGATATGAAGGTGGAACAAAAGGCTATAGATTCTGGAATGGCTCTTCTCCAGGGAAGAAGATCACAGTCTCCAGATCTGTAAAGTTCGAAAATAATACTCATTGGGATAGAATTCATGCGAACACTGAAGTGTTCATAACCCCAGTATTTCTAGAGTAAAGAATGAATCTGAAGTTGTAGAGGTATTAGATGAGGCAAATGTGGAAGAAAGCAAGGAACAATCTGAAGAAAGTAATTTTCATGATTTTTGCGCCACAAACTCTGACTTAGTGTCCAAATCTGTAACAGAGGTTGATGGACATTGTCAAGAGGAGATTAGGGATGTGGAGGAGACTAAGGATGAGATTCCTAGGAGATCCACACGTATCACTAAAGGAATTCCACCAGCCAAGTACCAAGTCACGCAAATAGGAAGTATAGAGTGGAAAGATCCTAATTCTTACGCTGAAGCATTGCGTAGACCGAAAAATGAAAGTGATTGTTGGGTAAAAGCAATGAAGAAGGAATTTGATTCACTTCATTCTTTAAATGTTTTAGAACAAGCAGATGTAACCAAAGATGTAAAGGTAATTGGTTGCAAGTGGGTATTTAAAAGGCATTGCTGAAGGAAAATCAACATGGTTTCTGCAAAGGCAAATCATGTCTTACTAACTTGTTAGAATTCTTTGAGGGTGTAAATAAACACATAGATAAAGGGGACCCAATTGATATTGTTTACCTTGACTTTCAAAAGGCTTTTGACAAAGTCCCTCACCAAAGGCTCCTAAATAAGCTCTTCAGCCATTGAATCAGGGGACAGGTCTTGTCCTGGATTGGAACCTGGCTAAACTGTAGGAAACAAAGGGTGGTAATAAACGGACATTTCTCTGGGTGGAAAGAGGTGAGAAGTGGCGTACCCCAAGGTTCAGTTTTGGGTCCGTTACTTTTTAATTTATTCATTAATGATCTGGATGTAGGAGTGAATTCTGAGGTAGCAAAGTTTGCAGATGACACTAAATTGTTCAGGGTAGTTAAAAATGAAACTGATTGTAAAGAGCTCCAGAAAGATCTCTCGAAATTGAGTGAATGGGCAACAAAGTGGCAAATGCATTTTAACCTAAACAAGTGTAAAGTCATGCACATCGGGGCAAAGAACCCCAACTACACCTACAAATTGATGGGGTCAAAGCTTTCCGAGACAAACCAGGAAAGGGATCTTGGGGTCTTGGTGGACAGCTCAATGAAGATGTCAACCCAGTGCGCAGCAGCAGTGAAAAAGCAAATTCTATGCTAGGCATGATCAGAAAGGGAATCGAAAATAGGTCAGCAAATGTTGTATTACCTCTCTACAAATCGATGGTAAGGCCACATTTGGAGTACTGTGTACAATTCTGGTCTCCGCACCTTAAGAAGGATATAACGGAACTGGAAAAGGTACAGAAAAGGGCAACAAGAATGATCCAAGGGATGGAGCGGCTCCCTTATGAAACCAGGTTGCAACGCCTTGGTCTTTTAAGCCTTGAAAGACGGCGTTTAAGAGGTGACTTGATCGAAGTGTATAAAATCATGCATGGGATAGAAAAGGTGAATAAAGAAAATTATTTTCTTTGTCACAAAACACTAGGACTAGAGGGCACTCCCTGAAGCTCCAAGGTAGGAAAATTAGGACTAATAAAGGGAAATATTTCTTCACCCAGAGGGTCATTGGGTTATGGAACTCACTTCCAGAAGAGGTTGTGACAGCTGTCAGCCTGGACAACTTCAAGGCAGGATTAGACAGATTCATGGATACCAAGTGTATCGGTAGTTACTGAAAAGGACATTCAAGTGCCACCTCGGAGTTGGTTGAGGTAGGCAGGATTTCCCTGGGTACTGCTTGTGGGGGGTCGGGAGCAGGTCAGGGTTTTGCCCTCCCTTCTGCTCGAGATCCCCGTGTACAACTGGTGGGCCACTGTGTGATACAGAATGCTGGACTAGATGGGCTGAGGTCCGATTCAGCATGGCTCTTCTTATGTTCTTATAAAAGGAAAACACAAGTTGATGGTTCATTATTGTACAAAGCAAGATTGGTTGCACAAGGTTTTGGTCAAATTTACAATCAAAATTATGATGAGGTATATGCTCCAACGATTAGACCTGAAACAATTAGGACTGCTTTAGGCATCGGTGTGCAAAGAAAGTATGTTATAAGGCACTTTGACATTGCCACAGCTTATTTAAACACAGAGCTGACTGACAATGTATATATGAGAGCAATACCTGGTTTTGAATAAGATACTCCAACTGGTGTGTATCGACTACGGAAGGCATTATACGGGCTAAAGCAAGCAGCGAGATGCTGGAACCAGTGTATAGATGAAAAGTTAAAGGTTCTTGGCTTCGAAAGAAGCAATGTAGATACATGTCTATATAAGAAAGGAAAAGAGTCTAAAAAGCAAACATTTGTTTTGGTGTTTGTCGATGATCTCTTAGTACTAGCACCATCCGAAAGGGATGTGGAACAAGTTTTTAAGGGACTAAACTCAAGTATGACTGTAAAAGATCTTGGAGAAGTCCGGAAATACTTAGGCGTAAATGTAACTAGAACTGAAAATGATATTTATCTAGATCAAAAAGACAATTTTTTGAGTTACTTGAGAGAACAAGATTGACTCTGTGTAAAACAGTAGCAACTCCAATGGTACCAGATTTTTTAAAGCTTGATAGAGGTGAAATGTTTGTCAATCAAACATTGTATAGATCAGTGGTTGGGAGCCTCTTGTATTTGGCAAATTGGACTAGGCCTGACATTGCCTATGCCACTAATGTACTAAGCAGGAGAGTGAATGAACCAACGTTGACTGATTGGCAAGCTGTAAAACGAGTGTTAAGATATTTGAAAGGAACATGTGACAAAAAGCTAAAAATTTGTCCAAAAGAAAGCGGTATGAAGGGGTTTGCAGACGCAAGTTTTGGTGACAACAAACAAAACTTGTCATGTTCCGGGTATCTAATTAGTTTTAATGGGATACAAGTGACATGGAAATCTCGTAAACAGTCACATGTTTGTTTATCCATGGCAGAAGCCGAATTTTCTGCTTTGTCTGACTGTTGTACAGAACTAGAGTGGATAAAGGCTCTAGTAAACGAGTTCCAAAGTTTTGAAGATAAGATATCTTTATTTACTGATTCTCAATCTTGTATAGCAATATCAAATGCTGAAGGATTAAAGCAGAGAACAAAATATATTGGGGTAAGGTACCAAAATGTTAGAAAGTTAGTACAGGATGGTTTTATTAATCCTGTGTATGTCCAGTCAGATGAGAATATGGCTGATATGTTTACAAAATCATTGACTAATTGTAAATTAAATGTATTTTGTAAGAAGATATTGTTATTATAAGTAATGTGTGTACTTGTGTTGCTCATGAAGGAGGAGTGTCAGATTATTGCATTTTGAATGGCAATTCATGAGTCAGCACAAGATGTATTTTCTGCAGTGTGACATGTTTGACACCAGATGGCGCTGTCTCAAGACTGATGAATAGAATCTTGAGAAATGACAGTTGGGATCTGACAGTTGGGAATTGTCCGTTGAAGAGGACAGTTGGATTAAATATCTGTGAGGAAAGGATGTTTAGGAAGGTAGCTCTAATTGCTGTTGTTTTTCCATGCTTAGCTTGTTATTGTTAAATTCAATTCAATACAAAGTTATATTTTTACCTTGTGAATTGAATGAGAGTGTCATTATTCACACGAACAGAGACTGGAGTTTATTGGGCCGATGGGGAATTAAACTTCTATATTTCTGTTGCCTATTCCACTGTGGCATACTCGACGCCGAAGAGAAATCCTAACAGCTGGTAAACTAGCTGGGATTTCTGGGAGTTGTAGGCCAAAACTGGAATAAACCACACTGAATTCTAGATGGGACTCCAAATAGGAGGGAGGGAGGGAGGGAGGGAGGGGGGTATTCTTGGAAGCAGCAAAAAGGAGGAGGAGGAGGAGGCTGGTGCAATCACAATGTATCGAGGAGCGCAGTTGTGGGGAAAGCAAGTCTACAGGGGTGGTTTCCGCAAGGGTAGTGGTCTATCCAATCATAATATCAGGTAATCTTTGCAGGAATAGGGGTCAATTACTTGTGATCCACAATTACATGTGTTGTAATCCACTCGGGAGTGATCTCAATAGCCGCGCTGAGGAAAAACGCGGAAGAATCCCAGGCTGCAGCGCTCGCAGGGGGAGAGAATGCCATCAGGCCTGCTGAGCCAGTGGATCAACAGGGCTGGTTCCCGCAAAGAAAGTAGACAAGCAGAGCGTTCCACAATCGCCTTGGGGTGATGCCTCCAAGGAGAACAGTTAAGGCATCACCCCAAGCCAATTGTGGAACGCTCTGCTTGTCTACTTTCCACCCTTGTTGATCCGCTGGCTCAGCTTGCCTGTTTGCATTTTCTCCCCCAGCACTACAGCCTGGGCTTCTTCCGCATTTTTCCTCAGTGTGGCTATTGATATCACTTCCAAGTGGATTACAACACATGGAATTGTGGATTACAAGTAACTGACTCCTATTCATGCAAAGATTACTTTATATTATGATTGGATAGACTACTACCCTTGCAGAAACCACCCCTGTAGACTTGCTTTCCCCTCACACCTGCGCTCCTCGATACATGTGATTGCACCAGCCTCCTCCTCCTTTTTGCTGCTTCCAAGAATACCCCCTCCCTCCTATTTGGAGTCCCATCTAGAATTCAGTGTGGTTTACCTAAAGTTTGGGAAGCAGGAGAAGCATGCTAAAGCTTTGCCAAAACCGCAGACATGAGCAATGGATGGCAGAGGCAATGGATCGATCCATTCCCTCTGGCATCCATTGCTCATGTCTGCAGTTTTGGCAAAGCTTTAGCATGCTTCTCCTGCTTCCCCCGACCAGGCAGAAGGCAGGGACAGGACTCGTGTGTGTGTTTGTACTGTGTAAGTTACCCTGAAAAGTAATTTTGGAGGACATAGATATTTCTGTTAGATGAATCTCTACTGAGAGGGGAAGGTACGATCTAATTACAAAAATTAAGAAAAATGGCGGCCCCCAGGTTCGGTATAGATATTTCTCTTCCGGGTTTGGCCTTGAGGGTAAAAAAACTATGAAATTAATTTCATATACAAAATTAAACCGATTTCAAAGTAATTTAAATTGGAGATATCCAATCCTACTCCCTTACTTCTTCCCATAGTGAGAATAGCTAGGGATGATATAGGAATAGTTGATTGGTCTCATTTTGTCACATACCACCTATTTCATTCTACATGAGTTTTATTTGCCTTGCAAATATGCAGCAAAGGAGCCTTATCTACTAAGCAGGGTATCACATTTCCAGCCAGTCCATATGGAACAGGAGTTATTCTCACTGAAATGGTAATGAATGTAGATTCCATGAATCCCAATGGCTAGTAATCCCTAGCCCCTGCTATTTTATATTTTGTATTTTTTTCAAAGACAGGATATGGTCATCATTTATTTAGACTTATATAGTAATTAATGAACCCAATCTCTTTTCAAAGTGTTGTGTAAGTATCTCCTTTGTGAAATCACCTAGTATATAGCAGTTTGTTGTACTCACTTGTTTGCCAATTGGGGCTGTGGCATGGTTGTGATAACTTCTATGGGGACATCCATTGCCGTATCATAGAAATTTTAAAAATGGAATTTGAACAAAACCAAAACTGACAGATGTAGCCTGCAAGCCCAGGGCTTTGATTGCTTAACTCTTTAAAGTCTTGGTTTGAAATTCTGTGGCTGTAGCTCTATTTAAACTGAATTAGGGTTGCCACTTCTTTTTCTGTTGTGAATGGTTTTTCATCTTTAACATCTATGAGACAAACAAGTACAGTATAGTCTTCATGCTTGCAGTACGTGTATTTAATTATATATTCTATTGCATTTGGTGAGTAATAGTGAGATATTTGTTTCAGTCTTCTTATAAGTTACTCAGGTTTAGGAATGGAAAAATCATGTGCTTTGAAAAGATCTGAATGTGATTGATAACAAGCCTTTCCATTCATCTATGTATGAATAGATAAAACCAATATCTAAGAACTGTAAAAATAGTCTTTAAGGTAGACTCTAAAGACTTACTTGTTTAATTGATTTATTTCTAACTTAGGACTTCACTGTGACCATTATATATATGTTACAATTCAGTTGAAAGGCTAATTAATGAGTTTGCTTTTATCATTATTGGCTGCAATCCTGTTATTATATATACAAAATCTGTTTGATAATTAGGCTTTACTCTGTCTCCTTATTAATCATTCATCAGCCAGCTGGACCCAATGAGACTGATTTTTATGTATTGAGATAAAGAGAAAATCTTGAGTTACGAGGTTAAAAAAGCAAGATGAAATACTGTTTCGCTGAGGACTCAAAGTCTTTTTTCCTTTTTGTTAGGATTTCATCTGTACTACATTAGAGTCAGTGCAAGAATAAAGAATATTACCAATGTTGAATGTAGGGTTTTTTTGCCTCTAAAAAACTGTCTTTCAAAAGCTCAGGCAAGGTTATGTGTTTCACTTAGAGAAGATCTATAGGAAAAATAGAACATAATGAAAGAAAAGAGAGCCCAACTTTGATCAAGAGCTGTCTACTCTGCTCAGTCTTTGACGTGATGTTCCCCTGCTCTTTCAAAAAAAGAAAAGAAAGATCCAGTCCAAATTGACTTTAGAAGTGCAATGCTCTTTGTGCAATACTCACTAAAAGTTCTAGGATTTCAAATCTACATTTGGCCTTCCCTCCCGCCCAGAAATATCATTTTAAAGGTATTTCCCTCTTGTTTTTCTCCAAAAGTGAATCCTTTCTTTTGGAGACGCCCTTTGTGATCCTTAACAGTATAAAATCATTATTTGGACCTTATCTCATGTGTATGGTGGGGGGGGGGGGCAGCATGTAATCATGGTGTTTAGACTTGTAGCATTGCAAATCACTATGTTCTATTATTCATTACTTATCCCATGTCATTTAAATTTGCTAGTTTCTCCATAACTGTTTTTTTAAATCATTATCTCAAAATTGTGGGGATTCTCTGCCATCTCCCTCTTATTTTTTAAAATAGGTCTTTCTCTGACATAGCAAGAGACCAAGCTCTTGAAGTATCAAGATTTGCATTATTAAAGGCAAATAAAAATAGCAATCTACTAAAGTATTGATATGTCTTAATTTTAAATGTAAAAAAAATACAATCGTCTCACTTAAGCAACATAAAAAGGCCGGCAGAACACTGGATAAGTGAAAATTTTGGATAATAAGGCAGGATTAAGGAAAAGCCTATTAAACGTCAAATTACATTATTATTTTACAAATTACGCACCAAAACATAATGTTTTACGACAAATCAACAGAAAAAGCAGTTCAATACATGGTAAAGTTATGTAGTAATTTACTATATTTACAAATTTAGCACCAAAACATCCCGATGTAGTGAAACAGTTGTGGATCTGGGTGAGAAGCAGACTGTTTTGGCTAATACAAAATGTTGAATGAGCAACCTTTTTTGAGCCGCGGCACATTTTTTACATTTACAAAATTCTAGGGCATACCACCAACCAAAATGACACAAAATGACACTCTAACACAGTCATACATACAGTTAATATGTTTTTAAATGTATTTATACACTCAGTGTGAAACCTGGGCCTGTTTCGATGAACACAACATAGATATCCTGGCAGGAATGGCAGAAAGACACAAACTTCCTACACAGAACTCCCATAACCAAGAGAAAATACGATAAGAGTTTGGTGGGCATTGACCTTGAGTTTGGGAGTGTTAGTTCACCTATATCCAGAGAGCACTGTGGACTGAAACAATGTTGGATCAGGACCAAACTTGGCATGAATACTCAATATGCCCAAATGTGAACACAGATGGAGTTTGGGGAAAATAGAACTTGACATTTGGGAGTTACAGTTTCTGGTATTTATAGTTAACAATTTCCCACGGCACACCCGATGATTGCTCACGGCACACGGCACACTAGTGTGCCACGGCACACTGGTTGGGAAACACTGTGGTAGAGTACTGGGGACCGCCCACAAAACATCCCATTATCCCACATTATAGAACATAGGCAATTCTGACAGCTCTTATGTTTTCTGTTCTTTTGACATGGAATATTTCAGTTTCTGAGTCCAGAAAACAGTTTCAGACCATCTTCTACCCCTTCCCTTTTTATGAGTGTATCTTATGTTTAACAGATGAATCTTGATGGAGCTGACATGAAATTCACCTGTGTTGTAGGAAGAGCTCTGTCACAAATCATACCCTCAATGGATTAAAAATGTGAGATAAGGTCCAAAGTATTATAAAATATATCAATGTTTTCATCTTTTTCCCTTGAAAAAAAGGTTTTCTGCAAAGTAACACATCTTCTGACCCATTTAAACATTTCCTTCAGCAACTTGTGGTAGTAAAGCAGGCAATTGTCTACATTTCTTTTGCACTATGACACTGTTTATTGATCTGAAGATCAAGTTGAAAGATAATATGAATGGATTAGGCACCTTTAATAATCCAGTCAAGGGGGAAACTACCTACTCTTTGAGCAAGAGGGATATAATTGGGAGCTTTTTTGTACGTGGGTTAGAGGTGTGCCATTTTATGTCTCATTAAAGCACCAACTATAACATCATTATTTAAACAGTTTAAAACTAATTTAGCCTAATTATAGCCACATTGTCACATGTTGTTCGGTTGGGTTCCTTTTTTAGCAGTTTGCAAATACAACTAAGCTGATTTGTATTGATGTGTTCAAAACAGTAAGAAAATGCTGAAATTCTTTATCTTTGTTCGTTGTTTGGCATCAGGTTATTTGCATCAGAGACCGTGTCAAGGCATAAGATTTAGAACAGTGTGCTATATGTACAGAAAATAGGATGGTTACACAAAGAAAAGAGGTCACAGGAGATAGAAGAGAAACACAGCAAGTTGTTCTAAGAAAGAGACAAGAAATGGGGACAAGAATGCAAGGATACTTAATGTCCTTACTTATTAATTCACCAGTGCATACAAACCCCTCAAAATAAATGAGAACTGAAGAAGTGAAGTCTTCTTTTTTGAAGAGTTTACATCTAAGGTATATGAAAGCTACTGTTAAAAATAGACAAGGAATCAAGATATTCATGTATACATTAGCAGCTTCTTGTTAATATTTTTCTTACTAAAAATGTATGTAATTTTCAATTCCAATAGTGGGATTTAAGGATACTCAGAGTATGGTTGAAGTTTTTTTTAAATAAAATAATATACAACATGTTGAAAATACATGAAAAAAGAAAATATGAAAATAATCTGGTAAAAATTCAGTCAGAATCCAATCACCAGCCTTATGAGCATAGATCCAATGAATCAAGGGAACTATTGATTTAAAACAGTGTATTCTACTTGCAACTAACAAATATCCTTAGCTCTATATGTTCAGTAGGAGTACTCAATGTGAAATAAAGCATGCACCCTTTCAGTCTCTAAACAATATCCTTTGGAATGCAACAATATATTTAGTTTATTCTATTTTGTTTAAAATACCATAATAGTGCCTTTTGGTTTAAAGAGCAAAGGTTGCCAACTAATATACTTATATGAGTAGTGACTGAATATCTGGCCAACCATCCCAAATGTCTTCAATTGTTGCAAGACATTAACTTGTAGGGAACCTGTATTATCTTTCGTATAAGGGAGTTTCATGACCTAGCCTATACTATGTAGATACCTACAATGGAAAGAAGAGAAAAATAAGTTAATGAAGTGAGTTCTAAATGATAAATATAAGAAGTGGGGTTGCAGGAGATAACTTCTGGTCATGAGGAAGAAAGGAACAGGCAAAGAAAGAGAAGACAAAGAACACACAAAATCATCAGCTGATGAATACAGGTGCTGATGACAGCTGATAAAGAATGATGGTGTCAGTGTCCAGTCTGGACAGTAGATCTAACCAAATTGGACCTGCTTCTGCTATCCAGATTGCTCTGTAGTCCTAGGAGTTTCCAACCATCTCCAGAGTTTCCCAATTTTACCAAATGTTGGGCAAGATCACAATACCGCACAACACTTATTGGAGGCTGCCATGTTTCATGGGGAAAGCCTTTGGTTCATTCAGGATGAGTATGGGGCATGCTCCTGTTCAGTGCTAGCTAAAGGCTGAGAAAACTTGAGAGGGGAAGGAGAGATGGGTGAAGTGACTTGGTGAAACAAATTGGATAGGTTACAGTAGTTTGACCAAAGCAGCTCAGAGCTTTAAGGCCCAGCAGCATATAAATATGACTTTCTGTGGGTTGTATTCAAGATAGCACTCTTGTCCTGATTTCCATCTATTTGGCCTCATGACTGGGAAAGGGAAAGGGGTATCAGCCCCAGAGGATTAGCTCCTCAATCTGGCAATGCGCCTTCCAGAGTTTGTGATTTCAGAATGCCGGAAATGACTGCTCAAAGATACAGACTTTCATTGTACTTTCTCCACTCCAAATGTCCCAGAGACTCTCCCCTCTTCCTGTATTTAAATCGATGTGTTTTTGGTGCATTTCCCTTTCTGTACATTTTTAAAGATACATAAATTCTAATGCATTCTAGTGCACATTTAACACAATATGCATTTTAGACATGTAATTTTTGAAGAGGACCCAGCTTACAAGCATCTTGTCTTGGTCTTGTTTTGCTTGAACAACTAAATGACATATTTCAATTTTGTGAAAAGAATGTAGAAAACTTTCTTTTCCAATCTGCCAGTAGATACAAGAAATCAATGGAGTATTCCAAATTACATGTATATTGTAATCTTGTTGAGAATAATCCTCCAGTTAGCTTGAAAAAGAGAAAAGTTAAAAATGTATCAGGAAATTATATTTTAATGCTCTAATATCTGCATATTATAGTTTTATTCAAATTCACTCTCAAATATATCTTAAAGTATATTTTTAAAATTTGCATTTAGTGTCCGTAAACTACTTTCTGCAGGGTTTTTTTTTTTGGAAATTCATGAATAGTTATCACAAATGGATGCCAAAAAGAGGGAATTATTTTTAAAAGCCATATAAGGGTTTCTAAAGGCGAAATGCAGATATCTACAGGGACTTCTCACTGCTGATCTGTTCTTGTCTGGGACATTGTCAATCTTACTTGTTTGAAATGTAGTTCCTAAGGAGAATGGCAGCTTGCCAGATCACTCCAGGACCAATGTGTGTTAACACATATGGATTATATGTCAACATGTAACTGACAAGGACACTAATGATGATGTGAGTTACCACTGGATTCCAGGTTTATGTGTTGTGGATATTCCCCTGGGAGCTCAGGTTCAGTTTATGAAGAACATAGGCACAATGCTGTTTTCTTCAGTTTGTTTTTAGAGAAAATGGTTAGTTCAGAAAGCAATATACATTGACAACTCAGTAGATTAGTGAACATTATTTCTCCCATGTCATAAACCTGTAAGTATATGCAAAGCAATACTAATATTTTATCTTATATTGAATGTTTGTAGGGCTTCTATTAACAATGTTCTCCCAGCAACCAATGTATAATGTGCAATATTAAATTGTTAGGTGTAATGCTGGTTATTGATCAAAATAAATATATAAACATATAAATTGTTATGCAGTACTATATCTCAGAACAGTTATAAAGTAAAGATGCAAAGATTTCTTGAACCCATTTTGTTTTTGTTCATTTTAGATGTTCATTAATTTGAATGCTATATTTGTTACTTGGAATATTTAGGTTAGTCAACCTTAGGAAGGTTAGTGTATTATTATTATAATTTCCTTTATTTTTCTCTTTCCTTTCTCCCAATATAGGGATTCAAGGCAGCTAGCAATAAATATAACACAATGTTGAGACATTAAAATATAAATATTAAGATTAAAAACAATTGAACAATTTATACTGTTAAAACCATTATACATTGCAAATATTAAAATGTATCAAAACTTTATGTCAATTTTAAAATCCCCATCATAGCATCTTTCAAAGTTTATGAATGCCTGATGACAGAGAAATGTTTTTGCCTGTTGAACAAAGGTGAACAGGGATTGGGCCATTCTGGTCTATCTGGGGAGAGAGTCTGGTAGCAGCCACTGAGGAAGCTTTCGCTCTTGTTTCCACCAAAATAGTTTGGGAGGGTGGTGGGACAGAAAGAAGGCCCTCTCCAGATGATCACAGAGCTCTAGAGGTCTCATAAAAACAGATTCAGTCATTCAAATAACTTGGACTCTTTGAATTGTGTACATAAATGAACTGGCAGCCAATGGAGATTTTGCAATGGGGTAGTTGTGTGCTTATTGTAGACACAGCCCTGGCTGAATTTTTTGAACATTCAAAGACAGTCCCTTGAAGAGCACATTGCAGTAATCCAAATGGGATGTAACCAAGGCATGCACCTTCATGGCCAGATCTGACTGTTTGTGTCTTCTTAGAATCTATTCTTATTGTGGAACTAAAGCTAGTATCCTTAATTAGATATTAAACACATGGTCTTGTATATTACTCTACTCCAATGGTAGGGATGTGCAGTTTTAAATTATATGTTACTTCAGGGAAGAATGAATCATTTCATTAATTTTCTCTGTATTGTTAGATGTATTGGAAAATTATAGCTTTCAAAGAAGTTTTACCTCAGGGTGGGGGATGAGGGTGGGGCTGTATGCTAGTCTGAGGTGTCAGGAAAGGCAAAGAGAGGACTGAAGAAGGTTATACCCTTCTTTTCCACAAGGCCTCCCTTGACTCCATGGTTTTGAACAATTACAGACCAGTCTCCAACCTCCCTTTCTTGGGCAAGGTGCTAGAGCGGGTGGTCGCTTCCCAGCTCCATGTTTCCGAGAGAACATTGATTATCTGGATCAGCCACAGTCTGTCTTTAGGTCTGGTCACGGTACTGAGATGACTTTGGTCACCTTGGTGGGTGATCTCCATAGTGAGCAGGACAGGGGTGGGGGGTGACCCTGCTAGTGCTCTTGGACATCTCGACCATGGTATCCTTCTGGGACGGCTCTCCGGGATGGGTCTTGGGGGCATGGCTTTGTCATGGCTCCAGTCCTTTTTGGTGGGTCGTTTCCAGATGGTGAAGCTGAGGGACACCTGCTTGGACCCCTGGCCTTTGACCTGTGGGGTCCCGCAAGGTTCCATTCTGTCCCCCATGCTTTTTAACATCTACATGAAACCGCTGGGTGATGTCATCCAGGATTTTGGAGTCGGTGCCATCTCTACGAAGATGACACCTAACTCTACTACTCATTTCCACCTAATTTCAAGGAAGCCCCTCGGGTATTGGATGAGTGCCTGGCTGCCATGACTGTCTGGATAAGAATGAATAAGCTGAAGATCAATCCTGACAAGACAGAGGTCCTCTTGGTTGATCATAAGCTGGATCGGGGTATTGGGTGGCAACCTGTGCTGGAAGGAGTTGGACACCCCCTTAAGTCACAGGTCCGCAGCTTGGGTGTCCTCCAAGACTCGTTGATAACATTTGAAGCTCAGGCGTTGGCGGTTGCTGAGAGGGCCTTTGCACAATTAAAACTTCTGCGCCAACTGCAACCGTACCTCGTGAAGTCAGATCTGGCCATGGTGGTCCACGCCTTAGTCACCTCCAGATTGGATTCCTGTAATGCACGCTACATGGGGCTGCCCTTGAAGATGGCCCAGAAGTTTCAATTGGTCCAATGGATGGCAGCCAGATTGCTAACTGGAGGGACTTACAGGGAGCGGTCAACCCCCCTGTTTAAGGAGCTCCATTGGCTGCCATTCATCTTCTGGTCCCAATTCAAGGTACATGTTCTTACCTACAAAGCCCTTAATGGTTTGGGAGCCGCCTACCTGAGTGACCACATTTCTGTCTATGAACCCAAGCGATCTATCAGATCATCTGGAGAGGCCCTACTCTCGCTCCCACCGCCTTTGCAGGCGCGCTTGGTGGGGACGAGGAAGAGGGCCTTCTCTGTGGTGGCCCCCCCAACTCTGGAACTTGCTCCCCAGGGATATTAGACAAGTCCCCACATTGGCAGTTTTTAGGGGGAGTCTGAAAATTTGGCTGTTTCAATGTGCCTTCCCTGAATAAAGCAAGAACACACTGCTGTGATCAATTCCTTGCAAAATGTCCTCATAAGCAGTTTAATTACTTGTTGGGTTGTCTGCTCCACATTATCCTGTAAAACCTCCCTGTTACATACATTCTACCTCTGTTCGCACCCAGAATGGCTTTAAACTGTCTTTTATTGCTGGTGTGTAAATATATTGATTGTCATGTTTTATTATTTGCTGTTATGTTGTTATTATGTGTTATTGGGCTTGGCCTCATGTAAAATGCCCCGAGTCCTCTTGGGGAGATGGCGGCAGGGTATAAATAATGTTAATTAATAAATAATAAGTGGAAGGCAGGGGGACATGAGTAAGCAGCACCAAGAAGGTTGTAGATTACCCCAATACCTCTTGGCTTCCCCGTTGATTTTAAAGGAGCTATGGCCTTCTAGAATCTCTGTTGAGTTCCCCAATACTACCCCTTGTAATATACTTATGAGATAAGACTTTTTAATACCGAATAAATGTATTTAACAGTGATTATCTGTGACCCTGATTTCTGAAGAACACTCATCCAATGCAAGAATTAGAATGTTCAGAGAGGAAAGAATAAATTGTATTATCTTAATTCATGTTTAACTGAAAGAAAATGGATGCATGGATGCATATATGTTCACCTCACTTTTTTGCTTATTTTTAGAGCCTAATGATACAGCCCCAGTTCTCCTGATTACAAACTCTGATACTATTGAGGTACTATATCTAAATGGAACTAGAGCATCTACCCTTGGCACTGTGAAAGGAAATGGAATTCAGACGATGGATTTTATATACAAGAAAAACACAGTTTGTTGGATTGAATCAAGAGACTCCTCAAATCAATTGAAATGTATTGAGGCATCAAAAACTAGAATATTGACAGATGAATGGATAATTAATACATTTCCTTACCATCACAGTAAGTATTCTTCTTTAGCATAATGATTTAAAAAACCATTTTCCATTATCCCTACTTTTTTTTATTGTGAGATCATTTTAAATAGCTTCATGTATGAAACTACAAAAAATATCTTAAAAAGTAATTCTTTTTTTCTCACAGTAACGCCTTTAGAGATAAAGGTCTTATAAAGACTGGGAAGCTTAACTACATATTCTAAGTATTCTGGTTGGGTTATCTAAGCAATGCAAAAAAAACCCCAACTACTACTACTACTCTCTAACACATTAAAAAAGCCCTCTAAGTATGCTTTTTTAAAACACATTTGGAGCTTGGAAGACTACTTTTAATTGTTATTTTATATGTTAGAGTGTTTTAAAAGTAACCTACTCCATTACCAAGACATTAACCTGTGACATTACTTGTTGCCCTGCTATTTACTTTTCCATTAAGTTCTGTTGCTTTTGGGGGGGGGGATAGGTTTTTAGGAATGATACAAAAATTGCCATAAAACATCAATTCAAAATACCTTTTAAATATTTCTTTAAGTTAATTTTGAAAATGACTGGCAACTCTGGCCTTAAAGTAATATATTCGATGGACACTGCTTTTACTTGTTGCACTGCTTTAAAAATAGGACTATGTTAACATGAAAAATGAAGGGTAACTACTAGTTACAGATTTCAATTATTTTCTTTCCAAGCTTCAACTATAATAGTGTTATTGCTTGACACTATCATGCATGTTTATTTTGTAAGCCTCATGACAGGAGTGACTGGGATGGCTTAAGAGACTTCAGTTCATTTCCTTTGGAAAAGTAATTGGATCCATGAAAAAAAACAAAGCCATTTTATTGATATTATTTAGAAACTGTCAAATAAATGTGCTTATGATTGAGGTACTAATTCTGTACTACTGTTTTAAGTACGGATTGCATGCATAGCAGTTTCTAAGAAAACATATACAGACAGTGCCTGAGTTACAAACATCCAACTTACAAATGTCTTATACTTAAAAAATGGAGGTGACGCGAGACAATAGAAAATGAGATAAATCTACCGTTAGGAAGGGAAATTCACTCCTGAAAGAGTTATCATGGGAAGAAAAGGTGTCTCAACTGAAGCTTTCTCACCAATTCTTATTTCTGCAACAAGCCACATTTTTCAAAAGTGAGGTGAAATCTTCTGAACAAGGGCACAGACCACAAAACAAACACAGGGGTCTTAACCCTTCCCTATGCTATCCAAAGTGTGTGTGTGTGTGTGTGTGTGTGTGTGTGTGTGTAAAGAGAGAGAGAGATAGCATGAGTTACAATTAAAAATAGTACCTGTTCCAACTTACAAACAAATTCAACTTAAGAACAAACCTATAGAACTTATCTTGTTCGTAACTTGGGGACTGCCTATATTTAGTTCAACAGCATTGGTTTAACTAGCTTAACTGAAGGTATTTCATTCTAACTGTGTTTCACACTGATGTTTACAGGCTTAAGAAGCTCCTGGATCAATTACTTCACTTGGAAAGGGGGAGATTAGAAGGGTGATGTTTTTGTTTTATTATTGCTATTTCCATCTTACTTCAGTTTTCAGACCTAGAAACTCTTATTCTTGTCCATAAAAACGAAGATAAACATACTGTGTTTTTGATGGAGTGGCAACTGAATTTATAGCTGCTAAAAATGGAGAGAGAGTCAGTATAGTATACTATGGGCAAATCATAATCTCTCATCTCAGAGGAGAGGAATGGTCATCCAT
Source organism: Anolis apletophallus (assembly GCA_030556195.1). NCBI lineage: Eukaryota > Metazoa > Chordata > Lepidosauria > Squamata > Anolidae > Anolis > Anolis apletophallus. The sequence goes on along the minus strand of JARBWK010000002.1, from coordinate 135,145,841 downwards.
CTCTGAAGAAAACATGACAAAGATACCCCATGATAGATTCACCTTAGGGCCACTGTAAGTCAGAAATGACGTGAAGGCATACCACGATGAAGTAGAAGCATAGGGTGTTTGACAATGTGAGTTTCATTTCAAGGTCTTTATTCTTTTGTGCATAATGAAAGGTGGGTGAGACCAAAGGAACATTATTGTTATCTCTTTCTCGCTGTGCCCCTCCAGGTTATTTCTCTGTGGTCCTGTCTCTATTCTTATATCTCTTTATCTTTCTACACATATAGGGGAACAGTGCAAACTGGAGAAAAGGAAGAGGTGGTTGTTATAGGGACAATGATATTAAATGATCCAAGAGGCTTGATGGGGAAGTGAAGTGGACTGGAGGGCTGGAAGTTGCTCAACTTTGTAGATAACATCTAATTTGTGGGCTTCTATTTTTGTCTAGGTTTTATTGCCTAGGGTTGTGTACTATAAATTACCAAAGTCTGCACAGGCATTTAAAATCTGGCCACTTTAAATTTCTGAAAGACCTATATCACTTTAACAGGGCAAGTGATATGATTTGCATCTTTCTAGTTCTTAGTGTCAGTAAAATATTTTCAGCAGGCATTGCATTTTTAAAAAGAGGAAATTTAAACTTGCAACTATCCAGAAATGGGAAAATGCTTTGGTATGCAGGTCTCTTTCGAGAAGACACGCCGAATGGGTCTCGAAGAAAAACGACAACGCAGAAAGAACTGCAACTCGGAAAAAAATCACCCAAGGAGACTTTCAGCTGTGCTTTTTGCAACCAAACTTGCCTATCTCAGATTGGCCATTTTAGTCATCGACGCACTTGTAAAAAGCGTGGGATGAGTCCTTCCTAAGAATCTTCATTCACGAAGTAATGCCGAAAGGGAGTTCTTAGTACATCCCACCACACTCCTTCAATTATAAATGTGATGTATAACATGAGGCTTTAATATCACTTTGTATAGCCTCTGAAAAAGTGAGTTTATATTGCAAAAACTCATGCTAAAGTAGAAACTAGTTAAACTGAAAAGTACTGCCACCCCCCCCCCTTAATATGCTTTTTTTAGTGAGTTGAAAAATATGAAAATTATTTTTGTTAGGAAGTTACAATTATCTCCGTGAATTTGAGCTCTTATTTTGGAATTGAATAACTCACTATAGCCCAGTAGAACATAATGATTTTTGTCATTTAAGGGTTCTTAATTTGTGGGTTCCCCCCCTGATTTACCTTGGGAATAAATTAATTCTATGTTTTGAAGGAATTTAACAAAGGCATTGGGGGCAGAAGCAGACGAGACGGTTAGACTTTCCTGTCACGATGTATAAGCTGTTTATTTCATCAATATGTCACCAAACAGGTGGAGCTTTCTATGTGAAGGACTATGCATTCACTATGACCATTTGGGAGCTGTTGCTAAAGTCTGGATATTCTTTGTGAGTGTAATTGCATAAAAAAACTTGTTACACCATACAAGCAAAGTTAAGTGTCTTAATACCTGTCATTTTGTACTGTTCCAAAGTCAGTCTTTCTAAGCTTATTTGTTTATTTATTTATTTATTTATTTATTTACAGTATTTATATTGCACCCTTCTCACCCTGCAGGGGACTCAGGGCAGATTACAATGTACATATTAGGCATGAGAAAAAAGTTATGAAAATCAAAAGAAATCGTAAGTGATTCGTATGTAATGGGACTTTCTAGTTTATACGCATCACGGCAGCTAACCAGGAAGTAGACTTTCTTTTACGGTCCTTGAGGCCAACAATTTGCGTTATGATCGTAATAAATTCTTAATTATTTTACTACGTACTCACTTCTCCCTGTCTTCTCCCCCTCATTTCCTTCCCGCCTTCATTCATCTTCTTCTTTTTCCCGCATTTCTATGGGGAACTGGAAGTGATGCTGCTGCTAGGCAATGCATTCTGGAAAGTGTAGTCCTCCACGCTTCTCCCCCCTCCCTTCTCTTCCCCGTTGCTCTGCCTTGCCCCATCGCAGGGGGCAACTTCTCACACACACACACACACACGCACGCTTCTCCTCCTCTCTCTCCCTGCGCTCTCTCAGATGCTTCTCCCCCCCTCCCTTCTCTTCCCCGTTGCTCTGCCTTGCCCCATCGCAGGGGCCAACTTCTCTCTCTCACACACACACACACTTCTCCTCCTCTCTCTCCCTGCGCTCTCTCAGATGCTTCTCTGCCCCCCCCTCCTCTTTCCTGCTGGCTTCTCCCCTCCCTTCTCTTCCCCGTTGCTCTGCCTTGCCCCATCGCAGGGGCCAACTTCTCTCACACACACACACGCTTCTCCTCCTCTCTCCCTGCGCCTCTCAGATGCTTCTCCCCCCTTCTCTTCCCCATTGCTCTGCCTTGCCCCATCGCAGGGGCCAACTTCTCACACACACGCGCGCGCTGCACTCTTCTGATTCTCCTCTCTCTCTGCTCTGCCTTGCCCCATCGCAGGGGCCAACTTCTCTCTCTCACACACACACGCTTCTCCTCTCTCTCCCTGCGCTCTCTCAGATGCTTCTCCCCCTCCCTTCTCTTCCCCGTTGCTCTGCCTTGCCCCATCGCAGGGGCCAACTTCTCTCTCTCACACACACACACACACGCTTCTCCTCCTCTCTCTCCCTGCACTCTCTCAGATGCTTCTCTGCCCCCTCCTCTTTCCTGCTGGCTTCTCCCCCCCTCCCTCCTCGTCCCCGTTGCTCTGCCTTGCCCCATCGCAGGGGCCAACTTCTCTCTCACACACACACGCTTCTCCTCCTCTCTCTCCCTGCGCTCTCTCAGATGCTTCTCCACCCTCCCTTCTCTTCCCCGTTGCTCTGCCTTGCCCCATCGCAGGGGCCAACTTCTCACACACACACGCGCGCGCTTCTCCTCCTCTCTCTCCCTGCACTCTCTCAGATGCTTCTCCCCCTCCTCTTTCCTGCTGTCTTCTCCCCCTCCCTTCTCTTCCCCATTGCTCTGTCTTGCCCCATCGCAGGGGCCAACTTCAGCCCTCCAGGTAGGTGTTTTGGACTTCAACTCCCACCATTCCTCACAGCCTCAGGCCTCTTCCTTTTCCTCTCAGCCTGGGCAAACTTGGGCCCTCGCTCCCTCAGGATCGGGGTGAGAGAGAGGCAGCGAGGAGCGGGGGGCTCCTCCTTTTTTTGCTGCTTCCAAGAATAGAATACCCCTCCCTCCCTCCTTCCCTCCCTCCTTCCTATTTGGAGAGTCCCATCTAGAATTCAGTGTGGTTTATTCAAGTTTTGGCCTACAACTCCCAGAAATCCCAGCCAATTTACCAGCTGTTAGGATTTCTGGGAGTTGTAGGCCAAAACCATCTGGAATGCGCATGCTCTGGCATACGAGCTACTAACGAATTTTGTTAGTAATTAAGTTACATTTTAGAAATTTTTGGAAATTTTTTTGTAAGTCTTTCTTTTACTAATCAACCCCCCCCCCCCCCATTTGATTTTAGAATCACCATTTTTGGGTTCGAAACCATGCCTAGTACATATACATGGCAAACATTCAATGCCATAGGCACACAACATAGACAGACATTCAGAGGCTATTTAACATTCCAGTTTCTGGCAACCAGGGGAGCTATCACTTCATTCTTTGCATACTTCCTGGAGATTTTTATGACCTCGTAAATCAGTTAAATTAGCCTCCTCACAAAGTGGTACCTAAATTTCCCACTTGACAGATGCAACTGTCTTTTTGGCTGCAAAGGTCGACAACAAGCTACACAATTTTGGTCGGGAGCTCACTACGACCTGGGCTGGTTTTGAACTCCTGACCTTTCGGTCAGTAGTGATCTTAATTTATTTATTTATTATTTATTTATTGTTGGGCTTCTATGCCGCCACTCCCGGGAGGCTCGGGGCAGCTCACAGGCGCCGGATAAAAACAGCATATTAAAACAAATTAAAACACAGCAGAGTAAAACAGAACTAAAACAACATAGTTAAGAACCTGATGTGAAGAGCACAAACACAACAGGTACCGAAAGTTACATATATGACGGCCAATGCATAGGCAAAGCCTACAGGCCAAAGGCCTGTTGGCATAAGTAGGTCTTGCAAGCTGACTCCCAGCCAGCTGTGCCACAGTCCCGGGTTTTCTAGCTTCATTGTAAAAAAATCAGTAATAATGAAAATAAAATTATCCCCCATGCCTATAACATGAATGTAAGCTTTCCAGTTCACAAAGGAAATTGGCTGTAAGCCAGAGACTGATGTGGAGGGGAGGGGATATGTAATGAACCATTGAGATCAAGATGAGAGCTCAATAACCGACACCTGAAAATGTTTAACAAAGCAAGAAAACTCTGGATATGTAATACAGAGCTAAACATGAGGCCAAAATTACCTCATTATTTATCTTGAAACTTTCTCAATAACTGAACAATGGTCCACTTCGAGCACTGCAAAACATATCTCTTTCACTGAGACCTTGAAACAAAAAATGCCTGGTTAAATGGGGAAAATGTGTAGGGCCATTTAACATTTTCAGTTAAAAGAAGGCAAACCTTTACTCTGTGACTACTTTTAGATATTCAGCATCACAGAAGATTAATTCATTTAGATAAAGAAAAGTTGGCACAATGATTATATGTCTCCTATTTCAAAAGATAGGTCACTAGGTGGATGCACTTATAATACTGAAACTTCAAAGAAAGACACAAATCTTGCAGAAGCAGACCAAAATAGAATTAACTAATGGATTTTTTTCTTTAAAACCCCAGATTGAAAGAATGTGATAGTTTGTGATGAAATTATCTGAGATTCAGTTCTTTGAGAAACTTAACTGAATGGTTTAGGCTGGATCTACACTGTCCTATATCCCAGGATCTGATCCCAGATTATCTCCTTATCTCAGATTATCTGGCAATGTAGACTCAAATGTTATTACTCAAATCTACTTAACTGGACCTGCACACAAGAGAAGAGTATTTAAAAAATAAAAACAATGATCTCCAAGATAGCCAAGATTCCAAGATCCTTTCAAATATAATCTCAAGAGTCAAGCCCCAGATATATCCATAAACATGATAGCATAAATCCAAGGCAGGCAACCTATGCCAAACTAGAACAAGCTTAGAAACTTGAATACATGAATGCACAAACATAGGACCAATAACCAAGAGCTGTTCAACTGGACACAATGTTGCGGTCACAAAGGATTGTTCCAGCAGAAATCACTTTAAAGACCTCAAACCCATTACATCATTATTCACACACCTGCTTCTCCTCTCCTTATCTCTAAGGACCATCCAGACAGTATTTTTATCCCAGGAGCTCACAAGGTTCAAAATGGGGGGTGCCTAAATGACACCTCCAGTATTAATTTGAGACAAAGCATGAAAACCCTGCTTTATCCTGAATTCATTGGATAACCCATTAAACCCGCACCTTTGTGAAAGGCCCTTCCCAATTTTCCTAGTTTTCAACAGACCTCACAACCTCTGAAGATGCCTGCCATAGATGCAGGTGAAACATTAGGAAAGAATGCTTCTAGAACACGGCCATATAGCCCAAAAAACCTTCAACAACTTTTGCCTATTAGAAAAGAGAGAAAAGAGGCCCTATTTAAACTATATTAATTAACTGCTCTCCTTCCTGCCTTCTCCACTCATATGAAGGAAACAACTAAGGCTCAGTGTTAGTATTATTTCAAAGTACAAACAGTCCCCAAGTTACGAATAAGATAGGTTACATAGGCTTGTTCTTTAGTTGAATTTGTCTCCAAGTTGGAACAGGTACATTTTAGTGTAGCTCGTCATTTTATATATACACACAAACAAACACACACACAAACACACACAGCTTTGGGTAGCATAGCGAAGAATTAACACTCCTGTGGTGCTTGTTTTCCTGTCTGTGACTCTGTTCAGAGGAAGTCACCTCACTTTCTGTCCCTGTGATAATTGGATTTTGGAAAATGTGTATTCTTGTGAAAACAAGGATTGGTGAGAAAGCTTCAGTGGGGATAAATCCATGATAACTCCTTCAGGAGTGAGTTTCCCTTTATAGGGTAGATTTCTCTCATTTGCTGTTGTCTCACCCCCATTTACAAGTTGGATGTTTGTAATTCAGGGACTGCCTGTACTTGAAACAGGAAGAATAAAGAGACAGAACTTGAAGACTGTTGACTGTTTCACTATCTCACCTGATAAGTGAAGCTCATGTCAGTGAAAGTTGACCTCATGGGAGCAATATGGGAGTATATTTGTGTAATATACTCCAGCACTCAAACCTGGTATTTTAAAATGTTTTATATTTTTTTCCTGAGTATCCAATTCTGTTATATAGATGTTATCTTGTTTCCTTTATTGTTTCTTGGACTGAAGCAGTCTCAATTGCTATTGCCGTGATGGATGTGATGCTAGCAATTGATGATAGGGGATATATTCTTGTTGACTGTGCAAAAAAATTCAACATTGTCCACCATGCTGTACTTCCAGATGGTCTAGCAGGATGTGACCAGTGCAATTATTTCATGCTAGTTCCAGTTTTGCTTATAATACCTATTTCAGAAAATGAGGCTAGGAGACTACTGTTTGTCTTCATGTCATTAGTCTGCAGAACTCCACAAAGATGCATTTTTTCCTCCATGCCATGTAACACCTACCCCAATCTTTGGAAAATGTAATTAGAAGATCTAGAGTGCAGTATTGCAGGATGTGGTAAAGAATGTTCTGAATTATTCATTTCCTGGTTTAGAAATTGGTTTCTTGACAGCCAGCAAACAGTGCCAGGAACAATAATTGTGTGATGAGGCTTTTGTCACATCTTCCAGTACTAATTCTTCAATCCTCAAAGTTTATACAGCATACTCAACATACCGGATGGTTGCGTGCCACTGAGGAACTTCGGGTACCTTCAAACCAGTTGGCTGGCGTCCAGAGGGAGGTCCCATACCTTCATATAAGCCAGCTGGCTGGGGTCTCGAGTGTCCTTACTATCAAGACCACAAAGACAGAGAGGACTTGGAGAGCCTTTCGGCTGAAGGTTCCTGGACCCAAGCAGCGAAAAGATTGTAAAGTATTTTCCTTTATCTTTTGGGTAACTAAGCATAGTGCCTGAGTCAGATAACTCTTGTTAAGAACAATAAAACCTGTTTGAGTTATCCATAGTATCAAGCTTGGTCCTTGGGAGCCCCAAGCCTCTAAAGGAGGGCAAGAAAGCAATCCCCCGGGAAGAGAAAGAGAACCATCACGTCCCTGCCCTTTTGAAACTTTATAGCCTGAGTGCGACGGCACAGCCAGAATTCAAAAGTTGATGAAAGATCCCAAGTGTAGACTATGCAAGGAACCAGATTAAACAATAGATCACTTCCTCAGCTGCTGTAAGACAAACGTGCAGACAGACTACAAGCAAGGGCATAACACCTTTGCTCAGATGATTCATTGGAAATTGTGCCATAAATACCATCTGCCTGTGACAAAGAACTGGTGGGATCACAAGCCTGAAAAAGTTACAGAAAATGAACACGTCAAACTACTTTGGGACTTCTGAATTCAGACTGACAGAGGTTTGTAGTCCAATACTCCTGACCTCACAATTGTGTTAAAAAACAAAATATGGACCGTCGATGTGGCAATCCCAAGCAACAGCAGGATTAAAGAGAAACAATTGGAAAAGCTGACATAATATGAGGATTGAAAGATCAAACTGCAAAGACTCTAGCACAAGTCAGTAAAAGTGGTCCCAGTGGTGATTGGCACACTGGGTGCAGTGCCTAAAGACCTTAAGAACATAAGATCATAAGAAGAGCCATGCTGAATCGGGCCTCAGCCCATCTAGTCCAGCATTCTGTGTCACACAGTGGCCCACCAGTTGTACACAGGGATCTCTAGCAGAAAGAAGGGCAAAACCCTCACCTGCTCCCGACCCCCCACAACCAGTACCCGGGGAAATCCTGCCTGCGTCCATCAACACAGAGGTGGCACTTGGATGTCCATTTCAGTAGCTACTGATTCCCTTGGTATCCATGAATCTGTCTAATCCTGCCTTGAAGCTGTTCAGGCTGACAGCTGTCACAACCTCCTCTGGAAGTGAGTTCCATAACCCAATGACCCTCTGGGTGAAGAAATATTTCCCTTTATTAGTCCTAACTTTCCTACCTTGGAGCTTTAGGGAGTGCCCCCTAGTCCTAGTGTTGTGTGACAGAGAAAATAGTTTTTCTTTATTCACCTTTTCTATCCCATGCATGATTTTATACACTTTGATCAAGTCACCTCTTAAACGCCGTCTTTCAAGGCTGAAAAGACCAAGGCGTTCCAACCTGATTTCATAAGGGAGCTGCTCCATCCCCTGGATCATTTTTGTTGCCCTTCTTTGTACCTTTTCCAGTTCCATTATATCCTTCTTGAGGTGCAGTGACCAGAATTGTACACAGTACTCCAGATGTGGCCTCACCATAGATTTGTAGAGAGGCAATACAACATTTGCCGACCTATTTTCGATTCCCTTCCTGATCATGCCAAGCATAGAATTTGGCCTGCACTTAAATACAATCAGTGCTGACAAAAGCGCCATCTGTAGTGGCCCCCCAACTCTGGAATGTGCTCCCCAGGGATATCAGATAAGCCCCCACTTTGGCAGTTTTTAGGAGGAGCCTGAAGACGTGGATTTTCCAATGCGCCTTCCCTGAATAAAGTAAATAACACCCTGCTGTGTTCCATCCCTGCAAAGGTCCACAGGAGCACTTTAATTACTTGTTGGATGTCTGCCCCACATTGTCCTTGAAACCTTCCTGCTATACAATCTACCTCTGTCTGCATCCAATGTTTATTTATTTTTTAATTCACTTTTGGCCCGCCTGTGGTATCTCAGCCCCAGCCCAGCTCAGTGTTCCTGCCTAGTGGTCAGAGTCAAGTACCTGGGGTCCCAGCTGATCAGGGTCATCCTGAAGGTGATGAGGAATGGCCAGATGGGAATGGGTCTCCAAACGAGAGTTTGCAATGGGACAATGAATGGCTAGAAGGATATGAGACTGCAGATGAGTTTAGTGAAGAATCCATTAGTGAGGAATCCATGGAAATGGATGCTGAATTAGATTATGAGCGGCCAGGCAGCCTTGGTTCCCAAGAGAGAGTTTCTACTCTCTTCCCAGCTGAACATTCCGGAGAAAGGGAGTTTTCTGGTTCTCACTCTGATAGTGAGACACCTGGGCTGGCTAATGAGCTGGAATTTGACCGAAGAGCCAATATTCGGGCTTCGGGAAGAGATTGGAGCCTGAGAAAGGGAATACGTTGGGCACACAGAAAATAGTTTGGTTTATTAGCTGGTGCCCGGGTGTAGCAACCCAGTTCTCTTTTGTGCCTGGGGGACAGGGGGCAGCTCCGGGGGTCCCACTTGCATTGGAGCCAGCCGCAGCTGATGAGGAAATGGAGGAAGGGGTTAATGAGTTAGCTGGGCCTTCCTCTCCCACTGAGAGCTTGGCTTGGGATGATGGATGGCCGGACGGCTACGATAACTGGGGAGGTCAGACTGATTCAGAAAGTGTTGATAGTGACGATTGTTATGAGAAGACAGGTGGTTTCGGGTCGCAGGAGAGAATCAGGGAAACATTGGAGGATGAACCCATGGAAGCTGAAAGGGAGTCTGGCTCTCATGAAGATAGCGAGGCAGGTGCTGGGAGGCAAGGACGGGGCTTCGATAGGAGAGAGAGCATCGAGTCCAGCAGGAGGGGTTGGCACCGCAGCCTAGAGCGCCAGAGAAGTGTGAGATCCCATACATAGCACAGATTGGCGCCGAAGCCTAGTGCATCGGGGACCTCGCCAAGGGGATTAAGTATAGGATCCGTGGGAACGGATCCTCAGTAGCTCGGCCACTTCTATTCTAAGTGGAGTGAAGTGAGCAGAGGACCACGGAGCCAAGTTGCCGGCTCGTGCCTTGCCAAGAAGTTTCTTGGGTCTTGTGTGAACTTTGCCTTGTTCCTTGATCCGCATTGCCTTGCGGAGCCTTTTGCCAAGCCTTCTACCAAGCTTTTGCCAAGCCATTGTTTTGGATTACTACGGACTCTTTCTTTGGATTGAACTTTTCAATATTTTTATGGACAATTCCCTTTTCACCTGTTCTTTATTATTCAATAAATAGTTAGCTGATTACCGTCTCTGTGTGTGTGAATAAGGGGCTGGCCAAGTCCTTGCATCATGACACCGGGTGATTTTAGTCAGACCTGAAGCTACGTTTAGCAAGGAAAGGACTTTGTTCATGTCTCCAAGTTCACGGAACCGCCGGAGTGGTTTGTCTCAAGTTTCACATTGACTGCAGCAGCGGTCTGTCTTGACTACGAACTTTTGCCTTGCTCAAGTACTCTGCGTTCATTGGGATCAAGCCAATTGGGCTTCCTATTCAAGAACTTTATTGGACTATTTTTTGGATTTGCTTTTGATTGCTTTTTCTTATCCTTTTTGGACTATCTTTTATTCTAAATAAAATTACATTTATTGCATCTGCCTGGTGTGTGTGATTAGGGGAACGGCCTGCATTCTGGGGTGCAACACCGCCCGAAATGGTTTTAATTTGTCTGTTATTGTTGTACCTTAGACCTGAAGGACCCCTCAGTAAACCACTGAAGTCTGGCCACGGTTAAATGCTTTATTTAGAATGAATGAGTAAAGTAAAGATACTAGGATTATAGTCTAGAGATGCTCTCAAGCATCAATAGATAGCTGCACAATTGTCCAAAAGCAGCAGGATTGCAAAGCAATAGTCCTTGGCAAGCAGGAACAGAAGTAATCAGGAACAAAAGTAAAGGCTTGATGCCCCAACGGGCTAATCCACTCGGAAGGCTTGGCACAAGGCTTGGCAACAGAGTTCAATTGCTGGAAGGCTCAATAGCCCAGGCAAAGTTCATGAAGGCAGGAAAATCAACATTGACGAGAGATACTATACATCTCTTATATCCCAACTCTTATAGGTCTCCGAGGCTTTGAAATTACGATGTCTAGGTGCATCGAAACTTGGTTCTCACAACAAGCTCCCAGCTGGGCCCTCTCAGGCCTCCCGCATCACATTGGAATGTAAGCCCAATTAGCAGTAGCACCTGGCCGAATGGGAGTTAACTCGGCTCCACCATTCCCTTGGTTCTTATCAACCCACTCTGAAGCGGCCTGAATTCTGTCCTTGAACGTTGGATGAACTAGGGCCTCCTGAAACATCTTGCCTTTAGGCTGTGCAGGCTTTTCTGTGACTGTGGATTTGACATGGCATTGGTCTTGTTGAGGGCCAGGGGCAGGCTGGGGTACGACAGTTATTGCTTGTGTTGAGTTTTATTGATTGTATTGTTCTATAATTGCTGTTGTGTTGTTATTATGTGTTATTGGGCTTGGCCTCATGTAAGCCACCCCGAGTCCCTTTGGGAGATGGTTGGGGGGGGGGGGTATAAGTGAAGTTAATAAATAAAATAAATAAAATCTGTCAGCTGCAAAAAGCCAGTTTACTGGGATCTGCACACATTATTCGCTAATACATCACACAGTCCTATACACTTGGGAAGTGTCCAACGTGTGATCCAATACAACAGCCAGCAGAGTGATCTTGTTTGCTGTGTACTCATTGTGTTTCAAATAACGATGATGATGATGTCAAGTGATGGCAATATAATCATGGGTTCACATCTTTATTATGTGGCTGGTACAAATTTCTCCTTTTATCAAGTTGTAATGAAGCAGTAGAAATTGAAGCCAATATTTAGATACTTTGCATGGAAAGTGGAAATTTATTTTAGATAAGACTGAGGTGCTTTTGGTGAGTAGAAAAATTGATGTAACAATAGTCTGTGATAATGCCTCTTTTACGAATTAGAGTCACTGTTTGAATGTGCACAGGGGCTAATCTTAGTGGAGGCAAATTAAGCGGCCGCCTCAGGGCACCACGTGGCCAAAGGGTGCATCCAGGGCTGGGCGCCAAGCCCCAGGGGTGCCGGCAGGATGGGAGGAAGGCTCGTGCAGGACGAAAGAGGAGGCAGCAGAGGCGCACGCCTTTCCCTTCTCCCTACCTTGCCCTGCCCTGCGCACATCTCATCCCTCACCCTGCGCACCCTTCCCCCCCGCCCTTGCCAAGAATGCCTTGTGCAGGGCGAGAGAGAGAAGGGAGCAGAGGCGCCCGCCTTTCCCGTCTCCCTTGCCCCCCGCGCGTCTCCTCCCTTTGTTGCCGCTGCTGCCACCAGTGCACGAGGGCGAGGGAGGAGGCCACGTGGGTGCCCTTACCTGGGGGACGGGAGCAGGACTGAGCGGCCAGACGAGCCTGCCAGCCAGAGAGCACCTAGCTCAACCCCCGGGCCCTTGCTCCCGAAATTAGCCTAGACCTGATACACACACACACATATATATACATACACACAAAAATAGAATAGGAAGAGGGTTGGGAAAAGGGTGAGAAGGGAGGAAAAGGAAGGTAAGAAGGAGAAAGAGAAAGAGAATAGGAAGGGGGCAAGGAAACGGGTGAGGAGGAAGGAAGGATGGGGAATGTACAGACCCACATAAAGAATAGGAAGAGGGGAGGGGAAAGGGTGAGGGCCCTTCCACACAGCCCTATATCCCACAATATCTGCTTTGAATATCTGAGTCCATACTCCGATAATGTGGGATTTTCTGCCTTGATATTCTGGGGTATAGGGCTGAGAAGGAAGGAAGGGGAATAGATATATAGACACACACACTCAAAGAGAATAGGAATAGAGCAGGGAAAATGGTGGGAAGGAATATATATATATATATATATATATATATATACACACACATACACACACACACATAAATATATTATATATATATATAAACACACACACACACACACACACACATATACTATATATATATATATATATATATATATATATATATATATATATGGCATGGGCTAACTTTGGCCCTCCATGTGTTTTGAACTTCCACAATTCCAAACAGCCAGTAGGAAGTCCAAAATACCTGGAGGGCCCAAATTTGTCTATGCACCCAATCCATATATATACTGTATGTGATTGGTTGGGGGGCGCCAAAACACTGTTCGCTTACCATTTAAAATTACCTAGGTCCGGCCCTGAATGTGCATCTAGATTTGCTTGAGCTGGACAGTTTGTAATTGACATGAAGATTTTTCTTGTCAAACTTCAGTATGATAGTGGCTTTATTTTGTGGTCACTGTCTCACTGCTTAGAAAACTTCCAGATGAGATTGTGTAATTTCTTTATATGGTTCTACCTATGAAAGTTCAGAAACTGTAACTATCAACATACTTTCAAGGGTCTGTTATTCAGAGAATTTCCATCTTATCAAGTCATGGTTTGGTCTGGCCAATTCAAAGTGTTGGCTTTAACTTTTACAACCATGGATGGTCTAGCTCTGCTCTTTCTACGACTGCCAGCTCCTGCATGATTCTTCCTGTCAATTTAGCATCAGAAAAAAGTTTTCTTTTTTTCCCCATTTCATCACTATCTGGAATACAGTTGATCAATATGAAAGACACGGCCCTCTGTGGATCTCTCTAGAATTCCCTTCCTCTGAAAGATAATTTAAATTAGTGATCTGCCAATGCTTCCAGAGTTTTGGACTTTAGTTCACAGAATCCCAGACCAATGGCCAAAGCAGTGGGAGTTGAAATCTAAAACCCCTGGAGGTCTAGAGTTTGGTATAATTGATCCTGATGGTAACTACATTGTTGCCCACTTTTAGATAATAGATAATATGATAGGCCTTCAAAACATGATTTACAGTGTTCCCTCACTTATTTCATTTCATTTCATTTTATTTCTTGATTAGTTGCTCTCCACCAAAGGTGCTCCGAGCAACTTACAAATTTAAAATAGCATTACACAATATAAAACATGTAAAACCAAGCAGTGACTATTGACAGTTAGGTCCAAATTACAAATTAAATGTGCAACCAAAGAGCCGGGTCTTGAGCGCTTGTGTGAAGGATCACAGCTCCGACATTGCTCTAACATATGGTGGCAACGAATTCCAAAGAAATTGAGCATAGATCTGCACCTTGTAGCTTCCAAGTGCACTTCCCTGGGGCCCGGTATGTATAGAAGATTCTCCTGAGCAGGTCGAGGTGACCATTGGTGGAGAAAAGGAATGAGGCGGTCCCCAAGATATAAAGGTCCTTGGCTGTTTTGAGCTCTGGATGTCAGGATCAGTATCTTATAAAAGATCCGCTGTTCTACTGGTAACCAATGCAGATGGTGTAGAATCGGTGAAATATGGGCCCTTATAGGTGATCTCGATAGGAGCCTGGCCACCACATTTTGGACCATTCGAATCTTCTGTGTCGTTGACTATGGGAGGCCAGCATATAAGGTGTTACAATAGTCCAACTTTGTGGTGACTGTTGCGTGGACTACCATTGCCAGTGCTTCTACTGGGAGGTAGGATGCCAATTTCCTTGCCTGGTGAAGATGGAAAAATGCCTGCTTACTTATAGCAGTGATCTGGGCCTCCATCGTCAACACTGACCCCAAGGCTTTTAACAGTGGCAGACGGAACCAAAGCTTCCCCATCAAAATCAGGCAGAGACTGGGTTAATTCTAACGGCTGGCTGGGCCAGAGGATTTCTGTTTTTGCAGGATTCACTTTTAATCTACTTGCTCATAGCCAGCTCATCACTGCTTCTGAGCACAGCTTAAAGTTTTCAGTTATCGCAGTTGTCCCGGGTTCGAGATGGAATTATTGCGGATGTTCCATTCCAGGAGCACCCGTGATAAGTGAAATATCTCTCACTTCACCTTCTCTTTCCTCTCCTCTTTCCCCTCCCCCCCCCCAGGCACCCATACCACCTTCCCCTGGCAAGAGGGACCCTTTTGCCTGTCCGGCCCTCCTCCTCACTTTCCCTCCCTCCCTCTTTGCCTGCTTTCCTCCTTCACTTTCACTCGGGAGCTGCAAACCAAATCCTGCAGGAAGTGAATAGTTATAGAGGGTAAATCATTTACAGTATAAGAATGAAATAATTGAAACTTTTACATCCCTACGCAAGAAACTTATGTTCTTTATTGGGCACATGCATGAATTACATGTATTTTTTTCAAAGGACTGCATTTACAGTAGTTGTAGGCACAATCTATTATGTCAGAGAATACAACAGGAGACTATTGCCTTTATTTATCTTCTTTTAAAAACTCTGGGAGGGAGACCCAGTTCTTTCAACATGAAGAACTGCGGGTGAGGATAGAACCATGTGGTCTTTTCTATCCAAGCACACCACCTTCTTACTCTGCTTTTCTTGTATTCAGGCTTTGCGGTGAAACACAATTAGGCAACGATTCATTGTTGAAGAGACAGTGAGAAGCAAAGCTGAAATGTCTCCTCAGTAAAGACTAGCCTAGATTGAAGTAAAATGTCTGGAAGTCTATATTTGGAAATATTGTGGCTGTGATAAAGGTCAAAGGGCTGGAATTACAATATTTCCTCAATACACAGCTCTTTTGTTTGATAAGTACTGACTGTGGATTATTATTCAGTATTGGGGGACTCATATGTATAAAATACTGTGGAGAAAACCATACATAACTGCCAGTCCACTTCAAAGCACTTATTGATGTGGCTGCTTATTAATTCTGCTGTTGCTTATCACTTTCTGAAGATTCAAAGTAATTTGGGGGCAATTCGCAATTGCTAACAGGTTCAGGAAATATGAATAATTAGATAAATGCACAACAATCATCAGAGACCACTATTGTCATGATGCATTGGCAAAATGCTGTACAATGCACTGAACTGTTGAATCTGAGATTCCAGTGCTAAAATGACTAATGTGATTGGATAGCAATTTGTAGTCAAGGGCAGATGAAATCAAACTACTGTACTGTCAAACTTCATGAGAAAGCTTTTATTACTGGAGACATCACACACAAAAGTCTCCACTGTGCAATAAACCGTGATTTCCCTTTGGGTCATAGTAAAAGCATGGTATATAATTGTCTCTGATCTTAAAATTATGTGATATGAATAATTATAACCTTTCATGAAAAGCTGATTTCTGAAGTAAAAAAAAATTCTCCACACTGTAGAGGACAAAATACATAAAAATCATTTTGCTGACCTATTATGAAGACCACACTATAATTTGAATAGGGCAGTTTATTTTAACCATTTAATCATCTGAACCTGTGTACTGCAAGGGGAGAGCAACATAACATCGGCTCTATTAAGACATAGATTTAATTGCCGCCTTCTCCTTTACCAGCCTTGGCTAAAGCACCTGTATCAAGGAGACAATTTAATTACTCGGATTGCTGCCCACCTCACCAAAGAGGCCACAATGATGAGCCCATTTCCCAAGATCCACAACTTTGGGTGAGATCATGCCCCAGCCCAGCTCCAAGTGCAATCTCCTTTCATGCATGTCCGTTCCAATAACTGAAAGGGAGATAATCCCGAGACCTTCCCTTCATCTAACTGGTACTTACAGTATGGATGCAATTTGTAATTTTGTGCAGAAATCCTACTGTGCTGGAAACAGTATATACAATAATACTGGGTGTACAATAATACTGGGTGTAAAATAATATTTCAATGCAGCAATTTCAATTTTAATTTGTGCATGAAAAACTGTTTTCTGTGCAAAGAAAAGCTGTTTTGATGACCAACCCTGAAATGACAGGGTCAAACACAAAAAGCTGGATCAAATCCAGGGATCCTTTTTTTGAACTATAATTATTTTGTTTTTTAGCTGGAAGAAATGGCAATAAGACTAAGATATGAATTCCCTTTGAAAAAGCTACCTATAATAATAATATCCCATGAGAGGCATATCTGAGGGATCACACCCATAGTATTACAACCTGCTAGCTTTTCCCAAATTCACATTATATTAATGTATTATATACTACTACTTTCAAATTTTAGTCATTCACTGCTTAGCATCTTTACAGCATAATATTATAATTTCAGCAGCATTAATTTTGAGGTAGAGGAGCTTGTATATGTATGATTTTTTTTATAGTATTCAGATTCCATGCTGTAAGTAAAAAACACAGTGCTGACCAGAATTGAAATGGGAATGTGGCTATGAGATTGCATGGATGCCTTGGAAAAGAGAAAGGCCAAAGACTATTAACATAATCATGCCATATATTTCTTTTTATAGTTTGGTACACTAAACTCCAAGTACATGGTACCACATCCGTTAATGCTAAATTATGCTTTCATTTGATGTTTAACAGTGGATTACTTCACTGGTTTGAAGTAAATAACTGGTTTTGATTTACTGTCTGCACAGATTTATAAGACACATTTTGAAAGTGTCATTAAAAGAAGGAGAGTGTTAAGATGCTTGTACCTCTATAAATCTGCCTTCACTGTTCAATGGAAATGCCAAATAGCTAGGACCCTATTGTGAATTTACAATCATTTGGCAACACCACAGAAAATTGCTAAAGCAGAACTGGTAGACGTGGTGATTTTCTGTTGTTACCCTTTGAATTGGGCATGAAATTGATAATAAAGAGTTCGGCAATGTTAAAAGAAATCAAGGTCACTATTTTATTTGTAATGCTCATGATTTTTCATTATTTTAACACATGTGGAAATTATGACACATCTTGCAGTCAGAATATATTAAGTAGTTTGCTGTTGTATGTTTAAACCTACAAAAATTGAGTCAGTGTGCATTTAACTGTCTTTCAAGTCTCCCCTTTTCATTATGAAAAGGAAGACCCTTGATATAAACCCATGTAGTATAAAGAGAAATATAAGAACATGTCCTTCAGTAAAGACAATGAATGATATTGCCTGGAGACAGTAGAGCTATTTGCACTAGTATGCATTTAGATTAGTTAAATGAATATGTTCTTTCTGGAAGAAATGATATGTAATATTTAAAATGTACCAAGCACACCACCAACCAAAATGGAATTTGACAAATGTTTTTTATTACCTTCTTAACCTGGGCCTGTTTCGATGAACTCAAAAAACAACCTTTTCAGGGAAGTTTGAAGGACAGTATTTCTTTTTGTATTACAATAGTCTTAAAGTCTAGAGAGTGAGTGTGATCTCTAAATTATAATTTAATCTAAACCAGTTACAACAAGCATACCAAATCCAGACCCATCCAAAGATAAGCAGAAGTTCAGCTCGCAACTGCAGGAGAATAGAAATAAACACAAAGTTCTGGAGTGCAGGGTTTATCCAAGGACAATTTCTAAATCTGCTCCCTTTTGCCTGTCCATAAATGCAGGTAACACTGAACTCTATTGAATGCCACCAAAACTTCTCTCTGTCCTCCCCACCTAAAACTATGGTTCTAAACCTGTATTAGAGAGAAAAGAAAGTGAAATTTAAGATTAGATTGTATCCTTCAATATCAATTCCTCTTGCTCCATTAATCCTGTTCTTGGACTGAAGTCTAACCCAAGGTTTCAGAAAGGAAGAAGGGAAACAGGTGACAGCCAACCAGTAGGACCTATGTTACACCTGGAGAGTATCACAACACAGCGAATGAGTGGAGATGGTAAGCTAGCGAGGCGGTGGCACCAGATCAGTCCTGGGATAATAAGTCAGTGTAGATCTGCCCTAGAAATCTGATTGCCAACAGTTTGCCAATCTGATTGTTAGGTCAGTTGGTAGGAATAGGCATTTCTTTTAGTATCTACTTGGTCCCAGAGTCACATCACATTTGGACTACTATAATTTATTATACATGTGTTGCCCTTGAAAAGTGTTCATAAACACCGGCAATTCTAAAATGCCTTTCAAAGTCTGTTTATTCCTATGAGAAGCATGCTACAGCAACCTCATTGTGTTTCCAGACAGAGTTTAAATTGTTGGGGCTTTTCTTTAACCTAGAAAGCCCCATGTGACTTAAGGGAGACATCTCACAAAAAACCTCTATTCTTCTTATAAACTTTTTCTCAAATAAGAATTATCTTGGTCTATTGGAGAAACATGTGTAAGAGAGATTTTTTCCCCAAAACTTCTATATGATACAGTCTTGTGTCCTTCCATTATTGGACACAAATCTTTTCCCCCCATCATATTTAAACTTGGTTGCTGTTTGAGGAATTTTAAGTGATTGCTGCAGATACTTCTTTTTATATTGTCTTTTTAATTGTATGTTTTCAAATGTATTTTGTTGCTTTACTTGCAATCATTTTAGTTTAAAAATTACTTCTATTAGATTTCCTGTATGATATTTTTATAGAGAGGTAGGATATCATTCTAATGTATAGGTTGGAAATAGCAACCTTCTCAAGCATCCACTAGCCTCCACCCTTGTGGGACTCAAGTCAGTACAACACACTAACGGCAAAAATTCAATGCCAACATACAGTACACAAAGAAATCATAATAACTAATTACTACATATAACTATGAACTTAAAATCATTAAAACCATTAAACATGAGGAATACATAAAATTTAAACATTCAGACATAGCATAAAATCATCCTAGTGTAATCATTAAAATCCCATGATCCAGAAATCATATACCATAGCCATTCCGAATTGTCATTGCACATGTTCCCTAATTATTCTTTTTACTGCATTATTTATTTATTTATTTATTAATTACTGTATTGTATATGTGTGCATTGGTTTGCAGTTTTCTTTAACCTCTTTGTTGTGAGAGGGGCTCCAGACCATGTGATCAGAACTGGACTTGTTCAGGAGTCTGACTCTATTTTAGATCTCTGTGTGCCTTCTGTGTGCCTTGAGATGACTGCAGAAATAGTTCAGTTTAGACTTCAGTAGAAACGGATATATGTTTTCAGAAGTTAGTTGAAACAGATTACAAAGACTCTATTAGATTCTCAGAACAGAGCTATACTTTTGACTAGGGACTATTGATTCTAAGAATGATGCCCTGTGTTACCAATACAGAAAAACTACTTCAAATCTACTTGTAACTGGGCTGATAAGCAAAGTACATGTATGATGAGTACATGAAGTTTGTGAGTAAACCAACAATGTTATTTTTAAGAAGTCTGATTATTTTGCCTCTTGAGAATATGATTTAAAGGCAAATATATTTTAAGGGAGAATAGATGTTTTTGGGTAACTAAAAAGGAATAGTTCTGAAACTATGATGAATATATGTTTGTGTGTGTTTGTGCATTGGCATATCTTTGTCTCTTGTAGTTCAAAGATGTACCTTGGTACATCAGTTTAAAAGTTGAGTAACCTAGTTGCCTTGCATGAATGCTGGTGAATACAATCTCCCCAAAAAAGGTTATGACTTTAACAGGTCATTCTTTTACCAAGAGGTTATGACATCATTTTTCAAAAGGTTGGGAATTCTAACAAGGGCATCACTTTCTAAAGATCATAAAATCTCCAAAAGATTATGGAGATTTCCATTTTTCAAAGTATCTGTATGTTCATCCACACACAGGGTTGGATGAAAACTGTTGGATTTCTCTGTTTTAGAAGATTTTAGTGATACTAAAATGTGTGCATTCTTGTGGGAACTCTGTTAATGCTCCTTCAGATGATGTGGGGGTCACTGAAAGAAATGTTTAAGAAAGGTGTCTTAACTCTCCAAGTGGAAGGGGCTTGAGGGCAAATGACCCCAGAAAAGTGGTCCCTTGAGAAAAGTACCTTAACTTTGCTTCAGTGGAAGGGTCTTGGGGGTAAATGACCCCAGGGAAAATGGGGTCTCAAAAAGGATGCCTGATTTTTAAAAGTTCACTGATTTCATTGAAATGGGAGGAGACATCACCTGCTTGTGTGATTGGAATTAAGTGGATGGTTGAGGTAGAAGTGGGGTGATCTTGTGTGATGGGAGTGAGTAAATTCTCCATTTTAAAATGGAACCCCCATGAAATTCAATGCAAATATGATTTCCCCTGCTTCCCCTCCCCAAATGGATGAAGTCCTTATATAAGCAATGTTGGTTTTTTGGTGCTGCTAAGTGATTTTCAGTTGTGTTCTGTATTTTTACTGATTGTGGCATTTCCACATGCATTTATTTGGCAACTGTCAATGCGTGAAAACATAGACCCTTGATCCAATCCAGCTGGAATTGGTTCTAGCATGTGTTTCGCATTCACATGAGAATTTTTCTCTTGAAGTATTTTATAATTTGCATTTATGCTGTGGCTGTGTTTCAAGTGTTTGCCTGAAAACTTTATTAAAGTGAATCTATGTTTGTGTGCAGATTACAATATGTCAGGTAAAGTGAAATATATTTCTACTGACAAAAGAGTTGTGATTGTTATTTTCAATTCCATGTTGAGAGTTCCAGTCATTGGCTTGTCTTTATCCCAACAGGAAAGATAAAATAAATTTCACAGCTCTCATGCCAAAATAGAGCAATTTCACAAGGACTGATATGAAACTTCTTGACTGTTATAAAATCTGAGAAAAAGAACTATTTTCGAGTGTTACAACCAACATGAAATAGATTTCCCATGATAATTGCCATTTAGATTGCTCTTTTGGTCAATCTTTAATGGATTCTTTGCCCTTGGAAACTGAAACAGTTGGTACAAAGAACAAAGTCTACTTAACTAGTACAGTCCTTTAGAACCTGATTTTCTGTTATGCTTAAAATATGCCAAGTGTGCATTTGTTTACTTAAAAAGGGTGAGATAACAGCAACAGTGCAAGCAGTGGAAAAATGTTTTGGAGTACCATCTTCTGATGCCACTCAGAGATGTTTAATTACTGAGGGTGCTCTTTTGCTTTACCAGAAGGTATAGAAGATTCTGATATGATAGAAATTGGACAGCCTGACAAAGCATAGTATGATGTTACAACAGACTAAGTATTCAACTTGTTGGGTTTGTTTGTGCTCCACAAAGCTGGAAAACTGGAGAATGGGCTGGGCCAGAGTTAGGAGAGAAGGGCTTTTTGTTTTGTAGTAGTTTAATGTCTATAGTAATGACAGGTTTAAACATAGGTTTGATAATGGATTTGATAATGTTAGGATAGTAATACATACCCACCAGCACTGACAATTGAATTTACCAAATTAATGTTATTGTAGTTGATTAAGTGATTAGTGTTCACCATTGGTACAACTTTTCCATGGAGGTGGCATTACATGCATCTGTGAAGGAAGAGACTATGCTTATAATAGCAGTGGTAGTACTAGGGTATCTCATGTTAAATAAGCTTTTACTGAAGACCTATATTAAATGGACACTAGCAATAGTGGGGGGAGGGGGTTTGAAACTGGCAGAGGATCTTTTGAAGACAGCTGCAGTTGCACCATAGCTAATAATGGTTATTACTGCACCAAAGTAAACCTTATTTACAATCAAATCCAAAAGTCCCCAGATTCAACCAAAAAGCTCCTGGAACAAATACAAGTAGAAGAATAAATAGATTATATGCTAGAGTCCAGGAAGAAACCGATCACAGGACTTCTTGCTAACCATAGGTGATTACAATGCTAAAGTAGGAAACAGAGCAGAATCAAAGATTGTAGGAATATTTAGCCGAGGATCAAGGAATGAAACATTCAGTCATTAATCAGAAGACGGCAGCCAAGAAATCAGAAGAAGACTAGGACTTGGAAGGACAGCTATGAAAGAATATATGGTTGTGAAAACTGGACCATGAAGAAAGCTGATAAAAGGGAAAACAACTAATTTGAAAGGTGCTGCTGGAGAAGAGTACTGTGGATATTGTGGATGGCCAAAACTTCCAAAGAATGGGCCCTAAAGCAAATGAAGCCTGAACTCTCCCTAGAAGAGGGCCTCTTCACACATGACATTTTTGCCCCGTTTTGCCACTTTTAATCATGGTACCATCACATGAGACATGGTAGACCCTGCCCACATTATTCCCAAACCGGAGGAGAAGTGCTGAAATGTGTTTTCTCCTCCACTACAGGGGAGCTACCTACACTTTACTCCTCTTTTTATCATGTGATGGGAGGAAGGGTAGTGAGGCAATGCATGTTGCCACTCTTGTCTGCCATCTGATGAGGGGAAGTAAAGGATGAAAAATCATGAAAAATGGCCGGTGCAATGGCATGGCCCAAAATGTGGCATTTGAACATATCACGATTCACTAGAAAAAACCATAATGCTTGGTATGGTAGCAGTAGGAAAAGATGACGTCCATATTCCAAACAGATACATTCAATTTAAGAAACCACAGCCCTGACTTTCCAAGACCTGAGTAGCACTGTTGTTAGCAGGGTTAGTTGGAGGTTTCATTGGTGACAGTTAACCAAAACAACAAATCACGAATATACAGAAAACTTAAATTTGTCTCATCTCCCAATCACCATTTATAGAACAGGAGGCATTGTGATAAATGAAGATCTGTTCCCACTTCACAGTTCAATTCTCTTTTGAGAGTGACTAGATAGAACCCCTATTGCAGTACTCTCTCAGATCATCACTCATTCACACAAAGGGAAGTGGGACTGAGAGTTAACAGGGGAACAAACATCCATTTATCCCAGTGGGCACTGTTTGGAATGTGGGAATCATAAATAAACAGCAATCATGAGTGCATAAGTCTAGATGACACATCCATAACTGATATACAGGATCATTGTCCTTTGTTATTATTTTAACTAGAGCAGTCTGATCTTTTGTATGTATAGCAATAAGTGGTTGCTTAACAAATATCAATCAATGACATAAGCATGAAGAAAGGTTTCCCACAAAACTGAGTTATTGTATGCTGCCCGCAAGGTTGAGTGGCAGAGAACACATTTTCCTCATTTAACTCATTCAATTTACTCCTGAATATATGGCTTGATGTGACTGGCTTGACCCTGAAGGAGCTGGGGGAGATGACAGCCAACAGGAAACTCTGGCATAGGCTGGTCTATGAGGTCATGAAGAGCCAGAAGCGACTGAACGAATAAACAACATCATACGTTATACAAGAAATAGGAAGGATAGTGAGAGCACCCTAACACACCCTACAAATAAAATCTACTGGAGAACAGAGGGAGTGAAAAGTTGAAGGGAGATGGGGGAGATGAGAAAAGCCAAGAAGGAAAGGGGGGGCACACAAGATGATTTGGGACAATTTTGCTAAACTCTTTCCTTTCTTTTTTTTAATATAATTTTTATTTTGCAATTTTCTATATATAAATAAAATAAAAAACAATCTATCTAAGGACTCAGGGAAAGGGTAGAATTGGGAAAACAGGGGAATGGGGACAAGGTATAGGTAAACTCTTTCCTTTCTATGCTGACCAACACGGTGTAGTACACTGAAGGATTGCAAAGCAATTCAGCCAATTTACCTCTGGAAAAAAAATGGAGAGAGCATGAGTTTAAGTAAACTGATATTTAGGTCATCATATAATAGCTCCAGCTTTATCAACCCTCAAAGAATCATGGTGTGGGTAGAAAGCAAAATTGTGAGAAGTCAGAATTAGGGCCTTCCCATCCCTGCTCTAGTGGCTCCTCTAACTATTCTGCCAGATTCACCTGCCTAGCAACACAACCATGTGGTATGTTTCCTCCATATCTAATCCTTCTTCTCACTAGAATTTAATATTTTATAGAATCTGCCAGATGAAGAGTTATTCCCTAACTCTAGCATTTTAAAATTAATTAACTCACTAAAGTATAGGATTAAATCCAATATTAATCAGAATACCTAGTGAGTTAGGGAATATCAGTGGTATGGGGTGTGTGTGTGGATTAGTTAATTTATAGCTCATCAACTAATTGATGGGCCATGAAGCTTTTTCAAAGTTCTGACACTAACTTGTGTGTGTATCTATTCTGTTCACACTATCTTCACTTTTTATTAGAACTTCTTATTGGTCTTTTCCTCACTATATGTTTTTTAATGTAATTGTTTATAAATGTGTGTGTGTGTGCACGTGTGCGTATAATGCATGTATAGCATCTTAGAAAAAAATGTTTTATTCTTGTTGGTGTGCTTTAAAAATAAATAGCTTGTTATGAGTTGCTATGCTGACCTTATCACATTACCTATTCGATTTGGCATGTATCATGGTGAATCTGTGGTAGGGTGTGAGGAACATGTCATCCCACACCCTGCATCACTCGCCTTCTCCTTTATCCCACTGCACAGGGGGAAGCGTTCACCATCTGACTTCCCCCCATTGTTGGCTATACAATACAAGAAGCCTCTCATGTTGTGGTGGTGGTGATGTACAATGTTCCTACACTACTTGTGCAACAGAGCCCTGCCAGAAATACTTTGACATGGTAGGACAGGAACCAGGAGGCTCCGTGGTACAAGTAAAGTATGACTGTCATGTGACGGGCAAGTTAGCCTATCCGATGAGGTCCTTAGTTTCAGTTTTGGTCCAAGAGTAGGCCATCACCACCACCATTATTATCATCCTCATGATCACTGCAGCAACTATCAGAGTAACTGTAACCATTCGACTCAACTTTGTTTTATTCTTTAAAAATTCTTCTCTCAAATAATTTCTCTCCCATGGCTAATAGTTATTTCAGTTTTCCCCTTCCTAGAACCCCATCCCCATGTACACATTTGGTGGATTTATAAATATTTCTAATTTTGAGGGTTTATATATCCCTCCCTTATATATCCCTCCCTCTTCCATCTATCTAGGACAGTAGGTCTCTGAGCTTGAAGAGCCTGCTGTGAAAAAGCTTTATTTTGCAGGCTGGAAAATAACATTAGATTTATTTTAAAAGGCACAAGAGACAATGGAAGTTGTGCTCATTAGCAGTAGCTGGAGGAGCCGGTTCGTGTTGTCTTAATCATGTCAGCCAATAAGGGTATTTCAGATCTTCCCGTTTCTGGCCAAACTTTGAAGCATATTTTTTTATTAAAGCATTTCTTTAGCTGTTGACTAAATAATTGGCACAAAGATGAAACTTACACTAAAATCTGATTTTTGGAGAAATTCCTACTTTGATCTTTTTTATCACAAAAAGTCAATATTGTGTATTTTAAAAACTCCAGTGAGATACATTAAATTGAACATAAAACTGATGGAGATGGTACATCTAATGTAATAAAATATACTAATAGGTAAGCACTAACATACTGCTTAGATACCATTTTCATTTAACTATATCAAAAGCACAATGGAAATATTATTAATGACTGTCTAAGGTAAAACTTTATTAACCTGTATAGATAGTCCTCTGTATCCATAAATTTCACCATATATGGTTTGCAGGCATGTAGCCAGGGGGGCTACGGGGGCTTCAGCCCTCCCCCCAAATTCTCAGGGTGGTCCGTGAAAAGGCCTTACTGGTACATTATTTAAACTGTTATGTTTATTCATATCATGATCTGATCACCATGCTCATTATATCCCACATTAATAGGGTTATTGGGATAACAATACAAAAGGTTTGCTAGGGTAGACCCTCTTCCCCCCAGTCTCAGCCCCCCAGAACCAAACTCACCCCGACTCAAATTCCTGGCTATGGCCCTGATGGTTTGAAAATATCCCTCCCCCAACTCCAAAAAGATTTTAAAAACCCAAACTTTATTTTTCCATTGTTAAAAGAGAGACAATTTTATTATGCTATTTTATATAATGGGACTTGAGCATTCATGCATTTTGATATCTGTAGGGTGGCAGTCCTGAAATCAAAACACAGTAGATACAATGGGACCACTACATAATGCTTGTCTCTAAATGAGTTGTTAGATATGGAAAAAATGCAGTGTGGCCTTTTATTGATTAGCTGCAAGATATAATGGAGCAGCCAATGGTATTAGGTTTTTGTTTTTTTTTAAAAAAAATGTCCCCAAAGGGTTTGTGCATTACAATCATTTTGCCTGACAACTACAGGGCTTCAATCTTCAAATAAATTTAATGTCCTTTATTTCTTCAGTGAGAGGGAAACACTGCAGAGATTAAAAGCCCTGCTCATTAAAAATGCATCTGCTAGTTAAGTAGGTTTTTCATGTACTTGGAAAAGTGTAGAATGTGCTTTTTAACTGTGGCAAACTTTGGTAATTCATTACAACTTTCCACTTTTGAAAGCAAGATGCCATTTATAATTCACAAACAGGATTCCCAATACAAACACAACAAGGCAGCCCCAAGACACAATGTGGAATCAGTCTTTCAACATACACAGTATGCCAGGGCTGTCCAACTTCTACCGGACCTTGGGCCGGAATTCCGGTCACTGATCACCTGGGGGGGCCAAGCCCCTTGGCTCCGGCCCCTCCCCACCCCCACCCACGCCCCTCCCCTAGCACCGCCCCCAGCTCCGCCCCCTCCCCGTCCCCGGCTCCGCCCCCTAATTACTTGTTGCATTATTAATTATAAAATAAATTGCAAAGGCACCTTCCCCCACCCCTCATGTTGCTGTGTTTCAGATTTAAACATGTTTTCATAGAATCATAGAGTTGGAAGAGACCTCATGGGCCATCCAGTCCAACCCCTGCCAAGAAGCAGGAAAATCGCATTCAAACATCCCTGACAGATGGCCATTCAGCCTCTGTTTAAAAAGCCTCCAAATAAGATGCCTCCACCACAGTCCTGGGCAGAGAGTTCCACTGCTTTGTATTGCTTCCCCCTTTTTAATTATATTTAATTATATTTTTAACATCAATTAACATCAATTATACAGTAATAATAATAAAATAAAAGAATAAAAGAGAGGAAGGAAGGAAGATGGATGGAGGGAGGGAATAAATGAGAGAGGGATAAAAATACAATTAAATAACATAATATTTGAACTGGATTATCCAAATCCACACTGCCATATAATCTGGTTTAAAGCAGATAACATGGGATTTTATTCAGCTGTGTGGATATGGCCTCAGATAACCCAGGCCCTTCCACACAGCCATATATCCCTGAATATTAAGGCAGAAAATCCCACAATATATGCTTTGAACTGGATTATCCAAATCCATACTGCCATATAATCTGGTTTAAAGCAGATAACATGGGATTTTTATTCAGCTGTGGATATGGCCTCAGATATCCCAGGGCCCTTCCACACATCCATATATCCCTGAATATTAAGGCAGAAAATCCCACAATATCTGCTTTGAACTGGATTATATAAATCCACACTGCCATATAATCTGGTTTAAAGCAGATAACATGGGATTTTATTCAGCTGTGTGGATATGGCCTCAGATATCCCAGGGCCCTTCCACACAGCCATATATTCCTGAATATTAAGGCAGAAAATCCCACAATATCTCCTTTGAACTGGATTATCCAAATCCACACTGCCATATAATCTGGTTTAAAGCAGATAACATGGGATTTTATTCAGCTGTGTGGATATGGCCTCAGATAACCCAGGCCCTTCCACACAGCCATATATCCATGAATATTAAGGCAGAATATCCCACAATATCTGCTTTGAACTGGATTATATAAATCCATACTGCCATATAATCTGGTTTAAAGCAGATAACATGGGATTTTATTCAGCTGTGTGGATATGGCCTCAGATAACCCAGGCCCTTCCACACAGCCATATATCCATGAATATTAAGGCAGAATATCCCACAATATCTGCTTTGAACTGGATTATATGAATCCATACTGCCATATAATCTGGTTTAAAGCAGATAACATGGGATTTTATTCAGCTGTGTGGATATAGCCTCAGATAACCCAGGGCCCTTCCACACAGCCATATATCCCAGAAGCATTATTCTCTCCTGGTGTTTCTAGGGTGAAACGTGGGTGAAACGTCAGGAGAGAATGCTTCTGGGACATGGCCAGGCAGCCCAGGAAACTCACAGCCACCCATTGTTGTTGTTGTTGTTATTATTATTATTACACTCACATAATAAGATATTATAATAATTATAATATTATGTGTGTTTAATAATAATAATAATAATAATAATGGGTGTCACTTCCAATTCTATTTTCCCCAAACTCCACCAGTGTTCACATTTGGGTATATTGAGGATTTGTGTCAAGTGTGGTCCAGATCCATCCTTGTTGAGTCTATAGTGCTCTCTGGATGTAGGTGAACTACAACTCCCAAACTCAAGGTCAATGCCCACCAAACCCTTCCAGTATTTGCTATTGGTTATGGAAATTTTGAGTGCCAAGTTTGTTTCAATTCCATTGTTGGTGAGTTCAGAATGCTCTTTGATTGTAGGTGAACTATAAATCCCAGCAACTACAACTCCCAAATGACAGAATCAACCCCCCCCACACACAGATAAATACAGTTATGAGGTAGCAATGAAAATAATGAAGCTACAACTCCCCTTGAGCTGGGTTGTTGTAGGTTTTCCGGGCTGTACGCACATGTTCTTGAAGCATTCTCTCCTGATGTTTCGCCTGCACCTATGGCAGGCATCCTCAGGAGTTGTGAGGTCGCACCCAACCCAGTCACAGGAGTTGGGAGCCTTCTTACTTACAAGCTCAGACTCTGCAGCGCCTGGGCAGGCTACATCTCCCAGCATTCTCAGAACTCCCAGCATCCAAGCAAGCAGAAAATGAAGGCAGGCTAAGTCTTGAGCAGGCTAAGCCTTCCTCCCTCGATCCCCCCCTCCCTCCCTCTCGTCTCTCTCTCTCTCTCTCTCTCGCTTCAGCAGAGGCGCGGGGCAAACACTCGGGGCTTCCTGGTCCCTTCCAAGCCCCGCTTGCTTGGATACCAAAAAGGGAATGGACGAACTGGGTGAAAAGCATCTAATATTAATTATTTCTAAAAGTATTTCTCAGAATCCAAGTCACAATTATGAAAGAACAGACCTTATTCAATACAAATATTTAGTTCATCCAAAATAACGAGTAACTAACAGCTAATGTGCCCATTCAAAGCTTGTGTGTGCAGATGTCCATATACAAGCTTTGAATGGGCACATTAACTGTTAGTTACTCGTTAGTTTGGATGAACTAAATATATTTGTATTGAATAAGGTCTGTTCTTTCATAATTGTGACTTGGATTCTGAGAAATACCTTTAGAAATAATTAATATTAGATGCTTTTCACCCAGTTCGTCCATTCACTTTTTGCTATCCAAGCCTCTGCCCTGCTCCTGACGCCTGGCTGAGAGAGAGAGAGGAGGGAGAGAGAGAGGAGGGAGGGAGACGGGGATCGAGGGAGGAAGGCGGGCAAGAGGAAGAAGGCGAAGGGCCCGGGATGCGGCGGGGGAGGGTGGGCCGGGGCCTCCTGATGCACTCTGCGGCCGGCAGAGTCGCCCCTTCCCAGCCCTTCCCAGATGGCGCTCGGGAGAGGCTTTTCGTGCCTCAGGCCTGGCGCAAGGAGGAGGCGCGCACACAGAGCTGCCTTCCTCCTCCAATCACGAGCGGGGGCCGAGAGACATACACTCCCTCCCTCCCTCAGGAGAAGAGGAGGGGGCCAATGGAAAGCCAAGGGGTGGGACCAAAAAAAATAATTAAAAGAAATTAAAAAAATATTTTTTTACTAAAATAAAAATTTAAAATATTTTAAAAAACATTTTATTTCTTGCAGGAGGGTAGGGGGCCGTACCCAAGGGGCTGGGGGGCCGTGTACGGCCCCCGGGCCGCCAGTTGGACAGCCCTGCAGTATGCAATACATGTTTTGTAGTTGTCTAATGTAAATAAATGAGTACATACTAACAATAACAATAACAATCATCATCATCATCATCATCATCATGTTTATTTATATCCCCTTCACCAAAGGGACTTGGGGTGGCTCACAACACAAATAACACAATGTAACACAATTTTTGTTCCTGGGTTATAAATGTAAATTCCTAACTGGGTCTATCATAAAAACATGGAAAAGGTTTATTAAACTGCAAATACTTTGTTTTTGCGGGACATTTTGCAGCACATTTTGCTATATTTTTTCAATAAATATCTCATAGTGTCTCAAGCAATTCAAAATAGTTTGTGGCAGTCACAAAAATGAAGTTTCTGGAGTGTAACATCTACTTTCAAAATAAGCAATGCACAATTAAACAGGAAATAACACTTTCAAGCCAGGAGCAGAAAAAACTTTCAAAATTTGTTACATAGTGTAGTGCAATGTGGTGTTACGTAATATTGATGAATTAACCTTTTCATCAATTATCAAAATCATATAGATAGATAGATAGATAGATAGATAGATAGATAGATAGATAGATATACACACACACAAAAGACAAAGTACACATTGTACTTGCATTTTATATCAACAGCATTTAATATGTGCTGTACAAAATAAAATTGTATAGGTATTTTTCCCATTTAAAAGACTGTTTTAAGTAATATCTATAATCTTAATCGAATATTGATTTCTGCACTCTAATGCAAATCTATAATGCGTATCACTACATTCGTAATGTTGAAAGCACACACACACACACATGGATGGGTGAGTGGCTGGACTTTTATCTTGCCTTCCTGTTGTTGCCACATGATTCAGGAAAGCAGCAGTTAAAACAAGTTCTATTTTAATATTCAATTAAAAATAGCAATTTGAGACAGGTGAGCAGCTTTATAGACATACACACATATGGTGAAAGATAACAATTAAGTATAGAGGGACAACTATACTTAAAGTGATCTATGTGCATCTATGTATACAGTTCACACTGTGTTGATTGTGGCATCAATCAACTGCAGATCTGACCACTTCATCCATTTGCTTTTAATACAAACAGAAAGGTTTGCATCACTTAAGGAGGACTAGGAATGTGACACTGTGGTTCCTACTATTTCCCACGTCCCCATAAAGGCACTTACTATTTTCCTCAATAAGCTCCAGTTGTTTCTTTAGTTAAAATAGGTTTCATTATTTTTGCATAGTTTTCTGTGGGAGGGAACCTCAGTTAAACGCTGTCCCTTTAAGAAACCCCCAGAGCTGGAGTCTCACAGCCTTCTTTACTATCCAGAAAACCTCTTTGCTGTTAGTTTTTCTTATGGTGCCAAGGTCCTAGGAAGCTGCAATATGCCTCAGGTTTAAGGTTTTGAGGAAAAGGCTCAAATAAAAAGTGTTCTGAAGAAGTCAAAATCCAGATAGAGGACACAGAAGGAAGCCAGTCAAGTGGATCTTTTTAGAAGCAGTCATGATGAAATCAGTTAAGTTTCAAGCTTTGATCTGTTCCAGCAAAATACATCTTCATTACTCAGACTCTGGAAGGAGTTAGAGTACTGGTTCTTCAGCATAATTACATTCCTTTGTTAATAGCTACACCTTTGCCTGTGAGGCCCCTTCCACACTGCCCCTATATTCTAGGATCTGATCGCAGGATACCTGCTTATCCCAGATTATCTGGCAGTGGGGATTGATATAAACCAGTTTAAAGCAGATAATCTGGGATCAGATCCTAGGATATAGGGCAGTGTAGAGAGAACCTGCATTTCCTACTCTGTTCTGGCTAAGTAAAGGGCACCATTAAAGAGTTTACTTGGGGAATAGAACAGTTTATATCACTTAAGGAAAACTAGGAATGTGACAATGACATCCTTGTTACTTCTCCAAGGATTTCACATTGCCCACAGTTGCCAGAGCAATCAATAGGGAGTTGTTTAGAGATCATGGGTGCATGATCAGCTTTCACCTAGCTTGTCATCTATTTTATTTATATTTTAATATGGATATTGAGCATCCAGAGATTTTGCTATCCACGGTAAATCTCAGAACCGATCCCAGGATCTGATCCCAGATTGTACAGTTGTACTGATACTACACATATTTCCAGCCCATCAAATTGATTAGCTAGAGCAGGGGTTCTCAAACTTTTTCAGCTGTGAAGCCTTTTTTAAAACAAGTGTGTGTGTCAAAAGATGCACATACATATGCATCTTTTGACCAACATAAACTTACTGATATTTCAGTGGAAGACCCCAGGGGCCATCCAGTCCAACTCCTGCCATGCAGGATAAGCACAATCAAAGCACCCCCACAGATGGCCACCCAGCCTTTTTATTAATAATCATAATCAGAGAAGCCCCAGGAGCCATCCGGTTCATCTCCCTTCTGCTATGCAGGAAAAGCACAATCAAAGCACCCCCAACAGATGGCCACCCAGCCTTTGTAATACCAGCAGCAGAAACCCCAGGGGGCATCCTGTTCAACTCTCTTCTGTCATGCACCAAAAGCACCCCCCTGAGTGGTAGGAGGAAAAGAGGATTTTTGAAGCTAGCAACGTGAGGGGAAAGATCTGGGTGGCAAGGAAGGTGAGGAAAAAAGGCTTTCTGCAGCAAGGGAAGCAAGGAAAGGGGGCTTTTGGGCCGAGGGGAGCAGGAAAGAGGAGGGAAAGCTGGGAGGAGAAGGCAACCGTGGAGCCTCTCAGAATGCTTTGTGGAGCCCCAAGGGAGCACACTTTGAGAACCACTGAGCTAAAGAATGTCAACCCTTCTCTACCTGTTTTCTGGGACAGCTTAATTGTAGTTGATACTCTCCTGAATATCAACCAGCATTAAATATGATATCAAGCTATATTTTGAAATATTTGACTCAACATTTCCTTTATGGAAATAAATGTTTTCTAGCTCATGAAAAATGTGTGGAATACTATATTTATACAATCCAACATTGTATAAGCAAAGCTTCAAGTGTGGATATTACACGGTGTGGCTAGACATTTTTGCTCACCACAATTGATTCCTGTTCTTTTAAGAATATGGTCTATGAGCTCAAGCACTGGGAGAGAGAATATTGGCTGGACTGCATAAATGTAATAGAGTATACTGGATGCATTGCCATGCATTGCCACCCAGATGCACCAAATACTGTAGGAAAGAAGTGAGTGGAAAAAGAAGAAAAGGGCACAACTAATCCCTTTGCTGATTAAGCATTGTATTGATAAATGCATAGAGTGTGGCCCTATTCTATTTCTGACTGACATAAGTTTTCTGAGATCTCAGGACAGGCTATTTTGCAGTTGACATCATAAGTCCCTTGGCTGGAAATATTGGCCTTGAAACCAAGAGATTATGCATGCAAAGCATATGCTTTCCTTCTGAACTAAAAGAAATGACGAGCTCAGTATTTGGATACAGTGATGCATGTTTGATAGTAAAAGGCAAGGGTCTGAGTTGTTTTGTAGAGGAACTGCTAAAACACCAATGTTTTATGTAAAAGCAATTCCTATTGGGCTCTCTCTCTTTTTTCTTTTATTGCATACTGGTGGGGCGACAGTGCCTTTCTAAAGCTTTCAAATACATCATGACTTATTTCATACTTCGTGTCTATGATGAAGGTGAAAACTAAAATAGTTCTCATGTTGGTTAAAAAGTGGTTTATGTGTAAAAGACGCTTATCAGTATCACTATGATGTATTCACCCACTTTGAAATGTCATATTTTAATGCAATTATTGTAATTCTTACTTGAAGAGAAAACATGTACCTGAATTTCCTTTAGCTTGTAACAAAAAAATTATTTTTGTTTGGCATCCTACTGTGACTAATGTTTTCTAAAACTTTAGGCAAAATTTACTGTTCTTATTCCTTGTTCTAAGAGAATTCATTAACACCTTGAACTCTTTCAAATGCATAGCATATTGCATTTTGTGTAATAACTTCTGTTACTCATACAGAAATAGCACAACTAATTTAATAATCTTTTCCCTATGACAGATATACAACAAATGGCAGTTGACTGGTTTACTGGAAATTTTTATTTTGTGGATCGCACAAGTAACACAATCTTTGTGTGCAACTATAATGGAACTGTGTGTGTTATTCTCATCGATCTTGACCTTCACAACCCCATGGGAATGGCTGTGGACCCTAGTCTGGGGTAAGGCTTTCAGTGGTATAAAGCATGCCTTTGATGTACTGTCAGGACAAGCCTTTTGGTCTCTTTCAAGTATAATTTTATTATGCTACTTCATGGGATGCAAAAGACAGAAAACCAACAGTGCTTATTATGCTTTGGGGTAGTCTTTTTGGTCAAGGTGTGGAATGACTGACAATTTATGGCACATCGAATTTTAATATTTTCTCACTTGGACTAAGTATTTTTGTTTAAATTATTTATTTATTTGTGCATGTGTTTGAAAACTTTGTGTTATATTCATTTGGTGTTTCACACCACCCAAGAAATTAACAATATAAGTTTCCAAAATTATGTAATAATGTCTTAAATGGCTAGCCCTAAACATTTGTAGGTTTGACTTTTGTGGATTTGATTATTTGTAGATTTTGGTAATAGTTATCTCTAGAAATCTCTGGGTCTTTCAGTGTGATTCTATGGTCAGTTTCTCATGGAAGTTGACCATATAGTTCTGCTAGAGAACTTAGAGAGACCTGGAGAGAGATTATGTTAGCTTTTTAAAAAGTATTTTCAATTCACATTTTCATGGAGGTCTTATAAACATTATCCTAGTGAATGTAGAAAGCTGACTGTATAATAACAAGACATACAATGAAAGACCAAAAAAACCCCCCGAATGCCTATTCAAACTGGAAGGTTTTTCCCTTGCTCTGTAGCATTTTCAGAGAGTTTTGAATGTAGATTCTGAGGGGAAAGAATTTCACAGTTTAGGTACCTTCTCATTTTTATCTGTATCTATCATAGCTTCTCACTCAATTTAAGAAATTGAATATTTGTGTGTGTTTCTTGTATAAAACATTAGATTTGTCAGATTACTTCCAGACAAAGGATTGTGCATTAAATTGTAGCCTTAGTGTAATACAGTATAACCTGTTGAATTTGGAAACTCCTTTGATAGGTGGTTAAATACAAATGAACAGGTAACCTTGATAGACTGACATAAGTTCATTTCCTCTGGCACTTTCAGCCCTGTTGCTGTCAAAAGGTTTTGTTTGAGTCCTTTTGTGAACATGTTCACCAAGGTTTTATAACTGAATTATATAAGCAAATTTTGCAATATTCTGAAAGGGATTTATTTAATAAAGAAGTATTAAATAACTGTTTCACCATCTGATCAGTTTTTTATCTAACCAGTTTTAAAAGTAGATCATTATTAGCAGCAGCATTAGAGTTGCATGTCACAAAAATATAAGATCCGTTAATGCCTGGATAATAAAGTCACAATTTAACCTTGTGTTATGTTGTGTTATGTTCATCCAAAGATAAAAGTCTATAATGGCTTATGGGAAACATCTTAAAATGTCATAAGTCTATCTTCAATAAGTAGGAAAATATTTACTGTAGAGACAGCTTGCTAGCCATATGTGGACTTTTGTCACTCTTTATTTAACATCTGATGGAATATTAAGATGAATCATCACAATAGGTTTAATTTTGACATGAACAGCTTGTACGTAAACTTTGAGGAAAGGAAGCTGTTTTCCTGCACAGAGCTGCATTTCTGCTCTCAACAGATGGCAAGCTTGAGTTGATCTGACTGCAGTGATGTTTCAAGGAAATTAAGAGAAGTTGTGTTTAAACTGATTTGTTTAGTAATTCTCTTCACAAAGAAGTGGAAACCACCTATCAGATTTTTTTCCAAGTATATTTATTCACATGATCTGTTTTGGTTTCATCTGCTGAAATACAAGCTACTAATTTTGATCTTTCAGTGGAAGCTGATGTGTTTTCTTTGTTGTTTTCTGGATTACCTTTTATTCTACTTGAGTATAATAAAATATGCTGTAAGATTCTAATCATGTTCAAATAGGTAACAAGACAGTGTCTTTTCACTTCCTTCCTTTTTAGTGTTTGGCATTTTATTTTAATATTTGATCTATTTCTTAATTTAAATAGGGAATGACTTTAAACACACTGCTTCTTTTGCTGGTTTTGGCAAAAGAAGGAGGGCTGCCTGTTTTTCTTCAGCCCTTTTCCTTTTAAAACAGGGCAGTGCTTCTTTGTTTTGAAATATTCATCTTACAAATTCATCTGTCATTGACCGTCATGGGAGTAAATTACACTAAACCTGTTTCATTTATGATATAGTTTTTGCATGTTTATCTAGACAAGGAAAGGGCTTGGATCATGCAAATCCACAGCCTCATCCTCCCTGCCACCAGCATACCTTCTTTCGACCTCATCACACTTATCTAAATCAGTTTCCTAGGATGCTTCCACCCTGTCTTCTGGACAGAGCCCCATGCCTGCCATCACATGGCATTGTTTGACTTCTGGCAGAGGAGATCAATGCAAGAAGACTCCCACCCATCTACTCCACAGTTCAAACTATAAGCAGAACCAGACCTGATTAAGATATACAGTCATAAGCCCATTCATTTCTTTCTCTTCCTCCTTCACTTTAAGGGTGTTGAGCTACATGAGGCAGAAAACGGAAATGTATGCAACAACAGGATATAGACCTACTCTTCGTTATGTATCAATGCAAACAAAAAGCCAAAAGCATATATCCAACCATCATATATATATATATATATATATATATATATATATATATATATATATATATATATTCTCTCAAATAGACTGGAGTCCAGAACTCTATTTGAGAATATATACAAAAAAAGATTTTAAAAAACTGAAATGGACAGGTATCCCAAAGTAATATAGTGTGACTTACTGAATTCTTTATGTTTTCCAAATTCTTGGTTTTTAAAATATCTGTATCCTTTATTGCCTAATTACTAAAATAAAATATCTGTATTAGTATATTGAATTACTGTGTCCACACCTGTTTCCTAATGATGCTGGCTTTATTTGTTAGATTTTTAATAAATTTTTCATCATAAGAGTTCATTGAAAGTGGAGCGTGAAATGAATGGAATATATAAGTGCAAGAATAACACTTTATTAGAGTTGCTAGTATTTATCAGCCTTTTATATATGATTATGAAATTACAAAATATGTAATTTTATTTTTAAAAATCCAGTTTGACTTCCTAAAAAACTTAAATATTTTGAGAACTTACAAATATGAGAACTCGTATGAATGTTGCAGTTGGCCACCTTGATTAGCATTGCATGGCCTTGCAGCTTTAAAGCCTGGCTGAATGATTTCAGAATGGTTTTGCATTTGTATATATAAGTACTATTGCAAGTAATAATGCTTCTGTTGTTAATTATACCTTGGCTAACAACTCCCGAAATCCTGTAAAGCTTTGGAATTTCCGAGACTTTTTTTTAGCCTGGTGGTATAAAACAGAAGTAACTCTCAGTTTTGAAGAGTTAAGCATAAGTATTAACTAAGATTTTCATATTACACTTAAATTTTTATTCAGTTATGTCACATAATACATCCCTTACTCACTTTCCTTTGCTTTCACATTCGTCTGTTGGGAAACGAATGTGACATTGGGTTGTTGTAGGTTTTTCGGGCTATATGGCCATGTGCTAGAAACATTCTCTCCTGACATTTTGCCTGCATCTATGGCAGGCATCTTCAGAGGTTGTGAGGTTTGTGACATTTTTAAAGCAAATAGTGCGGTTTTTATTCTGAAGAAAAGTTAAATAGGGAAAAAAGGAAACAATTACTTAACCACTCCGTCTTCATATATCGGTTCACTTTATTTACTTTTCATATTCTTCTGGTATGAGGATAAAGCACGATATTAACAGAGAGTTTTGAAATGACAGGCATATATTATTAGAACTTTTGGGTTCAAAATTTTCTGTATACTAGGGTGAGCTGCAACGTTAGAAAACAATCTAACAAATTGTGAAGGATCAAATGCCGAGCAAAATCCTTGTTTTACAATAATATATTGCCTTTGCCACTTAATCAGAATGAGATTTTTTAACAGTCCCTGGCCTCAGCTCTCCTTATTTGATAAATAGTACTAAGAGACCCTTCTTTTTCTGGGCACAAAGTACAAACTAAAGCTGTCACCATAATTCTTCATCTTCCTTCATCTTGCAAATTAGTACAATTCACATTCTGGTGCCAAGGCTTGTTACAGCTTATGATACAATAATCATTTTGTCTTTGCTGTGAAGTTTATGGGATGCAAGACAGAATTCACGTGTTTTATAGTAAACAACTGTGAACAAATAAAATGACAAAATGAAATGAAATAAGAAAAATGAATAATTTGTAAGGTAACACTTATACTGAATGCATTGTAAAGTAACACCTTTTACAATGCAAAACTGCTTGTTATATCTCTCCCTTGTGGGTATTAAATGGGAAATATTGAAACATTAGTTCTGTATCCATATCCTGGCAGGCCTCAACCTTGTTAATGTGTCCCGCTACACATATGATAGTATTTATTTATTTATTTATTTATTTTTTTAAACTTTTTTTATTTTTTCCAAATTTTCTTACATAGTTTAAAAAAAAATGTTTTTATTATAGACAACTATACATAACCACAATTACCATGCCTTTTGTCCTTTTTCATCCCCTTCTCCCTCCCCCCTCCCACCCCTCCCTTATTTTATTTATTTCCAACATTTCTACCCCGTCCTTCTCAACCCCTGAAAGGGGTGCTCAGGGCGGCTTACAACGGCAGCAATTTGATGCCGACAACATACAACACATTACATAGAACATTATACAAAAGATAAAACATTAGATTAAAATTAATTTAAAACATTATTATCATATAGCTGAATCAAAGTCTGGATTAGCAACCAAGGACCCAGTCCAAAGCCTGTCATAGTCAAAATTCCAACGATGATTACTGCCAAATCTACTGTCCAAAGGCTTGGTCCCAAAACCATGTTTTGAGCTTCTTTCTTAAAAGAGAGGAGGGATGGAGCTGACCTAATCTCGCTCGGGAGAGCATTCCGCAGATGGGGAATGCTCTCCTGGGCAATGTAGTCTTTCCTTTGAAAAATTCCAGTCTTCCCAATTTGAAATTCAGATTTCCTTCAAGTATGTCTTAATGTAAGGACCATTGTAACATTTAAGTCACATTGATCCCTATGATCCAATTATTTCATTACAGTCCATAACAATTTTGGCAACTAGATACAACTAATATCTTGGAGGTCAGAGGTCTCACTATCTGTTGTTTAACTTTATTACTACTCTCACATAAGTGAAGGGGTTTAATGGAAGAGGTTAGTAAAGAGGCATTAGCTTTTAATTATGTTAAACCAGAATGATTTAGTCTACATCTACACTGCCCTATATCCCAGGATCTGATCCCTGATTATTTGCTTATACCAGATTATTTAGTAGTCTAGACTAATATAATCCAGCCAGCCTTATTTGGCCATCAGTTATACTGAGTTCAAATTAACACATGTCTATTGTAAATTGAATGCAGAAGGACCTATCTTCTATTTGTACATTTAAAAGTTTTCTTTAACACTGGAATGTGGTCCTTAAAGTGTAATCTTGGATCCATCTTCTTGCAATATCTTGGGAAGGGAGGTGGGAAAGAGCTGGAGCCCTCTGGCAATGTGTTCTAAGCAACTCATCAGGTTACAAATCTTAAGGATTCCTTTAGATAAAATCCTGACAATATGGTTATAGACATGGTTTAAATATGGATTATGAACAATGATTTTGGACAAATGGAAATATGCACTTTATCTGTTTCAATCTGTTTTCTATTTTAATGTGTTTATTGACTAATTATAAATGAAGTAAATAATAATAATACGTTGGATGTGATTTAAATGTATAGTGCAGATATGCCCACATATGAATCAGCCCCTATTACCTTTTGATCTTGATGATTTTAGATATTACTTTCCTCTTCTCCTTTCTACTTAATCTAGTGTTAATCACTTCTCATGCTGTTGCACTATACATTGCTGTTATTGACATCACATCCAATATTATTTAAGGAAATGACAAATTGTACATCCACTCATATAATACTACCATATCTACAGTTTCCTTTTTCTTTTTATGGTAGAAAATGGCACACAGCTTTCTGGAACAGCTGTGTGCAATTTATCTCAACCATTTCCTTCTCTGATAATGTATATTAATAGGGCTTCCTATGTCATTTATATTCATGTCTTTGCATTGGGACAGCATAATGCTGCAACTTCCTTTTTCTCAAAAATTTAATAGGATAGTCTGCAGTAAATTTTATTGACTGTTTTGAATGTACCAGAGTATCAAGAGACACAAAAAATGAATAGTCTGCCAACTAGGACATATCTACAACAGTAAATTCAAATAAAAATAGTAATTAAAGAGACTGGTGTGAATACAATATGCAAAGACAGAAGTTTTAGAATTAGAGCAAAGTAACATGAGAAGAACTTTACAATAAACATTATACAGTTAAGATATAGAGAGATGGCAGATGTAGTCTAAAGGGGCCTATGAGACAGTGATATTCTGTTAATGACAAAGCGAGGAGCCATATGTCAAGTGTGCATTTTCCTTGATAGGCCAACATCAAGAAAAGGTTGCAATGAATGGAAATTATAGTTTCAGTTTATTTTATATCAGCAAAGTATGTTTCATGTGCTAGAAATGGAAAGAATTAAGTCTTTTGGGCAGCTTTGGACAAATTTAATAGTCACACCCATTTTAGGAAAATATGGTAGTGGACAAATTATTAAGGACTTTATCTCACAAAGCAGCTGTTCCACAGCAGTCTTGCTATGATAGATAGTGGGTTCCTACCAGATTGAGTACCTTCAATATTGCACCTCTCTTTAGATGTGGAATTGCGCGGATTCAAAAATTTGATTGTTTTTCTGTATAATCTCATAACCATGCCTTCTCAAATTTCCACGGCTTCATAATATTTTTGAGCAACTTTGTAGTTCCAGAAATGAATAACAGAAAAGGCAAGTATTACTGTAACATTTTAAATAAACAAAAAGGTAGAGGGGAGAGAATGGGAGAGGAGGAGAATCCTATCCCTTCATGTCATTTTCCCCTGGCATGCTGGAACTGAAGTGGAACAGAGCAATTACGTAAGCATTTCCTAAATGCTTATGTGATTGTCTCAGTAAAGAGGATAGTACTGGCAAACAAAATTCCCTGCCACTATTTGTCTTTATTAAAAATGTACAGCCATAGGGGAGCATTATGTGTATTATTTACTCACACAGAACAGTGCAAGGCATTATGTGTGTCCAGATGAGCCCAGATGGGACAGATTTCACTGAATGTAGAAAATTTAAATATAGGAAGGTGGGGATGAACATTTATTCAAATGTATTAAAAGAAGGGATGGATACTAAGATTTAGTTTCAGTCAAATTTTGTATATTTATTGAATTTATTATTTAATTTAACCTGCCTTTTCCTTGATATGGGCTTTTAATTATCAGTGAATTTATTTAAATACTATCAGGTCTTATCAAATTTTCCACTATACCAAAGATTAAAATCTGCCTAAATAGGTTTATGCACAAGAAAATATGTGACTGCTTCCCATGAACAACAAAAGGAAAGGTAGGAACAATAGAAAACAATAGAAAAGGAACAATGAAAGAACTAACAAAAGGAACACATATGCACACAATTTGTAGTTGCATTCTCTTTTTTATAGGTCATTCATAAAATCTTCTCAAATTGTATTCTTGGCATAACCATATTGGCATTGGAGAGCCCCCCCCCCCCAAATAAATTGGGGCAGATAACGGTGTTATTGCTAGCACTATCCAAAACGTATATTTAAAATGTTGTAATTGTCTTCTTGTCCTTTCAACATCCATATAAAGTCATTTAAAACAGATACAAAGACTTATAAAAATAAGGAATTCTGCTCTGGAATGTATCTGTTCAGCTCCAAGTCCCTTGATGTACATGCATTAACAATATGCACACACAAGCTAGTGTGGGAATCTGGGTTTTGGTATTCCAGCTAACCAGCCAAAGTCTAAAACTCTTTCTCACAATCAGATTAGAAAGTTTTTAAATGGAGAGGGGGAAGCAAATGTCAAAACAAATAGAAACCTCATTTGCAAAGTTTAGAAAGCCATCAAGTGAATTAGTCTGATGAAAACAGGGTTATTAGGTTGAACAAGAAGAAATCAAATTCATCTATGCATGCATTCAGAACAAAAAAAACCCCTCTTTTTGCTTCATGATCAATCTGTTTTCTGCTTCTTTCCTCGTGATTAATTGTGTGCATAATTTTAATGCATCATATGATTGAAACGATACAAGCAGTTCAAATATTTTTTCCTAGTAAAGTTGAATGGATGAATGAATGAATGAATAAACAAAGAGGTGCCATGAGGAATTCCATGCAATTGAGAATAGTTGCTAATTACAGCTTTTCAATTTCATTGGAAATGGGAGAAGCCCTGCACCATTGTTCTTATATTCAATTTTAAATTTCCCAGAGCTCTCAAAGGGGGACATCCAAGGTTACATAGACTACCTTCCTTGTAGTCTGACAGCAAAAATTATTCGAATTTGCAAACACATATTGTGCCCTCAATCTGCAACAGACCCCTGCCTCCAGTTCTTTAGAGAAGACCTTGAGGGAGGACAGGGCCTGCAGAGACATGGCCAGAAGTTCAGCACACTGTGTTGGTTCTGCTGTGACCAAGTATCATTAAAAGTCTCCTGAAATTTCTTATCTGGTAACTATAGGCTTATATAGTATTCTAAAAGCAAAAACAATCCATCAGTGGTACATACCAAGGGACTTACTTACCTAATACGAAATGCACATTTAACCCCTGCAACATGTTCATTCTTTCTCTCAGTTTCATATGAAGTTGCCTGATAGCTTCAAGCAATCTAGTAGGACAGACTATCCAAGACCACCATGACAAGATATGAGCACTAGGCTGTGTTATTTTCCCAGTAAATTATATTTAGGAACATTTTTCTTTGTGATTTTTTTCATTCGTGGAGAAGAATTTGTAAGCACGTTCTATTTTGGGAATATTTATTCAAAATATGTGAAGCTCTGTACAATGTCTAATTAATCAATGTTCTCATAATATTTTGTACATACCAGTATGAACAAATGATTGCTGTGATGCACACATAATGGATGAAGGTTTTAATATAAATTAAGCCCGTAGCTGTTATTCCCCATTGAGCTGTCTGATCAGATAATATTCCCAAGTCATCAGTAATAATACGATTCTATCTCACTCTCAAAAGAATTGGCAGCAGCATCAGGTTCTGAGTTAGAATTTGGATCAATGTGTTTAATAGCTGAACTCCCATGTGCAATGATACAATCAACACCCTTTCAAAGCAAGGACTTTTATAATGGAATGGTAGGTATTTGTCACAGCCAGAATGTAATCTCTGTGTAGATTTCTCTTTTATTTCTCTCTTCTGTTCATGAGCTTCTGCTCCCATGTGACTGATGTTATTTCAGTAGAAATATCTGATCGTAAGTAAAAATGTTATTATGGTCAAGGACCGGCACATAAAATGTATGACACATTACGACATTACTTTGATCACACAATGATTCATAGATTCTAATATGTTGCCTGACTAACTCAGAGCTAGCAGCTGCACAGAATCGAGACTTTGTTCTTTAGACATTTT
The DNA here is from genome assembly GCA_030556195.1 of Anolis apletophallus. Taxonomy (NCBI): domain Eukaryota; kingdom Metazoa; phylum Chordata; class Lepidosauria; order Squamata; family Anolidae; genus Anolis; species Anolis apletophallus. The sequence goes on along the minus strand of JARBWK010000002.1, from coordinate 135,101,769 downwards.
GAACAGAAATGATGATTGGTCAGAAAGAAGTCAAGTCTCTTTGGGTTTTTTTACAACTATAGATACCATTAAAACATACCCAGAAATGTTTGCTTCATCACAAGGGCATTTGTGTTCCTTGGCTAGAGCCTTGAGATGGGTCCATTCCACCTAACTCAACCACCCATGCCTCATAAGACACATCAGGCCAGACTACCCATTTACACATACTGTTAAATCATAGATAATAATACTGTATGAAAGAGAAGTACCATTGGGTCAGATGCAACAGGTGAAAAGAGCTACATCTCACGCAATGCTAGCCCAGACTTTAAAAACTCTCTAAATATACCGGTAGCTGCTAATTAACTTGGGTGCTTCTACTGAACAGAACTAGGCCATTCAACAGAGCAAAGTGTCACCATATGCACCAGCCACATCGATCATATTGTTCATTGTTCATATGATTACTCAATTTTCTTCTAGCAATACTTGACTGTCACTCAGTAGGTCTGGAAATGGCCTCAACAAAGGATCACTCTACACCACCAAAGTGGATGATGTTTTGCAGGACCCTGTCTTACACAAGGTCTTTGTTTCCCTGTCACTTATCATTAAGAAAAATGTTGTATCCCTGCCCTTCTGTCTCTCTAGAGCAGGGGTGCTCACACTTTTTCAGCATGGGAGCTACTGATTAAAAAACCAAGTCCCAAAGATCACCTTCCCAGAAATGTAAAACGTATAACTATTTTCTTATTTATTTATTTATATTTATTATTCATTTTTATGTACCGCTCCTTCCAGCAGGCTCGGGGCAGTTTACATAAAATGAAGTTATAAAACATCAACATTTCAATTTAACAACAACAATATAAAACAGAGCATAAAAATACATCCAACCACCCCATTTCTCCCACACTGCCATATTATCACACATATTATCAGCCAGAAAGTAAGAAGAGAGGCCGTTGAACTGCAAGGCCATTTAATACTCAGCAAGGTAAACAAAGGGGCATGCAAAAATACATCCCACCACCCCATTTCTCCCACACTGCCATATTACCACACGTATTATTAGCCAGAAAGTAAGAAGAGAGGCTGTTGAACTGCAAGGCCATTTAATACTCAGCAAGGTAAACAAAGGGGCATGCAAAAATACATCCAACCACCCCATTTCTCCCACATTTCCATATTCCCCAACATATATTTCTCAAGGAACAAAGCAAGCAGAGAGGCTTTGGAGCTAAAAGGCCATTTTTAAACATTAAAAATAAACAAAGAGACATGCCACAGAACAATCAAGCACCCACCCCAAAGTAAAAAGACCGACCTTTGAGGTGCGGTAAGGAAATGACTCCAAAGCGTCCTCTTTCTTCTCCTCCATCGTTGCTCCTATTTCCACGCCGCCAGCATGCGTGCCGCCTCCAAGAGCTCACGAGAAGTCAGAGAGGCAGAATGGGCGCTTCTGCGCATGCGCGGGGGGGCAGCCATGCATCGCGTCATCCAGGCCCGCCCCCTTTGGTCTCCTACGACTCTGAGTGGCTGGAGAAGGACGGAGAGAGGAGGAGGAATCCAAAAGAGGGGGCCCATTCTGTCTCTTGGACTCTGAGCTTTTGAGGCGGCGCAAGCAGCAGGGAGCGGGAGGAGCAATGACGGAGGACTTCCTTGCAGCGTGCCGGCGCGCGTGAAGAGGACCAACCGCAAAACACCTGGTCAGGGGCCTGAAGCTCCCCAGGATGAGGCCTGAAGATCACCCTGGTGATCCCGATCACCATTCTGAGCACCCCTGCTCTAGAGACATGACCCAAAGCGTGACACAAAGGGGAGTCATCTCTTCAGACCTGACTTCATGAAATGCACATTAAAAACACAAAATCTGTATATTATATTATGGGAGTGAATAGAAATATGTACAGTACATTTGGAAAGGTATGTATAAAATGTACATGTTAAGAGAAATATTAGACCAGAATATTTGGAGATTCCTGTTTTTGGTTTAAAATTTGTAAATGAACACATTAGTAAACATTTCATAAACAGAGCAAAAAAACAAAGTTCAAAGATTTGCCACCCTCATCAACTCTTCAAAATTATAAATTTATTTGTGTGTAGAGATACAAGGGAGACCATTTCACTAGTTCAGCAAGAGTAGGAAGACTCCATCAATTTCTTGAGAATGGAGCTAACCATCAGTATGTGCCAGCTTATTTATTTTTCTTCTTTTTAACATTTTCCCTCCTCTCTGTTATTTTATTATTCCCTTTTCCCCTTCCATTCCTCTTTCATGCCTTTCGCTCTGCCACTATTACTCCTGAAAATGGTACAAACAGAAACTGTTCTGGCTTTCTGTGTGCTATTTTGTATTCTTCATTATGCTCCAGACCTAGTGTCATTCTGGATCCCTGTCAAGGACATTCTGCAAACTGGCCTTTTTTAATGTTGTAACAGTCAGGGATAAAGATGAATGAGGAAAAAGAATGAGAAATGTTTCTTAGTAAACTTTGTATAGAAAGCAGACTTGTAACTACTACCTTCCATGCTTATTTAATTTTTTTCTTTAAAATGTCTGTATGTGGTTTCTATTGCCTAGATCTCAGAATTTGGTGCTTTTTTTACATTATTGGAATAGTGTAGCTAAAACACTCACCTGCCGATCACTTGGACGGGGTGAGGTGAAATCAACTGGCCTTAAATTGGTGAGAATCTGGCCTCAGTAATGTTGAGGGAGGCTTCTTCAGGTTTCCTTACAGGTTGCCCGGTTGTAACTTAACAGGGAACCCAGGTGTTTTGCCCAAGTCACCGATGGGTAGTTCTGTCATGCTCTGTTTTGAAGTGTTTGACTCTTAGTCTGTGGACTGTAATTTGGCTCTAGGCAGTACAGAGGGTGGACAGCTTCTTTTGGTGTTCCTGTTTTCATTTCCAAAAGCCCATGCGTCTTTTCACAGATCGGTGAGAGGGAATTTTGTCAAGCCATACTATGAGGTAGAATATTCCACTCAGATTCAGTAAGGAGCATTGTAAATGTTCACCTGGAGACATCTGGGCTTAATCAGCTAGTGGGGATGAAGCATGGTGAACTTTGCATTGGACATACTCTGTGTTGACAACCAGTCAGGCCTAATTCATAGGGTGCAAAAACTGGACATACTCCCAGATAGTAAGAAACCACACAGTAGCTGGTATTGATTCTTCAACTGTCACCTCCTCATTACATCCCCAGACGTGCTGGAGTGAATGGGACTTGCATGCCTATCCCTGAAATTTGGAGACTGACAACAATAACTTGGGTTCAAATTGGGCAATTTTTTTATTAAAATTACCTATTTAACATTTGCTATTTTAACTATTTTAACTTGTCTTGAACTTCATGAGTTGCAAAGCTGAGCTAGCATCCATACCTGAACTACCCCTCGGCGACTTGAGCAAAACACCTGGGTCCCCTGTTAAGTTACAAATGGGGAAACCTCTAAGGAAACCTGGAGAAGCCTTTCTCAATGTTACTGAGGCCAGATATTCACCAATTTAAGACCAATTGATTTCACCTCACCCCGTCCAAGTGATTGGCAGGTGAGTGTTTTAGCCACAGGTTTCACCCCTGAAGGGGGTGCCTTTGGTGTACGCTGAATATCCAATCTTCTTCTCTATTTACACTAACCAGCTAGCCCATAAAACAGTATAGGGTAGGCGAAAAACCTTCCTAGAACATAGGAGAGGTAAAATTCCAGGTCCCAAAATGCAACCATGGATATACTGTTGCATGGGTGGGTGTTGTGGGTCACTGAACAGGCTCAAAATGAGCCAAGGGGACTGTCACACCTCAGGCCTTGGTTTCCCTCACTTCCCCTGAACCAAACTATGGCCATGTTGGCTTTCAGAAATCTTCCAAGCCTGTCTGTGTTTCCCAAGTGAACTCTGTACCTAGCAGCTTGGTTGAAACAGTCAAGGACACAGCGGTTACTCCCCGTGATAACCAGAGATGGTGGAGCCCAGCCGTAGGCTAAACTCCCTCTTGCAGATGCGGGCACTAATTGGCTCGCATACCAGGCCTCTGAGCTTACCTAAACAACAGCTGCAGTCCATCCTGAGAATCCTGATGTCCGACACAACTACATTGAAGCAGATCAAAGGGTTGGAACCCTATATCCGTTTGGTCTGAGCCAGGCTAAAACATCTGGAGCCAACCATCGCAACTACCATGGATTCCTGAATGGGCCTGATGGCCTTCCTGCTAAGCTTCTACCTGCCAGTGCGCTGGCTGCTTGGACTCAGCCTGCTTGGGCTTCTGTTTGCTTGCTGCTTCATTCCTGTTTGCCATGGAGAGACTTTGCCTTTGTATCCTGCTTGAGCCTGGATTGCTGCGGGCCTATATTCCATTGCTGCTATTATTGAACATTGCTGCTAAACTTCTAGTGCCATTGAAAGGCACTTAGCTGACTTCTAGTCTCTTTCCTATATCCAGTTTATTCTAAATAAACCTGTTGTACCTCAGCTGAACGTGTGGTTTATCAAGGGAGGTTTCCAAGTGCCCCAGGAGGGTGATAGGGACTGAACTAGGACATAGCCTTGCTCCGCCTCTTTTCTGGGTGGTTCTTCCAAACCAACCATCCCCCTTGGAGGGGGGTATTTCTCTCCCTCCCCACTCTGTGGGGATGGAAAGCTCCTTGTCTGCCTACACCTGAAATAAGGAGACAGACAAGAACTTGGGTTCAAATTTTAACTAGGGTGTGTCTTGAACTTGGTGAGTGGCAAAGCCAAGGTAGCATCCATACCTGAACTCCCCTTGGTGACTTGGGTGAAACAACTGGGTCCCCTGTTAAGTTACAACCGGGCAACCTCTAAGGAAACCTGGAGAAGCTTCCCTCAATGTTAATGAGGCCAGATTCTCACCAATTTAAGGCCAGTTGATTTCACCTCACCCCGTCCAAGTGATGGGCAGGTGAGTGTTTTAGGTACAGGTTTCACCCCTGAAAGGAATGCCTTGGGAGTATGCCGAATATCCGATCTTCCTCTCTATTTATGCCGCAGATCAGGGGCAGATGTCTATTTAGCCCCCGTCCCCACCAAGTCCTCCAACACAACCCTGAGCCCCCTTTGAATCTCCCTTAAGAATTGGTCATTGGCAAGATCCGACAGATGAACACCATCCGATCAGTAGAAATGAGCCTTACCATGTGTGATCTCATCAAGGTGGATGTAAGAACTGTTGCATCACCACAATGTGGTGCACATTGCCCTGTTGACATGCTTTCTGACCCTTTCCAATTTCCTTACATTTCCACAAACCGGCCACCATTGCTGATCAGGCAATAAGGGTCTGGGGCCACTCAACCCATATTCACACAAGGTCTTCACGTGCTTGTAAGTACAGCACCCTGCCTTTCAAAAGGCCCACGTCATTACCACCGAGGTGGATGACCAAAACATTAGGAGGGGGCTCGCTCCTACAGCCAAACAACAACATGATCAAACCATCCCAACGTAAGCCTCTTCACCCTCTCCCCTCGACCACAGCGATGGAGGCGAGGCCCAAATGTTGGCCATAGGGAGTCTTCCAAGCATGCCATTCAGCCCAATTAATGTAGCTGTGTCCACAAATCAGGACACTTCTTCTATGAACCAGCGGTACAATAACTACAATAACAGAAATCAAACATATCCTTTGAAGGTATTAGATTTTCAGTGACCTAATGCTTGTATTGCCTCTGGCCTATAGCCCAATAGGGCTGCTGTTGAGGCCGCCCCTATGCAAAAGGAATGGGTGCCGAATTTATGGTGTGCCAACCCCAATGCCTGAAGCACTCTGTTGGTCACAGCCCAAAATTGAAATTTGGTCAGTGGGAAGCTGTCTTGGTGTCAGAACATGTAACCAGATGAGCCTGTTTGAACAGCCTTATATCGATTCAAAGCCTCCACAGGGCACAAGTCTTTATCTCCACATTGTGTTATCTTGATGACCAACCCTTTGCCCCTCTGATCAGTTTTAGAAGATCTAATCAGGATTTCTAGCCAGTCATGGACATCGTCCAATGAGTTGTCAAGGCTAGCAGTATGGAATGGACGAAACATAATGCTGTGTCTCAAGCATAGTAATGTAAAATAATGGAGGGCTCCCATAACTCTAGGTGATTTTGATGTAAGAACCAACCATTCTCCTTCGGGATGGGGGGGGGGAAGGCAAATTTCTCTCCCTCCCCACTGCGTGGGGAAGGAAAGCTCCTTTTCAGATAACTATTGGGTTATCTAATTCCAGAATGATTGACACATGCCATATAAACATGTTTCAACTGTATGCAATAAAGTTGTGGCATGTTTGTCTCTAATCATGTCTTGTGCACTTTTGGTTCCTCCTCTGTCTCTCCATACATTTTCAGTACATCCTGTCTGTATGTGGCGGTATAATTTATTTTCTTTCTGTCTTTAATTATTTGCATAGAAGCAAAAACTATGCTCACCAAAATAATATGGCTGTTTACTTTTCAATGTACTCTACTAATTTAATTAAACCATTTACTTCAAGATCTTCCCCAGTTTTATGTTTTCCACTTTCATTAAAATATGATTTGTACCAAAGATTAAGAGCAATTCTGTCACACAATTCTTTCATACTTCTGGTATGCTGTTTTGAGTTTTGAAGTATAGATAAGTATGGTGACATCTGGTTTGGCTTTGTTTTTCATTGTGGTAGCTTTTGTTGTAGATTTGCATTCATTGACTCCTACAGAACTGTCAACACACAGTTGCTGAATGTAAATAGTGTATTCCTGTGAACAGGTGCATCCAATTTTTTGTTGCATTGAAGCCATCTGTTGTATAAATAAGTCCATGAAAAGGTGCTAGTCATGTTGAGTTGGGCAGCTTGAGAGTCGTAGGTAAGTTTAACAAGTAACAATGCCAGACTTTAGAGTTTGTAAAGTAAATTTGAAGTAGGAATGGATGAATAATTCACTGAGTTCATATCTTAATATCAGATTAATCAATTCATGCCCCTGAGACTACAATTTTGTTTGTGAGCTAAATGCCAGCATTTTAAAATATGTATATTTCTATGAAAGAAAAATAAAACAAAACAAAGTATTCAAAATGATGCAAACCTGAGCTGAAATCTGTTTGGTGCTGAGAAAGTGCAAGCCTCAATTATATCCAGCTTGACAGATTCACATGCCCATAGCATGTCCAGATCATAAGGGTCATACTGAGATTCACTGATGGAAATGTTAAGGTCTTGTACTGCTGTCTCATCCAATCTCCAGTATGTAATTGAATCCCTAATGTTTTCTGCAGAAAAGTTTCAATCCTACTAATCAGTATGTCATGTATGAATTAGTGTCATCACCTCACTTTTCAGGATTAAAAGTCACGCAGATTTCATTTTGTAGCCACTTTTCATTATCATTTTTATGTAATGAGCTTTTGTTAATAACCAAAGGAAATGGTATCAAAGATCTAGAAGTGAGTTTGACCAAATAATGATCAAATGACAAGAGTTAATCACTGAATGTACAAATTGTGATAAACAATTCATTTCCCCCCAATTCTTAGATAGCAATAATCTATGGATGTTCTGCATATGTAGTTAATCACAGATTTGAAGCTAGAGCAGTATTTTGCCACTGAGCCTCAACAGATTTGAAAGTCTTCCAAATAAATGAACAAAATTCAGGATGGAGCAGCTTGTAAAATCCAATCCCACAGATTGGATTTGTAACTCTTAGTTCCATATTACTTTTAATTCTATAATATAACACACACACACACACACACACACACTCTAATTGATAGATGCTTACATTCATTAAAGTATGTTCATGAACCTACTGAAAAAGTACAAAGTACTTTGTGTTCAACACTTGCATACTGTAAATATTTTTTATCATTATTTTGTGAAACCACCTGGAGATGTATATTTTCCCAACCACAAATTGCACCCAGTTCCATGTTTCACCTTACAGGTACAAATATAGATAAATCAATTAAACTCATTGAAATTACCCTATAACTGAAGATAAGCAGCTCTGCATTCTTTGGGAGTCATTTTATATTGAGCCATTGTTCATCAGTTGAAAAAACACAATAATTCTGTAATACTTTCTCACAGAACTTTTATATCTTCTATGATTATGCTAGCATTAACAAGAATTTCTAATCAATTAGATCAATTGAATCATCTCTATGTATACTCTTATCTGAGAGAGTATTGTGAGTGAAAAAAAAATAAAGTGAGCTAAGGGTCTTTGATTACACTATGTAACACAATTTTTGTTTGTGAGTTATAAATGTCATTTCTTAATTGCTTCTACTATAGAAACATAGAAAAGGGTATCAAGCTGCAAAAACTTCATTTTGTGAGACATTCTGCAGTACATTTTGTTACAGTTTTAAAATGAATATCTCACAGTCTCAATCAATTCAACATAGTTTGTGGCAGCGCCAAAATAACTACTTTCAAAGTAAGTACCACACAATTAAATAGGACAAAACACCTTCAAAGCAGGAACAGAATGGTTTTTAATTTTTTGTTACATAGTGTTATTTCATTCTAATAAGCAAAAACGTTTTCAAAAATTTTCTCCCAGCTAGATGAGATTATAAGAATTTGTGAATATTTTTAAATATTTCCTACATTGGATCTTTTTGCTAAAAAAAAAAACCCCGCTATTTGTTTCAGTAAGTCAAAAGGGGGAAATCATGGTGTCATCCCCATGGATATCCTCCCATACCAGACCATGCCACAATACTGGAGCTACAATGCAGAAGAACACCCCCACCCTGAGTTTGACCTGAGTGATTTTGTTTTTTTTTTAAAAAAAAAACCCTCATTTTCCTCTCCATTTGTTTTCATTAATGGAAAAAGGGGGAATTGAAGACTGCAATCTCTATAGTATGGTTGAGGAAGCTGATGAGAGGCCAACCTCTTCCAGATTTACTGTGCTTGTAACTATAGATTATGGTCAATGTACAGAAGGACAACAGAGACTAAGCAGACATTTATCACTGTATTTTTATTTTCAGTTTGCTTGAGGTTACTTGGTGTGAATTCACAGTCTATTGGATGTGAGGGCGATCTGGCTGGTTAGGCGGGTGTCCCCTTCCTCCCTCACTGCTCCATGTGCGTCCCTCCTGACGCTGCGCACTCTGTGGAAGAGGACGACTCCCAGGTATAGAAGGAGTGTACCGAGGTCTCCAGTCTCAGTCCCGGGTTTACGATAGCTGCGCTCCCCTGCTAGAACCTCCAAACAAGGTCTCAATTCACAGTATATCTCTTTATAAGCAGCCCTTCAGTAACAAGACACTTAGAGCAGCACACAGTTTAAAACCATATGCAATCAAATCATGAAAGAAAATGAATGAAAAACCACAATCACAGAAGCCACAGTAAACACTGCAGGTACAGCCAATCTCTAAAATAGAAGCTTTAACATACATTGGAAAATATAAATCCAACTGAAAATATACTGGAATGTCTGTGGAAATGTTTGATTTTTTTAAAAAAAACATAACACTTTGCCAGGCATGAAGGGCTTCATCAAGAAGGCCAGGGCCTCATCATAAAGGCGAAGCAAAGCGGGGTTCTTCACTTGTCATCTGGGAAAAAAGAGAGGGTCAGCAGAGCAAATCTGTCATCCCAGTGACACTTTTCCCACTGCATGGGGAAAGTGCCATCCTCCTGGTAAGACCATGTTGGGGAAATGCATCCAGCAGTATTTTATTTGCCGCTGGAAGTCACAAGACATTGTGTGATAGCTGATATGGGGCTTCATCCTGAAGATGGCGTGGAAGCATCCTAGGATGCTGATTGCAGTAAGTATGATGAGGTCCTAAGGGAGGAATGTATTCAATTCTGGAGAATGTAGGTCTTGTAGCCATCACCTGCCTAACTTGAGATGTTGTTGAGACTCTAGAAAAATCCACTTTGATCAAGGCCTTCAATGCACCACACCCCTCATCTGATTTTGAAAGGTAAGCAGTGTTAGCCCTCGTTAGTACTTGGAAGGGGGACTGACAGGGAATACCAGATTCTGCAAGCTATATATCAGAAGAAGTCAATGACAAGCTGTCTGTGATTATTCTTTGCCCAAGAAAACACTATAATATTCATAGAGTTGATGTAAATCAACAGGTTATGACACATATTTTAACAAGGCCTTCCTGACCACTATGGCATTCTGGTCTAGCAAATCAGGGTCCAGGAGGTTCACATAAAAGTTGGAGATAATGTGGGAGAAGGAAGAATTGGTGACAGGGACAAGCTGCATTTGAAAGTACAAGGAGCTGTCAAGACAGGTGTATAGAATGCCTGCAGTTTGGGATCAATTTACTTGTATGACAGTGGATTGAATTATTTACATTATGACAGTATTTGTGGCATTAATTCATAAGATTTTATGTGCAGGCGAGAAAAAGCAGTGACAATATTAAATTCTTCTGCTCCTGGAGCTTCTATTGATATGAAATATGCTATTGTTCAAAACTCCTTCCTATTTGCAAAGTGCTGATGTAACTAATGTTAGCAAGACTAATTTTTCTCCAAGGTTGACTTTATGCTATTTATTAGCACAGTGATTCAGGATTGTTGATTATACATACTGCAAAGGGTACTTCATCAAGGGAAGAGGGGATGAAGAAAACCTGCACTGCTTAACTTATCTTCAGCTTGAGAGGTTGCATTTGTTATGCTGCAGCTGCTTCTTTGGAGTTTTGTTTGCTCAGTTCTTCAGCTCAGAATTCATTGCACAGAATTCTTCTGTCCAATAATGGCATCTACAGGAGTTGAGATACAAAGACATTGGCTGAGATGAGGAGACGCGCAAGCATCATTATGGGCATGCTACTTTGAGATTTGAAGTAGTACTAAATGTTTAATCATCCATCAGAACCTATACTAATGTAAAGATTTATAGATACTTCATTACTGATTTCTGTAGGGCATAAGTGAGACATTTGTGGATAGGAGAGAGATCCCATAGGGATGAGATGATTAATTCTCCCTAGCCATCCCCTTGGTTAACTGATCACAACAAAATGGTATAGAAGCATGGAAAAAATATTGTGGAGCCTCAGTCTAGTTATGACCCAGCTGTTATCATCAGTGTGGAAAGAACAAGATCACAGTGAAGGTCACCTTCTACATGGCTTCCCCTGTTCTGGTTGTTTCTTCTCTGATAGGCAGAAGAGTGTGCATGTGAGATTGGGTCACTAGTGTTGGTTCAGGGTTCAGGTTATTTTCAAGGGTCTCATGCAGTAATGCACGGTAGTAGGGTGCTCTCCAGGAAGAGCTGGAATTGGTTTTTAACTTTTAAAATGTACAGAGCAACACCTCAGGCTATAACTTGACTCACTATGTTTTAGGTAAGGGAATAGTTGTGTTATGCATGAGCTTTACTTCCAGGAGCTTTCCCTAAAGGCAAGTGATTGTGGACTTTGTATGGTGTGTGCATGTTTTGTATGTGACTTTTTTGCAGATCCTTTGTGGTTTCCACTTTGTGCTGAACGCACTGCTATTTCATTTTGTATTATGAAAATGGGGCAAGTGAAGCAGTCTGAATTTTGGACTATGAATTCCCACTCTAACATAAAAACTCCCCAGATAACCATGGGCAAATCGCACTCTTTCAGTCTCAGAGTCAACATTCTCTCCCACAAAGAAATCTTGCCACAAAACCCTGTATTGCCATAAATCAGAAATTACTTGAAGACACACAACAACTGTATGAAAATACACATTCCTTAGCATTTCCTGGTAAATTTCCAGAAAAGGAATATATTTGAAACAAATAGAAGTGCTCTGTGTGACTAAAGATGATGAATATGTGACCATCCAGAAGTCACTGGATTGCAGCTCCCTGTGAGTGCAGCAAGCATAGTTTATGGTGAAAAGACTTCTGCCCTGGAGACTAGGACGCACAGCAATGGCTTCAAACTACATGAAAGGAGATTCCACCTGAACATTAAGAAGAACTTTCTGACCATGAGACATGTACAGCAGTGGAACTCTCTACCCCGAAGTGTGGTGGAGGCTCCTTCTATGGAGGCTTTTAATCAGAGGCTGGATGGCCATCTGCTGGGGGGTGCTTTGAACAAGATTGCCCCGCTTCTTGGCAGGAGGTTGGACTGGATGGCCCACAAGATCTCTTCCAGCTCTATGATTCTATGAATAATGAAAGCTGCTGCCCAAGAAGATCTGAATAGCTGCCATGTTTCCATTACTAACACAAGCTCCATATGGCATGCACAAAATGTTGAAAGATGATCCCCTAATTTACCTTTTGAGTACAATTCCATTATCCGAGCAGACTCCAAAAGGAGGCCTAGACAGAAAAGGGAAGTCCATTTTACAGGGGTGGGGGAGTTGAAAGAGAAAACAATTTTCCCATTTCCCCCCCAAACCTCATTTCATAAATGACCTCATTTTGCCCTGAGACTACCACGGACTTCCGTCAGTTACTCCCTACTGAACGTTCCCATTGCCCCAGTCTACATTCTCCCATCCCTATTGTGATCCTACGGTAACCTTGTATTTTTCCATACTTTATTGATATATGCTGGTTGTGGATCTTGCTACATTTTGTGATTGTATATGCATTTGCACATTGCTGAATATTATACTCTAAACGTTTGATACTATCATCCCCTCTGTGTTGTTAGTTATATTTCTACAGTACTATCATTTGGTTGTTTCTACATTGACAATATGGGTGGTGAAAATAACAGGAAAACAGGGAAATTGTTTTGTTTCTTCAACAACCCCCCTCCCTGCCATAAAATGGACTATCATTCTCTGTCTAGGCCACCTTTTGGCCTCTGCCCAGATAATGGAACAGCACTACCCTCTGTAATCCAGTTGTGGTTTATGATGGGGAAAGTTCTCACATCATTGGAATAAATGATATGGAAAATCAAATTGTATGAATGGTATAATACATATGGAATAATAATTTATTTTTTGGCATTAAACATGAACATGGATGATTACATTAGGCAGTTGTGATAGACTGGCTTATGGTCCTGTGAAATACTTTAAAACATGTTATTCAAAAAGTATCTTCTATCTCAGTTTTCATCACATTAGTAGGCAAAAATGCCTGTTCACTGCCACTTATTGGTAGTTTTAACTTTAAAAAACATTAGCTTGAACACCATTTTCTACTGAGTTTGTAGTTAGTTAATGGAGTCTGTGCTCATTGGTCCATACAAGCCATAAAACCCTATAATGATATGTAATTATAATTATGCTTTTTAACTGGTCAACTATGTTAAGCAATAATATGCCTATCAATTTGAACTCTTGTGTTTGCTGACAGTTCGAGTTATGCCAGATGGTGTCTTTAATACCTCACGGTGCATTTAATATTTTTTTGTTACCAGGTGGTACTTTCAGTGTCATCATGCTTCTGAAAGTCTTTTATTGTCTTTTGAAGACTTAGATATGGCTATTACCTGAGAAAGGGCACTTGGAACAGATGCAGACAATAGCCAGAGACTATTTACAGACATTTTTCAACCACTCTTCCAAGTTTGCTCAGCACAAAGGGTGACAATAAAATGTTTTCATGGATATTCATACCTGTTAGTTCCTTTATCAATTGTGAGCTTACAGTGATGAAAAGGCAGGCATTTTTCTCCCTTAAGTTTTTGCCAAATGTTTGTAATATCATTCAATTCCCAATGAAAATAAAGAGTCAGTCCCTATTCATTGTGCCATATCAAATCAGACACTGAAATCAAAACAAAGCTGGTCACCTTTTCCATAACTTATGTTAGCATGAGGACGTGTAAATGTCTTAGCAGTTATAATAGTAAAAGATGAAGCATAAATTAAGCATAATTATTTCAACAGAAGTTTGAACAGTTAATATGGGCTGGATTGTAGCCACACTTGGTGGCATCCAACTGGGGTTGTTGTTTGTTTTGGTTTGGGCAGATTGAATTGTTTCCAATGGAGAATGAATGGGGGCAGGGGGTGATCACAAGTTAAGAGGCCATAGTTATATATAATTGCTAGCTAGAGTATTTGTTAATAGGCATTCCTCTAGGGATAATCTCTGTCACACCAGATGTCGTTGGCTGCAGTCCCCTTTGGTTACAGAATGTTTATTGACAAGAATGTTAGTCCAGTTGCATTTAGAGGGCTACCGTTACCTTAATACCTTACATTTTCTCTTAAGGACTCCCAGGCTTTTTCCTCATCCTTTTTCCTGCCATGCAGGAAAAGCACACTCAAAGCACCCCCTGAATGGTGGAAGGGAAATAGGGTTTCGGAAGCAAGGAAGGCAAAAGAAAAGGCTTTTGGGGACGAGGGACACAAGGACAAAAGGCTTTTGGGGCAAGGGATGCAAGGGGGAAAGGTCTTTTGGGGAGAGGGAGGCAGGGAGAGGGAGGAACAGGAAAGAGGAGGAAAAACTTGAAGGAGGAAACAGCAGAGCCCCTCATTATGCTTCACAGAGCCCCAAGGGCTTCACAGAGCACACTTTGAGAACTGCTGCTTTAAATGATCTGCAAACACGTATTTTTTTACTTGTGCTGCTCATCAAGTAAATAGGCAAAATGACTGCCAGCTCTCAGTGGTGTTAATTCTGAAAAGCATTAGCTTAAGCAACACTTTCCCCTGAGTTTGTCGTTAGTTAATTGAAGCCATGTTTATTAAAGAGCAAATAATTCCTTTAAAAAAGACCTTTCACATTAAGACTGCAAATGAAAAAAGAGAAATCAAACTATGACACCCCACCCCTGTATCCTCAGAGTATACATTCCAAGACACCACCCCATGGATATTTGAAACCATGGTTAAGACTGAAGCCTGTATTTTGACTATACTTGGGCAAAAACTATATTAGAGAATGACACTGGAAAATCTAGGGCTTTCTGTAGGTCCTCAAATGCAATTCTGTGGTTGGAAGAATTACACTGAAGGGCTTAGAGAAGGTCACAATTGGATGGGATATTTTTTAAAGCATGGGCAAGTTAAGCTGTGGAGATCGAGTCCTTGGATAAGAGGATTGTACTTTATAAGCTCAGTAGTGAAAGTTTGGCTTTGCTCAAGTTGTATGTCCAGACCTGATTATTAGATTCATTTTGCATTGCTTAAATTCAAGTCTATTCTATTTTTAATTTGTTCACACTTGAAGTTTGATTTTATATCCACATAATCTCTTCTCCCATTGTATGCATGTGTGAGAGAAAGAGAATACCGAGATTTTGGTTTTCTAGTGATTTCTAGTTGTCCAAGGAAACAAAACACCTTCTCATTTGAAGCTCTTTTCAACTTTTTATTACTGTTGCCATGGCTTCTTTTGCCTGGATTCACTGTCTCAGCTCCTATCATGAACAAGAAGTCTACAGGTACACATAGAAATGACAGTCTCTTGAAGTTAATGCTAAGTCTTTGTCATTCAGTGGACTGCCTCTCCCTATGCCCCCCCCCCCCCCGAGATAGCCAGGGTGAAAACAAGTCTGTAATGACAACACACACTTCCACTATTGAAGATTTCTCTACTATTAACTCTAAATACATGGTTTTGGCTGCTCTTAGGGCA
This sequence comes from Anolis apletophallus, assembly GCA_030556195.1. NCBI lineage: Eukaryota > Metazoa > Chordata > Lepidosauria > Squamata > Anolidae > Anolis > Anolis apletophallus. Next base: position 135,086,260 of record JARBWK010000002.1, on the reverse strand, counting down.
TGGCTCTCCTACTGTGCTGAAAGATCCCTTTGTATAAAGTCCCACCTCCTTTCTGCATGTGACAAGGGAAAGGTCTGAGCTTTGAAACCTGAAAATACTTTACTGCAGAAACAGTAGTAAACAGGCATTAAGTACAACACTAAAGGTACAAAACAAGAAACATCAGAAATTGGATACACACTGAAGATTAGTATAAATTTATGTTTTGTTATATCCTGTCTTTCTTGGAGGTGCAAGTGAAATTACATATCTATCTATCATCTATCTATCTATCACCTCTATCATCTATCTGTCAACGCTGCACATAACAAAATTAATCCATTAAGTGTTCTTTCTTTTACATAGAAACTGGTTTGTTTGATGTGGGAGAGTGGAAGGATACTAAAAATATTTTTCAAAGCCAGCAGGAGCTTAAACAATACAAATGCATTGCCTGTTTCTTGGTCTTGCTGCAGTAGAAGAATACACTAGATTTAGGACTGTCTTGCCTTAAGGAATGAACAAAAAATAAGTTGCTTATGAGAAGAGATGAACCTGTCACTAGTGCTGCAGCTATCTAACTATCACCTCATGTAGTGATAATTTAAAATCATTCCAAGAATTGCTTCCTTGAGTTGCTGTAAGTGTTTTGGGCTGTATGGCCATGTTCCAGAAGCATTCTCTCCTGAGGTTTCACCTGCATCTATGGCAGGCATCCTCAGAGTTTGTGATGTCTGTTGGAAACTACAAAAATTGGGTTTATATACTGTATCTGTGAAATGTCCAGGGTGGGAGAAAGAACTCTTGTTTGTTTTAGGTAGGTGTGAATGTTTCAATTGGCCACTTTGATTAGCATTTAATGGCCTAGCAATTTTCAAGGTGTGGCTTTTTACTGCCTGGGGGCATCCTTTGTTGCTTCCTTGTGTATTTAAATAAGCACAGAAGACGTGGATATCACTTGTGTGAGAGGGTGCCGGCCTTTATATTTGGTGAAATGTACATTAAAATGAAGTAAATAAAATAAAATAAATGCCCAACATATTCATGTATAAGTCTAGAATCTTTAGATCCGAAATCAATCCTTAAACTCTGGGTCAATGTGAGTACTGTGCCTTAATTCTCTGAGTGAAGTGGCAAAGATGAAAGCATGCTCAATTCTGGGGAAACCGCAAAGAGGCCCACTACTCTCTTCTGCTGCTTCTGGCCTTTTTAAATGTCTGGGTGGGGAAATGAGTGTCCCCCTGATATGGTGTTGGTATTTTCACCTCTCAATGTAATGACTCAATTTACCAAAATTCACAGTTTTGGTCCCAAAACCTGCTCTCAAATTCTACATGAGATCTGTGTACATATAAGCATAGATGGTACTGTACTTACCTTTCTACATGTACAGAAAATAAAAACAATCTCATTGCCTTGTCAGTGATATGTTCTGAGCCCAAGTTCTTGTTAAAGATTATACTGAAAGGTTGTAAGAAGTAGTTCCCTACTGATAGCTCATAGTCATGTGCCTTTAAGATGTTCCCACATGCTTATGATGTATAGGCAGCTCTGACTTATCAATAGTTTCATTGGTAGAACTGATCTAGCCCTCTCGCCATTTGGGATCCAGTGGTAAAATGGAAGGAAGTCTAGCTTGCTTCCTTTTCTTTTCCCAGCTGCATTTTCTTGAGTTCCTGGAGTCCTCCATTGATGAACTAATTAGTATGATATTTAATTGCTTAATTTTATATCCACCCACCCAAGAATAGCTTATACTTCATGTCCTGCTTTCATAATTGCTTCAAGGCCTGGCTTTCTCTTAATCTGGTTTTATCTATGGGATTTTTCATTTACAAATGAAATCTTAGGAAAAGGCACAGCATGTATAGCCATAGGTTGTCATTTTAAAATGGCAAAGATTGTATGCTGATGGCCACATACGTTTTGATTTAATTCAGACTGTGTCTCATGGTTTGTGACATTTTGAAGGTAGAACTGGGAAACCAATACCAGGAGCAACAAGGAAATTTGAGGGAAATAATAAATTGCCCTCCTAGATTCTGACATACCTCACCTATTCAAGCTGTACTTTGTTTTGGCTTGTTTGGTTTATTATTTATTTATGCTTTATCATGCCTGATTGTTCTGCTTTTCTATTTTGGCCAAGTAGCCAACTTGATTTTTTTGTGTTTTATTTTTCATGAAGAGCAAAGCTTCTCATGTCCCATTGTGATTATTTACATATACCCCTATTGTTCCTATGGAGTTCTACCTCTATTCTGCTTGACTCTCATACTGTATTCATGTCTGTAAATGCCCTCAAAGAGAATACTGGGAATATATAAATTGATGGTGGACAAGAGCCCACTCTATGCTGTGTTTCAGAAACAGCCCCAATGAGAATTGTATGCCTGCCTCTGCCAAGAACTGGATTCAATCCAGATTGAATTTTGGCAAAGCTGCACATGGTAGATATGACAAAAAGATAAAATATGCCCCACACTCAAGCTGCTTTGTATAGATTGGAGAATGCTTGGTTAATTATAGATCTATGTAAATTTTATTTAGAGGAAATGTTACTTCAGTCAACTAGCCATAGAGATTACTGCATTTATGGTGATCAATATGTATCATCTTTTAATGCACAATTATGGCATATGTGATCTTTATCTAGACTTCACTTTATTTTCTCTCTCATTATCAGTAGCCTTCCACTACAAAATTGGATAATGAATGCCTCTTAGGGGAACCAAAAGTGACAGCTGATAATAAGAAAGACTCTTGGCTTTATTTTCAACACAGCATGTGCCGGATTAGACACTGTATCCACTTTGCAATAGATTCTGAATACTTTTTAACAGAAACGGCATTGAAGCATGGATTTTGACCAAAACCACTGTATGTGTTTCTACTGTGTTTAATTTAGATGATAAAGAACACTGCTTTTAATGTCAAGTAACACCCACAGCGCAATTATAAAACAGGCAAGTGTTAAGTAATCCTTGATAACATTTTCCGTCCTTTGAGTAAGCTGATTAACATATTGCTGCAAACATATCTGGAGACATATGCTTAATTTAGAGAGATAATACGCTATGTTTTTGGCAGAGATTCAGGTTAGAGTGGGCCTGGACAAGACCTGTACAAGTTGTGATACAGCAAGTAGAACATAAGGCAACACTCATGTGTTTTGGTCTGTGGTATGTTTGCTCACATACTCTCTTGCAGTTTCTGTCACCCGGGAAAGTAACAAAAATGTACTTATCAAGGCCCTTTCAATCTATCATATGATGGAAGTGGCTTGTGGATTTTTTGTTAGTTTAGGTTGGTTGTTGCTACCATGAAACCGAAGAACACCATTGTCAGTTCTCTATCTCTGTCACCTCAACTGATCAGTGTTGATGAGTTTTCTCAAAGCTGTCAAAGCTGACAGTGCTGGACATCTATATAGTTGAAAAATTCTCAGCTACAAAACTCAGCTGTACATGAAAAACTGTGGTTCAGTGTCAACATAGAGTAATCCTTGATTTATCTATTACCAAAGAGAAAAATGATTGCATGAATGTATCAGAAATCTTCCAACCCTGCATTGTTTTTGTTTTTGTTTTTAAAAAAGTGAATTCTTTTTATTATGATAGATCCAACATTTTACAGTGCTGGGGGAACATTCCTATCAAAAATGAAAGAAAATAATTATTTGTTAAAATGGTTAAAAGTTTGTGTTTGAGTGTTGAAAAACCCTGGACTTACACAGTTCAGAGCTTTTTCTATATAAAATTTGTGCATTTTCTTTAGAAAATGTTTTTTTTTAAATTCTTTTTAGTGCATGGCTTTTTGGCATGGAAAGCAAAAAAAAGCATTAAAAACCCTTTTCTAAAGAAAATTCTGTAATATTTCTTTGCATCAGGATAGAAATTGCTGAAATCCATTGTTGCTTGATTTCAGAAAATAATAGTGAAAATTTTAATCATTGCTGAAAGATAGTGTGTTCATATATATTACTGCAATGCTCTCTATGTGGGGTTGCCTTTGAAGACGGTCTGGAATGTCCAGATGGCCCAATGAGTGGCAATTATGCTGCTAATGGGAGTGGCGCACAGGGAGCACACGACGACTCTGTTGTACCAGCTCTACTGTCTGCCAGTTTGCTACCGGGCACAATTGAAAGTGCTGAATTTAACCTATAAAGCCCTAAACAGTTCTGGTCTGGCTTACCTATCTGAACATATCTTTCCTTATGAACCATCTAGGACTTTAAGAGTGGGGAGGCCCTGCTCTTGATCCCACCTTCCTTGCAGACGTGTTTGGCGGGAACGAGAGACAAGACCTTCTCAGCGTTGGCCCCTTGGCTATGGAATTCCCTCCCCAGAGATATAAGATTGGCTCCCTCCCTTCTAACATTCCACAAGATGGTTAAGACCTGTCTTTTTGAGCAAGCTTATCCTACTGGAGCATACTTAGATGAAGATGAATCATGGAATGTCTGACGATGAACTTGGATCACGATTTCATTAAGGAGACACTAAGGACTTGTTTTTATAGATATTATTGTTTCTTTATATTATATTTTAAATGTTGAATTGGTTTTTTGTTTTTATAATTGTTTTTAACTGTACCCCAATATTTGTTATGGCATCAAATCGCTGCTGACTGTGAACCGCCTTTCGTCGCCTCTGGCTGAGAAAGGCAGTATACAAATGCAGTAAATAAATAAATAAAATAAATGTGATGGGAGAAAGGAAATAAATATATAAACAAATACATAAATATAATAAGGTCCGGATATTTCTCTCATACCTTTTTATTCTGTAGCTTTGCAGTTACATTTTACCCATTAGGAGTGCAGAAGGATAAGGAGTCAGTGTAAACGGCATCCTCTTTTAACCTGCTGGAATGCCCAGCTTAGTCAGAAGCTTTCCATAAATGATAGGAAACATGCACTGAGGAAGGAAATGTTCATTCTTCACTACTGTTATTTTGGTAGACGTTGCATATAATTAAATAATATGAGCTAATAAATAGCTGATAAATTGAGACTACGGAACTTGGACTTTGTGGATGTTGTGTATTTTAACTTTGTGTAATTTTAACTGGTTTTTAATCTGTTAATGTATTTTATGGTGCAATTAATTTTATTCAATATATATGTATTGTTGTTAGCTGCCCTGAGTCCCCCTTCGTGGGTGGAGAAGGGCAGGTTATAAATAATTAAAATAAATAAATAAATAAAATATTTTAGCTGAGTCGAGCACTTTGAAATTATTGTAAGATAGTATAGTCTGGATCTGTTTCTTCATAGACATGATAGAATTATTTTCCAATCATGAAATATAGTATGAATTGAAGTAAAATTCGATGTAGCTCCATGACACTTTTGCTATTTGTATCTTCTGATTTTGTACAATGGACTTCATATCTCTGTGCTAGTGAAATATACAAGTGATAAAATAAATCCAAATTATGAATTTGGCTAATATACTGTATATGGCAAAACTCACACACAGGGACACTTACTCATGAACTAGGATTGGCAAAGTCTCCCTGTTAAGAAATAACTTGGTGGCAGACAACGTTGTTGTTGAGTGAATGTGAAATGTAAAATGTCATTTTCGCTATCACAGTGAAACTTACTCCAAGGTTCCTCGACATGCTAGCCGATTATTCCCTTGAGCAGATGGTCATGGAACCAACCAGGGGAAAGGGGATCCTGGACATGGTGCTAACTAATGAACAAGATCTTGTTCAAGATGTCCTTGTAACTGAGCCCATAGGTACCAGTGACCACAACACAATAACCTTCAACTTAAGTTTGGATAGCAAACTGTCAGTGAAAACTAACGCAGAGACCTTAAATTTTCACAAAGGGAATTTCACCAAAATGAGAAAAATAGTAAAGAACAAACTAAAAGGAACAGTAAATAAAATCAAATCCCTCCAGAATGGTTGGAAACTGTTTAAAAATACTTTAAAACAAGCCGAACTAAAATGCATTCCTAAAATAAGAAAGAGGCCGGGAAAGTCCAAGAGGACATCAGTATGGCTTACAAATGAAGTAAAAGATGTGATTGGAAAGAAGAAAAACTCATTTAAGAAATGGAAGGCTCTTCCTACTGAGGAGAACAGAAAGGAACACAAGCTCTGGCAAACTAAATGCAAAGCAACCGTCAGGAAAGCCAAGAGAGATTTTGAGGCACATATAGCTAAGAATATTTAAAAAAATAGCAAAAACTTCTTTAAGTACATCAGAAGTAGAAACCCAACTAGAAAAGCAGTTGGGCCACTTGACGAAAATGGTAAGAAAGGGACAATAAGTGAAGACAAGGAGATTGCTGAGCGGCTAAACGACTTCTTTGCCTCCGTTTTCACACAGGAGGACAGACAACATATGCCTGTAGCTGAGTCAGTTTTTTCAGGGAGGGAATTAAATGAATTAAACCAGATAGAGATAAACAAGGAAGATGTTCTCACATGCCTTACTAAACTAAATGTCAACAAATCACCAGGGCCAGATGGCATCCACCCCAGAGTTCTTAAGGAACTCAAGTGTGAAATTGCTGAAATTCTGGCCAAAATATATAACCTTTCTCTAAGATCAGGCACTGTACCCGAGGACTGGAGGGAGGCAAATGTAACTCCGATCTTCAAGAAAGGATCCAGGGGTGATCCAGGAAATTATAGGCCAGTTAGTCTAACCTCAGTTCCAGGCAAAGTGATGGAAACCATTATTAAAGAAAAATTACGAAGCACATAGAAGAACAGGCATTGCTGAAGGAAAATCAACATGGTTTCTGCAAAGGCAAATCATGTCTTACTAACTTGTTAGAATTCTTTGAGGGTGTAAATAAACACATAGATAAAGGGGACCCAGTCGATATTGTTTACCTTGACTATCAAAAGGCTTTTGACAAAGTCCCTCACCAAAGGCTCCTAAATAAGCTCTTCAGCCATGGAATCAGAGGACAGGTCTTGTCCTGGATTGGAACCTGGCTAAACTGTAGGAAACAAAGGGTGGTAATAAATGGACATTTCTCTGGGTGGAAAGAGGTGAGAAGTGGCGTACCCCAAGGTTCAGTTTTGGGTCCGTTACTTTTTAATTTATTCATTAATGACCTGGATGTAGGAGTAAATTCTGAGGTAGCAAAGTTTGCAGACGACACTAAATTGTTCAGGGTAGTTAAAAATGAAACTGATTGTAAAGAGCTCCAGAAAGATCTCTTGAAATTGAGTGAATGGGCAACAAAGTGGCAAATGCATTTTAACCTAAACAAGTGTAAAGTCATGCACATCGGGGCAAAGAACCCCAACTACACCTACAAATTGATGGGGTCAAAGCTTTCCGAGACAAACCAGGAAAGGGATCTTGGGGTTTTGGTGGACAGCTCAATGAAGATGTCAACCCAGTGCGCAGCAGCAGCGAAAAAAGCAAATTCTATGCTTGGCATGATCAGGAAGGGAATCGAAAATAGGTCGGCAAATGTTGTATTGCCTCTCTACAAATCTATGGTGAGACCACATTTGGAGTACTGTGTACAATTCTGGTCTCCGCACCTTAAGAAGGATATAACGGAACTGGAAAAGGTACAAAGAAGGGCAACAAAAATGATCCAAGGGATGGAGCAGCTCCCTTATGAAACCAGGTTGCAACGCCTTGGTCTTTTCAGCCTTGAAAGACGGCGTTTAAGAGGTGACTTGATCGAAGTGTATAAAATCATGCATGGGATAGAAAAGGTGAATAAAGAAAAAATATTTTCTCTGTCACCCATCACTAGGACTAGGGGGCACTCCCTGAAGCTCCAAGGTAGGAAAGTCAGGACTAATAAAGGGAAATATTTCTTCACCCAGAGAGTCATTGGGTTATGGAACTCACTTCCAAAGGAGGTTGTGACAGCGGTCAGCCTGGACAGCTTCAAGGCAGGATTAGACAGATTCATGGATACCAAGGGAATCAGTAGTTACTGAAATGGACATCCAAGTGCCACCTCTGTGTTGATGGAGGCAGGCAGGATTTTCCCCGGGTACTGGTTGTGGGGGGTCAGGAGCAGGTGAGGGTTTTGCCCTTCTTTCTGCTAGAGATCCTTGTGTACAACTAGTGGGCCACTGTGTGACACAGAATGCTGGACTAGATGGGCTGAGGCCCGATTCAGCATGGCTCTTCTTATGTTCTTATGTTCTTACCCCTCACATCCTTACATTAAAAGTAGACCCATTCAGATTAGTGAGACTTATATTTATATTTATATTTTGCCTTAAAAACCATGTTAAAATCCCACAGAAGTTTCTTCTCTGATTTCCATCTCCACATCCCCCAGATCCCAGGAACTACTAAGATTTTATCTGCATTTATCGCATTCATTTATGGAACAATTGCTTGCGATTTGTGTGCTAATTTTAGTGCTAATTTTAACAGAGTGTTTTATCAAATGACATCACAAAATTTATCTTTTTTCCATCATCATGTTGTTCTTGCTTTCATTTTTCTTGTTGCCAATGAGAAGTGAAGTTCATGCTTTTTGACTACTTTTCAGTCTTGAAACAAGTAATCAAAAGAAAAGACTTTCCTTACTAATCTGACTGTAGGTTTTTTCCTTCAGTTATTCAACTGAAAGTTTTAAATAGTATGAAGTTGTTTGCTGCAATATCTATGATTAGAGCAGCATGAAGCTTTATTCCAAAATCGTATTTTCATCATTTTAACTTAATGTATATTATTACTGTGTGACATTTATCACTCTGCCAGAAAGCTGTGAGGAACCTAAAATCAATCATAAACTGCCTTTTTAAGGCAAAGACCAACTTTTATCCCTGAAATCACTCAATGTTCTTAAGGTTATAGAATAAATAATTCTTCCCAATGCCACAGAGTATTGTATTTGACCTACTTGTACGTAGTTAAGATTTGGTAATACAAAGTCAAAGTTGTTTTTCTTTTCACCATATTCCTTTGTTCATGATTTTAATGAATGAATTAAGACATTTCATGATTGTAGTATTTTAATGAACACTATGTACAGAATCAGAAAAACCTGAGAAATTTGTTTAATCTTTATTGGCAAAATCCACCATCTGTTACCAGGTACAGACTCAAAGTATGTATATAAACTTATATCTCTCTCGGCATTACTTCGCGAATGAAGATTCTTTAGGAAGGACTCATCCCACGCTTTTTACAAGCGCGTTGATGACTAAAAAGGCCAATCTGAGATAGGCAAGTCTGGTTGCAAAAAGCACAGCAGAAAGTCTCCTTGGGTGATGTTGTTTCCAAGTTGCAGTTTTTTCTGCGTTGTCATTTCTCTTCGAAACCCTTTCGGCGTGTCTTTTCGAAAGAGGCCGCAGCATTGAGGATAGCGCGTCTCCATGTTTCCCGATGTGAGGCCAGGGTGGACCGGTTTTGGTGATCAATCTGGCCGAGCCTGAGATGTTGTTTCAGGGAGTCCTTATATCTCTTTTTGGGGGCGCCTCCCTTGCGCTGACCCATGGCGAGTTCACCGTAGAGTAGTATCTTTGGGAGGCAGTGGTCGTCTATCCTAGCGATGTGCCCTGCCCAGCACAGTTGTGTTTTCAATAGCATGGCTTCAATGCTGGTGATCCCTGCTTGCTCAAGATCAGCAACATTTGTCACATAGTCAGTCCAGTGTATATTTAGGATTGTGTGAAGAGAGCGCTGATGAAAGCGTTCGAGGAGTCGTAGGTGCTGGTGATAGGTGACCCATGTTTCAGACCCATAGAGGAGAATAGACAGTATGATAGCTCTGTACACACTGATTTTGGTGCTTTGTCTCAGGTGCTTGTTGCTCCAGACTCTTTCGTGAAGCCTTTCAAATGCACTATATGCCTTTGATAATCTGTGATCTATCTCTTTATCAATCTTGGCATCTGAAGAGATTATGCTTCCCAGGTAGGTGAACTGCTGAACGAACTTAAGCACAGATGTGCCTATGCTGACATGGGGATGATGGTGTTCTTCCTGTGGTGTGGGCTGGTAGAGAACTTCCGTTTTCTTCAGGCTGATATCCAGCTCAAACAGCTCTGCAGCTGTTGCAAAGCAGGATGTCAGATGCTGCAGAGCTGCTTCTGAATGGGCGACAAGGGCAGCATCATCAGCAAAAAGCAGCTCACGGACTAGATAGTTTAGAGTCTTAGTGCTAGCCCTCAGACGGCTTAAGTTGAACAAGCTACCATCAGTATGATAGCGTATATATATGCCATCTTCTTCTTCTTCGAGATCTGCCGTAGCCCTTTGGAGCATCATGCTGAAGAAGATTGTAAATAGTAGACATAAGAAAAAAGTTATGAAAATGATTCGTTTCGTAAGAAATTCGTAAGAAATGCTACTTTCGAGTATTTCCGCACCTGGAACGCCAACCAGGAAGTGGACTTTCTTTTTCGAACTTCGGGGGCCAGGATTTTCTTAAGTGTCGTTATTAGGTCATAAGGGGGGGCACCCTCCTTCTCTCTCACCACCCTCCCGCCTCCCTTGCCAATAAGTATTATGGCAAGGCAAGTCCTAAACTCGCTCCTTCTTTCGGCTGGAAGCCTGGAAAAAATGTAAACAGAGAGGATTACTCAGAAGTAAATCTGCAAAGGAGGGCACTTTGGATGAAGGGCCCTCCTTTGTGGATTTACTTCTGAGTAAACCTCTCTGTTTACATTTTTCCAGGCTTCCTGCCCTCCTGCCCTGCCAGGATCTAAAGCATCAAAGAGTATTGGGGTGAGAAACCAACCTAATGTATAATAGAATGAATGCTACTGTAAGTGCCTAATATTATAAGTAATCCAACTGGTCATACCTACATTCCATGCACATGCAATAATACAGCAGTAATAACAATAACAAGAGGTAAAATTCAAACCGAAGTATTCTGACTGGTCTCTCCTCATGCGGTGCAAATGGGCTCTTCTCTTATTAGCCCGGAAATTAGCCGGGAAAAGCCAGTGTTTGCTGCTTGGGAGCACACACATACATATTCTTGGGGGTGATTTGCTGCAGAATCCCGGGCTCATAGAGAAGATTCTGCAGCAAATCCCCCCCAAAGAATATGTATGTGTGTGCACCCAGGCAGAAAACGCTGGCTTTTCCCGGGCTCACAGAGAAGAGCCCGTTTGCACCGCATGAGGCAGGGACCAGTCAGAATACTTCGGTTTGAATTTTACCTCTTCTTCTACCCATTGTTATTACTGCTGTATTATTGCATGTGCATGGAATGTAGGTATATGACCAGCCTGGGCAAACTTGGGCCCTCGCTCCCTTGGGATCAGGGTGAGAGAGAGGCAGCGAGGAGCCAGGGGGGGGCTCCTCCTTTTCTTTTGCTGCTTCCAAGAATAGAATACCCCCTCCCTCCCTCCCTCCCTCCTTTGCTCCCTCCTTCCTATTTGGAGAGTCCCATCTAGAATTCAGTGTGATTTATTCAAGTTTTGGCCTACAACTCCCAGAAATCCCAGCCAATTTACCAGCTGTTAGGATTTCTGGGAGTTGTAGGCCAAAACCATCTGGAATGCGCATGCGCTGGCATACGAACTACTAACAAATTTTGTTAGTAATTAAGTTACATTTTAGAAATTTTTGGATTTTTTTGGTAAGTCTTCCTATTACTAATCAAACCCCCCCCCCCCCCCATTAGATTTTCGATTTCCTATTTTTGGGTTCTAAACCATGCCTAGTAAATAGGGTTGGTGCAAGAACACAACCTTGTTTCACTTCATTAGTTATTAGATATATAAATTTATATAACCATATATATTTCATGTAATCAACCAGTGCCAAACAGTGACAATGTGATTGGCAATTAGCTGTAAAAAATTATAATTTCCATTCAGCCATGTGGCAAATAAGATCTTTTATCAGCAGAAGGGACTGAATTGCTCAATACTCATTATCCCCATTCAAAACATATTAATAGAGCTCACATTATATATCATTGGCCAGTTTCATCTGCATTGTGATATTTTCCACCATTGTTAGCCATTTATTCACATTTGAAGTGCAAGAAACTTCAAATATGGTAGCCAACACAATTCCAGTATAAAATATTGCTCTATTCTGTTTTCATCGGTCTTTTGATGTGTGTGTATGTTTATAGGAAGGTCACTATAAGTCGACAAGTGACTTTTAGGTATATGCACACAGAAGTATCCTTTAAGTATACTCAGCAGTACAAAATGTAATTCGCACTAACTTTACATATTGTATCATATATTTTATAGGAAGTTCATCATATGTGTAAATTTGTGACTCTGTATATGAGCTAGGGATGTGCTTGTTTAAGTTTTTCACTAACACTGAAGAATGAATGACTTTATCCATCCTTTACCTACTGTGCCCCATCTTTGTGCCATTTTCAAAGACATCCCATTAAGGAGGAAGAAAGCTTTCCCCTTCAATCCACATTTCCTTGTCTTTCTCCTTATATGACCAAATAACAGCCAGTGGAAAAGAGTAGGAGAAAGCTGGGTGAGAATTGCCATGACTTCTTGTCCACCTACTCTCTCCACTCTATCACCAAACATAACTATTTTTGAGTGGCAGAGAGGATCCAAGCAATTAAAAACAAGGAATTTCATCAGGTGTCTTATGAACAATAAATTCCACATTAGCAGAGATCCATCTACAATATTTAATATGGTAAGGACTTTGAACATTTAGATGCTTTAGGGTGTGTCTACACTGTAGATCAGTGGTCCACAAACAAAGGCCAGCAGGCCAGATGTGGCCCTCAAAGATCATTTACCTGCCCCCCACCCAATCTTTAAACTTAGAATCACCTTCAATCTGAAATTGAAGGCACACAACAACAAAAACAATCCTTCAGTCATCTCATTAGCCAAAAGCAAGCCTACACTTCCCATTGAGATAATGGAAATATTATGTTGGTTACAATTGTTCTTTATTTTAAATATTGTGTTTTTCTTTTATGTCTTTTTGCATTACAAATATGTTATGTGTAGTGTGAATAGGAATTGATTCATTTTTTCCCAAACTATTGTCCAGCCCCCCAACAGTCTGAGGAACCATGAACCGGCTCTCTGTTTTAAAGTATGCCAAAGAGTATATCTACATTGTAGAATGAATTCAGTTTGACATTACTTTAACTGCCATGGCTCAATGCTATGGAATCCTCAGAGCTGTAGTTTGGTGATGCATCTGCCCTTTTTTGGCAGAGAAGGCTAATGGCTTTGCAAGACTACAAGCCCCATGATTCCATAACATCGAACCAAGGCAGTTAAACTGTTGTCAAACTGCATTCATTTCACAGTGTAAATCCACCCTAGGTTTAAAACATCACCCTTGGAAAGCAGCATTCACTACTTAAAAGCAAACGCAGTGGACTGGAATTCTACCTATCTCTTGATTGCCATCATTTTTCTACTTACTGCCTTGATGTATTTGTCCTTCAGCTACATACCCATTCATATATAACAATGTGTTAACATGAATGAGCAATAGTTTTTAAAAATAGCATACCTGAACCTTTGTTTGTCATATGGTTTAAGATATGCAGTCCAAGGCTTAAAACATTATAAATGCAACAGTTGTAGTCACCAGTTTGAAGTGAACCCCCCCCCCCCATCAGTAAGCGGTGCTAGAACTACTGAGGCTTCTCAGCTTTATTATATGATATAGCAGAAAATATATTCCATGAACAACTGCTGTGCAATGATAAAACAAAGGCATGCAATGAAGCTACTGTTACCATTTATGCGCTTTCATCAAAACTCATTCCTATTCAAATTAAATAAGGATTAGTGGTGCCTCATTAATGTCCAGTGATCTATTGCAAACAGTCTTTGGTTCTGTGTTATTTTCCATTGTTGTTAAATGGCTGCCATAGATTCAGCTACCTAAATCACAAATGGGTAGTGATTGAAACTGCCATCAATGTTTGTTGTTGTTCTAGCCGAGCTGTACTTTTTGTACTTTGAAGTCAACAATGAAGGAGCTCCAAGATTCCTGTCGTTTGTATCTGAAAGTAGTTGGAAAATAGGTTAGAAAACTATAGGACAAAATTGTTAGCCCAGAGATAATTGCAAGCTTGGGGGGAAGAGGAGGGCAAACCCCCTGTCACCTTGGAGCCCTCCATCTTCTGGTTTTCTAAATTGGAGAATGGAGCTCAACCTACACATACCGGTACTAATGATGGAGAGCTGGGCTTTACATGAAAGCATTTCCTGTACTGTAGGATCTCTTCAGAACTTTTTCCTTTTAGCACTGTCAGGAGAAATACGAACTCTATATTAACAATATGCATCAAATGGCTTACTCTGCAACCATCCCAGTGATTTCAAAGGCATTAAATGCAGAAAGGGGTTTGAGAATTGTCACCTTAGGGCTACTTGCATAGTTAATGGTGCAAGTGTGTCTTTGATTTGCCCACTGTTACAATTCGAAGAGAACAAAGCACATCTTTAAGCAACTGCTAATGTCACGTTTATGGGGATCGGGGAATGGTAATAAGCATCAGGTCTTGAAACCTTGTTTCACCTTACTCACAGATAATGTGGAAATTTACCAGTACTTTAATGTAGTATCACAACTGCCCAGGAATACCATTCTGTTATATTGGCCAATACAGAAAAGAATTCAGTACACACCATGATACCATTATCAAGAAAGCAGCAGGCTTCTGGGGTCCAGCTGGGGAAATATGTATTACAAAAGTTGTGGACTTTTTTCTGCCAAATATTTTGCAGGCAGATTTTAAAAGTCTATGGGCTTGACATCTTTCATTAGGAGTTTACCGAATATTATTTACTAGCACATTCATAAAACGTGTAAAACCTTGTTTTAAAAACATTTCAATCATTCCAGAAGATAACATATTTAATCAGCTGGCACCCCCCCCCTCTTATTCATTGATTGATCAATGTAAGTCTTTCCTATTAGTCCAACCAAAAATCTAATTCAGTGACTGCATAGTATTTTCCATCCATTGTGTGTACTTTCTATTTCATCCTAGTACATCATGTTGAAATATTTGGATCTATGAGTTACATTATGTCTTTTCATTTAATAGAGGAAGCCCTCCAATGGTAATTAAATGCAAAAAAGGACAAAGATATTTTCTGACCAATCTCAACCTGCATGATTCTTATATTATGCCATGTACATTTATAAATTGATCTTTAATGTTTATACCATACTCAAGGTCATATATATGAAGTTACAAAAATGACTTCAAAAATATGTTATTTTCCTGTATGTTAGCTTGACAGAGGCAGAAGCAACAAGGCTCAGAGTGGCAAGGTTTCGTTGACCAACCATGGAATAATGAGAGCAGACACTGAGTACTGTGTTGAAGAAGGTCTCCTTTATTTGGTCTAGAACAGTGGCTTCCAACCTTTGGTCTTCTAGGTGTTTGGGACTTCAACTCCCAGAAATCTGTCATCATACCAGCTGGTAAGAATTGTGAGAGCTGAAGTCCAAAATACCTGGAGGACCAAAGGTTGGGAACCACTGGTCTAAAATAAAGACTTCTGGGTTCGAAATGTAACCGTTGGTGGTCTTCTATGTAACATTTGTCGATCTCACCAAAGCCTTCGACACTGTGAGCAGAAAAGGTCTGTGGCAGATCCTGGAATGTCTAGGATGTCCCCCCAAATTCCTCAAAATGATTATCCTGCTACATGAAGGCCAGCGCGGTCAAATCAGATATGGCAATGCTCTCTCGGAGCCCTTTCTAATAACTAATGGAGTGAAACAAGGTCGTGTTCTTGCACCAATCCTATTTGCAATCTTCTTCAGCATGATGCTCCAAAGGGCTACGGCAGACCTCGAAGAAGAAGAAGGCGTATATATACGCTATCATACTGATGGTAGCTTGTTCAACTTAAGCCGTCTGAGGGCTCGCACGAAGACTCTAAACTATGTAGTCCGTGAGCTGCTTTTTGCTGACGATGCTGCCCTTGTCGCCCATTCAGAAGCAGCCCTGCAGCGCCTAACATCTTGCTTTGCAGCAGCTGCAGAGCTGTTTGGGCTGGAAGTCAGCCTGAAGAAAACAGAAGTTCTCTACCAGCCCGCACCACAGGAAGAACACCATCATCCCCACGTCAGCATAGGCACATCTGTGCTTAAGTCCGTTCAGCAGTTCACCTACCTGGGAAGCATCATCTGTTCAGACGCCAAGATTGACAAAGAGATAGATCACAGATTATCAAAGGCATATAGTGCATTTGGAAAGCTTCACAAAAGAGTCTGGAGCAACAAGAACCTGAGGCAAAGTACCAAAATCAGTGTGTACAGAGCTATCATACTGTCCTTCTTCCTCTATGGGTGTCACACCTCAAGGGCCTCAGGCGTCACTTTTGCTTGAGCAAAGTTCCAGCCAAGATAACCAGAGTGTAATTTCTAAACCAGCTTGTTTTGCTCTTAAACCCTGCTTGGGCCTCCCGTGCCTTTCCCGTGAGAAGACTAGGGATGCAAGCATAACATAGGCCTTTCAAGGTTGTACCATCTCTGCCACCCCTCTCCGGATGACGCCAGACTACCCCCGGAAGTCCCACCCTTGGAGGACTCCTTCCCCGATGACGCCGGACCATCCCACGTGCCAGGACCTGGAGAGGAAGAGGCAGTTACCCGGATGTGGTGCCCTGCCGGAAGTCCTAGAGGTCCCGCCCCCGGAGGACTCTTCTTCCACCGGTGGGCTGGGCAAGATGAGACGCAGCCGCCCGGAGGAGGAGACGGCGCCGGAAGCGAAGGGAGGTGAATTCCCCTCTACGCACCGTGAGCCCCGGATTGGACCCATCTCCCTGTCGGAGAACCCAAGGGAACCGGGACACTAGGGCCGGAGCTCTGGTTGGCTCACTGGTAGGTGGGCCCCCAGAAGCAAGGACTCTAAGACCCCGTAGGACATTCCCATCCAGGACGTTCTGGAGCGCCGGCTATAGGTCGGCACAGCTCCATAGGACCCGGCAGACCACCGCGAGGGTCAACCTGGACACTGCGCAATCGGGTCGGGACCTTAAAGACGGACCCCCATGGGGGAGACGTCGGCCCCTGCTCCCTGCTTGCGCTTCAGTACCAGCGATCCTGCTGCCCCCTCCCCGCCTTCCTTCTTTTGATGGCGGGGTGGTGTTCCAGTAGGCATCGCTGCTGACCTCTTCCCCTCCCCCCTCCCTTTCCCTACCCTTGTGTTTTTCCCCATGTCTTCTGTACTGTCCTGTTTGTGCTGCCAATGGGCACACAATCTTATGTAAACCACTTAGAGCCTTCGGGATGAAGCGGTATACAAATGTGAATTTAATAATAATAAAAAATAATAATAATGGAAGCGGGCCGCGGGAGTAGAAAGCCTGACTCCCCGGCCCAGATGGCACTCACTAACGAGCACTGCATTCCAAGAGTACTGAGTTCACAAAACATACAAGGGATAATCAATCTTAGCTTTTGACGTGCAACGCAACTAAGGAACACTATATAAGGACCCAGGGGGGTCAGGTTGCCAAGGCCTCAGAGGGCGATAATGGGTCTGAAACATGGGGCACCTATCGCCAACACCTACGACTCCTCGAACACTTTCATCAGTGCTGTCTTCGCACAATCCTAAATATACACTGGACCGACTATGTGACTAATGTTGCTGTCCTTGAGCAAGCAGGGATCACCAGCATTGAAGCCATGCTATTGAGAACACAGCTGCGCTGGGCAGGGCACGTCTCTAGTATGGAGGACCACCGCCTCCCAAAGATACTACTGTACGGTGAACTCGCCACGGGTCAGTGCAAGAGAGGTGCCCCCCAAAAGAGATATAAGGACTCCCTGAAACAACATCTCAGGCTCGGCCAGATTGATCACCAACAATGGTCCACACTGGCCTCACACCGGAAGGCATGGAGATGCACTATCCACAATGCTGCGGCCTCTTTCGAGAAGACACACCAAATGAGTCTCGAAGAGAAACGACAACGCAGAAAGAATCGCAACTTGGAAGCAACATCACCCAAGGAGACTTTCTGCTGTGCTTTCTGCAACCGAACTTGCCTATCTCAGATTGGCCGTTTTAGTCATCAGCGCGCTTGTAAAAAGCCTGGGATGAGTCTTTCCTGAATCTTTGTTCGCGAAGTAATGCCGAGAGAGACAGGGGCTAGTGTTTTGTGCTGTTTTTGTGAGGTCTTTTCCAGTTTGCCTGCTCAGGCTCCTGGCTTAACCACCTGTAAGACACCCGATCTGTCCTCTTCTTGCCTCGTGGCAGGCCTCATACTGGACTTTCACTTTAGTGGCCTCATTACATTGAGGTCCTTTGGAGAATCCATGGGGTAGTGAGCCAAACCTATAGGATAGTGGGGGAAACCGCCACCCATATTCTCAGGGTTCCATTCTTTGATGAAGCAAGGACAGAGTCCCACTAGAAATAGCTGTCAACGCTTATGATGAGAATGAAGATGAAGAGCTTTTTCACCCAACATCTGAGTCAGGGGCAAGCAGAGAGGAGCAGCCTGACACTGAGGAATCTACCCTTGCAGAACAGGGCCAGGAGCCTCGAGGAAGTAGGGGTGAGAGTCAAGGTGGGATCAAGAACATTAGTAAGCACACCAGGAGTTAAGCATTCCAGCTAGGCTTCAATTAAGAACTGATGTCATCCACCTGAGAAGATCTAATTGGTTGGCTCAGAGAAGGACCAACAGGAGAGAGCATTTGGAAAAGTGCTAGAAGTAGGAGGTTTGAGCTTGTATTTGCTGGGAGCAATGTTGTGTTACTGTTGTAGTCTGAATATTTGTTAGTAAACTCTGATTGGACCTTGACTTTGGTGACTGGACTATGTTTTGGACTATGGCTTGAGTTGGTGAGATTGCTTGACTTTGCCCCTTTGAAAGAACTCTGGACTGTTTGTATGCTGTGCCCTTGTTGGACTGATTGCTTTATATGTCTTCAGACTGCCTTTGACTATGAGACATTGAGTGGCTGTGTTAACAGAGATTCTGTGGCCAGTTCTTTGACAGTAGCCCTGTGACATGTG
Organism: Anolis apletophallus; assembly: GCA_030556195.1. NCBI lineage: Eukaryota > Metazoa > Chordata > Lepidosauria > Squamata > Anolidae > Anolis > Anolis apletophallus. The sequence goes on along the minus strand of JARBWK010000002.1, from coordinate 135,067,352 downwards.
TTGGGCTGCCTCCTGGAGGCATTGTAGGATGGAGCCCTGGCCCCATGCAATAGAATACTGTTTTGTCTACTTATACAGAGAGAGCCTTTTCCTGCCAACTCTGGGCTCTCCGTGTTCTGTCTTCTCAGGCTCATGTGGCCTGTCCCTCTGAAAGCACCAGATCCAGCCTGTTCTTGGATATTAAGCAGCTTCAACCACAATTGAGATTGAAGACTAATAGCTAATCCTTTCTATGTATATACTGCCTTTCTTGTGGTTGCATCTAAGCACTGTGTACAGACATAATGTTAGTTAGATAATAAGATCCATCAAGTCATGTAGGATCCTTTGTGGATCATACATACTTATTAGACCTGTTTTCTGCGCATTGCGCAATCGCGGATGCTATTAACGAAGCCATTCCAAATTTTGGAAGTACATCCGAATCAATTTCGAAAAAACTGCTGAAAACTTTGGAAGTCTATCAGATATAAGGCGCCAGTGCTCCCTACATCCAAAGCAAGTTTTGAAAGTTGTGATAAAACAGGCCTAATACATATGTTGACTTTTATAGAAAGAGATATGCTGTTAGACTAGATTAATCTTTAAGGTTGTGACTGTTTAAGACTGCTTCTGTAAAAATAGTATTTCACTTACTATACATTTGTGGCTTTTTTTCTCAACTTTCTCTCCCCCCCCCCCCCCCCCGCACCACTTCTCAGATGGCAAAAACATCTATGACATATCTGTTTGGATCTCATAGAATAGAGCAATTGTGAGATTTCTCTTCAGCAGAGTGCATATTAACAGGTTTAGCTTGTATAAAACTTAAAAGCCTTTTATATTTTCAGAAGTATGCTAAATAGTACAGTTGCATAACTTAGTTATGAAAGAAACATTCCATGTTGCTAAAACAGTCTAACCGGTTTAGACTTTACATAAAAATATGTTCTTGCATACCAACAACCTCCTCATCCATGATTTCAAAATGTCGGAAAATTGCACATCTCTAGTGTCTGAGAATACTGAAATTGTTATGAAAGTACAAAAAGATACCGCTTTCTGAGAGAAGTGTATTTCACGACTCTTTCAGGTTGCTTGTCAAGTTGCTTGTTTATTATGAGAAAATGAGAAGGGAAATAGTAGATACAGTTGGTGTATGTATGAGTCTTTTGAACTAGACTATTTGTTCTTTTAAAAATAAAAAAATGTATTCTGCGCCAAAAGAAAAAATAAGTTTTATTCCATTCTGAAGTTGCAATTCCTTTTGTCCACAGGAAACAAAACAAAGCCTTTCTTTCTTTCTTTCTTTCTTTCTTTCTTTCTTTCTTTCTTTCTTTCCATCCTTCCGTCCTTCCATCCTTCCGTCCTTCCTTCCGTCCTTCCTTCCTTCCTTCCTTCCTTCCTTCCTTCCTTCCTTCCTTCCTTCCTTCCTTCCTTCCTTCCTTCCTTCCTTCCATCTTCACACACCATGAACTTGCGACAGGTTCTTTTTGTTCTCTTTCTACAAACTCATGCAGGGCCTCTGACTGCCTGTTCAGAGCTCAATTTATGAAACCTTCTGAAGATAAGCTAGAAATTTAGTGAGAACCAACTTAATAAATTAAGGTTCCAGCCTGTTTCCTCAGATTTCTTTTTACTACCATGGCGGACTAAAGTAAATAAGACACAGAGTGCATCTTTACTGTAGAATTAATGCAGTGGCTCAGTGTTATGGTATCACGGAATTGTAAATTGGTGAGGCCCCAGCACTCTTGAGCAGAGAAGGCTAAACACCTTGTAAACCTTCAGCTCTCATGATTACATAGCATTGAGCCATGTTAGTTAAAGTGGTATCAGACTTCATTAATTCTGCAGTGTAATACCTGCCCTGCCAGAAAGGAAGGAGCTATAGATCTCAACTATATTCCATCCCAATTAAAATATATATGGAGAGCATATCTAAATGTGGATAGCACTTTTTTTTCATTTCACAGACATAGAAATAAGAAAAAAATATGGCTCACAAAGATTGATCTTGGTGACAAATAGGCATAGAAATAACACATTACATATTTTGGAGCAGTGCAGAAATCAAAAGATAACTGTATACTAGTCTTTGAAATAGGCTGAGAAAGGCAAATTAGATTAATTTTTCAAGGTACAGACTGAACAGAATACGTTTGTGTTAGAAATGCCAAATTATTTTCTTTTAAAGTAGTGTTTGTGTATATTTCACAGGAATAAACTCTACCCATTTTGCCATTGTATTACGTTTACCATTTGGTCTACACATAGACAGTTAAAACTTGTTTTAAAAACCAACAACATAGAGTTGATACATTTTCTGTGTAGCTCCCGCAATACCTGTTAATACTCCCTTCTTGAGTTCCTCTAATACAGCATAGCATATAGACTTCCAATTTCTCTTTTACACAGTTGCCAACCTTTTAAAGAATTATATAAAGGCAGAGTAACATTTTAAATGTATGTTTTGGTATTTCTGAGAACTGTAATTGAGTGGATACCTTGGCGCATTATGGAATCTGAACCTAGCAATTTCAATTTGCAGGCAACTTTCTAACTGTGCAAAAGAGGTTAGGTTGACATTTCTGTATATAAAAGCTCTCAAAATGTATGATTGGTTGATTTAAGTCTATTCTTTACTGAAGGCTGGAAATATAACATAGAACATTTTTTTCTCAGTAAATAATGTTTTCATGGAAAGTAATATAAATTATACTATTTTCAAGGTTCAATGTTACCCGAAACCTGTGACTTAAGTATTTGTTCCACGTAAATAATTTATTAAGGCAGTGTACTTTGGTTTTCTATCTCTCTAAATGAGATCCTTCTGAATTCCGGGATTAGTAAATACCATGTGCATTTATTTAAGCTTTTAACAGCTAGCTGTACAGTATTTTGAAAGATACTGGGAATTTTCATAGAAAGCAACTGATCAGCATATTTGCCTTGCATTATGCATCACTGGGTTCATTACATATACTGTGCTCTTTCTTATCACCCCAGAGGCATCTGTTATTTGTGCTTGTTCAACTACAAAACTTTATGAATTAGAATAAGCATCCAAATGTGTGGAGCTTGAATCTTAAGTGAACTTGCCACAATGTTACTTGGCTGGAAACTGAAACTAGTAACCAAGGAGAACTAAGCCCCCACACAAAATTTATTGAAGAGATTTGAAATGCCAGAAAAATTTACTGGGTTCTTGCTTGGAAGAATGTTGCAGGAGGAAAGTTTACCTCTGAGAAAAAGTTAATTAAATCCTAAATTCTTTTGCACCACAGATCAAAATCTAAGAAGAATTCTAGGTTTATTCTTCTAGTCCTTAAGGCTTGTCCCCACATTGAATCCTCCACTTTCGATATCTAAAGATGTGTCTACACTATAGAATGAATGTAATTTGACACCATTTTAACTGCCATGACCCAATGATATGTAATCGTCGGAGTTTCACTTTGGGGAGGCACCAGTGCTCTTTGGCAGAGAATGGCTAAACACCTTGTAAAACTACAAATCACAGAATTGACAGCTAAAATGGTGTCAAATTGTATTCATTCCATAGTGTAGATGTCCCCTAAGATTGCTGACATTAGCCCCAACTGAGAACGCATCCAATTAGTTTCATCCCAGCATGTATCCCATCCTTCTCCTACAATATGGCTGCAAATGCAAATGTATTTCTCCACAGAATAATTCATCTGCAACACTTTGGGACTTTTGAATATGGATAGAATTATTTGCACAAATAATAATTTTTCTGCTCCAACTTTGAGACACTGGCATACAAAAGGGAAAATATCAAGGATCCACATCACTATTGCTTATTAGAGAGGATTAGTCAGGGGAATAATTTTGGGGAGCTCAGTGAAAATATACTTCAATTTCCTGAACTTTGGGGTTTGATTCTGCTTTGACTTACATTAAGACAATATTTATTATTTATTTAGTTTATTTCTATCCCACCTTTCTCCCCACAAGGGGAACTCAGAGCAGCCTCACATAAGCATCAGAAGATGCAACAATATAAATACCATAAAATTACAAATCACTATAAAATCATTAAAAATATTGTCCAACATCAGTAAATTTAACAATAAATTAACATGCCAGTAAAACCAACCAAGCTGGGAGAATCCATGTCACAAAACCTTATTTCCTTCCTATTGCCGCTGGCCTCTAATCAAATGCCTGACCTCAGAGCCAGGTCTTCATTTGCCTTCTAAAGGACAGGAGGGAGCTGGCCAACCTGATGTCCCTGGAAAGAGAGTTTTACAAAGGGGAGGGGCAACGAGAGACAGGCACGAGAGGCCCTGTCTCTCGTTTCCACCAACCGTGTTTGTGAGAGTTGTGGGATCGAGAGCAAGGCCTCTCCTGATGATCTTAAGCTATGTGATGGTTCATAGCAGGAGATACATTTGAACAGGTGATCTGGGCCAGAACAATTCAGGACTTTAAAGGTTAAAACCAGCACCAATATGCTGCATGTTCTCTCCACAGGATCACCTTATATTGTTCTCTACAGTTTCTTCCACTGTAAATTTCGTCAAGCGATCAGATCAGTCAAAGGACATCAAATCTTCTCATCCTTCTGTAATTACATTTTTGGGTTTTTTTAAAAAAAAATCTCTTTGTTCTGTTCAGACCTCTGCAGATCAGATATTTTAATGGTGATCAGTCTCTCTGCATGATGTCACCATCAATGCAGATTTTATGATTTGTTCTGTATGGGGTGATCAAGGAAGTATTATACAAGTTAGTTTTTACTTACAGGGTGTAAATTGGCCTACAGATGACCTTATCAGATGAAGAGAATTAGCATCTTCTCCCCAATTCTCTAATCTTCTGGCACGGAGTCCCCCTGAGCCCATCTCATGACACAGGGCTAGTTCCAGCAGGACCCCATGCCGGCAGCAGAGCATTATTCTGAAAATGCAGTGCAGCCAAAGAGGAAGACAGGGAAACATGGGAAGGGAGACTATTGGCATTGATGGGAGGTAACAGAGCCTGATGGGTCCCTCAGTTGCCCCATGATTTCCCCCACTATCCTCTGCTTTACTCCTGCCCATATGATAAGGTCCTTAATGACTATGTTAATGGTACCATGCCAGTTTCTTTTCTGGCATCTTTCTTTCTCATCACATTTTTTTTCTAAATGTGAGTATTATGCATGTAATCATATGGGTTAGCCACTAAGCACAGCTATGTTAGATAGTGAGACTCTGAGGCTTTGAACCAAACAATCTGGTAGTTGGTGCTTTACTCTGTGCAGTCAAGACAACTTCAAGAAAGGGAAATAACTAGTCTGACTTGCTGCATAGAAACACCCAGGGGGCATAATTCAGCATCCCACCCAAAAAAGAGAAAGAGGCTAACTAGTAAATTTAATATAGAATGTAATAAAAATAGATAAAAGAAATGTACATACATAAAATTGATATATATGAAGACATACCAAGTAAACAACGAATAATATAAACAAGACAAAAATAATATCTAAAATAGACTGTTTGTTGCCATATTTAGAAATGCAAAATCAGCAGTGTCATAGTGTCTTCTTCAAACATATAACAACAAGCTAATATTGAGAATGAATCAGTAATATAATGATACTATGATGAAATTGATAGTTTTTGGAAACTGCAAAAGGAAAAAAAGGAATATTTAAAAGTTTAAAAGCCCCAAGTGAGATTCATTCTGATAGTCCTAACCAAAAAAAAGAGCAAGCAAACATCCATATTTATGCACACAGCGCAACCATTAGTACTGAAAGGGAGCAATGGAACTTCACTTTAGATTCTACAGTCACAGGCAGTACGCAAATAATAGTACTCCTGGGAGGAAAATGCAAATGAGGGGGGGATCTATTTCCTGATGTGGAACTTAACTGTTTTTCTTTTAACTGTTCCCTCCTGCCATGTTTTCCAGTTAGAACAAAATGCTAGACAACCCAGTTTCTCAAAAGCATAGCTTAGAAATAACTCAATGCAAATAACTACTGACATATAATTTATTTTATAACAGGTGAGTAATAAAAACACATTTGCATTATGAGAGTAATGTACTTAATGTCATATCACTGGAATAAGCAGCACTTTCAGTAATTTTTAGAGGCATAACCATGTTAGCGTGGATTATGCAAAGGGAACTTGTAGCACCTTTAAGGCGAGAGAGAAAAAGTTTGTAGTGTAAGCTTTCATGGATGTAATGAGATGCATGGACTGGTGTGTCTAGGAACAGACCTTTATAACTATGAATGATCTAGTGGTATATGCAATAGAAATTTAAAAGTGGCTATGGCAATGAGATAACAAGTTCAGTTTTAACAATGGTTGTTAGGGAATAAAAGGCAGGAGGAAAGATGTCTAAATCCATGGTGAGAGGATGGCGGATGGTGGAGGGATTTATTGAAATGTACTGTAGAAATTGAAACAATTGTGATCAACTGGCCAAGGGGATCTTGATGAGGCTGGGTTGTTAACATATGTTACATTATAAGTAGTGTGGCAGGGAATTCTGTTAGTATACTTGTAATGACTTCATCACAAAGGGCTAAATTCAGCAACATGTGGCATGCACCAGTCTATCCCAGGTCACCCACAGAGTTATGGCATCATATGACACTGGTGGGGCTCCATGTGTGAAAGCGCGTGGAGCTGGCTCATGTCATGTACTTCCCCTGTTGCATGCTTCATGCTTCCTCCGTGGGATCAACTAGAAGAAGAGCTGGGTGATGCCGGCCATGGGGTGGTGGTTTCCCCATGCGCCCCAATGAAATGGAGCAACTCTGGTAGCCATGTGACAAGATCGTAAATATATTAGCGAGTAAATGAGAAATGCCACATCTTTCAAGCACTGGCTTGTGTTTGTGGTGCTTAGTTGTGGTTGAGATGACAGAGGGGTGGGCAGAAGGACAATGTGTTTTGTATCATAAGGCAAAAGCTCATAGCATTTAGCTTTTTTTAAAAAAAAGATTTAATCAATTAGTTAAAATTCACATGTAACTATTTGAAGGATAAGTAACTATAAGTACAATGATCTCATTTTAAAAAGTTAGTTTTAAGCTCTGCTGGAAAGGCTTCTGAAATATACCTTCTTTCATCTCCTGACTATTTCAAGTTTTAGATCCATGATTTCTGGTCTAAATCTGATGCCTGAACTTTACTACTCATTGGCTGGGTAATGCCATCCCTCCACATTTGTAGGTTTCATCTTTATGGATTTGATCATGTGTAGATTGTTTGCTACTGCCTTATGCCATTTTAAATAGGGAATTCAATGACACCAGCATACATCTTGAGCTGTGTTTAATTAAGACAGGCTTAGTTGGCAGTCAGATCTTTGATTGATGGGAGGAAATCGAATTGACAGAGTGGTTGGGCTTGGTTGTGTGACCATCACTCATTTGCTTGGGTAGGTTGGTGAATGGGCAGGGAGAAAGGAGATGGCTCTGGAGGAGCATGATGAGGGATTTACACATGCACGCTCACTCAGGTGGGTGGATAGAGGGAGTTGGGCAGGGGGGTACACATATTCATTCCCTCACACACTCACTTGCTTATTCAGACTGGATCTGCAGGTTAACTACATTGAACTGGGCTATATGGCAGTGTAGATTCAGCCTCAGGTGAGCAGGCTGTAGGGAAGGTGATGAGAAAGGACTGCACAAAAAGGGAGGATGCATACCTACATTTCCTAACTTTCAGATGTCTGGCCCACAAGTAACTATTCAGGTATTCCATCCCTCTCCTTTCCTCACCAGGAGACATGTGTTTCTAATTTCTAGATAGAGCATAATATATGACAATGTGATTTTGTCTTTCATAAATGTGTTCATGGTATACTTATTCTGCAAGCTCCTTTTTATGGATGTACCTTTTGAGATGTATAAATTCCACAGTTGTTCCTGGTTGAGATGCACAATTATATTGGAGTGGGAAAATGTATCTGTGTTTTACCTTCTGTAACAGAATGAAGTTGCCAAAGAGGAGTAGTGAATTATGCAGAATTGATTTTGTAATGAGAGGAAGGTTATCATGAGATCATTCCTTCCTAGATAACAGATACATGGGTTGAAGAGCAGAGGCTTCATAAATAGAGGTCAGAACCTTTTGCAAACAAATCATTATTTCAAGTACAACGAAGTTGTATAGTGGGAGTGAATAACTGGCATCAGATACTAAGTTGGTATCCTGTGCTGTTGTAACATATTTATTCAACATCACAGTGAATCTCATCTCATCTCACATTTACTGTCACTCTCATTAAAAGTCAAGAGAAAAGCAAGAGCTGAAATAGATACAGAAAGTCAAATACACTTTTGCTCAGAGTTATGATAGACTGCACTCTATTACCAAGAGAAAGTAACAGAAATTGTTCAAAAAGCTGAATTTAACTTGCTGTTTTCTAATACTTTATTTTCTTTAAAAAATATTTTATCTCATCCACCTTTTGTTTATGAACTTTTGGAAAGATGACATTTTCTATATAACTGTTTTCCCTGCTGGTTTTATACCCCCTCCCTTTGCTGTTGAAATACACAGGATGCACAGGAATAATAACTACCAGCATGATTTTTCAAACTGTCAACCCTAAAATCCCTAAGTGTTCTGAAGCTGAAATGGAGAATGGTGTTGGCCCAACCACTAACTTGTCTCCCTTGGACAGAGATGAGCTAACATCTGTGTTCAGTCTTGAATTTAGCCATGGAAATGTACAAGGATTTTGGTGTTTCAGAAGTCTGTCAAGCATAAGGAAAATGCAGAGACCAGAACCAAGCTTTTCATATCAGTTTTCTTTTGTGGAAATATAGCCTTTAGCAGATTAATTTGATATGGTTGGCTATATCACATACCAGAGGAAAATGAAAGGTCTGTCATTTTTCCTTTAGTGCAGTGGGTTCTGCAGCTGTGTTCCTAGGGACCTTGGGGTTCCTTGATGAAAAGATTGGTAATGACAGCCAAGCTACCTGAAAGGCAGCAGTAGCAATTATTCTCACAATGCCTAGCCTTAGGAAGAGTGTGAACCCTGGAGTAAATTTTCATACCACATGGAACAACTGCTTGAATGACCATAGTAGCCTGCAATTGAATGGATTCAGTATGTGAGAAGTCTATTTTTTTTGTGTGGTTCCAAATATAATACTGAAATGACCGCAGTCACCTGGCAATTAGCTGGAGGTGGTTTTGCTATTCCTAACTTTGGCAGGAGAGTGATGCAGGGAAGTGGCAGCTTGCATTCATGCTCACTTGTGCTTCCATTTCTAAGTGCCTGAGGCCACAATTTGGCCTCTTTTGTTGGCAAGCTGCTCCCCATCCATATTTCCTGCAGCATGGACTTTTGCTAATCACCTTTGGGGCTGAGTGGGAATTTTATTTTAACATGCTCTGATTAGCAATTGGATGCAACATTTTGCTTATCCCATGCTGCATGAGATTCTTAATCTCAGCCATTCAAATCTCTTGTTGATGCAACTGGATGGGTTTGGGTTTCATTTTTTATTATCGAGAGCAGTGGTTCTCAACCTGTGAATCCTCAGTGCTTTGGCCTGCAACTCCCAGAAATCCCAGCCAGTTTACTGGGAGTTGAAGGTCAAAACATCTGGGGACCCACAAGTTGAGAACCACTGATCTAGAGCCTCTCATTTAGGCACCAAAATGTGAAGGAGTCTTGCTTACAATTCATTAATTACCATTGGGCTTGAGAGGTAAAAGGAGGTAGTTCCTTGACCAAGGTTTGAATTCCTGCCACAAGAGTACAGACTAACCTCATTCCAGGCTGATTGGCTGGGAACTTTCTTAGAAATCTATATATATAAAATGTTAACATACGTGCAAAGACTGATATAGACAAAGCAACTACCCATCGCAGAAAAAACACAACTCGACAACCTTCCACAACATACCACTTGGTACCTACAGCGCCGAAAAACAAGGCCCTAGGTCCCTCGCAACACCCCCAAAACCTGACCCCCAAAAACGGACAACGGCATTCCCATCCGGCCCTCTCCGCTGCCAGAGCGAAGGATTAGAACGTTCGCACAAGCCCCTCCGGAACGCTCGCACACTTCCCCAAACAGACGCACGCCGCTTCCCAAGTCTGCCCAAAGCACTTCCCCACACACCCTCCCTCCCGCGCACATGGCATCCAAACCGCAGCACACTTCCCAACACACACACACGCCGCTTCCCAAGTTTGCCCAAAGCGCTTCCCCACACACACCCCCTCCCGCGCACATGGCATCCAAACCGCAGCACACTTCCCAACACACACACACGCCGCTTCCCAAGTTTGCCCAAAGCGCTTCCCCACACACACCCCTCCCGCGCACATGGCATCCAAACTGCAGCACACTTCCCAACACACACACACACCGCTTCCCAAGTTTGCCCAAAGCGCTTCCCCACACACACACCCTCCCGCGCACATGGCAACCTCCTTCCCACACAACTTTCGAACTTCCACACAACACCACAGGCACACAAACTTACCTTACCTTCACCACCAGACATCCCTCACACGCTACACTGCCGCCATCTTCCCTCCAGCCATCACAAACTACAACTCCCAGCACCCTTGGCGCCGGGATACGCCCAACACGCATGCCCACAGCCTAAAATTTAAAAAGAAACCCTGAATCGGAAAAAGCCTCTGTAAAAAATTTAAAAAAAAACACACAAATCACATAAAGCCTATCCCAACGGGTCTCAGGACCTCCCCTCCCTTTCCCTTGCTATTTCTTTCTGACCGAGACTCACACTCAGGAACAGTACCACTCCTTCCGTGCTACTCCATCTCGAACCACACAGACACAACCCTTATTCTACTCAGTGCGGAGGAGGAGGAGAAGCAGCCCAGGAAGGAAAAGAGGAGGGAGGAACGAGAGGGGATAGAAGGAAGGACAGGGCAGAGGGAAGAGAGAAAAGAATAGAGGGGGAAAGGTGAGGGAAGAAGGAGACAGCAGTAAGAAAGGAGAGGGGAAAAATGGGAGGAAAGAAAGGGGAGAAGAGAAAGAATAAAGAGGAAAGGAGAGGAATGAAGGGAGAGGAGGAGTAAGGAGAAGGGGAAGAAAAAATACGGGGGAAAGAAAGAAAAGAGAGCAGGAAGACAGGAGAGTGGGAACAGCTACACACATACACATATATACACATACAAACTACCCTGCCCGCAACACAAGCTTCTTCCCTTCCCACCACCCCAAAACAGCAACAAAAACCCACACACTCCTTACCTTTGCCCCGAAACTTCCCTCACAAGCACAAACCACGCCATCGTCACTCCAACCAAACTAGACTACATCTCCCAAGATCCTTGGCAGTAAAACACAGCAACGCGCATGCGCACAACCAAAACATCCAAAAAAGCCTGCGAAACAGCCTAACCCCTCCCCACCACCCCAAAACAACACAAAATAAACTTCTTTCTCTCCCTCCTTCTCCTTCCTCCCTCCCTCCTTCCTTCTCCTTCCTTCCCTCTTTCCTCCCTCTTTCCTCCCTTCCTTCCCTCTTTCTTTACTTCATTCTCTCCCTCCTTCTCCTTCCTTCCTTCCTTTCCTCCCTCCTTCCTTCTCTCCTTCCTTCTCCTTCCCTCCTTCCCTCTTTCCTCCTCTTTCCTCCCTCCCTTCCTCCCATCTTTCTTCTCTACTTCCTTCTCCTTCCCTCCTTCCCTCTTTCCTCCTTCTTTCCTCCCTCCTTCCTCCCTCCCTTCCCTCTTTCTTCTCTACTTCATTCTCTCCCTCCTTCTCCTTCCTTCCTTCCTTTCCTCCCTCCTTCCTTCTCCTTCCTTCCTTCCCTCCTTCCCTCTTTCATCCTTCTTTCCTCCTTATTTCCTCCCTTCCTTCCCTCTTTCTTCTCTACTTCATTCTCTCCCTCCTTCTCCTTCCTTCCTTTCCTCCCTCCCTCCTTCCTTCCTTCCCTCCTTCCCTTTTTCATCCTTCTTTCCTCCTTATTTCCTCCCTTCCTTCCCTCTTTCTTCTCTACTTCATTCTCTCCCTCCTTCTCTTTCCTTCCTTTCCTCCCTCTTTCCTTCTCTCCTTCCTTCTCCTTCCTTCCTTCCTTCCCTCCTTCCTCCTTCTTTCCTCCCTCCTTCCTCCCTTCCTCCCATCTTTCTTCTCTACTTCCTTCTCTCCTTCCTTCTCCTTCCTTCCTTCCCTCTTTCCTCCTTTCCTCCCTCCTTCCTCCCTCCCTTCCCTCTTTCTTCTCTACTTCATTCTCTCCCTCCTTCTCCTTCCTTCCTTCCTTCCTTTCCTCCCTCCTTCCTTCTCCTTCCTTCCTTCCCTCCTTCCCTCTTTCATCCTTCTTTCCTCCTTATTTCCTCCCTTCCTTCCCTCTTTCTTCTCTACTTCATTCTCTCCCTCCTTCTCCTTCCTTCCTTTCCTCCCTCCTTCCTTCTCCTTCCTTCCTTCCCTCCTTCCCTCTTTCATCCTTCTTTCCTCCTTATTTCCTCCCTTCCTTCCCTCTTTCTTCTCTACTTCATTCTCTCCCTCCTTCTCCTTCCTTCCTTTCCTCCCTCCTTCCTTCCTTCCCTTCCCTCCTTCCCTTTTTTCATCCTTCTTTCCTCCTTATTTCCTCCCTTCCTTCCCTCTTTCTTCTCTACTTCATTCTCTCCCTCCTTCTCCTTCCTTCCTTTCCTCCCTCTTTCCTTCTCTCCTTCCTTCTCCTTCCTTCCTTCCCTCCTTCCTCCTTCTTTCCTCCCTCCTTCCTCCCTTCCTCCCATCTTTCTTCTCTACTTCCTTCTCTCCTTCCTTCTCCTTCCTTCCTTCCCTCTTTCCTCCTTTCCTCCCTCCTTCCTCCCTCCCTTCCCTCTTTCTTCTCTACTTCATTCTCTCCCTCCTTCTCCTTCCTTCCTTCCTTCCTTTCCTCCCTCCTTCCTGCTCCTTCCTTCCTTCCCTCCTTCCCTCTTTCATCCTTCTTTCCTCCTTATTTCCTCCCTTCCTTCCTTCCTTCCCTCTTTCTTCTCTACTTCATTCTCTCCCTCCCTCCTTCTCCTTCCTTCCTTTCCTCCCTCCTTCCTTCTCCTTCCTTCCTTCCCTCCTTCCCTCTTTCATCCTCCTTCCCTCCTTATTTCCTCCCTTCCTTCCCTCTTTCTTCTCTACTTCATTCTCTCCCTCCTTCTCCTTCCTTCCTTTCCTCCCCTCCTTCCTTCTCTCCTTCCTTCTCCTTCCTTCCTTCCCTCCTTCCCTCTTTCCTCCTTCTTTCCTCCCTCCTCCCTCCTCCCTTCCTCCCATCTTTCTCCTCTACTTCCTTCTCTCCTTCCTTCTCCTTCCTTCCTTCCCTCTTTCCTCCTTCTTTCCTCCCTCCTTCCTCCCTCCCTTCCCTCTTTCTTCTCTACTTCATTCTCTCCCTCCTTCTCCTTCCTTCCTTCCTTTCCTCCCTCCTTCCTTCTTTCCTCCCTCCTTCCTACCTTCCTTCCCTCTTTCTTCTCTCCTTCATTCTCCTTCTTTCTCCTTCCTTCCTTCCCCCCTTTTCTTTCCTCCTTCTTTCCTCCCTCCTTCCTTCCTTCTCTCTTCCTTCTCTCCATTCTCTTCCTCCTCCTTTCTTTCTTCCCTTCCTTCCCTATTTTCTTCTTCCTTCCTTCCCTCCCTCCCCCTTTCCTCCCTCCTTCCTTTTCTTCACTCACTTAACAACCACCAAACCCACAACATGACAACCACACAACTCGGGAAACTTACCTCTAGAGACCCACAACACAAAATACACACAACACATCCATACCACTGCTAAAAACTAAACACCACAATACAACCAACTAATACACCCCACATACACACCATATATTCACAACACACTACCACTGCACACTCACAACAACAAACTACACACTCAACACCACACACTCTTCTCCAAGCACCATCCCAAACACACACCACCAATCCTCCACTTTACAAACACCACCCCCACAACATGACAGCCACACAACGCACGATGCCTACCTCTACAGACCCACTACAAAACTCACACACAACTCCACAAGACTTCAACATCCCACCCACCAGAACAACCCACAACGACACAGCCATGACCCCACCAAGACCGTAAGTAACATCATTTCCAACCCTTACGTACTCAGACTTTCTCACATCTCCTAAATAGGGCACAGCAACGCGTGCAGGGTACAGCTAGTTAGACTATGAAAAAAGAAATCAGTTAACATTGGCTATGTCTTTGAATTCTATAATAAATTGTGTTTCTTTTGCATATTAAATATAAGAAATTAAAGTACATGATTTCTTTTTTTTCTTTCTTTCTGCTCCCAGTTAACATTTGTACTATATATTTTAAAATGAAAGGATGTGATGTCATATTCTTCTTAATTTGCATGATTGATTTGGAATGTTTTCTTGCTGAAGTAAAGATGAACAGTACATTATGGGTCTATATATTTGCTAGTTATTATTCCCAATGTCACTTCTTGTCAAAGCTTTGTTGTTGTGTGCCATCAAGTTATTTATCATTTATGACAACCCTAAGGCCAACCTATCACAGGGTTTTCTTGAAAAGATTTATTCAGGTTTGCCTTTGCCTTCTACAGTCATAGTCAAACACTCAAACCACTACACCATTGCGGCTTTCAATATTTATCTCACTTGAAATAACTAACAAAGAAGCTAACTGCATATTTTACTTTATTTGGTACATACAGTTTGGTATTCCTTCCAGGCAAAGGCAAAAACTACTCAAGGTTCAGTTAAAAATATAACTATCTTGATGAAGACCTTTGAAAGTTCAGGGTCAATGTCATATTCATTACCATTTTTGTTAGCAGTATTGAAAAAGGCAGCCATGGTCCTTGTGATGACTTCTATCTTTTCTTTGTTCTGCACATGTTATATTTTGGGCATGTGTCAAACTAATAAACTCTTACAGATAATGTTTAAAAGAATTTTTGGAAGAAAGCTTTAAGTTACTGTGCTAACATGAACTGTCAGTCAGGGTTCAAAATAAATGGGAAAATATCTGGCCCACCATCAATTTCAATGGTTTTACATCTAAGTTCTGACATTTGTAATAGGCATCTTGAAAAATTCCATGGAGGCAGTAATTTCTTCTTGTGATTACAACGATCCCTGCAAAGTGACAGGTAGAAATGGGAAATGTTTTATTTTTTGAATGAGGGAGACATAGCAACATACAAATGAATTATGGCATGAATGCCAATCACGACTCATGACTGTCTCCCAAACAACATTTATAGTAAATCTTGATTGCACAAATGTCCCTTTGGAAAATCACAAATAACAATTCCGTGGATGTCATAACCAATTCATATAAGTGTTCACCTGTGAACACACAAAAAGCATATTAAATGTGACACAAAAATTGTTGGTGAACACTTTATTTCATTAGCTATGTTCCTGGCAACCACTGCTGATTTCAATTATTATTGTTAAAGAATGTGTGTAACAACAAATGCACATTTCATATTCACACACACACACACACACACACACACACATATATATATGGTCTTACATTTGTTAAACTCTATATTGATCAAAAGAATCATGGATGAATCTAAACTTAACATCCATTCATTTTCATTTTATATCCACCCCCACCCCCCCAGACTGGCACTCAGGCAACATATGAAAAGGCAGAAAGCACAGTAAAGCATGTGCAAGTAATTTTATTCCTGCCTCATTTTCAATATCAAAAATAAATGAATTTTGCATACTTTGGCTACTTAGATTTGTATAGGATTTTGTATTTTGTTTTGCATGACAGCATTGGTGGTGCATTGTAGATTTGGCCCTCCATACCCACAGATTCTACATCCAGGGATTCAGACTTCCATGGCTTGAAAATGGATTGTGATTTTGACATTTTATTTAAGGAGCACCATTTTACTATGACACAGTATATAATGGGACTTGATGCTCTACGGGAGCTGTTGGAACAAAACTCCATGAAGATCAAAAACCTACTGTATACTGCTACATTTATAGTCTTCTACAAATGGGCCTTGCTTTGTGTGCAAATAACGGCTCTATTAGGAACTGTAAAAGACCCCATGCCTCCAAGACATCTTTGAATTAAAGTCAGAAGCTTGAATAAGGTGATATTCTGAATTCTCTGTGGTCATTTCCCCCCTCAGTCCTAAGTAGGTGAACAGCAGTGATCAGAGTCAGAGGCTATAGTGGCGTTTTATATTTGACACTTTCTCTTTTGTTACCTTATCAGTAGAAATTCTGTTATACCAAAGTACTGCTTTACAGAGCGGTCTATGGTTATAATTGGACATAGGCAGAAAGTTTGAAACTGATTTTTCAGCCCATTTTGGAGGGCTTTGTTGCAGCTCTGGCAGAACATATTTAAGCCACTATCTTCCAAAGGTCACTCTCACACATAATGCCCTGAAGATTGTGCTATATTCTCTTATAAATGTATCCATGTAGACATGGAAATAATGCAGAAGAACAAATGAAGGGTTTTCCATAAACTCAAAATGCAAAAAAAATCAGTTCCTGTTTCTAGATTGCATTATACAATGTCACATGAAACCATGTTTTATCAAATTAGAAAGACTACTCTGTAATCAAGGGCAACAAAGGAAATGGTGGTTGTGGTGATGGAGGAGGATGGCAGCAACCTTGAACCTCACATCCTCTATTTGGATTCAAACAAGTCATGGTTGAATGTCCCCTTTGTATCTTTACTCAGAGAAATTGCTAAGATACTTTTGAATGGAGACAGTGTTGCATAGTGGTTTGAGTGCTAAAAATTGATGATTACCCTCAGTATGTCCCGTCAAACTGTATGGATTCTTGACTCTGTAAAATTCTTGCTACTGTACAGCACTGCTCTACACTGTTCTATAAAATATGCTATATGCCTGATAAAGTTAGGGCTGGCTAGAAAGTACCATTTTATTAACAAGGACATCTAATATTGCCTTAATTAGTTTTGTGGTTAGATGTTTTCATGCAGTAGAACTGAGTTTATTTAGTAATCAAATCATGGACCTATTTATTTATTAATTTATTAACTTTATTTATACCCCACCACCATCTCCCCAAGGGGACTCGGGGCGGCTTACATGAGGCCATGCCCATCAATACAATAAACACAATATAACACAAGAGCACAACACAAAAATAAAAATACAATAACTTAAAATACAAAACCAATGTAAATACAACACAGCAATATAAAATCTAAACATTAAGACACTAAAGACAATCACCGTGGAGGCCGACGGCGGGCAAAGATGGCGGCAGGACGGACACTCTGAGGCTCCTCAGAGTGCCAACTGTCTCCTTGACCGGAGGGCGATTTGTGCCCCCTCCCAGAGATGAAGCCACGTCTAAAGGGATCGCGAAGCCGTAGGGAAGGTGCCACCGACTCCAGGGATCGCCCTCTCCTCAAGAGGGGGAGATCGAGCGAGTCCGGCCTTCAGCCGTGGTGGCAAGCGGGTCGAGGGACGGGAAGCGGGGGACGACCCGCAGTAACTGCCAGCCCAGCCCAGCCTACCCTACCAAGATCGGGGCCAAAAGAGGAAGAAGAGACGGGCATGAACAAATGTGAGTGCTGGGGAAGTCAGAGAGGGAAAGCACAAGTGTAAAGACCCAAATGAAATAAAGGCAATAATCAAAATTGTTTAGATCTGAAACATCAATATTCTTGTGTATTCAATCAGTCAATGTAGTACTCACAGACCGCAATTCAATCAGTACATTCTGTCAATATTAAGTCCATAGACATAGAGTTCACTGGTCTGGAGAATGGAGATATCACAAATTAAAGTTCATTATCATAGTCCAATAGTAGATGACGTGCATATGAAGAGCGAAATCATATCAAGTGGTGCCAATGTTTAGAACATCAAAAGCCTGGTTGACGGCAGCATAAGGAATCCTTCTCCATTTCGCACCGATAGGCGCTTTATCAAAACCACTATCACAATATGGCAACTGAGGCATCCACCGTTTCTAGAACAAATATAGAGGGTCAGGTAATACACAGTAGGTCCAAATTGAAAATGCACAAATACATATTAACCTTAGTGATCATAACAAACATAATAGCAAGTTATACATGCCACAGTCTAGTAAATGGTTTTGCATGAGCCAAACTCAAGGGAGTAAGGCATTGCTTTTAAAGTCTGAATCATCAAATCATAACTATCAAATGCATAACTATCTATTAGACTGTGGTATGTATAAATTACTATTATGGTTGCCAGGTCCACTATGTTTGATAAATATCTGGGTATTTTTAATTTGCAATTGTGACTTATGGATTCAGACCTCAAATGTAATGTGCTGTATGCCTTACTCTCTTAAGTTTGGCCCATGCATAACTATTTACTAGACTGTGGTATGTATAAATTGCTATTATGTTACTATGTTCCCTATGTTCAACAAGTATCTGTGCATTTTCAATTTGCTATTATGATTTGATGATTCAGACTTTAAAAGCAATGCCTTACTCCCTTGAGTTTGGCTCATGCAAAACCATTTACTAGACCGTGGCCAGTATAACTTGCTATTATGTTTGTTATGATCACTAAGGTTAATATGTATTTGTGCATTTTCAATTTGGACCTACTGTGTATTACCTGACCCTCTATATTTGTTCTAGAAACGGTGGATGCCTCAGTTGCCATATTGTGATAGTGGTTTTGATAAAGCGCCTATCGGTGCGAAACGGAGAAGGATTCCTTATGCTGCCGTCAACCAGGCTTTTGATGTTCTAAACATTGGCACCACTTGATATGATTTTGCTCTTCATATGCACGTCATCTACTATTGGACTATGATAATGAACTTTAATTTGTGATATCTCCATTCTCCAGACCAGTGAACTCTATGTCTATGGACTTAATATTGACAGAATGTACTGATTGAATTGCGGTCTGTGAGTACTACATTGACTGATTGAATACACAAGAATATTGATGTTTCAGATCTAAACAATTTTGATTATTGCCTTTATTTCATTTGGGTCTTTACACTTGTGCTTTGCATTGGTAATACCAGTACCTGTATTTCTTGAAGTCAGAGAGGGACAAACCCCCCCCCCCCCCCACAGGAAGACCTCACCGGGGGGCAGCCAAATTCCTCAGGCAAAGGCAATTCGGGAGAGATAAAAGGACCCCAGAGGACCCAAAATGGTGGAGAAGCTACCATAGATCCGAGAACAGGGAAGAAGAAGAGCCTTTGGCGGGAGCGCCATCTTGTGGGAGGGAAAAGGCGCACTTGTGATAGAGGGATCAGAGAAGTAGGAATTTCCAAGGCCTCCCTTATATGCAACAAGGGATCCTTGCTGCCAAAGAGCAGAACAAATCCTCCCAGCGAATGGAATAACCGACAATAGAGTATGCCAACATTAAACGAATCAAACACAGAAGTAAAAGATCAAGAGAGAATGCAAGGAAGGTGGTCAGAGGAGGAAACAATAACCCTAAAGGACATCATTAATGAACTACGAAAATTAGGAGAAGCACAGGATGAGTGTCTACAGAAGATCGATCTAATGATGACCCAACAAGAAAAGCAATTTGAACTCATGCAGCAACAGCCGCAATACGCAAGGCTAGATTCGTCCAAAGAAGCGACCCCCACAAGGCTGGAGCCAACAATCACCTACAAGGATGGAAAAGTAACCCCTGAGGTCAAGGAAAAAAACGCAGCAGTACATGAAGATCTAGAGAAGAGAGTAGAGGGGGTCACTAAATGGCAGAAAGCATCAGGAGAAAGAGAACTTTATTGCAAAGAAAGGGTGGAAGTCACACTGGGAGTCACTCAAATGACTAATAAGAATCCCAAAGCCTCTACTTCCCAAAAAGGAAAAGAGGAAAAGAATCCGGAGGTTGAGTCATTGTCCAAAAGACCCACTCGAGGTACAAATAAGAATAAAGCCAAAAGGAGTGGGGGGGGGGGGCAACTCAATAGAGAGAGAAGTCGGAGGAGAACAATGCAACAAAAAAGAATGAACACCTCAAAGAAAAACCATCCTTACTTTCCAGGGATGATCACAAAATATGGCCCCCCAAGTAGTGACAATCCAGAGGTGGATAAAGAAGGTCTAAAATCTCCCAAAGAGTACGGCTAGAAAGGAGGCCATGGCAGATGAAAGGGACGGATACGACCATACTATAAGACAAGGAACGGACAACAGAAATGGACACTCTTACCAAAGAATTGAAGGATCCTAAAAATTAAGAGAGGAATACAGCAGACTGACTGCCCTGCAAGAAGGCGCCTGACAGGCAAACTGACCCATTCAACAATGTAAAACTGAGAGGGGCTCAACATTGGTCTGGGAAGAAACTACAACGGAGAAAGGAGAGCACCCACCCAACTACACCCGACCAACACTAGAAGAGAAAGGACTTTGGGCTCCCCTAGAGACTGCTTCCAACCTCCTCCCCTCTCACACCTCACCCCGGTTGGGTCCCCCACAACACCCACCCTTCCCCCCCGAACCCACCCAGGTCCTGGCTCCATCCTGACCCCCCCAGCCTTCCTTCCCAGATATCTGTTCTTCCCTCGCCCCATCCCCTCCCCCCCACAACTTAACCCCTCCTCCAATACCTGTGAAAACCTCAATAAAAATATTTGAAAAAAAAAACAATCACCGTGGGCAGGGCCAAAATCAAAGATTTAAAATTTTAAAACACTGGGAGATATGGCAATTTAACGTTTGATGGAGGGGATCTGGGGGATGAGGTAGGATTTAATTGCACAACCAAAAAATAAAGTGCTTCTGAGGGTATTTTATGCAGAGTTTGGTTAGAGAATTATCATACATTCAGTCATTGAAGGCACATTGGAACAGCCAAGTTTTCAGGCTCCTCCTGAAGATTGCCAGGGTGGGGGCTTGCCTAACATCTCTGGGGAGTGAGGCCCTCTCCCTCATCCCCACAAGTCGTTCTTGCGATGGAGGCGGGAGAGAGAGGAGGGCCTCTCCAGAAGATTGAAGAGGTCACATGGGTTCGTAGATGGAAATGCGGTTGTGCAGGTAGGCGGCTCCCAAACCGTTCAGGGCTTTGTAGGTCAAAACCTGCACCTTGAATTGGGATCAGAAAATAAATGGCAGCCAGTGGAGCTCCTTTTACAGGGGGTTGACCATTCCCTGTAAGTCGCTCCAGTTAGTAACATGGCTGCTGCCCGTTGGACCAGTTGAAATTTCCGGGCTGTCTTCAAGGGCAGCCCCACGTAGAGCGCATTGCAATAGTCCAATCTAGAGGTAACTAAGGCATGGACCACATGGCCAAATCTGACTTCACGAGGTACGGTCATGGCTGGCCCACGAGCTTCAATTGTGCGAAGGCCCTCCCAGCCACCACCGATGCCTGAGATTAAAGTGTTAGCGCTGAATCTAGAAGGATACTCAGGCTGCGGACCTGTGACTTCAGGGGGAGTAAAACCTCGTCAAGCACAGGTTGCCACCCTATATCTCTATCCAGCCAACAACTGACCTGGAGGACCTCTGTCTTATCAGGATTGATCCTCACCTTATTAGTCCTCATTCAGACCATCACAGCGGTCAGGAACTCATCCAGCACCCGAGGGGCTTCCGTGGAATCATTGGGTGTGAGGAATGTACAGCTTTTCTTTTAATCTCGGAACAAAAGCAAATGAATATGCTTTCTGTGCATTATTCTGTGGTCAAGAATCCAAGCTCCAATACAAAATGACAATCCCTTTTTCTTCTATAGACATCATTTCAGTATTATGTGTGTTTGAGAACACTTACATTGAAGAAGCTCAGGAACAGACAAACTTTCAGGATGGGTGAAAATGAAGTAATTATTTTGTGAATTGGTTTAATATATGCAAGAGTGTTTACCCCCAAATATGATTGAGATACTCCTAAATCCAGTGTGGAAGAATGTTGTGAAGATGTTCAATCCATGCCCATATAACGCTCTCTAGTGTCTCCAAGGTAGTTTGTGTGCTTCAAGTGAAGAAAGGAAATAATACTCAGCTGAAGCATTTCAGTTGCAATTTTGATATACTTGCGATGATTTTATTTGTGTTCCAAATATTTAATTGGAAGGGGTTTTTTATTACTAATCTTTTTTTAAAAAAACAAAACAGGGTCACATACTTTGGATGAAATAAATTACATATTTGAGATTGGCCTTATGCTTATTCCCATCCTGCATGTGACATTCCAAGCACTGGTAAATCTCAGGTTTCTGATTAGTTTAGTATAATGCTTTATAATGATGTTTATTATAGCATTTTCTGAAATAAGACAGATGAGACAGGCTTTCAAATGCCAACTTTTGCTGACATTTAGCTTGCCATAGGTCATGAAATATCAAGGAAAAATAATATTTTTACAATTTATTTTTATATTAATAAAAAGCATTATTGGGAAGAAAATGTAATGTATTTAAAAATAAAGATAACAAACACAATTCAGAACTTTGAATTTATTGACGTATGGCAGTGGAAATAATTCAGAAGTTACACATGAAGGATTATTTGACTGGAACTTCCTAAGGAATCAAACAAAAATCAATCCAAATATATTTATGTATAGGTAGAATATTTGTTAGGGGCCATGGTGGTGCAGCGGGTTAAACCTTTAAGCTGTAGAACTTGCTAACCGGAAGGTCAGTGGTTGAAATCTGTGGGACGGGGTGAGCTCCTGCTGTTAGCCCCAGCTTCTGCCAACCTAGCAGTTCAAAAACATGAAAATGTGAGCAGATCAATAGGTACCACTTCGGCAGGAAGGTAACCATGCTCCTTGCAGTCATGACAGCCACGTGACCTAGGAGGCAACTACGGAGATGAGCACCACCTCTCAGAGTCTGTCAAAGGAAGCCTTTACCTTTTAGATTATCTATTTTAAAAGACCACCGTATCTGTCATGATTTAAGCAGATTTTAGGTAAACAAACGTCTAATTGTGTATTGCTTTAGAAAGTTTCATGTGTCCCTGAATGTATTACAATTCATTTTTTTTATTTCTAGCAGTGTCTTCTAAATGGATTTATTTTATTTTATTTTCTTTAAGAAAAAATACGATATTACTTGTCTCATACTGTACAGGACAACTACATTGACACAATGTTTGAGTGGACTAGGACTCAATATGTAATGATGCAGTTTTCAGAGCTTAACTCTATTAATGTTTTATATTTTCTGTATTAAGGAATGGGGATGCTACCATTGATTAGTTTCACTTTTTTCAAAGATTGATCCAGAAACTTGTAAATACAACTTTATATGAATGACAACTTCTTCATACGTGTTTTACCACATAATTTTTTTCATTTTTCCACCAAAGCCTTTTACCTTGTTAAAGAAATTCTGTATTATTATCTTTAAATCAGCCATGATCATCCTGGATGTAATTGTGAGTGGGGGAACTGGCCCATCCTGTATTAAAATTTATATTGTGACAATGTATCCTTTTTATTTACTACTCAAGGTGTTAATATTTACATTCATATTTGAATATACAAGTATGGTGTGTTAAATATTGTACAATTATACAAGTTATTTTATAATCTGTGGGGTTTTTACAGATGGATGTTCTCCATCTTCACAGAACATTTTAAACATTTTTGAACTGATACAAAATGTCACCCTACTCATTAACAATTGATCAATGAATTTAAAATGACCATATTCAAGAATTAACTGGACTCATTTGAGAAACCTATTAAAATTCTAGTGAAACGTAAAAAAAGAAAATAAAAAGAATTAACGGAGCCAGTGCAATTTATTGAGAAAATAGCCAGTCATGTAATGCAGGGGGAGCCTTGAAACTTAATCCTCAGCATTCTTCTCCTCTTTGGAAGTAGGGAATATTTAAGCTATTCTTCCTCATTTTCTTTAGCATTAAACAGGAATCAACTGCTTGTAACAAAGTCTGACAGTTTACTAAGTTCAACAAAGGGAAGAGTCAACAGGGAGAATACACTGAAAATGCAGTGGTTTGAAAGCTGGTTCCAAGTAAACAAGACAAACAGTAAAAGCATATTGTAAGATTTATAATGAGATGCAGAAGAAAATCCCAAAGATACCAGGGGAGGTTCAAAAGCTGTCTGTGGTATGCAGAAGCCTCCAGGCCCAAAATCCCATACTGAACCCTGCCACAGTGGCAGCAGAGTAGCCCAAGGCAGTACACGGTCAGGAAAGCATTCATGAAAGCAATTAGGGTGAGCCCCCAAACAGCCCTGAAGCATTCAAATTGATACTAGCAAAACTGCAATGGGTCAATGAAGGAGAATTCCATCAGTAGGTTAAACTGGGTTACTTTATAAGTGTCCTGAACACAAATGTAAGAAAGGAAAGGAACAAAAAAAACATTCCTTGTCACAAAAATGTTCTCTGAACCATTGGGGAGAACAGAGTCATGCAAAAGCATTGGTCATCTGTTGTATGTATTAGTACTCTATTGGCTGCCTCCTGCAAGAAAGGTAAAAGTAGTCAGTAGTACCCATTATCTTGCCAAGGGAGAGGGGCCATCAAAAACAGTGTCTGGTACACAGGCTTAGAATGATTCCACAGTGCCATTTAACTTATGTCAAGATGTGGATTTAAAAAGAACTAGTTAGCTTTGGAGGGCAACCCAGAAAACAGTTGGAGGCTGGAATAGTGGCCACAAAGATTCATTGATTGCAGATCATTCTGAACCCAGGAACATTTTTTTACTTCATCCAGCAGGATATGCTGATAGGAATGATGGGCATTACCATTTCTTATTGGGATAGATGCTAGACCAATTCAGGGCACAGAAAAAAAATGGAGGCAAGGGAGCAGCTTGCTTCAGTGTTAGCCCTGTCCTAATGAGCACTCTGCAGTTCTCAGTCTTGGCTTACAGATCTGCATGGGATATACCCTGATTGGCTATAGCAGATTTTATGGCTTATTCCTGAATTTCCAATGAGATTTCTAAATACACTGTTTCCGGATGGATGCAGGCTGCAGACCACATTGTGGGTGTACATTTTGTGGATGTCCCAAACTCCAAACAGCTTTAGACTGCATTATGATGTCTGCGTGGAACCAACTTTAGATTTCATGGAGTAAAAGGAATGTGATACATCATTGCTGCTCTCGGCATTATCACTTATGAGCCACTTTAGCTGAAAGTTGCCCAATCTGTATGCTCACCTTTTTCCTTTCGCAATTAATATCTGTGCATTTCGAGTGCAGGTATAAAGTGGTTTTAGAATGCCCTGTACTAGGCACTATGACTGAACAGAATAAACATCATTGTAGAAATAATTGTTGTATGAATATAATCTGATCATTCTTATGCCATTAAGAGACTCCAGAGAACTGTTGTTTTCCCAAGCTTCTGATTACCTGAATATTTCTATATAGCCCCCAGATCATTTGGAGTGTTATGCTAGGATAAGATAATTTGCACTTTCTTGTTGCATAATTAAATGGATGACTCATTCTTGTTATATATCTGATAAAATTTAACTTTTCCTCTTCAAAACAAGACTTTTATTTTCATTCATTCACAGCAAGATGCTTAGTAATGTTGCATTGTAGAAGAGCAATAAAAATAATAAAGTAAAAATCATAGCAACCAACATATTTTCCCCCATTCATTTCAGAGCTGTTGAAAAAACCCATTAATGATACTATTCTATTGCTAACAGGCAGGGTATCAGGATTTGTGGTTTTTAGAAAGAAATAAGGAAGGAAATACCCTAAAGCTATCAAAAAAGGAAAGACTTCAGACAGTGAATGGATTCTGATTTAGAGGATTAGTAATGGCAGATGAAACCTTTAGTCTGTAGGTTGCCACTGTGCTTCCAGAAAAAGAAATGCCTACGGTGAATCTATTTAGCTCCCCCAAAATTGACAATGTTGAGCAGAGTTTACATAATGCAGGGTTGAAAGTTTCTAAAACAATAGAAGTTTTGTGGTTATTACCTTCCAGTGCGACCTGAAATCTCCGTGGATTATTTATTTATTTATTTATTTATTATTCCATTTTATATTCCGCTCCTCCCTGCAGGCTCGGGGCGGATTACAGCAATTAAAATGTGCAATAAGACATTTGGTAAAACATACAGTAAAATATACAATAAAAACAAATACATAGCGACTGCAGGACTACAGTTCTTGGATCACGCGTGAGCATGTTGATTGCGTTTGGGTTTAGCCAAACACCAGCCTGAAGAGGACAGTCTTGCACGCCCTTCGGAAAGGGGCGAGTTCTGAAATTGCCCGAATATGACCTGGAAGCGAATTCCAGAGCACAGGTGCCACGGCCGAAAAGGCACGTTGTCTTGTACTGGATAGGTGACAGGAGCGGGATGATGGAATAGCCAGGAGGTTCTGCTCTTCCGAGCGTAGTGATCTCGGGGGAACATATGGGGTAAGGCGGTCTCTTAGGTACACAGGCCCTAGACCGTGTAAGGCCTTGAAGGTTAAAACCAGCGCCTTGAAGGCAACTCGGTACTCGATGGGAAGCCAGTGCAGTTGCCGAAGGATTGGAGTGATGTGCTCCCTCACTGGTGCTCCCACCAGCAAGCGAGCAGCGGCATTCTGCACTAGCTTGAGTTTTCGGATTGTCGACAAGGGAAGGCCAACGTAGAGGGCGTTACAGTAGTCCAGCCTCGAGATGACCATCGCTTGGATCACCGTGGCCAGGTCATCCCTGGACAGGTAGGGGGCCAGTCGCCTAGCCTGTCGTAGGTGGAAAAACGACGTCTTGCTGACCATGGAGACCTGGGCCTCCATGGTCAGCAAGGGGTCCAGTTGGACACCTAGGCTCTTAATAAGGGATGACGGGTTAAGTTGCTCGCCATCCAGGGTAGGCAACCGGCACTCATCCAGCCCAGGGCGACCGGGCCACAAGATCTCCGTCTTCGACAGATTCACCTTCAACCGGCTGGCACACAGCCATCCAGTCATGGCTTCGAGGCATAGATGGAAACAATCGGGTACGGTGTCCAGCCTGCTGTCCATTCTCAGCAGAAGCTGGGTGTCATCCGCGTACTGATAACACTCCAGACCAAAGTCACGGGCCAGCTGGGCCAGGGGGCACATGTAGATGTTGAATAATAAGGGTGAGAGGATGGCCCCCTGGGGGACCCCACAAGTTAATGGGAGCCTCCCGGAGACCTCCTCTCCCCTCTCCACGCATTGTCCCCGATCCTGGAGGAAGGAGGTCACTTAAGGGTGGTCCCCCTAACCCCAGTCACAGCTAAACGGTGGGCTAACAGTGCATGGTCTACGGTATCAAACGCTGCTGTTAGATCTAACAAAACAAGCAGGGCTGATCCGCCCCGATCCAGCTGGCGGCAAAGTTGGTCTGTAATGGCGACAAGCACGGTCTCCGTCCCATGCCCAATACGGAAGCCAGACTGGAAGGGATCGAGTCCAGCTGTGTCTTCTAAGAACCGCTGCAGCTGATCCGCTGCTGCCCTCTCAATTACCTTGCCTAAAAAAGGCAAATTTGACACAGGTCGGTAATTGGAGGGAGCCGAAGGATCTAAATTCAGCTTTTTCAGCAGCGGTCTTACCATAGCCTCTTTCAAACCCCTGGGAACACTCCTTGCTCAAGGGAGCTGTTGATAATCTTTCCCAGGGGGTCTCGTAACCCCTCCCGGCAGGATCTAACAAGCCAGGAGGGGCACGGATCAAGGGAGCAGGTAGTTGGTCTAGCTGCAGCAAGTAGCTTATCGACAGCTGCTGCATCCAGCGGTTGGAAATGGGTGAAGGTGGGCCCGCCGAGTGGCGGCAGAGTCTCGAGTTCACTCACTGTATCAAGAGTGGCTGGGATATCCCGGCGGAGTATCGAGATCTTGTCGGCAAAATAGTTCTGAAAAGCCTCAGCTGTGGGAGCCAAACCCCTATCCTTTGGGACAGTCGAAATTGTTGTCAGAGACCGAATAATTTTTAAAAGTTGAGCTGGGCGTGAACTAGCCGACTCTATCAAGGAAGAGTAGTAGACCTTTTTGGCTTCCTTGATAGCTTGCTCATAAACATCTTTAAATTGTTTATAAGCCGATTAAAATGAGAGAAGATAATTCTGAACTTCTCCAATATTTGCAGAATTGGTTTATCTACTTAGATTAAATGTCAGAATTTATACCAAAAGCCCATGCAATTGCTGTGGGAGTACTTACCATAACAGAAAGAAATAGCCCAAGGAACTGTATTATATATAAAGGATGTGTGTGTCAGGAACAAGATCCATGATATACAGCTTGTAAGAGTTGTTGAAAGTGGTTGGATAAATATCAAAGGAGAGGAAAAGAATATTACTATGGGGATCTTCTGTAGACAGGGATAAAATTTCCATAGTGATATTTTGTCCTGTAAAAGGCCAAGTTGGATTTTAAATGTTATTTTTTAAAATGGCATTTTGTTATTTCCCCCATTACTGGATATTAAACTAAAGGAGTTTCTTGCTGTTACTTCTTACATTGTTCATTGTGCTTATTGATCTCTGGATACTTAACTAACTTTTCAAGACCTGACCCTACCCCAAACCTGATGGAAATGTCATTTATTCATACTGAAGTATATAAGTAGATTGAGTGTCCTTTTCTTCATGAAGTTAAATCCCAATAAAAGTAGATTAGAGAAGGAAAGTATAATCTTGACAATAGGGGCAAAATCATGACCAAGTAGCAATTCTGAATATAAGATTTACCTAAAATCACTCATCTAATAAGGAAGAGTACCTAACCACAAAATTTGACACTTTGGTGGAAAATTAAAGATTCTCCTCAGATGGAATGCATTAAGGACATTATGATGAAGTATAATTCTCGATTATTAACTCCATTCAGTCAAAAGATCCACAAGTATTTATATCTCAAGAGATATTGGAATAGAAACTAGAAAGCAGTTGACTAAAGCTGTATGATATTGGTCACTTCACATTTTGCTGGGAATTAACATATACATACATACCACTCAATGTAATATCTGACACTGTGCACAGAATCTCAGGAGGTGAGGTGAAAACGGAATGGAATGTAATTTAAACTTGCTCATCCCCCATAATACTCCAATGAACAGTTGTTGAAAGAGGTAAGTGTTACTATTGCCATGCATTGCCTTTGTTTCATGGCTAAATAGAGAGCTTCAGAAAACTTTGGTGTCAGCTCATCAGCTTTGGTGTGTACTGAATACATTTTGAAGTGAAACAGTTTAAGCCGTAACCATCATTTTGAATCACATAGGCTTTATTGCATTTTGTGTCAAAGTTTCCTAACAAGACCTGTCAGATTGACTGTTGAAATGTCACTCTTTCCCAAATATAAATGAGATCATTTGGTTTGTGCTTACTGTGTTGCTGAGACATGAGCAGAAATATCAAGGAGGAAGAATAACTGATCAGCAAGGAAGAGTGTGAATTATAAATCTATATTTCTTGATTAGTTTGTAGCTAAACACAAACAAAATATTTGCTCATAAGAACTTTGAAATTATAATAAGTATATATTACATCTCCTTATACTCAGCATATTTGGGATAAGAAATTATGTTCCTTCCATTTTACTCAGTAAATCTTTGCACCTGCAGCATTTTTGTATCATTGTTCTTCCACCAGGAATGACAAAACCAGATAAAAAGTGGGATATAACTGGCCATAATGTCAAGATTCTGCAATGTGGTAGCATATGGTCGTGTAGGCACTTGATTCCAGGAAGTCTAGTCTCAAATAAATCAAAACAATCAACAATATTTAAATTTTCAAAAATCTAAACTTTACAAGGCTCTGAGAAGATGGGCAGAGTGTGGCTTTATTATGTGAAATTTCCCCCTGAAAAGTGTATGTATTATATTAAAGTACATTTGAGAAAATATTACAAAAGAAATGTCATATGTGTCTCTCCCTTTTTTCTTCATAATTTGGATAAACTCTTGAAGACATAGCTATGCTATACCAGGAATAGTTTGAGCTAATTACAATTCTTAGATTTAAAGGACATATTTAAACATGATATCAGATCAATGGGATCCTTAGAGTCGGGGTCGCTTTGCATCTAAGGAGGAATAGGTTAATCCTATTTATTAAACCTTATAATTTTGTACAGGCAGGAGTGAGAATTGCTGCAAGTTATCCAATTTGTTTGACTAGGAAGCATTATAAAAATGTGCTAACTTTTCTGAAGGCTCTGCATGACACAGAGAATTCTATAGACAAAGCCCAATCCATGTAAATGGCACCCTTGAAAGAAAAACCTAGGACAGAAAAATCCTTGGGTGAACAAAGAACAGGCAAAAGGCTGACTTTATGTCACATTTTGGCACTTCCATGCCAATACTCCTACTGATCACATTTACAGCCCTATTGATAGAGGTGTATTGTACAGTGCAAAGCTCTAAAGGAATGGTAACATTAACAGAATCATCCTTATGGTATGATAAGTGGTGAATCAACCTGTCTTCCCCTGGTACCGTCTTCAGAATGCTGTCCAGTGGGGGGACACATAGGTCAGCTGCTGGGGAAAGGATAAGGGTCGATCCTACAATTCCCCTGAGCTTCTTTTTCAATTTGTCTCTTTACCATGTGCTCAAAACCTCTAATAGAACACATTTTTTAACAAGAGGGGCCTGCATATTCCCTGAAAAAGTATCCTAAACTCCAACCAAACCACCTCTTCCAAATAATGAGCCACTGCAATGTCAGCATACTGATAAAGTAATAACAAGCAGCCTTAAAGTTTAATAGGATTGGGGCCCCATAGGAAGTGGATTGGAACCCCCACCTGGTTTGCCCTAATGGGCCTCTCTCTGACCTGGTTTATTGCCATTGGTCTTGATGTGGTTTCAAAAGAAATAAGGCCCTTTGCAAATGGGGCATTTATGCTGGCAGCAACATGCCCGTCTACTGCAAATACCTTGAGTACCAAATTACAGCATAGCCAGCTGGGCTGAGTTTGGGTTGCCTGCCTTTTGACAAAAGATGCACTACCATGGCTCTACTTTATGTGGCCACTATAACCTCTTTCACCAGAGATAGGTCTGGTGGGGGTCACTAGGTGCATTCATAACTGAGCATGTACAACAGCCGAATGGAATGTGGGATAAAGGGCCACTTTCAAGGCCTCATCATATAGCAGCCACACAGTGTCTGAAAATCCACATATGCTCTATTTATGATATCTATGTAGTGAATCAATCACTCGGCCCTAGCTACAACTCCAGCATAAATGAGGAGCCAATTACACCAACTGCACTCAGTCTGATGGTTTTTAAATTTTCTATTTCTCTCTTTCATCCATTATTTCTCATTCCTTTTTCTCAACTTCTCTGAAGAGAAAGGAGAAAATGTCAATGTAGTAGCTTCTCACATTTTTTTTTCAATGGTACTAGGAGTGAGATTATCCCCAAAGAGCAAGTCTGTGTCACCAGAGGGTATGGCTTCATAAGGGATATTACAAAGTTGGGTAGTGAGGGATCCCAGAGTGGCTGTGGCTGGGGGACGATTGGAATGATTGAGGCAACAGGGAGTGGATGGCCTTTTAAGCTCCTTCCAAGGATCCCTCACTCATGCCAAGGCCAGTGTGGACACTAGCCTCATGAAAGCCAAGACAGTCTCTCTTCATGGGGGTTTCAGTTGCTTGTCTCCAACCAAATGGCTGTTGCTGGAGACAAATATCACTTTAGCTCGAGGAGAGGGGAAGAGGAAAGTGAAACTGAGGAGGGGTCTTTATTTAATATATCTTGTTTAAAGAAAAGAGAAGGATGTCAAAGGAGTGCAGGTGAAGCAGGGGAACTGTCTGTAAA
Source organism: Anolis apletophallus (assembly GCA_030556195.1). NCBI lineage: Eukaryota > Metazoa > Chordata > Lepidosauria > Squamata > Anolidae > Anolis > Anolis apletophallus. The sequence goes on along the minus strand of JARBWK010000002.1, from coordinate 135,035,696 downwards.
TGTGCGGGGGGAAAGGAGAGGGACAGGAGGGAAGCCATCTGAGCACCCTCCCCACACACATATACACCCCAACGCTGCCACTGTATCAGATTAAATGAGAATAATTCTTTCTGGAGAATGCTATAATTTCAGGATTAGGTTATATACTTTCTTTATCTCAGATAGGAAGAAAAATAATTAGAACATAAGAACATAAGAGCCATGCTGAATCGGGCCTCAGCCCATCTAGTCCAGCATTCTGTGTCACACAGTGGCCCACTAGTTGTACACAGGGATCTCTAGCAGAAAGGAGGGCAAAACCCTCACCTGCTCCCGACCCCCCACAACCAGTACCCGGGGAAATCCTGCCTGCCTCCATCAACACAGAGGTGGCACTTGGATGTCCATTTCAGTAGCTACTGATTCCCTTGGTATCCATGAATCTGTCTAATCCTGCCTTGAAGCTGTCCAGGCTGACAGCTGTCACAACCTCCTCTGGAAGTGAGTTCCATAACCCAATGACCCTCTGGGTGAAGAAATATTTCCCTTTATTAGTCCTAACTTTCCTACCTTGGAGCTTTAGGAGTGCCCCCTAGTCCTAGTGTTGTGTGACAGAGAAAATATTTTTTCTCTATTCACCTTTTCTATCCCATGCATGATTTTATACACTTCGATCAAGTCACCTCTTAAACGCCGTCTTTCAAGGCTGAAAAGACCAAGGCGTTGCAACCTGATTTCGTAAGGGAGCTGCTCCATCCCTTGGATCATTCTTGTTGCCCTTTTCTGTACCTTTTCCAGTTCCGTTATATCCTTCTTGAGGTGTGGTGACCAGAATTGTACACAGTACTCCACATGTGGCCTCACCATAGATTTGTAGAGAGGCAATACAACATTTGATGACCTATTTTCGATTCCCTTCCTGATCATGCCAAGCATAGAATTTGCTTTTTTTACTGCTGCTGCGCACTGGGTTGACAATTAGTTTATTATAGTGAAAAAATACCAGTATGTCACTTTGTTTATAGGTCACAAAGTGCTAGTAAGACTTCAGTTTTCAGAAATACGTGTAGTCATACTCCGAACTTTTATGTAATTTTAGTATTTCATTAGTTATCTGTGCTAATGGAGTGGTGGTCAATATAAGTCAGCTGCAAATATACTTTATATCTATGTGGGGAAAGAAAAGCAGGGAAATCATTGTAGAATATGATCACCAATGGTGAGACCTGACATGGACGACCTGACTGCAGCAGGACATGCTCCTTTATTCTGTTGTGACCACTTTATAAAATTTCAGCATACTGCTAAACCAAGCTAAGTAGATTTGTATTTTAAAAGGCCCTCTCCCCAAATGGCATTTAATATGAAATTCCCCAATTGCTGGTACATATTGAGCATTCCTTATCTGGATTTCCAAAATCTGAAATACTCCAAAATTCAAAATTGTTCATGTGGGTGTCTGAGGTAGGGCTACATTTGTTTTCTGGTGGTCCAATATACTTTGTTTCATGCACAAATTCATTTTAAAATATTGTGTAAAATCACCTTCAGGCTATATGCATATGGTGTAATGAAGTAAATGGATGTTGCATTAAGACTTGATTCCCTTCTCCAAAATATCTCATTAGGTATCCATACACAAATACAGATATTCCAAAATCCAAAGAAAAATCTGAAATCCAAAATGCTTCTGGTCCCAAGCATTTCAAATAAGGGATACTCAACATGTATTATGCTTCATTTGTCAACTCAGAGTTTGTAAAGGATAATGCTGTTTTATTTTGGGTGTGTGTGTGTGTGTGTGTGTGTGTGTGTGTTTGGTGTCAGGAATGATTTGAAGTGCTGACACTGAGTTGTGCCAAAATGAAGACATTAAAATCATTCACACCAGGAGCTTCTATATTAGCTGTGATTGTATTTCCATGGTAGTATTACTTGCCCCCTTTCCTTTAGATGCCTAAACTGTAATTCTAAATGTTCAACTGAAGTTTTATATGGTAGTAATTTGGGAAGTGAAAGAAAATGTTGTGATGGGGAATGCCCTTACTCCCTCCCTCATGGTGACTCCTGTGCTGATACAAATAATCCGCACAGTCAGAATTTATTTTCTTCCTCTTACAGTTTTGCTATGAAAGCAATATCTTGTAGACCTTTTATGTTCCTTTAATGCCCCTGTCACTTTAAAGTTCTCATCTTAATCATAAAGGGAAGAAAGAGTGTATTTTGTTGAAAGGCATATGGAGCAAGAGGACTGTGCAGTATACAAAAAAAGTTTGCTATCAGTGTCCCTGTTCAGAAGATTTCACTTAACTTCCTGCCACTGTGATAATTGGATTCTGAACATTTTGTCATATTGTAGAAACAAGGATTGGTGATAAAGCTTCAGTGGAGATCCCTTTGTCTCATGATAAGTTGCGCATGAGTGAATTTCCCTTCCTAGAGGTAGATTTCTTTTCACTTCGTGCTGTCTTGGGGTCAAGAATTGAGATTACATCTTTCTAATGAAGATACAGACTCCATCTGCATTGCCATATAGTGTAATTTGAACTGTATTATAATGGTTAGTGTAGACTCATATAATGCTGATTGAATTGCACTGAACTGGATTATAAGAGTCTATACTGCCATATACTTTAGTTCAAGACAGTTAAACTGCATTCTGAAACTGCATTACATGGCAGTGTAGATTGAGCCACAGACAGCAGTAAAGATCTTACACTGGCTGTAACCAAAAAAATAAAAGAAAAAATGTATGGCATCAGTTGTTTGTGACCTGGGGATTGCATGTACGGAAGAATGCTACAAAAAGTTGCATTACAACAAGTCTGGAGAAATGCATGACACCTACCACTGCTATACATACGGAATTACTGCTTTTTCAAGTGAAAAAAGCAAATACTCATTTTATTTATTTATATGCAAATGCCAGAGTGTGTGTGTGTGTGTGTGTGTGTATGTACACACACACAGACACACACCACGATGTCATGTATAATTGGTTTACTGTGTTTGGAAAAGATAAGTGCAGAGAGTAACAATTCTAATTAGCTCCGTAATAAACCAGATTTGTTTTGAGAAATTAACAAATTCATGGCCACTTGCCATAATCATAGAAGGAAAGCCATCTGTGAAACATCAGTTGGAAAATGTGCTCAACTGAGTTTGTGGATTTCCTATCATCTCCTTTCAAGCATATAAATGAACATTTGTGTGGTTCAGTTGGATTGCTCATGCTATCCTGGCCTTCAATGTTTTCCTTCTTGCGAAGGGAACGTCTGATTTTCTAGTGTTTACTGAAGAGGTCTGACAAATGCAAAGAGATGCAAAGATTTTGGCCAATAATTGTGGCTGAAACTTTTTTTAGGCACTTAAATTGTGTATGAATGATGCTGTTACATAGTATAAGCAAGTGATTTTCACAATGGTGTAAAACCTTCTCTGTAGAAGTTTGAATTCATATGGTGAAAAAAGTTGGATCCATTTTTCATTGTATATACATCTAAATATGGATTTCTTCATACTGAGCAGAAATAACATCATCAGTAGTTCTTGCAATCATGAGTTTTGAGGACAAAGTGGCAGAGAAATGGGGGGATATTGTTGATTGTCTGATAAAAGTATGTTTTCTGGGGAAAAATACATTTCCTTAATGATGGTATTCAAACAAAAGCAGCATCATTTTTTATAGAAAAGAAAGATTTTTGGGGAAATTGGTGGAATGTATTGTCAAAATTGTTGTGGTTATCACTCAGAGCAGATAACTAAACGTGTTGAGCAAAAATTGAAAAAAAAGGTTATTGTGTGGAAAAAAGTGCAGAATTGATAACGGATGGAAGAACAGGTAGTGGAGATCAGGAATGCATTGGCATGTCTTGCAAAGATCTGGATTGGGACTATAATAATCTAAATTTAAGTATGACTGTGGAATGGCCAAATCTGATTATAATATCAAATTAGTTATGATACATGTTGTGAGCATACATGCCTATTAGGGATCTTGTAACGTAAGGCAATAGCGTGTCAGACAAATTGTATACAGAATCCCACATTAACACAGAACTCAGATGCGGAATTTTATTGAGCATACAGTCATCAATATATAAACAGTAGCTGTGCTACTTCAGAATAGCAATTATCACAGTAGAGAGTCAAAAATGGTATAAGAATATGTACAATAGTAAACTTGGAATGTTATGAGGGTCTGGAATTAAAAGGAGATTGAAACAGTATGGGTTCCTGAGAGGAGGAAAAAGAATGAAAAAGAGGTTTCATAGAAAAAGCGATGTAATACTTTCCCTAACACATAAAGCAAGAAGTGACAGTTTTAGGGAACTGCAATGATAAAATCTTCCAAAATAAGAGACTCGGAATGTGTAAAATATATATAAGAGACTGAGAAATTAATGCTCCTTGATTCCATTGGTGTTGTGAGAAGCTGGGAAACACTTCTGATTGGAAAAATGCAAAGACAAACAAAAGAAGACTTTGAGAAAGTGAATGAGCTAACAATAATTTTTTGGGAGGAGGGGGTCTCAAAAAGTAATTTCATAATAAGGACTGAAACTTAGTCTAGGCAGAAATTTCCACTGACTCATAGAGTTGGACAAGACCGCAAGGCTTATGCAGTCCAACCCCATTCTTATATGTAAAACTACATAATCAAAGCACCCTTGACAGATGGCCATCCAGCCTCTGCTTAGAAACCTCCAGAGAAAAAGACTCCACCACACTCCGAAGCAGCATATTCCACTGAGAAATAGCTGTTACCTTCAGGAAGTTCTTCCTAATATTTGGGTGGAACCTTTTCCTCTACAATTTGAATCCCTCGCTCTTTGTCCCTATTACTTCATCACACTAGAGAAAGAGAAATCCACTGAAAATCTGGTTTCTGCTTCCTGCAAAATTCTGGGCTTTGTGGTTTAGTGAGGCTGTTAAAGACGCCTTCATAAACTACAAACCCCAGAAATCTGCAGGAGGTAAAAACTAGATTATAAGTGGATTTTTTCTCTAGTGTGATGAGGCCTCTAGTCTCCAGAGCAACAGTAAACAAACCCACTCCTATCTACAGCAGTGGTTCTCAACCTTTCTAATGCCGTGACCCCTAAATACAGTTCCTCACATTATGGTGACCACCAACCATACATTATTTTCGGTGCTACTTCATAACTGTAATTTTGCTACTGTTATGGATCATCTTATGTATTTTCATTAATACAAATTGAACATAATAAAGCATAAAGATTAATCACTAAAACAATATGTATGGAGGAGTATGGACAACGGATGGTGTGATTTGCAGTACCTTCAACCGATTCAGCTCTGACTTCCACAGACCACTGAGACCTCCACAAATGACATACCTGGACCAAGCCTGGCACACAGAACCTCCACGACCAAAAAAATTCCTGGAGAGGTTTGGCAGTGATTTAGGAGAGATGTAGTTCACCTACATCCAGAGAGCAAATGTGATCCCAAACAAGTATGGATCTGGACCAAACTTGGCACAAACACTCATTATGCCCAAATTAGAACACTGGTGGAGAGTGAGAAAAATAGACCTTGACATTTGGGAGCTGTAGTTGCTGGGATTTATAGTTCACCTACAATCAAAGAGCATTCTGAACTCCACCAACGATGGAATTGAACCAAACTTAGCACACAGAACTCCCATGAACAACAGAAAATACCAGAAGGGTTTTATTGCATCTGCAGTCCCTGCAGAAGACTATTATTATAAATTATTATTATAAGACTCAGACAGTTGGAAGGGAACTCTAAAGGTCATCTAATCCAGCCCCTTTTTTCTGCCAGGCAGGAAGATAGAATTGAAATTAATATGTATAATTATGAATTATGAATTATTATTATTATTATTATGACTCAAACAATTGGAAGAGACCCCCAAAAGCCATCTAGTCCAGCCTCTTTCTTTCTGCCAGGCAGGAAGATAGACTTACTATTATGTTATTATGAATTATTATTGTTGTTATTATTATTATTATTAGACTCAGATAGTTAGAAGGGCCCCCCAATGTCATCTAGTCCAGCCCCCTCCTTTAGGCCAGGCAGGAAGATAAGAGTTACTATTTTATTATTACTGTATACATCATCATCATCATCATCATTGGACTCATACAGTTGGAAGGGAACCCCAAATGTCATATAGTCCAGCCCCTTCTTTCTGCCAGGCAGGAAAATGGAATTACTGCAGGAGCAATAATAACAACAACAACAACTACTACAATAGAAGGTCATTGGCCTTGAGTTTTGGAGTTGTAGTTTACCTACATTCAGAGAGCACTGTAAACTCAAGCAATGATGGATCTTTATCAAATTTGGCACAAAAACCCGATATGCCAAAATTGGAATCCTGGTGTGGTCAGAAGGTAAATGGAAGCAGAGGGAATAGATCCCTGCATCCATGGCCTTTGTGCCACCCCTTGGCCCTGCTGCAGCTACTGTTCTCTCGCCCAGTGGCAGCGCAGGGCGAGGATGAGGAGGCAGAGCTGGATCTGAATGGAGGGTGGGAGCGGCCAAGTGCAGAGGGAAAGAAAGAAAGAAAGAAAGGAGGAGGGAGGGATGGAGGGAGGGAGGGAAAATGGAAAAGATAGGAAAGGCAAGGGAAGGGATTATGGCAGAAGGAAGGAAAAGGGAAAGGAAGGAAAGGCAAAAGGAAGGGAGGGAGGAAAGAAAGGGAGGAATGCAGACAGGCAAGCAGGCTGGGGCTTTCCTGGCCCCCAACCTCGAAGGGCGCTGACCTCGGATGCTCTAGCTCCACTGGTAGAGCTCCAGGGTGTTTGAGGTGGGGTGTGCCATGGCTGGGGCTGCAGGGCTGAAAGGCAGAAGGAGGCATGTCTTTCTTTCTTCACCCTGCTCCTAGTCTTTGGGCGCTCTCCTCTTGCTGCCCCTTGGCCCTGCTACTGGCCTGGCTGCTGCTGGTCTCCCATCCGGGGGTAACAGGTGCAGCAAGTAGAGAGCTGCGTCTCCTGCTGCCTGCCAACCCTGCAGCCCTAGCCATGGTGCACCCCACCTCGGACACCCTGGAGCTATGCCAGCAGAGCTGGAGTAACCGAGGTCAGCGCCCTTCAGGACTGGGGGGGGGGCAGGAAGGCCCCAGTCAGCTTGCCTTCCTTCCCTAGGGCCTCTACACTTGGCCACCTGCTCCCTCCATTCAGATCCAGCACGCACAGTGTCTGCACCTCCCCCTCCCCCTTCCTTCCCAGCCCCCTAGTGGGAGAGCCACATGAGCACCTGCTAGGCCAACAGGGCCAAGGGGCTGCGGGGCTAAAGCCACAGATGCGTGGATCACTTCCTTCTGCCTCCAAGTGCTAGCCCTTGACTCCTCGCTGCCAAAGAGGAGGAGCCCATCTGCACCAACCTGGAGGCAAAGTGGCATGGGTGTGGATGCAGGCTGGCTGAGGAAGTAGGCAGCCATTTTGATGAGGCGGGGCCTAAGGAAGCACTTTCGCGACCCCTCAAAAATTGCCAAATGACCCCCCAGGTTGAGAACCGCTGATCTACAGTGTGCCATCTTTTCAAAAATTTAAACATGGCCGTCATGTCCCTTCTTGATCTTCTTTTGTTCAGGTTTCTCCAGAACCATTTCCATTTGTACTTCTTAGATTCCATGGGTTCATCACTTAGCATGATTAATTCTAGGTAATTAACAGACTCTTCCATTCTTCAAAGGAGCCTTTTTTCTCTGTCAGTGTATTGAATAATCTTTGGGTACCTGGAAGCTTTTCACTTTTAAAAAAAGATCGAAAAGCAGGATATAACCTAACTAGATGAAAAGCAAGACAGTGTTGCATATTGTGGACAATTTTGAAACAAGGCTCGGGTTTATGCAGTGTGCTTTGGAAGCCAGTGCCTATAAAACTGAGTTTTTCCCCTCTTCCTTTAGCAGTCCTCTATGATGCCAAACTTCAGCTATAGAATACATAGAAAGCTAGCTGTTTCTGATCATAGCAGCAGAATCCAGCAGAGGTGTACCAATGGCACTTGATGATTGATTTATGTGTTTTCTGTGAAGGTTTTTATTTATTTATTTAGCACATTTGTATACCTCTCCCTCTCAGCCCAAAGGTAACTTGGGGCGGTTTACAACAGCATCATAAAAACAACATTTAGAGCAGATTAAAAACATTAACGCATTAATTAAAATCATAACAATAATAAAACATCAGTACGTCTCCAAGATTAAAACATAGTCCGATCTCATAGTCAAGTTCCAAATCCTATGTCAGTTACACTGCTGTTTCAAACACCTGTTCAAATAGCCACGTTTTTACTTTTTTATGGAAGGCCAAAAGAGAGGGGGCTGATCAAATGTCCCTAGGAAGAGCGTTCCACAGCCAAGGGGCCACCGCTGAGAAGGCCCTGTCCCTCGTCCCCGCCAAACATATTTGTGACGTAGACGGAGTTGAGAGCAGGGCCTCCCCAGACGATCTTAACATCCTAGATGGTTCATAAGGGGAGATGCGTTCGGACAGTTAAGTTGGGCCAGAACTGCTGAGGGCTTTATAGGCTAAAACCAGCACTTTGAATTGTGCCCGGTAGCTGACTGACAGTCAGTGGAGCTAGCACAACAGAGGAGTTGTATGCTCCCTGAGCCCCGCTCCTGTTAGCAATCTGGCTGCCGTCAGTTGGACTAGTTGAAACTTCCGAACAGTCTTCAAAGGCAACCCCACGTAGAGTGCATTGCAGTAGTCTATATGGAATGTAACTAGACCGTGGACTACCGTGACCAAGTCAGACTTCCCAAAGTACGGGCGCAGCTGGCACACAAGTTTTAACTGTGCAAATGCTCCTCTGGTCACCGCTGAGACCTGGGCCTTTTTCTGGGCCTTTATCAGGCACTAGCCAAGGAAGTGGACCCAATATTTCCTTGTAGCTGTTGATCGGTGCAGAATATCACCACTTAATAAGAAAGAACACATCTCTTGAGTTTGTGAATTTGGAACTGCAGAAACCCAGATTAACTACTAGAAGGCCCCAGAGGTCTTTACAATATTGTTGAGGAGAAAATTACTGTTGTTTCCTAAACTTTCAGGCACTTGTAGCTTAATGTGGGCTATAACTGTGTGTTTAATTATTTCTAATTGAAATAAGTAGGATTACAAGTCCTTGACTTTAGTTGGTCTTTACCCTTCATGGATGCTACAACATTTAGAGTAGCTAAATCTGGCTAATTTTGTTTTAAAAAAATACTTAAATCAATCAGGCATTCTTTTTTAATGCTGGTACTTAACAGCCCTTTTACTAAGTCTAGAAAATCATCTCATTGATTTTCCCAGCAATATTATAACATTCATTCTCAGAAATCAGATTATTCTTGATAGTGTTAAAGCCAAGGCAAGATGGTCTTCTATTTGCAAATGTAATTTAGTCTCATGAGAAAGTAATCTTGTTAAAATATTGTCAGGTTAATTGAAATTGATTTGTGTTTACTAAACATAGTGGTTGCTAATCCAATAACAGACAAAGAAGCTTTGGAGCTACCGTTTGATAGATTCCTGTTAGTTCTACACTGAATGAATCAGTGAGTCAAATCTAGGGAGAGATAAATGCACTGGAGCTTTTTTTAGGGATTCGCATTTTTTTATTCTTTCAAATGGATAAGATTAATGTGTTAATAGTTTGCTATATATGTGATGCTATGCTTTGGGTTAGATGAGATAATTATGAGGTCTGGATTGTATCGCTGTATCAAATTGTATTTACCTTTCCAGCTACATAATTGTTTTTCATTTCTTCTCCTTGGTTTTACTGAAACTTATTTCCACAATTATTCTGTTCAGAATCTGAACAATATATGAGTAAAGTCTGTTAAATACTGTATCCCGGCCAACAGGAGGATGGGGGACGCAATGCAGGTTCCCATCCATCACCACACCAAGTACCCTGCACTGCCACACTCCCCGCAGGAAACTGGGATGATGCCTTGCCAAGAGGGAGAAAAATCGCAAACCAGATCCAGGGCCATGCCAACCACTCCCAAGTTGTGACAGAAAAAGCAAAATCACAAAACATAATAGCCGAGGGTGGGGAAAGCTTGAAGGCAACTGAGATGGGGCAGGCAGCATACCGACTTAAATAATCAGCAAGTGTACCAGCGGGAAAGAGTCTTCCCTCTAGTCCTCCTGCCTCAGCCAATCACAGTGAAGCAAGTGGCCTGCTACTGATTGGCTGGCCCCTGGGCAGCACACACTACACAGGGCATCCTAGGAAGAGGGGTCCCTGTAAGATGACAGGCAGAGGTATTGCCTGCCGTTGCAACTTCTCTACCCAGTAAGTCAGGCAGGAGATTTTGCATAAACTGTTTAGGATTGATACTAATGAAATTGATTTATCTATCTATCTAGATGTAATATTAAAGCAATCTTGACACCCCTTTTAGGGGGAATCATTGTGTAAACTAATAATTATAGTTTTATTTTAGTTTATTAACCCTTTAAGTTTCAATACTATTTATGTTCTCAATTATGGGCTGTGAATGTTTAAAAACAACAAAGAGGCTTGTGGCACCTTCAAGACTAAAACATTTATTTTGACATGCACAAACTTATGTTGTGATGTTTTTGGATCTTACATTATTTTTCCCTGCAAAGGACTGAGACAAGTGCCTTTCTTGATGTTGATAGGCATGAGTACTAATCTAAATCAGAAAGAGGATTTTTTAAAACATAGAATGTAACTTATAGTCTTCCCATCAAAGATGCATGATGCACATCTTAATTTTCTTTCCACAGAAAACTCTTCTTTACTGATTATGGCAATGTTGCTAAAATTGAGAGATGTGACATGGATGGGATGAACAGATCAAGGCTGGTAGTATCTAAAATAGAGCAGCCCACTGCCATTACTCTCGACCTAATCAATAAATACATTTATTGGGTAGATGTCTATCTGGACTCTGTGGGAGTGGTTGACTATCAAGGACACAATAGACATACAATAATTGAAGGTCGACTAGTAAGTATTTTGCTTATTTACAGCATTGCTCTGAATACACACTGGCATGTGTTTATTTGTGTGTGAGAGAGGCTTTAATGTTAATGTATATTTTACTGAATCATTTTACAGAACGTTTATTTCATATATTATCACAGTCATGTGAGCCTTTATTGGCTCATTTTGTGCCTGTTTTCATTAAATGTAAGTAGTACTTTCAGCATGAGTTTTGTTTGTATATTTGTGATAGTATTTTTAAAGCTGAACCAAGAGGAAACTGGCATTGGTTTACCAAGTCATGGCTAGGGCACAATTGCCCTTTTAAGAAGAAAATATTCTTACAATAAATTAATCTATGTGGTTTATGGCAACCGTTCAAATTCTTTTAATGTTTTATAATGTTAAAATCTGCATCAAATGGCCAATGAGGCATTTGGGAAATTGATATTAAAATGTGAAGAAGAAAACGTGTTCTATTTATAAGAATTGGTCATGTAAAAGCATTATTGTTTCTCTACTTCTTTCCTGATATTGTAGTGTTTTATACATTCTGTAGAATCGCTGTTTGAAGTGCTTGTCCAACTGTTCCATGCCAGACTATGCCATTTTAAAAAGGTTCAACCAAGTCTGAATATGGCATATCATAGAAAGGATTATCTTAAAGATTTTCCCTTGGTGATTTTTTAATTGTTTTTGTTTTTATTTTGCCAATAAAGCCAAGGACATGATTCTTTCCTCTTGCAATATGAACTGTCTAGGAAGAACTCCACAACTATGATTTCATTAAACATTTGGCTGAATCTTGGGACCTCACAGATTTGGTTGTGTGAGAGAAGTATGGACAATATCACATTAGCACTCAAAAGTGGAGGCATCCGTTTTCCTATATTGTGCCTGCCTCCTGCAGAATTCTGGGAAATGCAGTTTAAGGAGGCTGAGGACCCCTCTGATTGAAAATTCCAATAGCCCTGCCCTAAACTACATTTCCCAAAATTCTAAAGGAGCAAAGTGGGTACCTCTGCTTTACAATGCTAATGTGATATCATCCCTATGCCTCTGTATTTAAGACAGTACAACATAAATTCGATTCTTATCCTTACAACAACTATACTATTCCTACTGTTACTTTTTCTGTTGCTTTCTTTTCTTTTCTTTACTATGTTTCTACTCCGCCCTTCTCAACCCCCCCCCCCCGGGGGGGGGGGGCAAACTCAGTGCGGCTTACAAGGCACAATTAGATGCCGGCAACAATACAAAATATAAAAAACACTAATGCAACAGGATTAAAACATCAAAATTAAAACATAATCTAGTTCATTTAAAATTCATCAACATTAAAACATAAGCTATCCAGTTAATTTAAAATTCAATCTATACAATCCACATTCAAGCAATCAATCAATGGCAGAAGCCGTATTTCCTGTCCGTCATTAAAACAGTCCATTCCAAATAAAGTGCTGCAGTTACTGTGCAAAGGTCTGGTCCCACAACCATGATTTCACTTTCTTCCTGAAAGCCTTTGATGACTTTTGATGACTATCTGACATTGGCTCAACTATCATTGTGCTCCAAAGTATTTTAAATGGCTCATAGTTAGAGTTTGGCATGATTTCTGTGGCATTTCATGGCTTTTTTAATTAACAAAGCCTCTTTACACTTCAGCGAGTTAATTCAAAACAAAATTATATTGTGCAAGTGAAAAGAAAGCAGAATCCATTTGTGGTTTGTTATTAATGAGTTTTTCATTAGCAATGATCAATTTTCTAAATGTGTTCCCATTATTCATTTCTGTTGGTGGTCTTGTGTTATTATTTGATTCAAACAAGTTGTGATAAAATCAGATAATTATATATTTTCAACCCTTCAGGTTAGACATCTTTATGGATTAACAGTTTTTGAAGACTATTTATATGCAACAAACTTAGACAACTTTAGTGTGTTACAAATAAACAGATTCAATGGTTCAAATACCCAGCTGCTGCTTAGGTTTGAAAATGCCCAAGAAATCCATGTCTACCATAAAAGAGTCCAACCAACAGGTAAGCCCTTCATTGCAGCCTTTCACCATGTTATTATTGATTGTTGGTAGAGATACCAACCTTATTTTAATATAGCTCTGAGTAACAAACTGTATATCTTGTCATGCCTAATTGTTTTGAATTTTCATTCATATTTTAACTGGGAGGAAATAGGAATTCCATGTCTGATATGTATTCCACAAATCCAGACTGAGGTAGGAGGGGAGAAAGGGGTACAGGATATGCATTTGATCCTATGCTAGACTTTTAAAACAATGAGCAAGGTTAAGGGTTTATAGTTCCTGAAAGTATTTTGCTTCTTGATATTAATGCTGCCACCACAGATACTTTGTCTGAATCCAAGTTCTTGGAATGATAGAGTGGTCAAAGGGGCATAAAAACAAAAACAAAACTATATTTATAGAAATCAAGTAGGACTTGCTGAGTGGGTAGAGGGAGTAGTTACTGTGTCACTAAAACAATGCAGAGTTCCAGCCTGCCTGAAGGAGATTGTTAAAAATCCATACCTAGATCTTAATCCAACTTAATCCAAACAAGAGATGGAAGTTCTCCCAGTCAGTCAAAAGTCAGACCAGAGGTAGGGATTCAGCCAGAGCTAGATGGAGTTGTGTGTGCTCTGGGATTCAGGGCTGAGTCCGGAAGGCCAAATTTCAGTGGTGGTTACTGGAATGCTTTTGCACATTTAAAGCTTTTGTGCCAGCTACATCCATCCATTAAGTAGCCAGATCTGGCCACAGTGGCACAGTGCCTTAGTTACATCCTGGTTGGATTACTATAACACACTCTACATGGAGTTGACTTTGAAAATTGTTTGAGAATTTGAACTGATCAAAGAGCTGCAGCCAGATAGCTAACTGACTGGTAACACACAACTCACTCATTGCAATAGCTCCACTGACTGTCCATCTATTTCTGAGCACAACTGAATGTGCTGGTTATGACCTTTAAATACTTCCACAGTTCAAGTGCAGGTTACTTGTATGCCCATATTCTCCCTCATGAACCAGCCTGTGCTTGGAGATTTCTTGGAAGGCCCATCTGTCAGTCTTACCAACATTGCAAGCACAGTGACTATATAAGTCCCATCTTACACAGTGCAATGGATATTGCCAGTTGTTATGCCAGTGTTGCATTTTCTAATGATGTTTGTTTTCATGTGGTTTGAATATTTTTGATTGTTTAATTGCATTTTTACTTTTATAACTTGTGGATTTTTATACTAACTTTCTAGTTGTTGTAAACTCCTTTTATTCTTAATCTGGGGAAAAGGTGGGATGGAAATAATAATAATAATAATAATAGCTGCAAGGTATTTCTCCTATTGCTTTTTCTGCTTTGCCATTTTGCCAACACTAGCCATTAGAAGGGCTCTCAATTTTGTGAGTTCTCATGAAAAAAAGTCAATGAAATGGTAATAATTTATTTAGCATGAGAGTTTACACAAACATTATGGCAATTTTCCTTTGTAATCCTTCTCTTATTTTTCTCTTATAATTTGTGAGCAAATATTTAATCTTGCCATTTGTAAAGTTACTGAAATACAAAACTTCAGGGTTAAATGCTGCATATTATGCTCCAGAGGCTTCATACTACAATCCATACTGTTAATACACCCAAGCACAGTGATAGGTCTGCCCACGTGTGTTTAGAATACAAGAAACATAGCAACCATTGTTACAGATGGGAAACTCATGGAAATATTGCTGGCACTAAGTGTTAATATGATATTTCTTGGCAAATAAATACTAAACAGAGTAGTAAACATAATCTCCAGAACATCTGCCCCACTGATGACTTCAGTGTTGGTAATTTATATGAATATCAAGCCCATTTCCTTCGAAAATGGTGAGAATTAACATAAAAAATGTTAATCATATTCCCCCATGGAAGCTCAATCCAAAGAGAATGAGTTCCACTCATGCAACTAACATAGCTGTGCATGAACATTAGCCTAGATCAGGGGTCAGGAACCTTTTTGTCTCAGAGAGCCATATTTGAAAATAAAGCAAAATATTTGGAAATTTATTTCAGTGAGAGCCATATAATATATATAATATATTTTAAGACTGAATGCAACTAAATGTGAGTCTATACGTACATATGATGAGAAAAGGATCCCCCCGGCAGAATGATGGGACACTTCAGACCTGGCTCTGCAAAAGGCATGCTCAGGACTCTGGGAAGGAAGAGAAGACAGAAGGAAGGGGGGAAGAAAGAAAAAAGACATAGGAAATAAAGGAGGGAGGTGGAGAGGAAGACAGAAAAGAAGAACGAACTATGGAAAAGGAAACAAAGAAAAGCAGGAGAGAGACAAGGAGGGGAAAAGAAAGAATGAAATGGGAAGGGAAGAAAGGAAAGCGTGGGGGGAAGGAGGAAAGGGAGTGAGGAAAAAGTAAAATAATGAAGGGAAAAGAAGAAAAGAAAGAAGGGGAGAGAGAGGAAAGTGAAAAGAAAGGAGGAGGAAGGAAATGAAGACTTGGGGGAAGGAATAGAAGAGGAATGAAGGAAGGAAGAGGGAGGGAGAATGGAGGAAAGAAGGAAGGGGAGAGAAGAAGGGAAAAGGAAGGAGAGAAGGAGAAGGAAAGGGTGAAGGGGAGAAGGAAAGGAAGGAAGGAAGGAAGGAAGGAAGAGGGAGAATGGATGAAAGAAGGAAGGGAAGAGAGGGAGGGAAAGGGAATGAGAGAAGGAAAGAATGGAAGAGTCGCAGCACATTTGCCTCACTCCTCCCCGCTGTATGCTGGGGAACCGAGGCCCGGGCTGCTCTTGAGAGCCAGATGCCATCATGAAAAGAGCCACATCTGGCTCCTGAGCCATAGGTTCCCTACCCCTGGCCTAGATTAAACTACTTGGGTTTGTTGTTTGCTGTGGATAGGAGAGAATGACCTCAACCCAGATTCTAGATATTGTGTTTTACTGAGGCTAGAGTGCAAGATTTTTCATTATAGGATTTTTTTTTTGACAGCATATGTTTCTGTTGAGATGTATACTGCATTCTATTGGATCTCCCAGAACTCCTGTAAACCATCTAACATGTTGTATCTACTCTGTTTAGTTAATATGAGGCTAGCTATGAGCAGAAATCCTCCAGAGTGATTCCCGGGAAGATCACTCAGTTCTAAAAACCAGTGTAGGGGACACATTATCATATGATGCCCCATGATAATGCAGGCTAACCTGGAATAAACCTGAAAATCCAGGTTTATTCCAGATTAAAATAACACCTTTTAATAAGGTCTACATCTTTGGAGGTGTGAGGCCTGTGAAGACTACTACTGGGGTCACCTTCCATGAACTGAAACAACCCGTGGAGGAAGTGGCATCAGAGCTCTGTGTGAGCTCCTGACTGTTATTGGAGAACCATGCAGATATAGCAGAGGTGCTCCTTTTTCTCTGCACTGATAAATGCACAGGGGACAGGTCATGGTGGCAGTGCTTTTTATGGACCATGGAGCCATCCAAATTAGACCCAGTTCTGGTGCCCAGATGCCGTTTAGTCACGAGGTTGCTCTGGAGCTTTAGGCAAACCCTTGACTACACCCACCTTCCCTTAACATGAGATTAACCTTGTTTAGCCCACAATAACCATTAGAAGTTGCAGAACGACAATGGGACAGCACAGTGAGTATAGGGTACTGAGCCCATGCAGAAAAGCCCATCACACGTGCACACACAGTGAGACTGCAATAATAGGAAGGTAAGCTATGTAAAAAAGAACACTCAACATTTTTTCTTGTTGTGAACAGACTCTCTTTACTCAACTTTGCTGTGTTTACTCTAACATGCCATCTCAAAATGACATAGAGCATCTCTGCATTGTATTCTTGTGATCCCTGTGGGAAAACAGTCTGAAAAGAACAAGCAAATACGTGCCATTAAGGGTTTTTTTCTTCAAAAAAACAAACAATACTGAAACTTTTGTACCCATGATAATAGAGAGTTCTGTCACAAACAATTGCTGTGTCCTAGCAACACTGACAGTGCAGACACCATGCAATAAAGTCCTTTCATAATTGCATACCAATTAGATATAACACAGAGCTAGTAACAGTGGCAGTACTGAGCAAAGAATTTCATATAACTAGCACACTGGCATATATGGATGGATGAAGAAGAAGAATTCACAATATGAGCTTTAAATAGGCAGTGTTCTATTTTCTCCTAAAAGAGCATAGTTCCTAATTTTTCATATGCACTAATTCCTTTGCTTTCTCCTATATCTAACTATAGAGATTATGTGAGCCTGGTACTGACATATGTTATACATACTGTGTGGGGGCTGCATGCTGATTTTCATGTTTTGAGAACCCTTAAACTCTGTGCTTCTCCGTGGATGTGGGTGCTCAAGATGTGTGGTGTATCTACATTGTAAAATTAATGCAGTTTGACACCACTTTAATTGTCATGGCTTAATGCTGTGAAATCATGTGATATGTCATTTTGTAAGCTCTTTAGTCTTATCTGGCAAAGAGTCCTGGTACCTCACCAAATTATGAATTCTAAGATTTCATAGCATTGAGCCCTATCAAGTTAAAACAATGTTAAACTGCAGTAATTCTATAGTGTAGCTGTACTGGCAGTGGTTTTCAAGCTTGTCCTTTTGCCTCAGCTCCCTTCATACAGGTATATGTGACGGCCTTACTTTTTACAAGATGTCCAACTTGCTGTTTTGTGTTTTCTCCTTTGTTGCAGTCAGAAGCCATGGCTGTGACCCAGACCCATATGGGATGCCAGGGGGATGCTCACACATCTGTTTGCTCAGCACCAGCTACAAAAGCAGGACTTGTCGCTGCAAGATGGGCTTCATCCTGGGAAGTGATGGCAGGTCATGCAAAAGTACGTGTTTTAAAGTCAGACACTTTGCCAGCAACTATTATTTCAGAGCGGGATGGATTCTGGGTGTTAATTAACAGCAGTAGCAACTGCAACAGCAGCAGCACTATCCTCATCTGTCAGCTGGTGACGTGTGTTTGGCAATGTGCCCCTACTTGCCATTTTTATTTCTTTTTATAGTAGGAGCTTGGCAGGAGCTTGGCCCTGCAGAAATAGAGGTGAATAGTTTACAGTTGTGGCAGAACAGTGTGAAGAAAAAAAACCCTCTTTGAAATCTTCTGCTATTTCTTATTATCCTTCTCTTATGATACACTGCCATGATGGTCTTTGTCTTAATCCTACAAAATCCTTCCAAGCTGTCTTAAGGGCTTTCAGACACCATTCATTTATGACATTATAATATCCAAATACTTCTCAGTTCTTGGTTAATGCTAATATTTTTGCCATCTGTTTAAAGTATGGTGGATTTGATCCAGCAAAAATATAGAAAGTTTTTTCAGCCCATTTGAATGTTGAGCCTAAGTCAATCGAAGCTCTGCCTTTCTTATTTTGCTAATTGAAAAACTTCAGGTAATTTTATAGAAATATTTTCCTTTCGGGAATGCTTTGATATTGACTGTGGCATAGTACTTGCATTTTGCTTGGTTTTTACCTTAAAACATTTATGTCCTTCCTTTTATTAGTGAGCTTCAAGGCTTTTCATATAAATGGGACTTAAAAGAAACAAATAAAAATAAAACTCATACAAACATGCTCAAAGAGTCATTCAGAGCAGCTAGTTTTACAGCTGCACTGCTAATTTAGCTCACATAATCTCTATGGTTAGATATAGGAAAAAGGAAAGGCTTTCTTAAATATGCAAGATTTGGCTGTTTAAATGGCCAGCAACAGAGATTTTTACATAGCCTTAAAATTGAAGCAAAATATTTCACATCACCAAGAAGGTAATCAGAACACTCTTGGACCCCATCTGCACTATCATATAATCCAGTTTCTGAACGCAGATTATCTGCTTTGAACTGCAGGTACAGGCTGCAGCCAGGAAATCAGATGTTTACTCCTTGGGAGGAGAGCAATGACCAATCTTGATAAAATATTTAAGAGTAGAGACATCACGCTAGCAATGAAAATCCATATAGTTAAGGCAATGGTATTCCCTGTAGTAACCTATGGTGGCACAGCTGGTTGTGAGTCAGCTGAATTAAAATTGCTACTGACCAAGAGGTCATGAGTTCGAAGCCAGCCCGGGTTGGAGTGAGCTTCTGGCCATTTGTCTAGTTTGCTGTTGACCTTTGCAGCCCAAAAGACAGTTACATCTGTCAAGTAAGAAATTTAGGTACCACTTATGCAGGGAGACTAATTTAACTAATTTACGATGCCATAAAACTCTCCAGAAGCATGCAAAAAAAAAAACTAGGAAGTACTCCACCAGTGTCACAAGTGGATGGTGAAGTGACAGCTCCTCCGGTGGCTGGAATTCAAAAAGCATACCCTCATGAAGCTGGAAAGTCAAATAGCCTCTGTGCCTCTGTCTACATATGTTGTGAGTCTATGGCATTGAATGTTTCCCATGTATACTGTATGTGCATTGTGATCCACCCTAAGTGCCCTGCGGGGTGAGAAGGGTGGAATATAAATACTATAAATAAATAAATAAATAGATGCGAAAGTGGACCATAAAGAAGGCTGAGTGCAGGAAGATAGACATTTTTGAACTGTGGTGTTGGAGAAAAATTCTGGGAGTGCCTTGGACTGCAAGAAGATCCAACCAGTCCATACCCTCAGAAATAAAGCCCAATTGCTCATTGGAGAGAAGGATATTAGAGGCAAAGAAGAAGTATTTTGGCCACATAATGAGAAGACAGGAAAGCTTAGAGAAGATAATGATGCTGGGCAGGGCCGTAGCCAGGATTTTGATTCGGGGGTGAGTTTGGTTTGGGGGGCTGAGACTGGGTGGAAGAGGGTCTACCCTAGCAAACCTTTTGTATTGTTATCCCAATAACCCCATTAATGTGGGATATAATGAGTATGGTGATCAGATCATGATATGAATAAACATAACAGTTTAAATAATGTACCAGTAAGGCCTTTTCGCAGACCACCCTGAGAATTTCAGGGGGGGGCTGAAGCCCCCTTAGCCCCCCCCCCCCTGGCTACATGCCTGATGCTGGGGAAAATGGAAGGAAAAGGGAAGAGGGGCTGACCAAGGGCAAGATGGATGGATGGTATCCTTGAAGTGACTGGCTTGATCTTGAAGGAACTGGGGGTGGTGACAGCCAACAGGGAGCTCTGACGTGGGCTGGTCCATGAAGTCATGAAGAGTCAGAAGCAACTGAACAAATAAACAACAAGACTCTTATTATCCAGGTCAAAGCAGATAATCTGGATTCAGAAACTAAATTTTATGCCAGTGTAGATTCATCCTTAGACAAAACAAACTGCTGAGCATATTTATATAGAAGACGTTCCTATCATGCCACCTACACTCACTGTTAATGAGGGTGTGTGCAGAGTTATTATTTTTTGGTTTGCACACTCATACTATATTGTTGTCACCAAAGAAAGAATTATTTCTGAAAACCTTTAGCACAAACTTGGCTAATAAAGTATGCATGAGAGAGAGAGAGAGAGAGAGAGAGAGAGAGAGAGAGAGAGAGAGAAGAGAGTAGAGAAAGAAAAATAATACTTTTATTACACACTAAAGAATTAAGATTTTTCAGTGTACCAAAGTTTCAACTAAGTAAATTACGTTACTGACTCTCACAATCTATCCAAAATAATGAGTGTTGAACAACGGTGCATGTACACTTATTCTGAATTCTCTTTCTTCCTAATATGCTCCTCCAGGTGTTTTGGACTTCAGCTCCAAGAAATCCCAGCCAGCTTACTCTCTGTTAAGAATTGTGGGATGTGAGCTCCAAAACATCTGGAGGAGCACAGTTTGAGAAACTGTGTGTGTGTTATAACACAAACATTGAGTATCCCTTATCTGTAAAGTTTGGAACCACAAGTGCTTGGTATTTTGGACTACCTATAACTTCATATTTTGGAACTGGGATCCAAGTCTAAACTTTGACCAACCATGAAATAATGGGACTATACATAAAGAATGGATTGAAATAAAGGCCACTTTATTTAGAGCCTATTTATTTGTTTGGGTTGTAAAGTGTAGCAGGGAGGAGGGGGGGACCTGATTTGTTCTCAAGTTGAATTTATATGTAAGTTGGAACAGGTACATTTTAAGTGTAACTCCATCCAAGTGTATTAGATTTGAATACTACAGGGAAGGGTTAACACCCCTGTGATGTTTGTTTTGCTGTCTGCTCCCCTGTTCAGAAGATTTCATCTCACTTCCTGTCCCTTTGATAATTGGATATTGAAAATATTGGCTTGTAGTGGAAACAAGGATTGATAGGAAAGCTTCAGTGGAAACATCTTTTCTCCATGATAGCTCTTTTAGGAGTGAACTTCCCTTCCTAGGAGTAGATTTTTCTCACTTCCTGATGTCTTACCCCTGTTCTTAACTATGTTTGTAACTTGGGGACTGTCTGTATATTCTTCCTATATCTATTATTGACACCACTATAAAGTATATAGTATATAGGTCTTTAAACAAACTGGGTGTTCTAGAGAAATAAAGTTCATTTCACTTTCAAAATTGGCTACAATTAACAAACAAGTAATCTCATTGAAGTTTTTGTGTTACATTTTTATGCTCACAGAATACATCCTTTGTACATATTCAAATAGGTGAAAGATAGTCTCTAGGTTTACATTGTTTTTCTCCAGACAATGTAAAAATAACCTGGAAAATTATTGTAAATTTCCTAAAATTTGCGCAGAAAGTATCTAAAGTAAATGGCAGTAACTGGATCCTAATGAATTGTAAAATGACTGCAAGAAAGTCTATTTTACAATGGCAATAATGTTATCCTGTAATCTATTGGATTTGTGAAACATGTATTGTTACAAGAAAGACATTGATTAATTATATATAACTCAGTCACAGAAGTAATTTATGTTTTAATTAAGATAATGCAATTAACCAGTCATCTGGAGTTTAGATACTTTCTGAATATTTGAGAGCTTAGTGTTACGTTTTGAG
This sequence comes from Anolis apletophallus, assembly GCA_030556195.1. Classification (NCBI taxonomy): domain Eukaryota; kingdom Metazoa; phylum Chordata; class Lepidosauria; order Squamata; family Anolidae; genus Anolis; species Anolis apletophallus. Next base: position 135,013,790 of record JARBWK010000002.1, on the reverse strand, counting down.
GATTCTTTAAAAAAAACACTAATTGCACCAGTTAATTAAACAGTGACAGCTTTCAGTGTAAAGAAATTAGGTAGTATTGAAGGTTTATGTTTGTAATTTTTCTTTCACAGGACCAAAGAATGAGTTGTTCCTCTTTTATGGCAAGGGACGTCCGGGCATCATACGAGGAATGGATCTGAATACCAAAGTAGCTGATGAATATATGATCCCAATAGAAAACCTGGTCAATCCTCGAGCACTGGACTTTCACTCCGAGACCAATTACATATACTTTGCAGATACTACCAGTTTCTTGATAGGACGTCAAAAAATTGATGGCTCAGAGCGTGAGACAATTTTGAAGGATGGTAAGCAGAATTTGGAATTATTTCTCCAAATGTCAGAAAATATAAAGTTTTGACTGGGCACTTGGTGCTACCCATCGCCGTCAGTTAAGAGCCTGGGGGTTGTGCTGGATTCCTCACTGACCATGGAGGCCCAGGTCTCCATGGCCAGCAGGACGGCATTCTATCACCTCCGACAGGCTAGGCGACTGGCACCCTACCTGTCCAGGAGGGACCTGGCCACGGTGATCCAAGCGACGGTCATCTCGAGATTAGACTACTGTAATGCCCTCTACGTTGGCCTTCCTTTGTCGACGATCCGGAAACTCAAGCTAGTGCAGAATGCCGCAGCCCGCTTGCTAGCAGGAGTGCCGGCGAGAGAGCATATTACACCTATCCTCCGGCAGCTGCACTGGCTTCCCATCGAGTACCGAATCGCCTTCAAAGTGCTGGTTTTGACCTTTAAGGCCTTGCACGGCCTAGGGCCTGCGTACCTGAAGGACCGCCTTACCCCGTATGTTCCCCCGAGATCACTGCGCTCAGATGAGCAGAATCTGTTGTTAATTCCATCAGTCCGCTCCTGCCACCTATCGACGACGAGACAAAGGTCTTTTTCTGTAGCGGCACCAGGGCTCTGGAATGCCCTCCCGGAGAGTACCCGAGCCATTTCGGAATTGGGCCCGTTCCGGAGGGCATGTAAGACAGCCCTGTTTGGGCTGGCCTTCAGCTAGGCGCTCGGGGTGACAAACGCCGATGTATGTCCTCTTTACCCACGTTCTGACTATGTATCTCGTTTTAAATGTGGCTTTTATCCTGTTTTATGTTTTATTGATTGTAATGGCCGCACGTCGACTGTCGCGTCGTGCTGCCTGTGTATTCTTTGATGTGATCCGCCCCGAGCCTGCTGGGAGGAGCGGAATACAAAAGTGAACTATAAATAAATAAATATAAATAAATACTTAATTTTGTTTCTGTACTTCAAATCCATTTAAAAGTGTTACTTCAATTACTGTGTTGGGGGATGGTATTTTTTATTGTTTCAAAAATTAAATTTTTTTATTGTTCCACAGTTATTAAAATACAGTTGTAAAGTATATTTTAGCTTCAGCATGATTTATTTTTCTTGTGATTTATGGTATGCCACACGTCTAAAATATTATGACTTTTATCAAGAAATTTAAGGGTAATTCTGTATGCACATACACTTTCTTCCATTTGTACCTGGGAGGATCTTATGCTCTGTTTTGTGTCAATTGCTCATGTAGTATGCCAAAGTTTTAAAACTACCATAATTCTTTTAAAACATTTCTTTCATTTTGTGCTTTTATCTTGCTGATTCTGTTTCTGTTCAATTTCAAATCAAAGAGCATATTTGATTACCTTTGAAATACCTTTTTTATAGAAACAAAAGAAAAACAATAATTCATATATGTTACGTAGCATTCTCTTACATGTCTACATTGCTTGCTAAATTCTCCTCAATTCACTTCATGTAATCTGAAAGTATCTGAATAACCTGAATTACATGAAATAGTGATGGGCAATAGGTGGCTGAGTGGTGAAATTATAGATTAATATGTAGCCCATGATTTTCCCTCCTTCTTCAGAAAACTATTACCAAATACTTGTTCAAAAGATATTTCTGTTTGGTCTGGACATGGAATTGTACAAAACAGAAGAAAAACTGGCTATATGGACATAATTACTAATAAATAAATAATTTTTACCATCAAATCCTATTGTAGCTCCACAAAACAGTTATCCCACTAAATTCAATAGGAGTTGTGCACTACCTTTGCAAGTGCTCATGGAATAGTCAATTTGAGCTAACCAAATAAGACCACTTTGTTCAAGGAAGTCAAGTGTCATATGAAAACATATCCTTGCATTTTGGAGATTTCAGTTTAGTAGCTAGTAGACAGGGACCAGAGCACCATTTTTTCTCACAATGTCCTTCTAAGAAGTAATGGAATATATTCACGCATTCTACAGATAACATAATAAGAAAGGAATGCAATTCTAAATTATGTCACTCCAGATAATGGATGGGGGACTTCATTTAGAAAATGTAGTTACTAAAGTGCACTCTATGTGGGACTGCTCTTGAAGACAGCTCAGAAACTACACCCAGTACAAAAGATAGCAGAAAGATTGCTAACTGCAATAGCATAGCATATGTATTTACTTACCACATGAACTCAGTCTTAAAGGAATTGCTGTGGTAGCCACTATATTTTAAGTCTCAGCAATAAGCTGATGATGGTATTCAATCCAATCAAAACATTGAACAATAGGGGGGGGGGTAGTAAAAAGTATTACAGACCCAGCAAACATCTTTCAGCTCACACCAATCAAAAATTGAAACCCCATTTAAATAAAAATGTCTCAGCTTTCCAGACAAACATGGAAGAGACCAAGTGAATCTCCCTTTAAAAAGGTGCTCCATAGCTAAGGAGCAATGACTGAGAAGATTCTCTTCCAAGTCCTCACCAAATGTGTCTTTGACAGAAGTGGGATTAAGAGAAAGCCCACATTTGAATACTGTAACGTTCAAACATCTCACATAGATAGAAATTGATTTTCAGATGGTCTGAACGAAAACCAGGACTTTTAAGATCATAAGCACCACACTGAATTGGTAGCCAGTGATTATTTTTCTGCCAGGGAGCAATTCTTAGAAGCAATGATTCATGATTCTTCATGTTTAGTTTTTAATACAAAATTACGATTTTTGGATCTTAATTTTTGAATACAGGTAATAAATTCATCCATGTGTATTTGGATTACTAAAACTTTCATCTTTTTAGTAAATACTGTATGTGCACCAAAGACAAGATTTGGCTTGGATTGGTTTTCAGTACCTTGGAAAGAAGATTGTTTTTGGTCAATGCCAGCTCAGGAATGAGCTACTTTGGATTGAATCAAATCCATGGACTCATTTGTCCCTTTGGGTACAATGGTTCAAGGGCTATAACTCTTTTAAAATGTTGAGTGTAATAGTGGCCCTTCTATACTGACCATCAATGAAAAGCCAATTCGGTATCTGAAAGGCCAATTTGGCATTGCCCCCACATGGTGTCTTGTCAGGGAGTCCTTCAACTGCCTCGCAGTGGCAGAGTCCCTACTGGCCAACCATTCAACACTTATTTATTTATTTATTTATTTACTATTTTTATATCCTGCCCTTCTCACCCCGAAGGGGACTCAGAGCGGCTTACAAGTAGTCAATAATCCAATGCCGCATATACAGAAATATAATAAAATAAACATATATATTTTAAACCATAACATTATAAAGATCTAAGTATTAAAATCAATTAGTAAAACCACATAATCCAAAAACACTGCTGGACAGCCACTCTAGGAGTTTCTCCCCCTTATACACACACACACACACAACCTACCTAGTCTTTAGCACTCTAGCTGACATCTGAAAGCCACATCTCCCAAGAACAAATAGGTAGAGTTTCAAGACCAGAGACATCCATGACATGGGGGAGGGGCAGTGTGACAGGGGTCTGCCATCCCATGTTCCCAGGCCACCTGAGCCCAGGAATGCAGTATGGCTGTCAAGATAGCTGTGACACGTTTTGGTTAGGAACTAGCACAGCTGTCTTGACAGACCCTACGTTGTGTGGAAGCCCAAATTCTAGGTCAGGAATTAGGTTTTCCCCCAATTTAGTTTAACCTGAAGCAATACCATGGTATGACATCCTTGTCCTGGATTAATCCAGATCACTATGGAGCTAATCCAATTACACCCCAACCGATGTGTTGTCAGTGTAGAAGAGCCCTTGTTTAGAAGAGCCATTTTCTTGTGTAGTAACTCTGATTTAGTGGATTATGCATTCCAAACCCTATACAGATAGGATTTTGCTACGTGCACTGATGGAATGTCTTAAAAGTTTGGGATTAATCTTCTTTTGAGTTGGGGAGGATGCTTTTATATCTTCCCCTCCTTTTGAGGGAGTGATGTTAATTTGATGCTGTAAAATTAATAATAATATTTTGTTTCAGTCATGGAGTCATGAATAATGAATAATTATATTAACATTATGTTGATATTAACATTATGTTAATGTTTTGCTTTACTTTGTTTTTTCTGTATTATTCATTTTATTTATTTATTTATTCAGTTTTATATTCCGCTCCTCCCTGCAGGCTCGGGGCAGATCACAAACATACAATAAAAAACACAGAATGTAACAATGATAAAATAACGGAATTACAAATTCCTAAAACTCATGGACATAGGCATGAGCGAGCCTTTGCATTTTAGATTTGGCTAAAAGATTTAACTAAAAGCAAGCCTAAAAAGAGCGGTCTTGCATGCCCTCTGGAAAGGGACGAGCTCTGACATCGCACGAGTATGGTCCGGCAGTGAGTTCCATAGCACAGGGGCCGCAGCAGAGAAGGCTTGCTGTCTCGTAGTGGACAGATGGCAGGAGCGGATCGATGGAATGACCAGAAAATTGCGCTCTTCCGAGCGTAGTGATCTCGAGGGAACGTACGGGGTAGGCAGTCCCTCAGGTACACAGGCCCTAGACCGTGTAAGGCCTTAAAGGTAAGAACCAGCACCTTGAAGGCAATTCGGTACTCAATAGGAAGCCAGTGCAGTTGCCGTAGAATGGGAGTGATGTGGTCCCTCGCTGGTGCTCCCACCAGCAAGCGAGCAGCGGCATTCTGCACCAGCTTGAGTTTCCGGATTGTCGGCAAGGGAAGGCCAATGCAGAGGGCATTACAGTAGTCCAGCCTCGAGATGACCGTCGTTTGGATCATTGTGGCCAGGTCATCCCTGGACAGGTAGGGTGCCAGTCGCCTAGCCTGTTGAAGATGGAAGAACGATGTTTTGCTAACCATGGAGACCTGAGTCTCCATGGATAGCAAAGGGTCCAATTGGGCACCCAAGCTCTTTACCTTGTTCATCGCTTCCAATGATCTTGTGATTAAAAGTAAAAAGAGTCCTGATAAAGATTTTTTCCTCAATGGAACATCTAATTGTTAATCACAAAGCTAGTTCCTTGATACTTTTTGTATAGAGGTCTAAAAGAATTCTGGAGTGTATCTATTGCTCTGAAGCAATCTAGGGCTTTGGAAGCAGCTCATTTTGATGTGGATTTCTTTTTCATCTTAGATGAGTCCCACTCCCTTCCCGCCAACTCTCTCAAGCAGCATAGTTCCCCTAGGTTTGAGTATTTATCCAAAGTGAATGATTAAGCCTATAGTTTTGGAAGCATCAAGAAAAAGAAATGCACTGAAAACAAAGATAAAATATTCATAACCGAAAGCTTTTGCAGGCATGGTATATAAGGGCCCCATCCCTTTGAGGATTGTTAAAGACAATCTTAGTGGAAAGACAGTGAGGGAAATTATTTTGATGTGACCTCAAAAAATGCTGTACTGTATTTGCTTCTCGTTGCTTCTCATTTTATAGAAACCACAAACAATATGCAGTATTACGAATGTATTCCAAATTGCAGGCATTTAATCTGACTGTCTGCACAAAGTGCAGTCAGTGTTGGGATAGTTACTATACAAAAGAAAATATTTACAACAGTGGTTCTCCAACGTTTTAGCCCTGTGATCCACTTTATATTTAATGGCAGGTGTTGTCCTCCCCACTTACTATGCAGCTAAAATATTTTGTTTGTGAAGTGCTTTTTATTTGCACAATTATATATATCCATACTTTAACATTTTAATGAAATAACAACATTAACATTTTATTTAACTAAATTCAATAATGAACTCAACACAAAATACTATTGCAACTTCTCTTTGCATGATTTAAGACTGTTCAACTCACTCATGTTTATACATATCTGCCACTGCCTCACAGAAAATCAATGGCCAGATCTGCCACACATTTACTCAGAGCAAAACCCTAGAGTACCCAATGAAAATTATGCTACTGTAAACAGCACACTATAGGCCTCACCAGAAAAGCTTGGCAGAACACCCAATTTCACCTGCTTTGCTGAGAAAAGAGAGGGTCAGCGAGGCAAATCCATCACCCCACACACAGCTCCCTCTTGGCAATGCTTTCCCCACCACATGGGATAAGCATCACTCTCCTGCTAAGGCCCCATGCTGGCTCCATTAGAGCCAAGTTCTGGGGGAAGCATCCAATGATGCTTCCACCCCAGTTGGGAGGCAGGACCTCTGCCAGAAGTCACACAATGTCATGGGATGTCCAGTGTGATGCTCCGTCACCAAGACAGGGTGGAAGCAGCCTAGGACACTAAATTCCCTCCCCCTCCTCTTCTAGTACAGTCTGCCCTATTACTGCTATTCAGTATTGGTGGGGAGCAGAAGTGAGGAACTTGCTTCCTGGTAATTTATTTATTCATTCATTCATTTATGACATTTCTACCCCACCTTTCTCTAATCCAGAGGCTTGGAGAAAGACAGCTTTACAGGGGTGTCCTAATCCAGGGGTGTCCAAACTTTTTCAGTCAAGAGCCAGTTCACAGTCCCTCAGCCTGTTGGGTAGCCAGACTATAGTTTGAATTGGAAAAAAATGGACACATTCCTATGCACAATGTTGTGGCATTCCAGCCTAGCAGTGTGATGCCCCAGCCAGGGGGTGAGGGTCAGGCACCAGTAGTGCCTGTGGATCCGGGTCAGGATGGATGGCCAGAAGGGGACATTTCTGCAGATGGAGATTTATCTTGGGATAATGACTGGCTTCAGGGATATTACTCCGAGGAAGGGGTTAATGAGGATTCTATGGAAGTCAGTTTCGAAACAGCTAGCGAGGACTCACATAACCTTGACTCTCATGGGAACTGCTCTCCCTTGCCAGATGTGCCCCCGGAAATTAGGGAGGAAGAGTGTTCCAAGCAAGATAGGAGTCCACCTGGTGCCTCTAACGAGCTGGCGAATTTCGATAGAAAGGCCTCTATCAGATCTTCGAGAAAGGATTGGAATTTGTGTTGGGGGATTCAGTGGGCCCACAGAAAAAAGATGCTTATTAAGACTGATCCGGTCAAGATTGCTTTAGAGTTGAAGCTACATTTAGCTTGGATCATTCCTGTTTTGTTCTCCAGTGGCTGCAAGAGCTGGGTGCCTTGCTGAGCCACAGCTCATGTTTTGGACCATGTTCACGTTTTGCCTTGGTCTCCGAGTTCCTGTTACAGCCGCCGGAGCGGTTGCCTTGGTCTTGGATTTGCTTTCTATGGGATTTACTCCAGTTTAAAGACTTGATAAGTTTTATCCTTGGACTTACTTTTGCATTACCTTTTTACCTTTTGGACTATCTTTATTCTAAATAAAAGCCTTTTATCGAGCTCGCTTGTGCGTGTGGTCTAGGGGAGGTCCGTTCCAGGTCTGAGGTGCAACAAATGTAGTGCATATGTCTTATTTGTAGTGCAAAAAACAAAGAAAGAACAATACAATATATAAAATGAATTACAATTATAACCAACATAAATGTACCAGTCTTTCAATGATATGTGTGGGCCTGCTTTTGGCTGATGAGAGAGTCAAGTTAATTAGAATTGTTGTTGTTATGTGCCTTCAAGTCATTCCAGACAGTGGCATATACTGCCTCAGAGTCTGTTGGAGTCTCCTTTTTTTGGAGGCAGCATGACCATCTGTCAGGAGAACTTTGATTGTGTCAGGAGGGGCTTATAGTTGTTGCATGGCTCTCACCTTTTCTTCTCAAAGGAGCAAAGGGCAGCCTTTTTGGAAAACAGAGGGTGGTGATCTGGGATGAAGCCAGGGCAGAGAAAGAAGCGGGGAGGGAAGCCAGACAAGTGCTTAGCCTCCAAGGCCCACACTTCCTGGCCATTCAACAGCAGCAGCAAACACCTGGGGCAAGTAGGGCAATTGGGGAGTCTCCCTTTGCAAATAAAGAAAAAGTTGTGGGGAAAGCGAAAGAGATACAAGGGGCCACTGGCACGTGATGCCCGAGGCTGAGCCACCTGAGGAAAATGTGACACCTAATTGGGGTAAAGGGATGCAATAGGCTGCCATCTCTCTTTGTCTTTTCCCAAGGAACTTATCTTTTCTAGAGCCCTGATTCCCAAGAAGGGAGGAAGGAAAGAACCAAGAGAGGAAGGAGGTCAAGAAAGGGAGGGAAGAAGGAAGAAAGTCAAGGAAGGGAGAGAGGAAGGAAGAAAAGAAAGAAGCAAGTGAGGTGGGAGGGATGCCTGGAGAGAGCAGGCCGGGGGCAATTTGACTGGGGGCTGCAATTGGCCCCGAGCTGGACTTTGGACATGCCCGTCTTAGTCTCATCCATCAATTCCAACTAACATGGACAATTAACAGGAAAAACTGAGTTGAGCAATTTCTGGATGGCATCTTATTTCCCAGCACTGCTTTAAAGTAGCAACAATTGTCCTCCAGTTTTAGTATTACTCTACCAAATACAGAACTGTTATTTATTGATTTCTTATAAACTTTCAGAATGTTTGCACTTCTATTGCATCATTCCTTAACAATTTTTTATTTCTCTCTCTCATCCAAAATTTGATGTATTGCAGTATAACAAATTAATCTAACATATTGGATTGGTCTGGTTTTCTAATAAACGTACTGCTAGATTTAATTACCTTGGAAGAATATCAAAGCTGTTGCTGCTCAAGAAAGATATTGAAACCTGAAAATGCAAAGGAAAAATAAAGTATTTTATAGAAAAATGTTGATATATTTTTAGAAGTTCTAAAAAAGCTTTTGTTCCAATGATCTGAAATACTTATTCCACTTCTAGCCTCATGCATTTTACTTCATTTAACAGGGTTTTTTTGGATATGCTTATATTATGTTTTGCAACAGATGTTTCCCTCTGTGTTACCACAGTTTTTCCAGGGAATTCTCTTGATTCAGAAGCTTTCACTTTTTCTACTATATATAGGCATGCTATGGTATTCATCAAAACCCTTTATTGTATTTGTAAGGTTACAAACCTGTTTCTATGACAACAGATAATTACTAATCCTCATTTTTTCCTCTTTTCTTTATGCTTTGTTCTCATCAGGCTTTTCCCCCATGATGTAACACTTCAGACTATACTACCATACTGAAAAATAGCTATACTGCCATTGCAGTTGAACATAGTGATGCATATATATGACATAATAGTATGAATGTGTAATTTCTTCAATCACATTTGAGCTGCAAGTGGTTTGAAACTTCATCAATATCTTTTCAAAAATAACATGAATAATATGCAATATGTATATTGCTTGTTTAAACAGATCTTGATAACGTGGAAGGCATTGCGGTGGACTGGATTGGAAATAATCTATTTTGGACAAATGATGGCAACAGAAAAACAATTAATGTTGCCAGATTAGAGAAAGCATCTCAAAGTCGAAAGACTCTGTTAGAAGGAGACATGTCACATCCTCGAGGAATTGTTGTGGATCCTGTTAATGGGTATGAAAAAGTTTATTATTAAAATAACGTTTAATCTATTTTGGAAGTAAATGTAAGACTTCTGTGAGGTCTTGATATTAGACTAATTGATATGCATAAATTAGAGGAAATTGCATACAATTTAATTCAAAAATAAACAGGCCTTTCTTAGGTTTCGTAAGCCTTTTCTGTTAATGTATTAATACGTGTTTAGATATCGTTAGCCATGTTTAAGATTTCTTTGTCTGGCAACTTCCATGTTATACTTTCTGTGTTTGCAATGGTGCTTTGAAGCCAGAAGTAGCAGTCTTACAGTCTTAACCTGATTCAGAAATACAGAGCTTCCATTTGCTTTAGATATAGTGTAATGAACGCTGAGATTATCTGTAAGGATGACGCGCAGACAGCAATTCGATCCCACAAGATTTATTCCAGGTCTCATAACCTTTGAAGCCAGAATTGGCTTCCCCAGGAACAAACATAACTTATATACTAACCACACCCCCATCACCTGTCCATCATCTCAAAGACCAACCCCCCTGGCTTGCAATGCCCAACAGAGATTGCATCATATCCCCTTTGACCCAGTTTCACAATGTCCAGTGGATATTTCCTCATATCCTCCCTGAGTCAGCAATGTTCATGCCGGGGCTTCCCAGGTTGGTGTGGTGTGGCCCAAGGCTCCTTTCCAGCTCTGTGCGTCTTCAAGGCTACACCTGGCAGAGATTATGTTGCTGGAAGGGTATGAGATAAGAGCTCCAATAGCTCTTTTCGACAGACACTTACAGAATACCACTCTCCCTCCCCCCTGGGGGAAAAGAGGACTCAAAACGCTATTCTACTCTTATCATCTAAATTCTAACCCAGCATCCACCAAAGTCTCAACCAGCTCTATAACTCACAAGGCGAAGGGAGCTCTCACCTTAGCCTTACTCCAGTTGAACACACACTGGGACAAAGCTACTTCATACACCAAACTTGAACTCCTACACACTCAGATATTCCTCTATTCACAAACGCTTAGCTTGTTCAAGGCCAATTTCTATCTTCAGCTACCACCTAAAACTAAACAACCTCCACTGCCATAGCAGGAGGTACTAACCCGCAAACTATAATTCCCATGTAACTACTGACCACTACAAATCCTAACAATACATTGCGCAAGGACAAATCAACTGCGCATCCTTAAGGTATAAATCAAAACCACACAATCAAACTTCCAAACCCCATAACTCCCAAAACCTTCCACTGCAAAAGCAGGAGGTACCAGGTACAACACTACACAACCATATCTATCCTATTAGACTATACATAAATTCCAATTCAACAACAAACTGCCCCCTGGAACGCAGGTATGAGCATCTGCGTCCAGGTATCCTGCACACATCCACTCCTGAACCCATACAATCCTCAACCAACTCTCTCCTGGCAGACTCAACAGGAGATAACATCATTCCCTACTAAACTAGCCCTGAAGCTAATCCTCTAACCAAGTCATTCCATGTGGGAACATAAAGCGATCTGCATCCACACAACTCTACTAGCTACAACCAATTTAAACTATCTCCCCGCAAACCAGGAGACCCCAACAAACTACAACCCCTACAAACTGCACAGGACCAATTCAACTGTGTCAAGCAACCATACAAAAGAAACCCACTATCCTTGCCACCTTGGCAAAAGGCACTTGGGAAACCTACAATCCCCTCTACTGCAATGGCAGGAGGTACCACCCAAACCACAATCTTCTATACAATCGAATACAAAATGAACCACTATCCTTGCCACCTTGGCAAAAGGCACTTGGGAAACTACAATCCCCTCTACTGCAATGGCAGGAGGTACCACCCAAACTATAATCTTCTATACAATCAAATACAAAACAAATGAACACCAAACTTTCCTCCAGACTATACCCAGCAGGCAGTAACAAAGGCTACCAATTACCCTGTAACCTAACCCCTCTGAAGTCAAGAGACAAACTATCCTTGCCACCTTGGCAAAAGGCACTTGGGAAAACTACAATCCCCTCTACCAATCTACCCCTCTTGGCACTCAGCCACGAGGCACAAGAAAACTATAAATCACCAACACCCCAGCATCCCATGACGCAGGAACAAAACACCTATATCAAATTACACACACCATCAAAGCTAAACCTAATATGCTCTAATTCCAATCTGGGGAACAACAATTACAACAAAACCTGACCTCCTGGCAAACTCAACAGGAGACCACACCTCAACTTAACCAATTCTAATGCCAAAATAACCTTCCTGCCGCAATTAGCACCTACCAACTTTAAGGCTACATTGCTCCGCAGGCACCAACAAAGACTGTACCTATTCTTTCAAGTACAGAGGAGGACAAACTATAAACAATCCAGCCCTCCTTCCTCCTCAACAAGAAGCTCTTACTAAACTATAATTCATCACACAGTAAACAGCATCCACATGCCCCCTAAAGCTATCACACCATCCTATAACCCCTTGATCCATGAACAAACTAATACATCTCCTCACATGGCAAGAGGAACCTGGAAAACTATAACTTTCAATTCCACCTAACACTAGAGAAAAGAAAGTACTCCTCAATAAGCACATGAAACAAAACTCTTCTCTCAATCCTCTGCTAAAGGACAAAAGCCTGAGCAAAACACCTCTTTGAAAAACAAAACTCTTTAACACCCCTCTAAACATAATAAAGCATACACTTACAAAGATTCATTATTTAAACAGTGAAACTCCAATGCACATTTCTAAACATCCTTGCAACACATGTATCTAACCTAAACCCCAGTTCTTGAATGCATATTGGAAACATCTTATATACATGAAAATAACCATATTAAACCCCCAAACTGCATAAGACACATGAATATCCCTTCAATAAGCATCAACTTATACATTTCTAAAATCCCTCAATGTGCAAACCTTAAAGGTCCCATACAAATATTAATTTAGCACATGATGTTAAACATTTCAATGTCATACAATCCAGTCATGATTCCAGCACATACAATTCTGACCCAACTGCAGGTTACATTTACAGTCCCTTAGGTTACATCTGATTCCCAAAACACCTTCTCTCCCCAATAAAATATCATCAGGCAGGGCATATACATTTCTCTCTCCATGCCAACCCCCAAGTTCAAACCCAACTCGGCTATTACCAAAACGCCGAAATATAGTTCAATTGCTGGAAGGCCCAAGTTCAGCATGTTGCCAAGTCTGCTCCTCAACTCAGCAAGGGCACGCTCCCACAGTTCAGCCATCTTCTTTGCCCAAATTTCAGTCCTTGGCACTCTGATTAAACCTTTTTCAAAGATTCCCATCAACCACCCGAGTGACATAATTTGTTTGGTCCTAAAAGGACCCTTCTGGAATAGTACTGCCATTTCTGGAACAACTTCTCCTCCTGAACTCAGGACCTTACTGCACTGGAAACCTTCGTTCAGGACAGGATCAACCAACACTATCTCAGCAGGTGAAACCTCCCAACTGCACTCCAAAATGAAGACATCTCTTCCTTCTGTTTCCATCGGCACGGCCGGCTCCTTCTCTTCAGGGAGCTCACAAACTTGATGGGAATTCCCACTCACGTCTTCTCGGCATAAGCACCACAAAGGAAGGGATCGAAGGAAGGGATCAAACTTCTCCGGCTGAGAAACCTTCCACACACTTTCCAATCCGAGCAACATTCCAGCCTTATCTCTCTGCAACTTCGGCTCCATAGCAACCTTGGCAGGCTTATCGGGTCTTCCTTCTGGCAAAGGCTGGGCCTCTCCCTGAAGCACGGCTGGCTCTTTTGGAATATATTCTTCACAAAGAGAAACCTTCCACACACTTTCCAATCCGAGAAACATTCCAGCCTTATCTCTCTGCAACTTCGGCTCCATAGCAACCTGGGCAGGCTTATCGGGTCTTCCTTCTGGCAAAGGCTGGGCCTCTCCCTGAAGCACGGCTGGCTCTTTTGAAATATATTCTTCACAAAGGGGCCCCCCTTCCTCCCCTTCGGAGAACACACAAACCATCTGGCTTTCTTTCGCAGCAATCTTATCTTCCATGCCCAGATATAGTAACATTGCAGTCCAGGCAATTGAAATCCCCACACTTTGAATCAAAGCATCTGCCGACAGCAAACTAGGGGATAAACTCTCCAGCCCCATTTTTTCAGGACACTGTTCAACTGCTTCAGCCATCCACTCGGCGGTTGCCGGTAAAACAGCCTCTGCGGCCATAACAGGCCCACTTCTTATCCCTTCACGGCCAGCTGGGACATCAAAAGACCGGCATTCCCCTGCCGCTTCTTTCCCAGGAAGCTCGTTCTCCAAGACCACCGACTGAGCCTCTCTCTCCAAAGCACCGGTGTCTTCTTCCAAAGCGTCCGCAAAACGCCCCTCATCTTCGGCTGGGAGACACGACATCATTCTCTCAAACTGGCGAGCTTTCTCCTCCAAAGCCCCCATTCTCCTTAGAAGTATACTCACTTCATGCCGTCCATCATAAAAGGCTTCCTTTAATTCTTGCCACTCCTGGACTAACTCGTCCCATACGGAAGACTGGGCTCTCCCCTGCCCAGCCTCTTCAGCCTCCAAGCTGCACCTCATCACCTCTACTCCTGATGGTGATTCAGGTCTCGTGGCCTCGTTGCCACACTCCGCCAGGTCCACCTGAGCTGGGGCACTCTTCCCCACAGCTTCTCTGGTCCTGCTCCACTTCGCTGGGTCCACCTGAGCTGGGGCACTCTTCCCCGCAGCTTCTCTGGTCCCGCGCACAACTGGATCCACCTGAGCTGGCGTGTCCTTCCGCACACCTTCTCTGGTTCCTCCGGCCATCATCCGGACATCCATCTGAATAGGGCCTCGCTGCCCCCTTCCCTTGGATTCATAGCCCACCTGAACAGACTTCTTGCAGTCTCCTTCTCCATCTTGGGCATTTCTCACATCACTCTCCTTCCAGGAAGGCTGGGACTTCTTGGGCCTTTTCCTCGTCCCCTCCTTCTCACACGGTCCGCAGAATTTGTAGGCAGTCATCTCAGAAGCCTCCACCTCTCCTCCTAAGGAAGGTATGCTCCATGCACCCATCTTCCAAATCCAAACGGGGAGTACTCCTACTTTCCCGGTACCGTCTTCATCCGCATCCTCCCAGAACTCCTCGGGACTCACCCATTCCTCTTCTGTAAAGGGTTTCAACCTTGCGGATGGCATCTCAAAATAAGACAAGCCCTCTGCAGATTTCTCCACGATAGGCTTATAGAATTCTGGCTTTCTGTAATGAATGCTGAGATTATCTGTAAGGATGACGCGCAGACAGCAATTCGATCCCACAAGATTTATTCCAGGTCTCATAACCTTTGAAGCCAGAATTGGCTTCCCCAGGAACAAACATAACTTATATACTAACCACACCCCCATCACCTGTCCATCATCTCAAAGACCAACCCCCCTGGCTTGCAATGCCCAACAGAGATTGCATCATATCCCCTTTGACCCAGTTTCACAATGTCCAGTGGATATTTCCTCATATCCTCCCTGAGTCAGCAATGTTCATGCCGGGGCTTCTCAGGTTGGTGTGGTGTGACACTTACATATAGCATTGGTATTAACTTTTTTAAAGTTTCCAATAATGTCCATAGAACACTGCCAACAGGGCAATTAATCAGTCAGTGGACATCATACTTTGAAACTGCAAAAAGGCTGAGTTTTATTTAGCCATTGGATGTCTTCACACAAGGCCAATTTCAGCAGCAACTCCAATTCCACTGTAGCTTTGTTGCAGAGCCTGCTGGCTCCCATTACACACTGGAGTACATCCGGGGCAAATCCGTGGGAAAACTGCTGCGGAACCAGAGTCACTGCTGAAAAAATACAGCAGTAGCAACATAAGAGACTTCTTGTAGTTGCATTGCCCTCTAAGAAGCAATCCCGATGGTGGATTCTTTCCCCCATGTGAAATGGTGGGGGGGGGGGAGCCAGGATGGTGTGGGGCATGGGGCAACAGGTTCCCATGCCTCTGGACGTGTACTGTCAGAATCACCATGATCCCCGGCGATTCTAGTGGCATGTCTGAAGAGGTCCATAGATTTACTATTTTTTGCATCAGCATGAGCTGACTTTGCCAGATTAGTTGCTGTCTTAATGCAATTTCTAAAATTAGAACGCAGTGTTATACATTATAAAGGGAGCTAACATACACTGAAAAATTCAACCAAAGTGAATATCATTCAAATTTATATTCCAGTGATGAGAGTGCACCCTAAGCAGAAGGCAAAGCAGTGTATACTCCCATTGAGATTTAGAGAAGAGACAATTTTGATGGTTCTTTTAGTCTTTGGCATCCCATTTGCCCCTTGAAAGAGTGGACTTGTGTGGGCAGTAGAACTGGGGGGTGCAAGGGAGAAATGGCATTAGAAAAACCCCTAAATCTTTCCAAAGTGTATTAATCCCTCTATTGCAGTAATTTCCAGTGTTTGCTCCTCCAGGCGTTTCGGACTTCAATTCGCAGAAATCCCAGCCAGTTTACCAGCTGTTAGGGATTGTAGGAGCTGAAGTCCAAACCATCTGGAGGATCAAAGGTTGGGAACCATTGCTCTGTTGGCTCAGATGCTGTCTGAGTATGAAAAGAGAGTGTCTGTTCATTGATAGCAAAGACGTCATACAGCTCTATATACTTAGCATATATTCCCATGTATAAGTCGGTCTCATGTATTAGTCAAGGATGCGTTTTAGAACCAAAATTATAGATTTTGATTTAACTCATATGATGTTGTGATAAAAAGTGTAAATGAGATCACTGCTTCCTTTATGTTCCCCAGTATGGACTAAGTTCTTACCTTAAAGAAGGGGCTGGTTCCTTTTTTTGATAAATATTAAGGTACAGTATTCACACTGACCTGTGCATAAAGCCGATCTAGGTTTCTTTGGGTTGCTGTTTTGACTAAAAGTTCTAAACTTTTACATAAGCATATAGGGTAGTTGGAAAAATCTTTTTATAAACTGGCTTCTTAACTTCTTGGGTATTTGATGGCAGAGAAGTGTAAGACAGGCTAAAACTACATTATCAGCCTGATCATCACAAAATACATTTCCATGTGCATCTCAAAAAAAAGCCGATTGAAAAAGATAATCTTATAAGAGTGAAATCCATTTCTAAAGCTCCAAATAAAGAAAAGCTCATTTAAAACAAAGCTGGCTTGGAATCAGTTTTGAAAAAAATAAACTACTATGACTAATGATGACAGTAAAAGTGAAACCCCCAGTTTGCAAAGGTATTACTTTGTTGCTCTTGTGCAGAACCACAATCTGGTCATTATTCATGCAAATGTCTGTAACTTCACAATGACAAACATACATACAAAGCCAGTTGGGCTTCATGGCCATTATTCCTCTCCAAAGAATAATACAGACAATTTTATGGCAGCAGAAGAACAGCACAGGACTTGTATACACCTAGAGAGTAAATATACCCTGAGGAAATCAAGTAAACCTGCATCCCACAGTGTGAAAGTAACTGATTTCCCCCCACAAAGTGGTATTATTATAGTTTTTAGAAGCCAACAAATGATTGATATATTGAAGCTATAATGTTTATGCTAATTAGAAACAGAGCTTAGTAAAGATGCTTTTAACTTAATTTTATTTCTTGAAAATTAGGGAGGCTGAAGGATTTATCACTTCAAGTTATTGGGGAAATAACAGTTTTTGTCAGTCATTGCTTCATGTCAAAATATTAGGCAGTCTGCACACCAGAGCTCCTCTTTGATGCAAGATCTTGCCAATGTGCAATTTAGAATACTGCATGGTACAAAGTTTTCCAAGGTTGCAAACAGGAATTCATGTCATAAAACATCCCATAGTTTAAAAAAGTTCCTTATTTCCTATCGTGGATCAAAAAAGAAGGCAAAAACTGACTTAAAACTCACTATTCTCTATGTCAAAAAATAGCAACTCATGTTAAAAATAAAACATTACTATTCAAAACCTCATTATTCAAAACTCTAATTAATTAAAATGACACATTATTTGTTATGTGTTATTCCAGTCTCTGTTTAAACTCTTGCTTGCTCTGCTTTGGCTGGAATAAAAGTGAGTTTGCAGCACAAGAGACAGTAGTGAGTAATGATTGTAGACTCAAATAACAGTTCATTTCAGGATCAATATATCACAATGTCAGGTGAATATACCAGTTTTAATGGAGCTATAGTGATGTTCTTGTATTTTAAGAAAAGAAAAGGCTTTCAGACTGAACTTTCCATGTCATCCATTATTCAGATTTAGCCCATTCATTTTTTCACTTTAAATTATATCACATATTGTACTTTATTGGCTTATGACTGAATAAACACAAACACGTTTGAAAAACGTATACTTGTAGCTACTCATGCAGGTCCTTGCCACACTTGCCACTTTCACATTATGGTTGGGCAAACATAGGCCAGTCCTCTGGAAGCCAAAATTGATTTAAACCAAACTGTAGTGATATGTGCTGTTCCAGTGTCTAATTATTGCTGGTAATTGTGTTTGCAAAATGTTCCCTTGATTAGCTATAATCTGCATAATTGTGGTATATGCTAGACATTATGATTTGAAAAGAAGTTTCATACAACATAATGTACATATTCATGTATAGCCTAAAATTACTGACCCACTCCACTCTTTTCATCATAGTGCTGCTTCTGTCCTCTCTGAATGTCTAGGTGGGAAATTGGTGGCAGGTGACTCCCTGGGGAAATGGTGGCATTCTCTCTATTTAATTACCCTTCACTTATTTATAGGTCATATTTTTAAAAAATCCACAGTTTGGGGTCAAAAAAACTATCCTTCAATTTATGCATGAGATTGAATTATACATTAGTATATAAGGTAATTAAAATAAAGTGGAATTTTCCTAGTAAACCACAAATGATCTGAGCCGTCCTAAATCTGAATCATCCACATTTTTTGTTTTAGAAATATACATTTGTTTTAACATTATTTTAGTAGGCAAGAAGGATAATTACTGCTATATAATTGTCACGCTACAGAATAATAGCCTTGAGATGTTTTAATTAATTCCAGATGTGATCTTTAGTGCCACTTACACTCAGCCTGGTTTGGGATGTGACAGGTGGTAGCTGCAGAACAGAGAATACTATTTTAAGTAATGGCCTTTTAACAAGTCAAATAAATGTTTGCAAGTGCTATTGATTCATTGTACTGTGGAGAAGAGTACAGAGTACATTGATCTGGTTATTTACTTCAGTTCTAGGCAGCTGACATAAAGATTTCACTAAAGGCACTTTCAGATAAATACTAGCTATTCCTGAAGCCACATTCTTTTGCTTGCATAGTGCTGGCTCCATGAGCTAGAGACAATGGTCATCCTTCCAGTAATATTCCCAGTAGCCCCACTCAAAGCCTCAAAGGCAAAGTCTAGGTGAGAGTGTGTGTGTGTGTGTAGTGGGGGAAATCTGGGGGCCCCTAATGAATAGAGACAGTTTGGGGCAATGGGGAGATGCTGCCTTGCAGCCTCTTCCCCCTGTTATGTGATGATGTGCTTGCCACATGTATTGTCGAAGGCTTTCATGGCTGGAATCACTGCATTGTTGTAGGGGGTTTTTCTGGGCTATATGGCCTCAGGATGCTTGCCATAGATGCAGGTGAAACATCAGGAGAGAATGCCTCATTGTCATATAGCCTTTAAAAAACCTACAACAACACACTGCTTGCCTCTTTCTTTTGGTGTGATCCACCCATCCGCCCCATGAGGTCAGTGTGAGTGAAACTGGTAAGATTTTCCCCCCTCAAGAATTTGACTTTCCCCCCCCAACCTATCCTGTATTGTCTCTGTTGGATTGTAGCAATTTATTTACTTAGTTACCACATTTATATCCCACCCTTCTCACCCTGAAGGGGACTCAGGGCAGCTCACAACAGAGGCACAATTTGATGCCTTGAGTACATAAAAAATAAAACCACATATACATTATAATCTTTAAAATTGATTGAAAAAATTGCTTAAAATCTCATAGTCCAGAAACATAAGCCAGGATTCATTCCAATTGTCCTTTGTTTGCAGTGTTCATTATTTCACTGAGACATCGTTGTTGCACTAGAAGTCGCTATGCAAATGTTTGGTCCCACAAACACGATTTAACTTTCCTCCTGAAGACATTCAGTGGTTTGTTTAAATAATTTGTCACTGGCACGTTAAAATTTTTAAAGTAGATTTGGTAAGTACCATGGTCGTAACAAACAGCGGGCTGAGAACACAGTTCAAACAAAGGTCAAAGAAGCCTCACAAAGTTTAAAGAACAATTCAAGCATCAATGTATTATCAAAATAAGTTTTGAAGCCTTACAATACCGTGATATGCACACCCAAATATAAATCAGTCCAAGCGGGAAAAGTTCAAACAAACTGCTGCAAGTCTGTGGAAGCTCCGTATATTATAAGTCTTTGGTAAATAATAATAATAATCCACAGGAATGTTCCAAATTACCAAAAATTATAATCCAAACGGATACAGCATGGAAGAGGATTGCAAAGTAGCTGGTAGAATCCCAAGTTTGTAGAATCCTAAGCGTTCCTCGCTAGGAACTGGGCGGTGTGGGAGGCAAGCAGCAACTGTAGTAAAAGCGTCGTAAATTTGGCGAATGCTACGAAAGTTGCAGTATCGACGCTTTTACTACAGTTGCTGCTTGCCTCCCGGCGCATGAAATGCAGCACACACCAAGAAAATTACCAGCATTTTCTGAAGCACTGATTTGATACCTCATGTAAAGTGAGACATTTCATATGGCTGCCTGTAGATAAATTATTAGCCCTATCAGTTGTGTGTGTGTCTGTGAGAGAAAGAGAGAGGGAGAGTTTGCGAGAGAATGGCTTTCCTGATCCTAGGAATATAGGAAAAGCCAAACTGCAACAGACATAGGGCTGAGAGACATACATTTTTCCTATAAGCAAATCAATCATTTTCACATTTTCTTATTGATCTACAAAATTATACAGCAAGATCTCACATACTGTGCTAGTCATGTAGGCTATGTATGAATATCTCAAATCTAAAGACAAGACTTCATATTTTTGTGGACTGTTATCCATGGAAATGTTTTTCAGCAGTCTCACCTGAATGTTTTTCAGGAGAGAGTGTTATATGACAGCTGTTCATCAGTGGAACTCTCTGCCGAAGAGTGTGGTGGAAGCTCCTTCCTTGGAAGCTTTTATACAGAGACTGCATGGCTATCTGTCAGGAGTACTCTGATTGTGCTTTTCTTGCATGACAGGGGGTTGGACTAGATGGCTCATGTGGAGTCTTCCAACTCTGTTATTCTATGATAAGAACACTATCTCAGAGAAGAGATTAAAAATGTCCAAAATCTCTTCATCTGTTATAGACAAAATTCTTCATGAAAACCAGGGATAATCCAGGATGGATAACACTCCAAATAGTCAGTGGGAAACTGCTTGTATGTTGATGACATGAACAAGTGAGCTGAGGAACAGCAGTATCAAGCAAATTGTTTTCACTCCTTAATGTTACTTTTGTAATTCCCAGGGTGAATCAAAAGCTAGGAAAAGTAGAACACAGCAAATGACTGAGTGTGAATTTATGGATCATATCTGATGAAGTACTACTGCTAAAGCTAATGGAACAATGACATACTTGAATTCACATTCTGTAGAAGTAAATGCTATACTGATTGCCCAAATATAATTATTCAAAATAAGACTAATTCTTAATAGTTCAGAAGTTCCCAAAAAAAAAAAACCCCTCAATTTTCTCCCTTAGTGGAGGGTCTTGATAAATATTTGATAATTATATCTGAGATTACTTGTTACAATGGAGATTAAAACCTAAACAATTGGAATTTACCCAGAAATGCATTTTAAAACTAGGGTGTTAAATTACCAAGGATAAGCATTTGCTCTCTAGTATATCATTTGAGATAAATTTCATCAAAATATCCACATTCTGAAAGGACATAAGGCACATCTTTACATATAATTTACAAACCAAAGATGCTTAACATGGCCTTTTGTTAAGCCAAGTTGCAGGTTACTCTAAATTCTTTATCAGCATCCGAAGTAAAACACAACTTTGGGCCCAGGGTTATAGGATGGCACCCACCATCCCCTCCCATTCTTGTTCTGGCAGTGATCAATGGGTATATCATGGGTCATTTCAGTAATTGTTGCCTGAAGTGATGCCTTCTGGAATGATGAGGGAATTGGGGGAAGGAGGGGGAAATGAGGCATGATTCCTCTTTTTCCTTTCCTGCTTCCATGCCGCTCTGGTATCTCAGCCAACATTATTCCAAGCAACAAGTGACCAGCACAATCCATGTTGCTTCTGCTGGCAGCTGTGATGAAGACAATGGATGGGGATTGTTGTCTGGTGGTCATGAATTCAGTTCAGCACCACTGGATGGTCAGGACTTCTGCCCACCTCCACAGCAACTGGGTGGTGGATGCAGTCTAAACCGTACCAGGGCAAATTTGGCTTTCATTGCTCTGGATTGCTCCTAGGATATGTGATCCATGTATAACAGTCTCTGAACAAGGAGAAATAATGCACACACTTGTAGAGATATGTTCTGAAGATGTCACATGACAGAAGTATATGAGATTATCTCAGTGGGATGTGAGACAGATAACAATTGACAGATGATAAATAAAAAGATATAAACATAGATAGATGTTAGATAAATGGCCGAGAAATACTGTTTTTGGTAAAAGGAAAGATTATTTTTAATCATTTCTTCAGACATTTGCACACTAGCAAGTACATTTTGGTTAGGATACAGCAATTGCTTACTTTCAGTAGTAGAAATCTATTAAGCGTAATAGACTTTCATTTATCTAGATACAAAAGCAGGTTGCATAAAGCCTTTGTTTCATAAAATCCTAATTGTACGTTGAGTTTTGTTTTACTGCATTTATTACTTCACCTATTAGGTGTCTTAAGTAAACTAACTTTATTGTGGTTAGGACACATAGAAGATGAACTCATGTTCTTTACTGATACATTTTGCTGAATTCAGATATGTTGCTATGTGATATTTTTTGGAACAGTGTTTCAGTCATATTTTAAAGCCTGAATTATGTAGTAGAAGAACCAAATTGTTTCCTTTTTGTTCTTTTGTAGATGGATATATTGAACAAACTGGGAAGAAGATCAAATAGATGATAGTATTTTGAGGGTTTCAGGTCAAACTTAAAGCAGAGTTAGGAATAGAGGAACAATTTTCCACCTTTATTTTCTATGCCCCAAATTGCCTCAGGATTCCTACCCCATGCTGTTTCAAATATATATTTTTCTTTGCTCACATATATTTTGTAAATACAATATGACATGCAGAGGTAGGGTTTGCAATTGAAAATAATTGGCAAGCAAAGAGTTGAACATCTCTTCTCTCTGCTTTTCACATTTGTTTTCCCTCTTCCCATGATACTTTGGCATGGTATCATAGCAACTGTTACAGACATTAGCATATGACATGGATGTGCCCTGGTTTGACAGTATCATTAGGTTTAAATTGACAAAAATGTGATTACTTATTTGAAAGCAATGGTGGCTCTTATAACAAATGCAGAATTGTATACTTTAATTGCAGATTTTTGCATTATCGAGCAACCAAGATAGAAGGATGCGTACTGATGCCAAACATTAATTTGTTAACCAAATCTAAACAGATATTTCAATGTTACACGTAGTGATGTATTATGTTCATTACATGTCTATCATTTAAGATAGTAAGTAATTTATTCATCACTTCGAAACAAGAAATAAGCAACACACAGAATCTGAATTGTATATAGAGTTGAAAAGTTACTTTTTTCTTCAAACTGTTTTCAATAGAAGGCTACATTAAAATTCCCCAATTGCACAATTTCCAGCTTTGTGATAAAGTGGATCCCCCAGCTCTTAGAAACACATTAAAACATATTCCAAAATTATAATAACACACTCTGATTAGTTTGTAATGGTTCATTAACAGAAGTGTGACTTTTCATATGTAACAATTGATTTCAATCGCATAATTCAGTGCATTGTCTGTGCTTAAGTAGCACTCAAGTCATATAGCAGAATTGACTATCCTCTCCATGTTACTTGTGACTTTATCACACACAATAAAATCATTATTTTTACACATTTAAAATTGGTATTCCACAAGTTGTTAAATTTCAACAAAAACATACTGTTTCCTCTCCCCTATGCTGTTCTACCCCTGTCCAATCCCTTCCCCTCTTTCCCTCTATGGGTGTATTCCCCCCACCCCACCCCCCTACCCTCTGTCTTTTTTTATGCTGGACCCTCTTGTTTTCTGTTTCGTGTTTGTTTTTAAACATTGCAAAAACTTTCAATAAAGAATCATTTAAAAAAATTGGTATCCCATGGAGCCCATCACTTGGCACAAACTTCATTGGCTATTGACTTATTTTTCAATTCCCTGCATAGAGACATGTAAAAAAATGGCCAATTTTAACATGTGATGGTAATCCCCCCCCCCTTGACTGTTAACAAAATGATGACATTATCATGGTGGGAGGAGCTAAGGTTGGTAATATAGAATCCTTTCTTCCACCATTACCTTTAGACTGGAGGAGGTAATCTATATCTTTTTTAACAATGGTTACTGGTCCTTCAGGTGGTGTGGCTCCCATTGAAATAAGTGTTTTAAAAGAGTACCTTAACTCAGCTTCATTGGAAGGGTATTGAGGGCAAATAATCCCCCCCCCCCCAAAGTGGTGTTTTAAGGCTGATGCCTTAACTCTGCTGTCACTGGAAGATTTTGAAGGCAAACGAGCCCAGAAAAGTGGTTCTTTAGACTGATGCTTTAACTCAGCTCTAGTTGAAGGTTTTTGAGGAGAAACAACGGGGAGAAGACATAAGTCTCCCATGTGATGGCAAATGAAACAGATACATTTTAAAGAAAGCAGAGAGAAGGATTAGGTATGATGGGGGTAGGAAAATCTTCCATTTAATTTCAAAACGGGGTGTGGCAAAGCTTAAGGGAAAACCAACAATTTACTTCATTTACTTATTCTGTGAGATAAAGTCCCTATTCCTTTTAGTAAGAAAACACTAGAAATGTCATCTTTCATATAAATGAGCATTTTAAGGCTTGAATTATGTAGTATAAAAATAAATGATTTTTATTCTTTTTTGTAGATTGATGTATTGGACAGACTGGGAAGAAGATAAAATAGATCATAGTGTGGGAAGAATTGAAAAAGCATGGATGAATGGCTACAATCGACAGATTTTTGTGACATCAAAGATGTTGTGGCCAAATGGATTAACACTGGACTATCAAAACAATATATTATATTGGTGTGATGCCTATTATGATCACATAGAAAAAATATTTTTGAATGGAACTGACAGGAAGGTAATTATTTTTTATCCAATGCTGCTCACATTTTTACCTCTGACTGAATCAGATTTCTACTTTGAATCCATCTCTCCATATTTCCTTTTAAAGCAGTCTTGTTGATTAGATATTTGACACAAGAAGCACTAAGATATCTTAGTGGTCACTCTGCTGTGGTCCAGAATTCATTTGTTTACATCATAGGACAACTCGGGATGGAAATCTTTGCTTATTCTGTTATTATGTGCAATTTTTTTTATTAAAAAAATCCAGTTTTCTAGCTACTGGGAAAGATCATGATGATTGCCATTGACTTTTCTTCGTCTGTTTTTTTCTCATTTTCATACTTTGGGGGGGGGTAGGGTATTTTTGAGAGCAAAAGGTAATGGTATGTGCAGAAAGCTATTTTGTTCTTCCCGATAATGATTGAAAAGATTTATTTTTGGTGTGATACAGAGATTAAAATGTGGTATTTGGTATCTCTCTTCCCCCAACCCCCCAGAATAATTTGAATGAGCATCTTATTATTGGGGGAAAGAACATTTAAAATATTTATTTTTATATTCCGAGTAATAACACGAAGGGCCATTCATTTGTTGAATCATGAGCTTGAGTATGACTAATACAATTTGGTTCCAAGATTGTATAAGGATTAGAGCTTTCTTTTTTTTTAAATGATCTATATTGAGTTTTTACAGGTTTATATAAGACATTGGGAGAAGGGGAAGGATAGGGAAGGAAGGGGGTAGGGCAGTGAGGGTAAGGAAAAAGACACAACAGATAAATACATACATATCTTCCAGTTCGGGTATTCGGAGACATATCCTTACTTGAGTTATATTTTCAGTTACTAAGTAAGTACTATCACCTATCGAGCTTCCAACTGTCTGCTTTTACCTACAGCTTCTCATTTCTTCCAGGTATCGTCGCACTGGATTAGAGCTTTCTAGGACCATTGTCCTAAGTAATCAGTGAATTGATTTGTATATATCATACTAGTTACACTAGGTTTACACAAAACTAACCTGACCTAAATCCAATTGTTTCAAATTCTAATAGACCTATCAGATCAATGTTCTTTATATAAGTGCTGGTTCACAGAGTTTCCATTGATCTACTGAGTTATTCCAGGTTGAAGTTATAGTTGGATCAAGGCCAATAACTACTTTTGCAGAAATGAGTCAAAAACTGGTATGTGCACTATACTGGAGTAAAAGAATAGTTGTGCACATGCTTGGACTTCCTTAAGGACTGCATCAGTGCCTTACATATTGCGCTCAATGCAAACAGTCTTCACTCATATTATTGACTTTTTTACAATGGTTTCAGCTAAAAATATTGATTTTTTTTCTCAAGCATAAACTGCTCTAGGATTTTACAGAAGTGGTTACTGTAGTATCATCATCAGATGGCCCCATATTGAGAAAAAGGGGCTGAGGAATTGTACTGTTAAAGAAAAGATACTGAAGAACAGAGTAATTATCTCAGCTAAATCTCTAGTAAGATGAAATCAGCAGAACAGAGAAGAGAGATTTTATCCCCATATTTTGGATTTTTTCATATTAAAACAAACACTGTGATTATTTGTCCTCCTTTGATCAAATTCCCTCCAGTTTCTGGATTATTTTGGAGCAGGGATTAGATTTGTGTTTGTGTGTTGGGGGGAATCTGGCAGATGCATGTAGAATTTCCCCAATCCTCCCCTTGATATTCCTTTTAAAATCTCTGACAGAGAAGTAAAGATACTATTTTTGCAGTAACTGGGAACTTTGTTTGATCCCCCTGTTTGCAATTGGAAGGAAAAATATGAAATCTCCTATGACCCTTTGGTCATCTGCCCAAAGCCATATAATTGTATCTTAAATAAACTTGAATGATTTCTTTCACAAAGTCATTCGACTTTTCACAATACCACCTCAAGGTATATCTAGAAATGAGAAAGAATATTGGAATGTCCAAGAATATTGGATTGTCCAAGAATCATTTGCATCATTTGATCTGGGAATGTCATGTCTTGGTACTTTAAAGTTTGAAACTATATTGCTTTACATATGGACAAATATTGTCACCATTCTGCTACCCTCTTTTAATTTATGGTTTAATCTGAAGACTTGTTATTCAATACTATGATAGCACCCATTGAATCGTATCCTACCTGAATATATGTTTATCAGTGTACCATTGGTTCAATGTGTCTGCTTTAGTTGCAATGAATTGGATTTGGATTAAAGTGTTTAATGATGTGTGAATTTTCAGCAACAATTTAACTAATGTCAATTAATTGCAGGTGGTCTACAGTGGAAAAGAACTGAACCATCCATTTGGACTGTCACACTACAAGAATTATATTTTTTGGACAGATTATATAAATGGCTCTATTTTCCAACTGGATTTGATAGCTAGTAATGTCACACTTCTAAGAAGTGAGAGATCACCTCTGTTTGGGCTGCAGATTTATGATTCACAGAAGCAGCAAGGTATTGGAAAGTGTATTTTCTGCATTCACACCAGGCATTGTTTAACATTAGTTACAAAAAGGATAATTTGTTTTCCATTGCCTCCACCTTTGCAAGATGCCTACTGTGTAAGCCCCAATACAAAACAGATAAAGAACCAAAGTATCAAATCAAAGACGCTATGAAGTAAATGTAGAAAAGCTGCTTATTTCAATTGAAATAATATACTTTCAGTATACATAAATTGCAACTGACATGCAGGATTAATGCACATGTGAGGTTAAAAAAACATGCTGCTATTAGAGAAGTATAGACATTAATTTAAGAATATATATATATATTCCTCTGGGCCTATAAAATATTATTGGGTGCTGTATGATTCACATAACAGTTCTACACTTAGGCTTTCTCAATGTGTAATTATTTGTTTGTTCAAAGGCTTGATGGAGTTATTTTCAGTTTCCTTTGACAAGCTTTTCTGTGTGTTTTAAGTTGTAGGTATGGGCAATCCACTAGGTAATTTGGTGTGTTGTGGCATATAAATCTTTTGCTTCTTTTAAAGAACAGTGAAATTTATGAGATTACTTTTTAATATCAATTTGGAAATGAAAAGACTGTAAACAAATAGTATCTTTATAACATCATTAGGTCTTCTGTTTTGGCAAGATAGGTGTTAATCTTGGTCCTTCCCCCTGCATAGACAGATGCAAATAATATAATATTGAAAACTAAAAAAAATGATATATTGGAAGAATTTTCTAACAGTCAGAGATACTTGGTGGTAAAAGATCATAAACACTACAACACCCTTTATAAAAACAATGAGCAAACACAAAACCAAATAATAAAATATTACATCAAAGAATGTCAACTACCAAAATTAACTGAAGAGAAAAACAACAAATAAATGCACCAATAACCATGGAGGAAATCACAAAAGGTTAATAAAACTCCAGCATCAGATGGCTTCTCCACACTATAAGAAATTTGAAAAGGAACTTAAAGAATATGTGCAAGATTTTTTCAACACAATACTAAATATGAACAAGATAAACCAGATACCTGGGGAACTGCAACAGTTACCTTGAAGGCCAAGACCTGTCAAAGCCACAAAATTATAGACACATCTCATTACTAAAAAATGATTTTCACCACAATCTTAGCAGAAAAAATTTATACATCAAGATCAAGCAGGAATTCTACCAAAAAGACCAATTTGTGACAACTTGAGAACAGTCATGGATATAACAGAAGTTTTAAATAAATGAAAAAAGCAGCCCTGACATTTCTAGATGCAGAAATAGCATTTGATAGTGTAAGCTGGGAAATTATATTTGTAATTTTAGAAGAGATAAATTTTGGTGACAATTGTACAACATAGATAAAAGCAAAACACACACACACACACACACCCAATAGGCAAAAATATGGATAAATGGAGAAAAAAACAAAGATGTGCATGATACAAAATGGCACAAGGTAAGACTGTCCAATATCACTCCTAATTTTTATATTAGTATTCTAAGTACTCCTTCAGAAAACAATAGAGGGTTAAAAATCAAGAATGAAACCTATAAATGGAAAGCATTCATTGAGGATCTACTAATTATTATGGAAGATCCAATAGAAAAGATCACAGACGTATTGGCAACAGTGGAAGAATTTGGTAAAGTAGCAGGACTTAAATAAAATAAAATATTTTGGGGTAATATCATCAAATAAGAACACAATTCTCTTTCAAGATAACTTTTAAAAAACTTCAAAAGAAATAAAATTTGATCTTCAAAAATGCAGTAAACTTAACTTACCACTAAGCTATACTTATTTCAGAACATTCCAATCATAACCAAAGATGAGCCATTCCAAATGTGGAATAAAGGTATATCTAATAGGCATGAGAAAAAAGTTATGAAAATTAAAAGAAATCGAAAGGGATTCATATGTATGGGACTTTCAAGTTTATACGCATCGCAGGGGCAAACCCGGAAGTGGACTTTCCACACTCCCTGGGCCCAAATTTTCGTTAGATTAGTAAATATTTCGGATGCCCACCCAACAGGAAAATTTCCCCCTCCAAAATAGCTTTGCAGACATAACTCACAGTCAAATTGGGGTCTTTCCATGCTTGGAGCCTAATTAGAGTGAAAGGCCTCCTCAAGGAAGTGAAAAAGGAGCCAGAAACGATAGAGAGATCCAGATCGGGACTCCTAGAGGGGCTGGAGGACTGAGGAAAAAAGTGGTTTAAACACCCAGGAATCTGGAAGAAATATAAATTCAAACTATTCCCCAAAACTCCAATTTCAATATCACTAGAAGAAGCATTTTAGATTAGATGATGATGATTTATTTATATTCCTATCACCCTGGAGGCAGACATGTAGCCGGGGGGCGAGGGTAGCATTTGAGGGGCTTCAGCCCCCACCCCCTGAAATTCTCAGGGTGGTCCGTGAGAAGGCCTTACTGGTACATTATTTAAACTTAGATAGAAGGACAGAGCAGAAGGGCATAAGAACTCCTGAGAGAAGGGCAGCAGGAGTGAAAAGAGCACGGAGAGGAGAAGGAAGAGTTCAGAATCAAGAAAAGCCATAGAGTTCAAACGGAGATCCTAGAGTGCTATGGTAAAACTGAATGGGGAAAAGCTGGAGTGAGGAGAACTCTACAGATTAGCAAGGCCTGCACCAGAGGTGGGCAACTATTTTATTTAATAATATTAATAATAATATATTAATGCATTATATGTCCCTGCAAAGAAACCCTGTCCTTTTATAATATTATTATTAATAATATATTCAATGCATTATATGTCCCTGCAAAGAAACCCTGTCCTTTTATAATATTAATAATAATATATTAATGCATTATATCTCCCTGCAAGGAAACCAAGGGAAATGTTGCCCCTTGATTTGCCTGTGCTTAAAACAGTGTCAGTCCTGTTTCCCTGCTTTGCCTACTTTAGAACTACTAACGAATTCCGTTAGTAATTACGTTACATTTTAGAAATTTTTGGAATTTTTTTTGTAAGTCTTTCTATTACTAATAAAAAAAATCCCCCCCATTAGATTTTCGATTCCCTATTTTTGGGTTCTAAACCATGTCTAATATCTAAGTTTATATGGCAAGGAAAAACGCCTAGAATTATATCTAAAGTCCTTTAGGATGATAGACAACAAGGTGGCCTACCATTATTAGACCTCAAAATATATTTCTCAGCATGTGTGTTAGCCTGGCTTATAGATTGGTTGGCATTAAACATTGAGAGACTTTTAAAACTGGAAGGACATGATCTGAGTTTCATTGGCACAGAGTATGAAAAAAAAACATACAGGATTCAGAAATCCTTTTATCAGATGAGTAGTTCTGAAAATCTGGAAGAAATATAAATTCAAACTATTCCCCAAAACTCCAATTTCAATATCACTAGAAGCAGCATTTTAGATTAGATGATGATGATTTATTTATATTCCTATCACCCTGGAGGCAGACATGTAGCCGGGGGGCGAGGGTAGCATTTGAGGGGCTTCAGCCCCCACCCCCTGAAATTCTCAGGGTGGTCCGTGAGAAGGCCTTACTGGTACATTATTTAAACTGTTATGTTTATTCATATCATGATCTGATCACCATGTTCAATATATCCCATATGCATGAGAGTATTGGGATAACAAGAAGATCGATATTTATTCAAAACACAATGTGTAGGTGCACCCTTCAACAATTCACACATTCTCAGCCTCAGAGATTGCAAAGGCACACTCCCTCTGGAGAAATAGTGCCAAGAAAACTCTTTGATAGGTTCACCTTAGGGCCACGATAAATCAGATATGACTTGAAGACACACAAAAATCTAACTACAAAGCATACACAAGATGCTAGATTCCATGCTAAAGCTTCCCCGTAATGGGAGAATAGAAGAATGACAGTGTAAACTAAAGTAAAATATTTATTTTGAAAGATACAAACACCTGAATTGTACATCACTACCCGTACAGTCATCCCAATATGGAGCATGTTTTTTTTCCCATGAATTCAAATTTTTTGACAGTTGCTGCTGAAGTATTTATGTGAATGAGCAGTTGGGTCAATTCATGATGGTGAGATCCTTTGTAGAAAATCCTCCATAACCTTTGCTGTCATGCATTTCTCATGAGTAGTTACAATTTGATTTGTTCATAATACAGAACAGAA
Source organism: Anolis apletophallus (assembly GCA_030556195.1). Lineage (NCBI taxonomy): Eukaryota > Metazoa > Chordata > Lepidosauria > Squamata > Anolidae > Anolis > Anolis apletophallus. Next base: position 134,982,112 of record JARBWK010000002.1, on the reverse strand, counting down.
CTTTTGTTTTCAGTATTGGAATTGTATCATTTTTTCTCCTAAGATCCCTCCCTGTGTCTGATACTCAAGCCTCAAGATGGCAAGTGGCTGTGTTGATCAGTAGCTTCAGTGTAGTAGACCTGGGGTTGTTATCAAATTAATGCAGTTTAACACCACATTAAATGCACTGGCTCAATGCTATGGTATTATGGGAGTTGTAGTTTGGTGAGGTACCTGTACTCTTTGACAAAGAAAGCTACAAACCCTGTAAAATTACAACCCCCATGGCTACATAGCATTGAGGCACAGCAGTCATGTCAGACTGTATTAATTGCACCGTGGAGATGCACCCTAGCTTATAACCCCCCCATGGCACTCTTCATAACTCTCTGATTGATTGGCTACAGTCAAGCTTGCCCCTTTTATTTATTCATAGAAGCTAACTTTAATATCATGGATTTCAATATTACTCATCGGTAATCTACTGTATAGAATTAGTGCAGTTAGCTATAGCTCAATTATTGATTGATTGATTGATTGATTTTATTATTTATGAGTCGCCCTCCACGTCAGTGCTCCGGGCGACTTACACATAAAACACATAAAAGAGTTCAATAGTTAAAAGCTAAAAGAATAGGAAGATTAATTAAAATAGTTCCAGTAACTCAGGCCAAGTCTGGAGGGTGTCCTTAGTCGTAAGCCTTTCGGAAGAGCCAGGTCTTCAGTGCGGTCAGGAACTGGGGCATGTCCCGGATGGCTCTCTGATCCGCCGGCATCAAGTTCCAAAGAACAGGGGCCGCGATGGAAAAGGCTCTCCGTCTCGTGGTGTCGAGGCGGGCCTCACTCACACCTGGGATGCGGAGAAGGTCCCTGTTTCCTGAACGCGGCGACCTTAAATGAGCTGGTTCGGACAAGCGGTCTTTTAAATAAGCTGGGCCGGCGCCATGGAGGGCCTTAAAGGTAAGCGACAAGATCTTGTGGATGGCTCTGAGCTCGACTGGCAGCCAGTGCAGGCGCTGTAGAGATGGCGCGATATGGCATCTCAGTGGTGTCCCGGTGAGGAGCCTGGCGGCTGCATTCTGCACTAGCTGGATTTACGAGTGGTTGACTGCGGCAACCCCACGTACAAGGCATTACAGTAGTCCAGCCGTGATGTCACTGTGGCATGGACCACCGTAGCCAGCGCATCTGATGGAAGGTAAGGTGCCAGTTGACGTGCCTGGCGTAGGTGGAAGAAAGCTCCCTTACTTGTCGCAGCAACCTGGGCCTCCAGTGAGAGTCTCGAGTCTAGTATCACACCGAGACTCTTCACCGACGGGGCCGGATCAGCGGCTCTCCCTCAAAGAGAGGCAGTGGAATGGGTGGCTCTGGGCGTCCCAGCCATAGAATCTCAGTCTTTGGTGGATTGATCTTGAGTTTGTATGAGCGGAGCCATCTGGTCACTGCCTCTAGTCCTTGTCTGAAATTCTCAGGCACCGATGTTACGCCTGGCTCAAGCTTCAGCAGAAGCTGGGTGTCATCTGCATATTGGTAGCACCCAAATCCAAAATTTCTGGCTATGCTTGCCAAGGGTTGGACGTAGATGTTAAAAAGCGTTGGTGACAAAATGGCGCCTTGGGGACTCCACAGTCCAGGGTGGATTTCTTGGACACTTGGCCTCGCCACTCAACACGCTGCGAACGGCCCCGCAGGAAGGAATCGAACCAGGCCAAAGCTGTGCCTTGAATCCCAATGGCTGATAGTCGCCGCAACAGCAAGTCATGGTCCACCGTGTCGAACGCCGCGGTGAGGTCAAGCAGCACCAGGATAGCCGAACCTCCCTTCTCCAATTGGCGGCGGATGTCATCCGTAATGGCCACCAGGACCGCCTCGGTCCCGTGTCCGGCGCGGAAACCCGATTGGCAGGGGTCCAGGCTTCCTGAGGTTTCCAGGAATTCCTGTAATTGGATCGCTGCTGCCCGTTCAATCAGTTTCCCGAGGAAGGGTAGGTTTGAGACCGGACGGTAGTTCACCGGCGCCGCTGGATCCAGATTCGCCTTCTTCAGCAGCGGGCGGACTCTAGCCTCCTTCAGCGCATCGGGAAAAACTCCCAGCTCCAATGAGTGATTTATCAACCCTGTCAGAGTGGCCGAGAGGCTCCCCGCACAGGACTTAATCAGATGGGACGGGCACGGGTCTGTAGAGCAAGTAGTTGCCCTTGCTGCGGCCAGGATTTGATTAATCTCTTCTGAATTCAGGGCCTTGAACTGGTCGAGTTTCAAGCTAGGCGATGGAGCTGGGTTCTTACCCATCCCGCTCCTCTCCTCAGGTATAGAGGGTAAATCACGCCTAAGGGCAATTATTTTCTCAGTGAAGAAAACTTGAAATTCTTCCGCTGAGATAGCTGAATTTTCATTGTCTCTCGGCAGTGAGTTGGGCATAGCTAGGTCTCGAACGATCTTAAAGATCTGTGCTGGGCGCGATCTTGCCGCCGCTATTAAGGAGGAGTTATGGGTCTTCTTGGCCTCTTTGACCGCCCGTTCATATGACCTGCGCATGTCTCTGAAGGCTGATCTCGACGTCTGAGTTGGTTTCCGATGGCATGCGCTCTCCAGCTGCTTCCGCCTTCGGTTCAGCAGTTCAGGTCGTCCGTGAACCATGGAGAATGGACTCTTCGTGGCCGGATCAGGCATCTGGGGGCTATTTGGTCGATGGCTTTCGACAAGACTGTATTCCATCTGTCCACCCGTTGATTCAAGGTCCCACCGGAACTTCCATCGGCTCAATGGCTGCTGCGAAGCAGCTGGGGTCCATATGCCTCTTCTGGCGTGCCAGTATAGGTTTTGGCTCTGGCCTTGCTGGTAGGGGGATTCTGATGTCGACCTTCAGAGTGAAGTGATCCGACCAGGGAACCTTCGTTGTTACTTGCTGTGTAACCCTCAACCCGTACCCAAAGATTAGGTCTAAGGTATGTCCGGCCTGGTGTGTGGGGCCGGACTCCATCAAAATGAGACCTAATATGTCCTTGGAGCGGATGAACTCCTTCGCTAGGGGGGATGGCATATTAGTGTCTGCATGGATGTTAAAATCTCCCAAAACAATGAGTCTTGGGAATCTAAGTGTCCAATCCGCGGCAAGATCGAGCAGATTGAGTAAGCTCTCCTTCGGGGTCCCGGGGAGCGATAGATAAGAAGAATCGCTAAGCACTCCTTAGCTTTTAGGGTGATTCCCAAACACTCCATGCCCGTGATATTCGGGGCCTGGATAACTGTCACCGGGATGTCATCCCTAGCTACTATACCCACTCCTCCTCCCCTACCACCAGTTCTCGGTTGATGGAACATCCGGAAACCCGGAGGGGACAGCTCATGGAGAGGTATAGTGTCTCCATTCTGTGTCCAGGTCTCCGTGATGCAGTTAATATCTGCATCTTGCTCTATGATGAATTCATTCAAGGTGGCCAACTTGTTCCGTATCGATCTGGCGTTGAGGAGCAGGAGTGATGAACAGGTGGGAGGTGGTGTCGGGGAGGAGCTTTGTTGGGGGACGGGTCGCAGGAAGGGGGAGGGGTGGTGCTTCCTACTATTCCCATGGTTCCTAATTAGAGGTCGGCCCTTGAGTCCAACTTTCCTTCTACCTGTAACTGTTGGGATTTTTTCTCCGCAGGTTGATGGACTCGTAGAGGGAATGTGGATAATGGTTGACAGTTTTCCGCCTTTGGCCCAAGATCTTGAAGGGCATCCAGTTTGCGGCAGACCCCGTGAAAAGGGGGAGTCGCCGTAGCAGGCGGATTGTCCATATCAGAAGACCTTAGGGGCTTCATAGTTGTAATCTTGTCGCACTCTATAAATTGGTTGGTCGGCTTGGAGGTCGAACCGGTCCGAACTTCCTTCTCCGGACGGCTCTCCTTCCGGCCAAAACCCACCCCCCAGAAGGTCCGTGAGCGAAACGACCTCTTCCGAGTCTCGTTAGCCTTCCCTCTCCTCCTCGGGCCATAGGGAGCCATGTTCTTACACGAATGGCCACTCTGGCGGCGGCCAGCTCCTACTTGTGGGCCAGCGATGTTCTCCCCTCTATCTCGTGAGGGGGGGCTCCGGACATCTGGCAATGGGCCAGAAAGAACTGATCTCACGCTAGTTCGGGCAATAAGTGGAGGCAAACAGGGGGCCAGATGTTGGGGCCTTAAGTTGAGGGCCGGGCCTCCATTATTTGTGGTTTCCACGTGCCCTAGGATACTGGTATCCACAGGGACTCTAGACTGAGCCGTTTTTGGGGATGATGGCTGGTGTAGTGAACCAGTGGCTCGGCTGCGCCTCATCTGGGCCCGTCTTCGTCTGGCCTGGCCCGGTCGATTCTTTTTTAGCCTCTTTTGGTTATTGTCCAGTAACGTAGGGTGTTGGCGCTCAATCAGGAATGGCAGATCCACTGGGAGGCGACGAGCGCGGCGCCTGGGCCGTTCCCCTGGGGCCTTTTATATAGAACCATGAAAGTTGTAGTAAGGGTTTTTAGCTTTCTATGTTAGAGTGCTGTTGCCTCCCCAGACTAGAACTCCCATAATTCCATAGCAATGACTCATAGCAATTAAAATGCATTAATTCTGCAGTGTAGCTGTTTCCCCTATTAGTCCCAACCCATTAAGTTTGTTAAAGTTTAAGCTTTTGAAATTTACTTTTCTATAAGTAGTTCTTCTATTGCTACTACTACTGTTATTTTTATTTTTAAAAAATCATTGTATGCACACGTAGAATAATAACAAATTCAGTAACCATTTCAGTAACATTTCAGTAACCAGTAACAGAATGTTATTATCTTCGATTTATTAACATTGCCGATTCTGCATTTATCTTTCTCCTGTGTTTATTGATATTTCTCTCCTCCCTCCCCCGCCCCATCCTCAAGGAACAGTACTCTCCTTCATTCAAAATTTATTTAGTTGATCAGTCGTGGAGAGAGTATGGTTCAATTCTTTATATTTTCCTTTTCCTCTATCTCCTTTCAAGAATGTAATACTGGAGCATGAATTCAGCTAAATATTTAAAGCAATTTTGACTTCCCATTTTCTATGCTCTTTCCAGCCCAAGGCCACCGTTGCTAGGGTGGCGGCTGTCATATATTTTATAATTTCTGCCAAATCTTTAATGTTTTTATTCCTATCTACTTTCTGGGTAAAGAATTCTTTTTTATTCAACTCCAGTTTATGCCCTATTAATTCTTTCATTTTCTTCTTTATCTTATATAATTTTTTGTATATTGTCACATTCCCACCATTTATGTATGTAGGAGCCAATTTCTCGACATCTGTAACGACATAATTTTGTGGTTGATTTAATTATGTGAGCTAATTTAATTGGGATTCTATACCATTTGGTCAGCTTTTTCCTTTGTGTTTCTCTAGTCCTTATGTGATTGATTTTTTAAATTGAATTGATCCAGTGTTGAGTGTCTTATTCATTACTCTTCAGGTCCTCTTTCCATATCTCAAACAATGTTTGTTTCAGTTTATATTGTTTTCCAACTAATTCCTTGTTTATGAAACACATCAGGCCTTTCTCTTTTCCTAATTTCCACTTTTAAAAATTGGTCAAAATCTGTTTCTGGACCTTCCCGTTTCCTGCAGTCCTTAACCCTTTGCCTTAACCCATTCCATAAAATACAGTTACATTGACCACAATGATCCTTTATCTTCTCCCAATCTTTGATTGTCTTGCCTGAATTTAGGAGGTCTCTTATCGGTTTCATTCCATTTTGTTTTAAATTTGTAATCACTTTGCCCAACATTTGTTCCTTTTTATATCTACTTTATTTAATGGAAATTTGCTTTGCCATTTTTTCTAACAGATGAGATCATCAGGTCACCTTTAATTTCATTCAATGCTTTGTTTTTATCCACTCATCCTTTTAAGCACAGACAATGATCCCATCCACTTTTCCCCCCAATTCTGGCCCATCTTCTTGAATCATTGAAATCTAATTCTAACAATCTCGGCAATTAGCAAATCTCAAAATAATCCTGTAAATTGGGTGACCCCCCCCCCCATCCTTCATTTCCTTCTGAGGAATAAAATATTGAATTGGCAATTCTATTTTTTTCTCTCCTACTATCCAAGTTTTTTATTGAGTTGTCCCATTTCTTGACTGTTTTTTGGAGATGTTATATGGTAAGACTTGGAACAGAAATAAAAAATTGGGGAGAATCATCATTTTGACTATCTTAATTCTACTTGACATATCCCAATTCCAGTTATTCCAATTACTGATTTGATTGTTTATTTTTCCCCATAGGTGATTATAATTTAATTGAATTATTTTGTTTCTTTTTTGTATATAAACCGCTAAACATTTTAGTTTCATCTTGCACAATTTTATCCCTGAGATAGCTTGTTTTTCTTTTACCTCTTTCAAAGTCAGACTTTTATGCAGAAGTTCTGATTTTTGAATGTTAATGTCCAACCCTGATAAGTTTTCAATTTTTATGATGTTAATAACCTCTTTTATAGAGTCCTCTGGTGACCTCAATAGATCCATGTCATCATCAGCAAATGAATGTATTTTTATTAAATTTTTCCCAATTTTAAATCCTTTAAGTTTGTTTTCATTTCTAATGAAATTTGCTAAAAAAATTATTGCCAATGCCCCACAAAAAGTAATATATTGTGGGAAAATTTATTTTGCCTACCTAAAAAATGTGTGGGAGTGTCAACTCTTTCTCCAATTATTTCATTTACTTCCAATACATTCCATTTCTTGAAATTAATTTTACTTCCCCCCCCCTCCCATTATTACTTGCCCTCTTATTCTTCCTTTTCTTATGTAAACCTAAATTTGGGTCTCTTCCCATGATTATATCCCCCTCTGCCTCCCATTCTATTTTTTTAAAGATTTTATAAATGAATCTTATATGCTGCTGGTTTGGGGCATAAAAACTAATTAGTGAAACTTTGTAATTATTTTATTTTCCCACTTACCATTATAAACCTCCCATCCACATCAGTAATTATTTTTCTGCTTTGAAATCTACTACTATTGTACATATTATTACATATTGATATTTGTTATAGTTTATTTGGTAAACTATAACAAATATCAGGCTTTTCAGCGATTTTTTACAGACAAGATTCTGGCGCTTCGACATGACCTTCCCGCCACGGTTGATACAGTAGGTGAACTCAAGGCCCCGTGGCCACTCGCTGGGCCTACCCTTGACCACTTCACCTTGCTGGATGCAGAGGCTGTTGACAGAATCTTGACTGCAGGTAGGCCTACCACGTGCTCCCTCGATCCGTGCCCCTCTTGGCTGGTCAAGACCTGCCGGGAGGAGTTACAAGGCCCTCTGATGAACATCATAAATTGTTCCCTTGAGCAAGGAACAATTCCAGAGAGGCTGAAGGAGGCTGTGGTATGTCCGCTGCTAAAAAAACGGACTTAGATTATTCAGTTCCTTCTAATTACTGGACGGTGTCGAACCTTTCATTCCTGGGTAAGGTAATTGAGAGGGCAGTAGCAGAGCAGCTGTAGCAGTTTCTGGAGGACACAGCCTGGCTTGACCCCTTCCAGTCTGTCTTCCATATTGGGCACAGGACAGAGACCATGATGGTGACGATCGCAGATCAGCTCTGATGCTAGCTTGACCGAGGTGGATCGGCACTGCTTATATTATTAGATCTAACAGCAGCATTTGATATGGTCGACTACGATCTATTGACCCTCCACCTCACCGTAGCTAGAGTTTGGGGGACAGTCCTGAAATGGCTGTCCTCCCTCCTCCGTGATCGGGGACAGCAACTGGAGAGGGGAGACCTGGTTTCTGAGAGGTCTCCACTTGTTTGTGGAGTTCCCCAAGGGGCCATTCTCTCCCCCCTGCTCTTTAACGGCTATATACGACCTCTTGCTCAGCTGGTTTGGAGCTACAGGCTAGAGTGTTACCAGTACCCTGATGACACTCAGCTCTTTCTGCGAATGGACAGCCAGCTGGACTCTGTACCTGATAATTTCCAACAGTGCCTTGAAGCTGTGTCTGGATGGCTGCGTGCTAGCAGGTTGAGGGTGAACTTAGCGAAGACAGAGATCTAGTGGCTGGGTCACCCTGGTGGAGGGGCTGTTCAGTTGCCTACCCTAGGCGGCATTCCTTTGTGTCCGTCGGCCTCTGTGAAGAGCTTGGGTGTCCTGCTGGACCCTCTGCTATCAATGGTGGCTCAGATCTCCAATGCTAGCAGAGTGTCTTTTTTCCATCTCTGGAAGGCTAGGTGACTGGCTCCCTATCTGAGCAGGGAGGATCTGGCCACGGTGATCCATGCCATGGTCACCTCGAGAATAGACTACTGCAGCACCTATGTCTGCGATCCAGGTCTCCTTCAAAGTGTTGGTTATCACCTTCATGGCCTTATACAGTCAGCGGACATCATACTTGAGGGACCATCTCACCCCATATCAGCCCCAGAGGTCACTGCGCTCCATTGATCAAAATCTATCGGCTGACATCGACAAAATGGCAAGCCTTTACTATCATAGTTTCAACTCTTTGGAATGCTCTGCCAAAAGATGTGTGAGCTTTGAGAAATCTAACAAAGTTCTGCAGAGCGTGCAAGACGTTTTTATTCCAGCAGGCTTTTGGGGTCTGATCTGGTTAATTAGCTGTAAATAGTTTTATAGTTTTTAGATAAGAGTTTAATTCTTTTGGTTGTTTTAAAGTGTGTTTTTATATTCTCTGTAAGCTGTTCCTGAGCCCTCGGGGAAGGATGGCATACAAAACTAAATAAATAAATAAACTCAAACACATAAATAAATCCCTGTTATAAATAGATCTGGATGACTTGCAAATGTTGGGTTATTGAATATTTATCCTCAGTTTTCTGTTGCTTTTCTAACTCAAATTGTGGTGTGAAGAATACTATTGCAGCATTTGAGAACTGCTTACAGATCAAGGTTTCATTTATTTCTGGTATCAGTACAATTTCCAGCCAGTCTAAAATGGCATCATGGTCATAGATTATTTGTTATAGGGTAATGATATGGTTATCTCTTCTGATGAAGAATAATAAAATCTTCATACACATTTATTCCGGTTACAGCTTGAGCCAAATTGATTTTCTCCTCATTTATTTTAATGAGAATAGACTATAATCCTATGTTGCTAGTTAAGCGTATATAAAGAGCTTCTTAACAGTGGATCCTTAGTTAATCAATGGCTCCCACTTTTAATATATTTTAGAGGTTGTGCTGTTGTTGCTAGGTAGTTGGCTTTGACTTATAGTGACCCTATGAATGAGAGGCCTAAAAGCCCTCTGATCATCAATAGCCCTGCAGACTCATGATAATGGCTTCCTTAAAGCCACCTAGAACATAGTCTCCCTCGTTTCCTACTGCTTTCTAATTTACCAAACATTATTGTATTTTCTAGTAAGTCTTTTCTACCGAGATTGTCTTACTTTGGACATATCACAAGAAGTCATTAAATGTCCAAAGTATGACAGTCTCGGTCTAGTAATAGTAGCTCCTAGAGAGGATTGATTTACTCTAGGATCTATTTGTCTTTTTAGTAGTCCATTGTCTCTCAAGGGATGCTCTGTCAATATATCGCTCATCACCCCCCCAAAAAACCTTCAATTGCTCTGCCCAGTTGCTGTTGATACAGACTGTTTCCTCAGCAAACATCTATCAGATATGGGAAAACCCTACCAGCAGGATTGCTGCCATAAGCATTATACTTCCAAGTTGATTTGAATTTAAAATGAGAGCACCCACCCTGTAAATAGTCATAAATAGTCATAAAAGGCTCAATTAAGCTAGGAACAGCATGGAACCAAGCCAGAGACAGATGAAAAATAGTGTAAAGGAGTGATGTGGTATTCTGCCCCACAAATTTTCCCTCTACCTAATGGATTCCCCTGCTGTCTCCTTGGCTTATGGACCTCCATAACTAAGACACAAGGGTATTCTGAATAAGAGACATGCAATTCTGAAGTGCTGTTTCTCTTGTATTTAGCATATTTTTGTAGGAATCCAGGATCTAAAATACAGTTGTTGTTTTTTTTAAATAAAAAAACACATTTCTAATGATCGCATTAAAAGTGTATATTTCAATATATAATTGTACAGATCTCAGTATGAATTGATCTAGCATTGATACTTCTTACACAGGACAGTTCATTCCACCTTGCAGTCTGCCATCCCATTTCTACTACAGTCTTATTCTTGTATTAAGGTTTTTTTAGTGCAGTCAACCAGTAGATAACCTTTCATTAAACATTTATTCAATTATGCAGCCATTATTTGAATGAAAAGATAATGCTATTATTACTCTTCCTGATTATTGAGATGATATTCCAGATTAACAATAGTAAATTCAATGGCAACATTCTTAGTAATGTCCTTTCTTGAGGAGAATTTTGGCAAAATATTGGCGTCTATCTTCACACTTAATGCAATGATAAATAATATAGGTAGATATTTTTACACCCAGTGTGCTTAAGTCTATTATCAGTTTGATTCATGCTGAGTTACCTCTCAGGAGCCATGGATCCAAGGTGCTCTGCTTTGGCTGATTCTTGTCTATTTCAATGGTGAAACAAGACTAGAGAAAGCATTCCACCTAAACAATTTATGAGAACTGTCTTTATTTTAAAAGCATTAAACAGTGGAATAGATGCATGAGGGTGGCAGGTACTACTTTTTTGGAGATAGGATAGGCATCATTTAGGAGTATTGTAATTGTGCATTCCTGCTTGGAAGGGGTTGGACTAAATGGCTTATTTGATGCTTTTCAAGTATAAGATTTTAAACATGAAACAGTTGTACAACACCATATGTTCCTATAAAACAGCCACAGGAGACTTTATTATCATGTCCCCAGAATGTTTCTGGACCCCACTCTAGTAGATTGGACATCACTGTTCACTCCCACATGTTCTCAGTAAGTTTTCATTGGGTACCCACCAGGAAGGTATTGGAGAATGGGAGGGAAAATTATTTATTATTAATTAATTAATTAATTAATAATAAAAATACATTATCTACCTTTCTCAGAGTCATTCACTCCTGTCCAGGACCCTGTAAATAATTGTCACAATCCAGGTATCTGATTATACTGTAGTTTGAGGTAGCAGAAGGAGTTTGTAATTGGAGGAGTGCGGAAACAAAACTTGGAGATAAAAAAAAATCTAGGCAAGAATGAGACATGATTAATGTGAGCAAGTGTAGTTGCATACACTTCTGGTTCCTAGTAAATTAAAGCTAATACAAGTCTCAAGTGAAAGACTTTACCAAAAGGAACCATAAGTTTATTTATTTATTTATTTGTTCGATTTCTTAGCCGCCACTCCTGGATGGCTCGGGGCAGCTCACAAATTCGAGAATAAAACAACAGCAATAGTACATTAAAACAAAAAAGCATAAATAACAATGGGACATTAAAACTTTACATTAAAAGAACAGCATTAAACTAGCTGACATATGTGATTAGACTAACTCAAGTTCGAAGTTTACTATTGGTTTTGTCAGGAATGGAATCTCTATGCCTTGGGCCAGAGTAGATTCCACTCTGCCATGAGTGGGATGATGTTCAGCTGAGTCAGAAGGATAGGACTGCAGCCATGAACTTTGCTCTACTTCTCTGCTAAGGAACACAATGGGATTGTGAACTTTGCTCCAGTTACCAGGAGGATATGAAATAATATCCAAGAGGACTCTGGGTGGGAAAAGGACTACTGGGTATGCTGGGTATTACAGGATGTTGCATAGGGAGGGAGTTGGTATTTAAGGATTGTGGTGGAGGGGCTCGGGTGTCTTAGCTTTACAAGTTTGCTGTACTACAATAAATCACCATTGGAAGACGGAGGACTTTTGGCGTGTCTTTTCTGGTCGAATTGGAGTTCCTGACAGGGGCGTGGGGCGGCTCCTTTCCAGAGAGAAGTGATTTCTGCGGAGACCCAGCGATGGCATGGGGCGGCTCCGTTCCGGAAAGAAATACTCTCCATTTTGGTGCTGGAGATGGAAGTTGGATGTTCCCATCCCAGCGTGTCGGTGGAGCGGGGCTCGGCTGCAGCGGCGTGTGCAGCAGTAAGTCTAGAGATGTGGCACATGGGAGTGAGACCTCGGAGCCACGCTCTCCCACGGAAGTGGAGGTGTTGAAGGCCCGAATGGAGGCTATGGAGAAGACGCTCCAGAGGGTGTCACAGCGGTTGGCGAAGAACCCACCATTGGAAGACGGAGGACTTTTGGCGTGTCTTTTCTGGTCAAATTGGAGTTCCTGACAGGTTTCTGTGCCAGCACAGGTCCAGCATGAATTCCTGATCCGATAGCATGGTTGGTTTCTTTATTGTATATACAAACACAAGTTGCGTAGTGGAAATTTAAACACAAGAACACAGTAGGAAGCAACACATTGATCAATATCAAATCATGTATAATATAGCCAATATGCATTCAAGTGATAACATCAAGCCCACTTAGCACACCTACAACATAGCAGTCCCGGAGTATCCCTGGCCAATGGCAAATTCGCAAGACAGGAGTTGTGGGAAAGAAGTCCTGGGAAGGGGACAATGCGACGGCAAGGAAAGTCTTTGAGGGTAAACAATGTCGTCCCCTGGGGTAACAATACTCATCCAGGTTCACCACGAAGATGTAAATCCTGTGCAGAGGGCCCGAATGGCCGGCCAGCGGAATACGTAGGGCGCCAAGGCCGCGACGGTGAAATAGCGCGCCGAGTCCGTTTCGCCCCCAACGGGGCTTTTTCATGCGGCTGGTGGTATCAGTGCCGGGCGGTAAAACACAGGGAATAAAGCATTCTGAAACATCAAATATACAAACATCACATATACAAACAAGCCACCATATTTCCACAGTGGGAGAGACAATGCATGAGAGCAGACATTACATACCAGCAACGGTTATGATCCGACATACTACATCCTGCGGACCCGAAGGTAGTTTTGACAGCAGAGGCAGAGCCTAAATACAGAAATCCTAATGAGGCTTAAGTGAGAAGGGCGGATAAGGGAGGGGGTCATTGAGGCCCAGGGGAACTCGCTTTGAAGATGGATTATCCACCAGGTTTCCCTCCTGAGGAGGAAATCATGGGCGTTGCAATGAGGGGGTAACCTGACTTTCTCCAATCCAGTAAATTTAAAGGAGTCTGGACTATGTTTCTTTTCTTTGAAGTGTCTATAGAGGATACTGTTGTCCATTCCTGTGCGCACGCGAGAACGATGTTCCGACATCCTCACGCGCAATTGGCGAGATGAAAAACCAACATAAACCATCCCACAATTACAAAAAAGACAGTACACGCATGCTTCCGAATTGCAATCAGTGTAGTCCCGTAGTGTGTATGTTTTACCGGTGCGGGAGGCTGGTGACCTCTTTTCCTCTGAACACCTGCGCGCAAGATGCGCAATTCTTGCCGCACGGTCTACATCCTGAAGTAACGATACTCCTGGGGCGTGCGTCTTGCAGGGTGGAATGGACCAGTAAGTCCCTAAAATTCTGTGTGCGCTTGTAAGCCACCATGGGAGGTGATTTAAAGGCAGGGATGTCAGGTAAAATACCCCAGTGTTTCCTAACCACAGAGACAATCTTTTGACTGTGGAATCTTCCAGGCAGGTGAGGTTCCGCAATGACTCCCTCCCCTCCGCTTCTTCAGCAGAGGAGCTCCCTTCGGACTCCTCTGCGGGAGCATCTTCCGCTGACACTTCCTCAGCCAGGTACCCGACTAGGCAAAGAAACCCCAATCGCCAGCGTTATTTTCCACAGGGCAGGGGGCGCAAGGGTCCGACCTAGTGGTAAATTTATCTTCTCATGTACTTTCCAAAGGGGATATGGATTTGTTGAACAAGGGCATGTCATTTGTTTATACCCCCAAATGTTCTGATTTGTGTATTAGACAGGACCTGGCTGGCCTCTTTAGAACCTTGCGATTAAAGGAATTCTTTGCAGACGCCCCCTTGGCTTCTAATCCTTGTGGTAACTCTAGAATGTATGTTAAGAGCACATTTACTCCGCATGAGATTTCCCACAACATGAGGGCGTTTGAGAATACTGTTCTCAAGGAGGTCCTGGCCATTAATCACCAGCAAGATATGAGACGGGCTAACCTAACCCCTGAACAAATTAACACCATCAGGACACTTGGCAGGCAACATGATCTGGTCATCAAGCCAGCAGATAAAGGAGGGGGCCTGGTTATTTTGGACCGGGGTACATATATCCAGGAGGCCCACCGCCAGTTGGATGACACCAATTTTTATCAGCGCATTCCCAATGACCCCACACGTAGGTTTCAGAGTAGTATCAAGAATGTTGTCATTGATGCGGTGCAGATGGGATATATTGACGAAAAACTGGCCAAATTCCTTATTAAGGACAGTCCCCGTGTCCCTCAATATTATTTCTTGCCAAAAACACATAAACCCGGGTTCCCTCCTCCCGGCCGCCCAATTTTATCCGGTTCTGGCTCCGCCCTGGAACCTTTGGGTATTTACATAGACAGTGTCCTACAACCTTTCGTTAAACTCATCCCCTCGCTCATTTTGGACACCACCCACTTTATTTCTAAGGTCGAGGCATTGACCATTGACCCACACAGCATCATTGCGTCCGCGGATGTTAACTCGCTTTACACCCGGATTCCTCTTGAGGAGGCCAGAATGGTACTGGCTGATATTTTTGATTCCAGGCACAATAGCATGTTTCCTCCCACCCATTTCCTCTTGGAAATTATAGACTGTCTGTTCGAATATAACTATTTCTCCTTTGGGGGTGAATTCTTCCTCCAGGTCAACGGGGTCAGTATGGGCCAAAGTTGTGCCCCATCCATAGCCAACTTATACATGGCTGCCCTTGAGAAGCAGCATCTTCATGATGCTACATCTCCCAGCAAATATATCAGGCATTATGGGAGGTATATCGATGACTGTTTCTTCCTTCTGGATCCGGGCACCCCCCTGGAGGAATTTAAAGGATGGCTTAATTCATGGAATGCTTCCATTCAATTCACATTCACCCATAGCAATAACGCGGTGCAGTTCCTGGACACTGAAGTGTATAAGGAAGGGTGCAAGCTTCGGGTCCGTAATTATAGGAAACCCACGGACAAAAACTCCTTACTTCACTACAGTAGCCATCATCCCTATCCTCTTAAGAACAGCCTTCCCTATTCGCAGTATATTCGCCTTAAGCGTAACTGCAGTAATATTCAGGATTTCAATAGGGAGTCCAGCAACCTCCGCAACCAACTCTTAGCTCGAGGATACCCTGGTTCCATTATTCATAGGGCTGAGTGTAGGGCAAGATCCATCCCACGTGAAACCCTCCTTCGGAAGAATCCCCGTAAGAAGTCTGAACGAATAGTATGGCCACTTACATATACTGCCCACAGTCAAAAGATTGTCTCTGTGGTTAGGAAACACTGGGGCATTTTACCTGACATCCCTGCCTTTAAATCACCTCCCATGGTGGCTTACAAGCGCACACAGAATTTTAGGGACTTACTGGTCCATTCCACCCTGCAAGACGCACGCCCCAGGAGTATTGTTACTTCAGGTTGTAGACCGTGCGGCAAGAATTGCGCATCTTGCGCACAGGTGTTCAGAGGAAAAGAGGTCACCAGCCTCCGCACCGGTAAAACATACACATTACGGGACTACACTGATTGCAATTCGGAAGCATGCGTGTACTGTCTTTTTTGTAATTGTGGGATGGTTTATGTTGGTTTTTCATCTCGCCAATTGCGCGTGAGGATGTCGGAACATCGTTCTCGCGTGCGCACAGGAATGGACAACAGTATCCTCTATAGACACTTCAAAGAAAAGAAACATAGTCCAGACTCCTTTAAATTTACTGGATTGGAGAAAGTCAGGTTACCCCCTCATTGCAACGCCCATGATTTCCTCCTCAGGAGGGAAACCTGGTGGATAATCCATCTTCAAAGCGAGTTCCCCCTGGGCCTCAATGACCCCCTCCCCTTATCCGCCCTTCTCACTTAAGCCTCATTAGGATTTCTGTATTTAGGCTCTGCCTCTGCTGTCAAAACTTACCTTCGGGTCCGCAGGATGTAGTATGTCGGATCATAACCGTTGCTGGTATGTAATGTCTGCTCTCATGCATTGTCTCCACTGTGGAAATATGGTGGCTTGTTTGTATATGTGATGTTTGTATATTTGATGTTTCAGAATGCTTTATTCCCTGTGTTTTACCGCCCGGCACTGATACCACCAGCCGCTTGAAAAAGCCCCGTTGGGGGCGAAACGAACTCGGCGCGCTATTTCACCGTCGCGGCCTTGGCGCCCTACGTATCCCGCTGGCCGGCCATTCGGGCCCTCTGCACAGGACTTACATCTTCGTGGTGAACCTGGATGAGTATTGGTTACCCCAGGGGACGGACATTGTTTACCCTCAAAGACTTTCCTTGCCGTCGCATTGTCCCCTTCCCAGGACTTCTTTCCCACAACTCCTGTCTTGCGAATTTGCCATTGGCCAGGGATACTCCGGGACTGCTATGTTCGTGTGCCTAAGTGGGCTTGATGTTATCACTTGAATGCATATTGGCTATATTATACATGATTTGATATTGATCAATGTGTTGCTTCCTACTGTGTTCTTTTCTTTATTGTATACCCATAGGGCTAACTCTACCTCTTTAAACAATAACATGTCAGGGTTGTTTCTAAACTTTTGCAAAGGCCATTCTGTCAACATTTATAAATGTGTTTCATGTTTTACTAGAAGAAAATGCCAACTATATTTCTTCAAACTAAATCCCAGAGTAAAATCATTACCCCACTGAGGTGGAAATGTAACTGGTGTCCTCCAAAGTCTATTCTTATGTAGCTTCTAATGTCTGTTGCCAGGATCCAAATTAGATTTGTTCTGTTGATAGTACTCCCTACTGTGGTATCTACTCAGAGTTTACTTTAGATAGACAAAGAGTGATTAACAAATTTCAGTTTATTTTGTGTTGGAAGACAACTGCTACAGCAATGTTGAAATTAAGTATGAAAATATTCCAAGGCCATGTGACAATCCTAAATCAACATGGAAGAAATGCATCTCTCTCTGGAAGAAAGGCTTCAGAAAAGGATCTTGAATTCCATTCTTGGGGAGAATAGTGACTATAAATCCAACAAATTAATAAACAGACACCTCTTATTGAAAGGAAGAACCTAAATTAGACTTTATTGGCATGTGGCTTGAAAGCTAAATAATAATATATAATATATAATATATAAATTTTGAAAGCCTCTCTAACTTTTAGTTTTGAATTAATTGGAAAATTTAAAAGTGATGAGATTGTTTCAATTAGGCAAGAGCTTCTCAACCTGTGGGTCCCCATGTGTTTTGGCCTACAACTCTCAGAAATCCCAGCCAATTTACTAGTTGTTAGGATTTCTGGGAGTTGAAGGCCAAAACATATGGGAATATACAGGTTGAGAACCACTGAATTAGACCAACTATCTTGTTAAACATATTAAATCTTCAAACTTTTTCTAAAACTTTTGAAAAAAATACTGTGAACGATCTTTTAGATCAGTGTTTTTCAACCCTTTTTGAGCCGCAGCACATAATTTACATTTACAAAATCCTGGGGCACACCACCAACCAAAATGATGCAAAATGACACTCTAATACAGTAATACATATAGTTAATATGTTTTTTAATGTATTTATACACGCAGTGTTAAACCTGGACCTGTTTCGATGAACACAATATAGATATCCTGGCAGGAATGGCAGAAAGACACAAACTTCCCACACAGAACTCCCATAACCAAGAGAAAATACTATAAGAGTTTGGTGGGCATTGATCTTGGGTTTTGGAGTTGTAGTTCACCTATATACAGAGAGCACTGTGGACTGAAACAATATCAGGAACAAACTTGGCATGAATACTCAATATGCCCAAATGTGAACACAGATGGAGTTTGGGGAAAATAGACCTTGACATTTGGGAGTTACAGTTTCTGGGATTTATAGTTTATTTATTTATTTATTTATTTTGACTTCTCAGTTGCCCCATTCGGTAAGCTCGGGGTGGCTCACAGAACTTCAGCATCATAAAAACACACAAAGAGCATCCTGAATTCTTGCAACAATGGAATTGAACCAAACTTGGCGTATTGAACTCTCATTACCAAAAGAAAGTACTGAAAGGGTTTGCTTGGGAATTGACTTTGAGTTTGAAAGTTGTAGTTCACCTACACCCAGAGAGCACTGTGGTCTTGTTGTCTGTTTTCTATCCAGTATCACAATGTTGGAAGGAGGCTCACCACTTTAAGGTCCCTAAAACAGGAATGGGAAAACTTTGTCCCTCTGGGTGCTTTGAACTTCAATTCCCACCATTCCTAACAGCCTGAGGCCCTTTCCTGCTTAAATGGCTGAGGGGGGGGAGGGCCTGAGGCTGCTAGAAATGGTGGGAGTTGGGAGTCCAAAACACCTGGAAGGTCCAAGTTTGCCCATGCCAGCTTTCGACAGAGACCTCTTCCTCCCCCTTCCGCTTTGCGCCCTTTCTTCCCCCTCCTGCCGAACACTTACTTTTTCTACTACACTGCCACTTCTGCCACCATTTTGATCCGAGGGGGCAGCGTAAGCATGTTCAGGAGGGGAGGGGGGAAGGTGTGACCCGTGCGGGTGCTACTGCGCAAACTCGCCCCAGAGCAAAGCAAGGCAAAGCGAGAAGAGCGAGGCTGGGAAGAAGGGAGCCCGAGTGGAGAAGAAAAAGTGTTCGGCAGGAGGGGGAAGAAAGGGTATTGGAGGTTCCAATTTCCCACGGCACATCAGATGATCACTCATGGGACACTGGTTGGGAAACACTGTTCTAGATTATCAAAAAAATATGTATTAAGTGGTAGCCATGGTGGCTGTTTAGCAGAATCCAAAAATACGCATTTCAAACAAACTAAATTTGCCCTCAGGTTTTTTGGGTGCAATTCAGATATGACCAAAGTGTGTGAAAGGTGTTTTTGAAAAAAAATGCTAGTCACGTTCAAATGTTCCATAATATAGAAACCTTTTGCGATAGTAGGCGTTTCTGTCTTCACCCCTGAAATTGCTAGTCACAATTCAATAGTAAGGTTAGTGGAGTATAATTTGTGTAATGTCTATTAACACTATCTTGATATTTTTTCATTTCTTTCTTTTTTTTCAGTTTTAAATTGCTCATAACGAGTTGCTCAGACATGCGATTAGTCTGTGTAATTTTGCATTATCTATATGAATGTCCCCTACTTACATATTACTCAGTCAAAACATTAATTCCAAACTCTCTAATTCACATTCAACATTCTGTCATATAGTGATATAAGAAAGAAAATAGACCCACAGTGCAGAAGAAAGAATAGTTGGACTCGGTTTTCAGTGACACTTCCATTGTATTTGTTCTATATGAATGCAGGGTGGTCATAAATGCTTGTGAGAAAAACGTAAGTCTATTAAGTTAGCCACTTGAAGGCATGAGGACTAGATTGCTTGCTTGACTGTCTTTTTGTAGGTTTCATTTCAACATATAAAAAAATTAAATAACTTTGTAAACTTAATTATATAAAAGCAAAATGAATCATGACATATCACTCTGATCAGGATAAAGAAAGAAGGAATGGACGGAGAGAGAGAGATTGAGATTTTACTAACCCCCATGTATTTTAAAAGAAGAAGAATCAAGGCCATGCTTGAATTATCTCATGTATCACTATTGCACCAGTAAAGAAAAAAAAGCATTGACCTGAGTTGTGTTTTAACGAAATAAAGCCACTTTTCTACAAGTTTTCAAGATTCGATTCTTAATCAAGCATGTTTCTTGAGCTATTTATTCTTAATGTCATCTTTTGTTTTAATTTCAGGTGACAATGCATGTCGTGTTAATAATGGAGGCTGCAGCACTCTCTGCTTAGCTGTACCTGGAGGCAGAGTGTGTGCTTGTGCTGATAATCAGCTCTTGGATGAGAACAGTACAACCTGCATGAGTATGTTCTTCTGAAAGAGTGTTTGTGCATTTATTAATGTTGTAGAAAAGATACATGCAGAATAATGTCTAATAGACTAGTCTCCATGTATTTCATCATGAGCAATATTGTACTGAAAACAGTATTCAAATTATTGAAAGCTTCACCTGTCCTAACCATTTAGGATTATGAGGGTTGTTTGAGATTATATGAGCTGGAGAAAATCCTTTTTGAAAAATGTGAAAAAATGCAGCTTCTTTTAAAAGATGAGTGTGCATTTTGAAATTATAAAAGCCACAGCAACATTTTGTCCAGGCTGTCCGGCTCTTAAGTGTTCTTAATTCAGTTACATTATCCATGAAAAACTCTCCCACATGCTTATGAAATGGAAGTAAAATAAAATTCCTGCTTCTCACTTTGAGTACAAGGCATACAGCACACAAAATGGTGCAAGGGAGTAGGCCTGCATGCATGCTTGAACATAATTGGCTTTAAAGCAAGATGATGGATTGAGGCAGCAAACTGATTTCTTTATCTTCTTCTGTACCCCCATCATTTCTGATGTCCTAAACCTTATTTTTAAAAAACTAAACAATTCTGTTATGTGCAATGGCACCATCAATAAGAAATGTATACTTAGGAAGTCCATACCTGACACATTTTAGAACCTAGCAGCCATCTACACAGTTCATATGTGTCAGTGCTGATCCAAGTGAAGTACTCCACATCAGCACTATAGAGTCTGCACAGCCAGCTGTCAAGCCGGTTCAGTGCCTGATGAATGTATGCATTACATGGCAACAAGCATGCCTGGTTGGACACTTCTTGACCATAACCCTTACTTTCCTCATCATCCCTGTCACATTAGGGACAACCCAAGAAAAAGGTGCATGTTCTGATTTTTCATCCTCTGAGAAGGAGAAGGGTATTTGTTTTCACAGTTCTGAGGGGGGGAAAACATTTTAGAAAAATAATAAGCCAGATTCAGGGGAGCAACTGAATAATTTAAAAAATACTATAGATATATTCAATATTTTCTCATATTGGTCAGACAGGAAACTCCACATGAAATTATTATGGATATATAAAATTTAGCATGTAATATAGGGGAGGGGGAGGAAGTAGAATGGTAGGTTACATACCTGTGACCATCTTTCTTCAAGTGGAGCTCTGTGAATCCACACTTATGAAGTTTGCGCGCCAGCGCGGGCTTCCAACGGAAACTTCCCAGTTTGAAAAGTTTTGGCGGTAGCTCCGCCCAGCCGGCCCGGAGGGCATAAAAGGCGCCTCCATGCGCGCCCACCCCATTCCTACGCCACAATTGCAACTAGGAAAAGGGTGGTTTGAGATAGAGGGGACGGCCGGGCAGGTTCGTGTGGCTTCACAGAGCTCCACTCGAAGAAAGATGGTCACAGGTATGTAACCTACCATTCTTCTTCGAGGGCTCTGTGAATGCACACTTATGAAGACTTACCGAGCTAAGGTAAAGGAGGTGGGAACAAACTAGCCAATTTTAAAAATCGAACAGGTTTATTGCAACCAGCAATATGAATAAATAACGTATCAACAGTATAACAAAAAGAGTGGAAGGCATGCTCCCACTTGTAAACATAGTGCAACAAGCACCATTCATGTCAGGCACACAGGCCTCACAGTATAAAGTGCAACAAGCACCATTCATGTCAGGCACACAGGCCTCACAACAATAAGTGCAACAAGCACCATTCATGTCAGGCACGCAGGCCTCACAGTATTAGTGCACAACAGGTGCAACATAGAACCATAAGAATTCTAGGTAAAGCGCGCTTTAACGGGTAGACTGTGACCCCGGGCGCCGGGGCACGGTAACATTTAGCCTCTCTAAAGGTAGAGAGGTCTGATCGACCCAGGAACTGTTGATCTAATGGTTACGTAGATGGGAGAAAACAGGGTCGTATGCTAGACGCTATCTCTGAGGGCCCTTGGGCGTGAGGATCGCTCGACCAAAGGCCGCCTCTCTCTCAAATAGGGTGTCTACCCGGTAATGGGACGTGAAGGTGGAGGGGTTGGCCCAGATGGCCGCCCTACATATTGAATCCAGAGGGATACCCTGGAGGAAAGCCGTCGACGTGGCTACTGCTCTTGTTGAGCGGCCCTTAACTTTAGGGGGACACGGTTGACGGGCTATCTGATAGCACAACTCAACCAGGGAAGCCACCCAATTTGACAGCCTCTGAGAAGACACCGGCAAGCCCAGCTTGTCAGTGGCGTAAGAGACAAAAAGTCTAGTTGACCGTCGGTAGTCTGCCGACCTGCCCTTGTAGACCCAGAGGGCTCTCCTGACATCGAGAGCTCTAAGGGTTGACTCGTTCCCCCCAGACGGAGAGGGCACCAGGTCCGGGAGCACAATGTCAGTGTTCTCATGAAACGGGGACACCACCTTCGGGAGGAAGGTGATGTCCATCCACAAGATGGCCCTGTCCGCTAGGAAAAGCAGGTAGGGCTCGTCCACACGCAGCACCGCCAGCTCGGAGGGTCGACGTGCTGAAGCAATGGCGACCAGGAAAGCCACCTTCCAAGAAAGGAGGCGTCGGTCGATGGACGACAGCGGCTCGAACGGTGGGGCCACAAGGCAGGACAGCACCATGTCAAGGTTCCAGCCGGGCGTCGGTGGGTGCACGGGAGGGCGGGTGTTGTTTACCCCTCTCAGGAATCTTTTGACCATCGGGTACTGGAACAGCGAAGGACCACCCCTTTGCTGACTCTGCCAGGTGAATGCCCCCAGGTGGGTCTTCACTGAAGACATGGACAGCCCTCTGTTGACCAGACCGGCCAGGAAGTCAAGGACCGCCGGAATCGAGAGCAGGAAGACGGCGCTGGAACGGGCGGTCTGGAACTTGGCGAAGCGGGTGAGGCAGGCCAAGTACGCCCTCGACGTTGCCGGTTTGTGCGCCGCCGCCAAAATCGCCGCTACGGCCGGTGAGATGTCCGGCTCCGGAAAATTCTCCATGCCGTCAAGTGCAGGGACGGAAGGTCCGGGTGTAGAAGCAACCCCTTCTCCCGAGTCAGAAGATCTGGTCGGCAAGGGAGATGTATGTATTTCCCCTCAGCCAAGTGTAGTAGGGTCGGGAACCAGACCTGCCTCGGCCAGTAGGGAGCGATGAGGATGCAGTCGGTCCCCGAGAGCTGGATCTTCTCGATGATGCGGAGAAGAAGCGGGAACGGCGGGAAGAGGTAAAAGAATCCCGTCGTCCAATCGAGCAGGAGTGCGTCCCCGAGGCATCCCCGGTGAGCATTCGGGGCAAGCCGGGCACCGAAAACTGGCAGTTGGCTGTTTTCCGGCGATGCGAATAGATCTGCGTCTGGGAATCCCCATCGCTGGAAGACATGGTGGAGTTCCTCTGGATGCAGCATCCATTCGTGGGACGACCAGCTGTTTCTGCTGATAGAGTCCACCTCCACGTTCTCGACTCCCGGGAGATGGACGGCCCTGGGGGTCACCTGGTGACGAACACACCACTCCCACAAGCTCTGGGCTAGGGCAAGGAGTCTTCTCGAGCCCGTTCCGCCTTGCTTGTTGAAGTAGTACATGGCCACTATGTTGTCTGTCCTGACCAGTACTACGTGTCCCCTGACTAGAAGGGCGAAGGCCCAAAGAGTCTTGGCTATGGCCAGGAGCTCGAGGTAATTGATGTGGTGGAGCCTCTCCACTGCCGACCTTTGGCCGTTGATCGACAGGCGCTCCTTGTGGCCTCCCCAGGCAAGCAGCGACGCATCCGCCGTTATCGTGATGGATGGGGCCACCATGTGGAATGGTACCCCAGGCAAATGTTGGTGCTGGAAGTCCACCATCGGAGGGAGTCTTTGACTTTTGGTTGCCTGCCGGTAGAAGTGGGAGGATGGACGACACTGACACCATCCTGAATTTCCTCGGCAAAACGTACACGTTTAGGTCTCTGAGATCCAGGATGGGTCGCAGGGTACCGTCTGGCTTCGGCACGGTGAAATACCGTGAGAAGAATGCCTCTCCTTCCTTGCTCTGTGGAAGCGATGATACTGCTCCCTTTTGAAGCAAGCTGTCAACCTCCCTCAAGATCACCTCGGACGGCTCCGTCTCGACGATGAACCCCGTTGGCGGGAGCTCATCAAATTCCAAGGCATAGCCGTCTTCGACAATCCGGAGAACCCATGCATCTGAGGTGATGCGTTGCCAAGCACCGATGAAGCGGGTCAGGCGGTCTCCGAATGGCGGATGAGATGGTGGAGGTCGAGGGCTGGGAGTAGGCATGATGGCGGCAGTGGTACGTAGCGAGGAGACGGTGTCGTCCTTCGCTCCGTCAAACACGGCGCTTCGACTGTCTGTTGCCGTTGTTCTGGCGCGGCCTCGACTTATTGCCTTGGCGGGGCCAGTTGTTCTGCTGCTGCTGCTGGTGTCTCGGCTGCTGCTGCTGTTGCTGCTGTGGAGCCGAGTATGGCCGTGGGGACTGGCGGTACTGTGACCTAGGCTGGAACTTCGCCCGTTGGTAGTATCGGGTCCTGGGCTGCGCCGGTGGTCGATCTAACTTGGCCGTTAGGACCTTGAAGTCATGATTGGCCTTCAGCTTGTCGTCCGTGCCCGCAAAGAAAAGTCCCTGGGCATCGAACGGCAAATCCTCGATGACCTTTCGGGAATTGGAGGACAACCCCGACGACTTCAGCCACGCGTGTCTCCGGATGGCGACACCGTGGGCCAGCAGCTTTCCCGAGGTGTCCCCCGTGTGGCGGGACATCAGGATCTGGTGGTGTGCTAGCGCTTGAGCCTCCTGAGAGATGGAGGCCAGTGCAGCCTGTTGCACCTGGGAGAGATCCTGGAAAAAGGGTTGGGCCCTTTCCCACAGGATCTGGTGGTAGGCTCCCATGCACGCCCCGTAATTGGCCATCTTCGTCAGAAGAAGTCCAGCCCAGTAGATCTTTCTACCGACCGTGTCGAATCTCGTCCCCTCTTGGTCAGAGGGGGCCGTGGATTCTCTGCCTGAAGACTGGGAGGAGGTGACGATCATCGAGTTGGGTGTCGGATGATCGTGCAGCCATTCCTTCTCCCTCTCGTCGATCTTATACCACGCCTCGATACGTCCTGACGTGGGTGGGATGGACGACGGGGTCTTCCACGACGCCTTCACCACCTCTTCCAGGGGTTCAAGCATGGGAAGATGTGGCTGGGCAGAGTCCTCGACCTGCACCCTGCTGAAGACGGGGCAGGCGCTGGATCTTCTAGGCACATACGTTTGTATGCCCAAAGCTCTTGCCATTCGACCCACTTGTTCACCGAAGGCTTTTGTGGAGTCTGTCGATGACGAGGATGGCTCCATCTCACAGCCTCTGTGGGAGGGTGTTCGGTCCATGGCGACCGACAAGATGGACCCCGACATGACTGATCGTGGGGCTTCGCCTTCCTCGACCTCGTCCTCCGACAATGGCCGAACCACTTCCGGTCCCGCCGGAAGTGAAGACGCCGGTGCTGCTCTCGACGTGGATGGGACTGCGGTCACCACCGTCGATGCAGGGGGAGGCTTCTTTGAAGCTGGGGCCATGGCGAGCCTTGTCGTCTGCCTGCCTTTCTCGGGCGACGTCACAAACAGTTGTCGAACCGAGGGCTGCCCCGGGGGAACTCTGACGACTGTCTGTACCGAGTCTCCCGGTGAGATGGTCTGCTGCTCTACCCCTGTCTCCACAGCGAGAACAGGGGCAGGCGGGGAATCAGGGCACGACGCCGATGAGGATGACGTCAGAGTCCTGCGCCTCTTCAGGGACGGGGGTCTCGAGGCTCCGGCCTCCAGAGACTTGCCCGGAGTCACAGGAACCAGGCCTCTGGTCTGGGCTCTACGGGCTTCTTCACTCGACCTCCGGAACGCTATCTCCATAGCTCTGTTGGAGCGAGTTCTCGAAATGGCCGACCTCTGGGAGAGGCCCGACGCCATTGAGCTCGCCGACGACCGGCGGGGTGGAGGCAGCTGAACCGTCTCTGTCGTCACGGTGCAGGGCCTCTTTGGCGCCAAAGTCTTCGATGAGACAGACTTCGTGCCTTTCTCCTTCCGTGGACGCTTCTTCCCGGCTGGGTGAGCGGTCGACACGGTGAGGGCCGGAGCAGCCGCCCCGGTCCCCAAGGAGGTAGATGGGACAGCCGTCGCCATCTCTGGAGGGTAGAGAGCACGCTCCGTCAGGTAGGCCTGAAGCCTCCGGGCTCTCGCTCTTCTGGTGTGCGACGAGAAGGCCTGGCAGTGTCGGCAGACAGGAACAACGTGCCCCTCTCCGAGACACCGAAGGCACTTCGAGTGACCGTCGCAGTCCAGGATCTTGCCACCGCAGGATGAACACTTTTTGAAACTGGTTGTGGACATGCTATGCTCACACAACCAGCCGAATTTCCGATGTTGCCCAAGTGGCGGAAAACAAAGGAATGGGGTGGGCGCGCATGGAGGCGCCTTTTATGCCCTCCGGGCCGGCTGGGCGGAGCTACCGCCAAAACTTTTCAAACTGGGATGTTTCCGTTGGAAGCCCGCGCTGGCGCTCAAACTTCATAAGTGTGCATTCAGAGCCCTCGAAGAAGAACATTATATTGACAATTGATAACAACATTTCTGTTATACACCTTTCTCCTTAGTTATGTCTGGAGAAGTTTTGCCCACATTATGCAAAGTGGGAGAGTTTCAGTGTCAGAATAGACGCTGCATCCAAGACCGTTGGCGTTGTGATGGTGATGATGACTGTCTGGATGGATCAGATGAACATTTGGAGCTTTGCTGTATGTATCTAAATAATGTAGTCCATGTTTTAAACAATACACATAGTCCTACATTCATGCATAGCTCTGCAACTGCAGATCTGTGTGCTTTCAATGCTTCACAGCTGCCAAGATCCTTCAGAGGTTCCTACTGCTCTCACTTACCTGTAGATTAGAGAAGGAAGGGAAAATTATTCAAACCATGGTCTTGATTTGTTTATGGGGGAAGAAAAAAGGATGCACCCTCAAAGGCAGTGCACATACCTTTTCTTTTCCCTAGGAACAGAGGAGTTGGATTTTCAAAGTATGACTATCCTCCAACTTCCTTCCTTCTCCATTGGTAAGTGATAGAAGAAGTTCTTCCTTGCAGGGCTTAACAACTGCTGATAGAAAGTTTTTAAGTGATTAGCTCTCTGCATGTCATTCGAGGACCTATCCACAGGTAAGTCATTAAATAATTTAACTTATGCACACATAAGTCGTTAACAGGAAGATGGCAAATGTTTTCTATGAGAACTTTAATATATTCATAAATGCAAGTGTCTGAGGGAATTAAAAGAGCTGCTGTTGCCTAGTCATTGGTATAAATTATCCATTTTATCTTAAGTCTACAGTTGTGGGGAGAGGAAAAAGATTGGTTAGCTAGCACACACATCTTCACCATATCACTGATCAGCCTAATGATCCTCATATTCCAATGGGGCTGGTTTTTCTTCCTCTGATGCTAATGCCCTTTGCCCATGCTTTTGGTGGCTGGTCCAAGAGACAAACTCTGCTTGCAAATAATGAAAATCAATTTGAATACCCTGAAGACAGAATTATTGTGCAGAAGGTTGCTAAACACTTCATTGCTTCTTGGCAGTGGTATCTTGAAGAGTGTCCAAGAAAGCAGACAGAAATTTGGAACAGGACACTATATAGCCCTTGCTAGCTTAATATATGGTAAAATAAGAGACATGGGAAATGCAGAATAACCAAGTGTGAACGTCCTCGTTTTTGCTCTAACCTCATTACTTTAAAAAAGCAAAACTATATGATCATAAAAAAGTATGTGATGGCAGTGATAGAAACTAACAAATTTAGAATAATTTAAGATAGAAATTAAATAAGAAATTTTCTTTTTTTAAAAGTTTATACATATAGCACATTATTATTATTAGTAGTAGTAGTATTGAAACAAAATTTATGAAAAAGCACAATATCAGAAGCGTAAACATCTGGATGCAGTATGGGAACCTTGTACTAAAAAAAAGCAAAGATAATATAGTGAAGGTCTATATCAAGGTGTTATTCCCAACTATAAAGACTCTCTAAAATTAAATCAATCAAACTTGCATAGATACTGACTTACATTTTCAGTGGATGAAGCTGAAACCAATAACAGAATTGAAGTCATTAACATTTCTTACTGCTCAGTATTGCTTAGATATAATGTGGCTGGCGTAAATATAGAAATGGTGTTGAAAGAGTGTCAAACTTGTAAAATAAACAGAGAAAAGAATGAACATTAAGTCAAATAATTTAAGACACCACAGTCAAACAGTGGCTAGCTGAAGGATGTTTAAGGAGACAGAATGTATGTACCTGCCATGGAGGGCACAGTTTAAGCTCCGTAGCCATGGCACAGACAGCTTTGGTTCTGTTGAACGCAAATCCCCATATATTCGTGAAAGGCACCAGATGACGTCTGTCAGACCAAAGTTGGTATAATTATCCTGCCTCTCCTGAAAACATTGTCCAAATGTGGCAGCTGTGGTTACTACTCTTTTTTCAGATAATACCTTCTCCCCATGATCACACATCTCTCACCATGTGAGCTGGAAAGGCTTCAGACATGACAAACTGTCTGCCACTCAATAACCCATACCACTTCAGATTCCTCTGTTAGTATCAACCATAAGGAACACAACAAGTTAGTGTTAACAAAGCTCCCTGCTGTATCTACTGGAGATAGAATCCTTTTTCTTTGACATGTTTGGTCTTTGTCAGTTGGCTTCAAGTGTTTTGGATGTTTTTACTGCTACTGATCTGTAATGTATGATCCCTTGTAAAATGTTTTATTCCCTAATAGGCATTGTCCCAACAAGATTAACTTTATATGGATGCAGCGAAATTATTTCCTGTGAAAATATGTTATGACGTTATAAAATCCATATTAAATATGGAATAATATATAGAATGGGCATCATAAGAAACATTTCATGCACATTAACTTAAAGCTTTTTTACCAGATACCAAAATTGTGTCACAAACTTTGTGGAATTCTTTAGCATTTTTAACAACAGCAGTAAAATAAATAGTGACTTTTTTTCCAGTGGGAGGGAAACAATCTGTGACTATTCAGCATTTCAAATATTGTTCACCCAAATGATTAAATTTTTGTTTAACAAAAGGGAAAAAGTCAATGATACTATTTTTAGACTTTACAATTTATTCTTGCAAGTTTTCTCCTGTAGAACAGCAACAGTTATCTTCTGAAATCTGAAATTCAAACAAAAAATTTTGTCGAAGGCTTTTATGGCCACAATCTCTATATTGCTGTGAGTTTTCTGGGCTTTATGGAAGCCTATTACTTCAGGCCAAGCACAAATTATCCCAAATTCTTATTAGCCGATAGCCATTGTCTAAAATCAACGACATAATTCCCATGTGCTCATTTTAATCAAAATAAGTGTATGAATTTGTTGTGGAATTGTCTTTTATTACCCTGTTTTAGAATCACACAATTCTGGAGCAATTCTAACCTTGATTTCTTTCTGTCTTGACTAGTTTTTTTCCATGTTGCCTACACTATATAAACACATTACACTTCAACTGATTCCAAAATGTAACTAGTAACTGTAGCAAACTTATTTTGATGCTGAATGGAGTGCAAATGCTGAACTGGGTGGTACTCTGAATTGGAGAGCACAAAGGAAATTTGGAATTCATACAGTGGACAATCTGAGCTGTGTTTCAATTGTAATTTAAATATACGGTCCTATGTATATGGACCAAATGAATCAGGTTGGGAAATAATAGACTTTGTGGCATCCACATGCCCAAATGGCCAACAAGACCACCCAACACAGCCTTGTTCTACATTAAACAAGGTCAGTGGAGGCTTCAAACTTCCTCAAAGCTCAAGGATAATCCACATTTTGTGGCAGTGCAAACCATTGGGGCAGTTCTTCACATGGCCATCCTGCATTCCCCAAGCTTGGATGGCCTGGGGACAGGAGGTGGGATTTGCCAGCCACTCACTAGCTTTTGTCCTCTGCTTAGCAGCAGCCACCACACATGAAATTGCTGGTGTTGATCACTTGTCATCTGTAGTGGCTCTGGCGATTAGAGAAAAGGGGGGGGGGAGAGAAGGTGATACCCCATTCTGATTAGCTCCAGGGTATGTGGCCCATGTAGATGGGCCCTAAGAAGTGCAAAATTAGATCAGTTTAAATTTACTGTGAATTCCCTCCTCATTCTTTATTTCACAAGATTTGTCAGATTCTGGTGTGTGTGTGTTTTCATGAACTACAATTGCTTCTTATCGTGTACAGATTAGTTTGAGGTTTATTTTTGTGAGTAACTGTACATTCAAAATAAAGATTAAAGTTGTGGTGGCTGTAATCTTTTAACTGCATATTTGGCATTAAATTTCAATTTATATCAGTGGTGCTTGCTTCTGTGTAAATCTGTAAGGAGTTGTAACAATTTCTTCATATTATGTGATTTTTTTTCATTATTTCATCTTTATAATAACATACATTTTTCTTCTTCCAGTTAACCACAGCTGTCCTGACAATCAATTTAAATGTAATAATAACCATTGCATCCCCAAGAGGTGGCTTTGTGATGGAGCAAATGACTGTGGCAGCAATGAAGATGAATCAAATGAAACTTGTGCTGGTAAAACAAACAAAAAAAGTTTTGTTTTAAATTTATGGTGATTAAATATCTGGGTCTTGGTTGTAAACAATATTGAACTATCATTCCTGCTACTTATGATCTCGTTACTGGAGCTCTGAATCCATGTTGTATTGCCTGTAGTTTTATATCAGAGACAACATAATTGTTCTTGTCTGTCTCTATATTCCGAAATGATGTGGCACTCATACAGCTTGACTTGATTGACACAGAATCATAGAAACATAGAATCATGTCTGTGTTATGACTTGTTTAAAGAGGAGAATCCTTTCCCACTTACATT
This sequence comes from Anolis apletophallus, assembly GCA_030556195.1. Taxonomy (NCBI): domain Eukaryota; kingdom Metazoa; phylum Chordata; class Lepidosauria; order Squamata; family Anolidae; genus Anolis; species Anolis apletophallus. The sequence continues at coordinate 134,951,298 of JARBWK010000002.1, read as the reverse complement.
TTTCTTAGAACTTGAAATTTAGTAGGACACATTGAGAGCCAAGATCTGCCATTTCCCCCACACAGTTTCCTCACATATACACACCTATAATTCAAGCATATGTATACAAATGCATATCTTTTAGCCACAGCTATCTGATAGTGTAGTTTTGTGATTTCTTCTACATTATGTGGAATTTTACTTAAAAACCACAGATCATATTATTCCCATGTAACCTTTGTCATTAAAATATCATGATTTTTAAATTATATCAGTTTACATAGGCAATATTTCATATGAATACTCATCCATCTAGTGATGAGAAACTCTGGGAATTAAGACATTATTTTTTAGTGTTGTTCATCCTGTCTCCCTACAACTCAAGGGAGATTTTCTTCTCATTTTACCTTCACGACAGTTCTGTGAGGTTATGAGAAAGTGAGTGACCAAAGCTGAACCTCAAGGCTAATTATTTGAACTTGAATTGCCTCAGCATTAGACATTGTGAACTAAGGTGCACTTGTGGCACATACTCTCATATAAATGCTGTCACTACAACTGCATGACTTCCCTGTACATGCTTTCTGAAGAATAAAATACAGTCCATGATATATAGATATAATAAACCTGTATAATTCAACTAGCTTTCATTTGAACTCTGTTCTTCATTATTTGTATGCAATTTTCTCTTTAAGCAAGAACATGTCAAGCTGACCAATTTTCTTGTGGAAATGGGCGTTGCATTCCAACTTCATGGTTGTGTGATCAGGAGGATGATTGTGGTGATGAGTCAGATGAAATGACATCTTGTAGTAAGTGAATTTTATTTCATTAATAGTATGGCTGATGGAAATATATCCCTAATTGTCGATACACTACAGCTACTCAGTACAAACTGTTCCCAATACTTCTGTATCATAAAAAGAAGTCCAAGGAGACATATCAAAATGACTCTTATTTCCTTTTTGCTGTATCCATTTCCTATGACGATATATTTTAAAATATGACAGCAGAAAATAACTATATAAAATTGCAAAAGAGAATGAGAGGGTCTCTGCTCTGTTTCCAAGAGTATAACATCAGAGGCTTATATACACAAGCTAAAAATGTACTTTCTTTGTAGCCACTGCCATCCAAATACATAACATTCTCCAAAATTTGCTTAGAATGCCCTTCTTTCAGCTACAATTCAGTTCAGAAATGTATCTTTTACCCCAGACTTTTGGAGAGAATCCAGATTTTTTTGGCTTGTAGCCAGCTCTCCAAGGCAGCATCACATAACTGTGAATTTATGAAGAGGCATTAGTGAACAGGTTCGGTCAGTTGGTGCCCTGATGATTCTCACTAGAAATTGATTCTTTTCTAGTGCAAATATTTTAAAAGTTTGCATACATTGTCTCTTTGTTTGCTTAACAAATCATGTGTGGTGATGCTTGGCCATCTGTATATCAGTATTAGCACAGCCCTGCTTAACAGGAAGTATGTGCATTCACATGCATGATGGGGAAAATGAAGTGGCCATAGCTATGTAGCCAAAAATAATGCAAAGGATCAGAGAATGTTGACAGCGCCTTTAAACAATGGTAAATTTATCAGGGGAAAATGTTTGGCCATTGATTTCACTATGATGTAGAATACGAGAATCATTGAGTTGGGAGAGACCACGTGGGCCATCTAGTTCAACCCTCTGCCATGCAGGAAAAGCACAAAATACCCCCAACAGATGGCCATCCAGCCTTCCAAAAAAGGAGCCTGATAAATTTTAGTGCAAATATTTTAAAAGTTTGCATACATTGTCTCTTTGTTAGTTTTGGGCATTCCAAGGCAGAGAGTTCTGCTGCTGAACAACTCTTACATTCAAGAAGTTCTTCCTAATGTTCAGACAGAATCTCCTTTCCTGTAATTTGAACTCATTTTCCAGGTCATAGTTTCCAGGGCAGCAGAAAACAAGCCTGCTCCTTCTTCCTTATGACAAACTTTCACATATTTATACATGTCTATCATGTCTCCTCTCAACCTTCTCTTCTGCAGGCTAAACATGCCCAGCCCTTGAAGATGCTCCTCATAGGGCATGGTCTCCAAAGCTTTGATCATTTTAGTTACCCTCCTCTGGACACCTTCCAGCTTGTCAATATCCCTCTTGAATTGCCGTGCCTAGTATTGGACCCAGTATTCCAGGTGAAGTCTAACCAACTCAGAATAGAGAGGCACCATCACTTTCCTCAATCTAAACACCGTACTCCTTTTGATGCAGCCCAAATTCCCATTAGCTTTCTTTAGCTGCAGCATCAGATTGTTCACTCATGTTCAATTTGTTGGGGATGAGACTCCAAGATCTTGCTCACATGGACTGTTGTCGAGTGAGACATCACCCATTTTGTATCTTTGCATTTCATTTTTCCTGCCTGTGTAGTATCTTACATTTTTCCTTGTTGAAATTCATTTTGTTAGTTTTGGGCCAACTTTCTAATCTGTTAAGGTTGTTTTGAATTATGATCCTGTCCTCCAAAATATTAGTTACTCCTCTTAATTTGCTGTTACTTTTTTATATATATGTTGCATTAATTGTGTCCATGTGGGATCAATGTAGACAAGGGAAAGGTAGTATGAAATATGCTTTGTTTTTTTTGTCATTTTGATTTTTTCCCTATTTATGTATATGCATGTCTGCAATTTTGTTTTTAAAACAGAGGAATTCAACCTAGTTAGCTAGCTTATTTATTTATTTATTTAGAGCATTTATATCCTGTCCTTCTCACCCCAGACAGCTTACAAAAGGCAACCATTACATGCCAAACAATACATTAAAATACACAGTTACAATTAAAACAGCAATTAATTTTTTTTATAAACATTCAATTTAAAGCAGTCTGCTTGTTCAAAATCATAGTTCAGGTCAGTCCATTGTGGTCACCTAAAACATTATCTTCCTAGTTGCTACATCTCCTGCTCAAATGCATAATCCCACAATCAAGTTGTATGTTGTTGTTTTTTTTTTTACAAAAGGCTAGGAGGGAAGGGACAGACCTGATTTTGTTGAGGAGGGAGTTCCACAGCTAAGGTGCCACCTCGGAGAAGGCTCTGTCTCTCATCCCTATCAGTCCCCATCAGGCCTCCCCGGATGACCTTAATGTCCTTGGTGGTTCGTAGAGGGAGATACGTTCGCACAGGTAAACTGTGCCAGAATCATTTAAAGCTGAGCTTTATTCAGCATCAGACACTAGAGTCTTCAGAAATAAGACAGCTCCTCAAGGGTAGGAACTGCTATTCAATGAGTGCTGTACTCAAGAAAAGGAAGCCTTGGAGTTTGACTCAATTCCAGTACGTGTGATGGTCATTTGAGTATTTTTATGAAGAAGTGAACCACAAAATAATCATGCTTCCCAAGATCTGGTTTTAAGGAGATAGTATATGGCAATCTCAAAAGAAAGATAGAGAAAAGCTTCTATTGTCTGATAAGGGTCAGAATGAAGACATTTAGAACACGGTTTCTCATTGACCCATATTTACCTGCCCTGGGATGGCAGAGCCTCCAGTTAATACCAGCTACAAATACAGCTGTTTCAGAGGATGCTTGAAGACTATCTAACTTAGATCTTGATTCTCTGTCATACTCATTTCTATGTGGCCTGGGAGAACAGGCCCCTGACTAACTCCAGCTACAAAAGCGGTAGTGATGGCAGCAGCTGCTGCTGTGACACCACTTCACTGGATTTCTCCTCCCTCAGGTTTTCATTAAAACTGTTCAGTATTTTTACCATATCAAAAGTCTTGTGTATTTCTTCTTCAGTTTTCTTTTATCCTACTTTTTCATTTTCTGACATTCCAGTCCTGTGAATGAGATCAGTGGGAATTATGCCTCATTAAGTATGCTTCAGATTGTAACACATAGTATTTTTATACTTGCCTTTTAATCTCATAACTCTGAAGATTATTTGGTCCATTCACTCTAGACACTTGTACACTTCCCACCCCCTCCCCACACACACCCATAAGCTTCTAACTTTGGCTATAGAAGTTCCTAGACTATGGCTACTCTATGTCCAATCAGTCCTTAATTCATTTTGGGGTGGGAGAAGCAGAAGATAATATAAATCAAGAAGTTTTGTAAATGGGTAAGGCACCATTATTCATTAGGCCTATCAGATAATATTAGGCAGGATCGCAGTGATAAAGATGGGGGTCCTCCCGAGGCTTATGTTTCTTTTTCAGAATCTGCCGATCATTAGATCCCGTTTTTGCTTTAGGACCTGGAAATCTGACATACTCAAATTCGTGTGGTGCTCAAAGAAGGCAAGGATTAAATTCAACACCCTATGTGACCGACAAGAGAGAGGTGGCCTGGGGCTGCCCAACCTCCAATTGTACCACGACGCGGCTGCTCTGAGCTGGGTGAAAGAATGGGCCACCTTAAAGGACCACCACCTGCTGGCAGTAGAGGGTTTTGACCTACGCCGAGGGTGGCATGCGTACTTATGGCACGAGAAAGAACAGGTGGAAAAAAACCTCTCAAACCACTTCATTCGGGCGTCACTCTTCAAGACTTGGAAAAGATATAAAGATCGTTTTACCGGGCGACGCCCCAATGGATATCACCCCAGGAAGCCCAGCAGATCAGGGAACTTCCAACCAGTAAGTGGTATACCTATGAACAGCTGATTATAAAAGAAGGTCCGGAGTGGGTACTTAAACCGTTGGATGTATTACGAGAACAATCCATCGATCTATCATGGTTCCACTACGCCCAATGCAAAGAAAGTTTTAAACGGGACGTGCAAAAGAACTTTAATACGCAACCCACGGCCTGGGAGAGAGTCATGAAGTCACACAAAAAAATTATAAGCTACTTATACAGGCAACTGCTTGAGTGGGAGACGGAAAGGGAAACGGTCAAGGACACAATGATACGGTGGGCCCAAGACCTGGGTCACTCCGTCATGCTACAAGAGTGGGAAACACTCTGGAAAACGAAAGTCAAGCAACTAGGCTTCTCGAATGTCACAGACAATTGGTACAAAATGTTCCATCACTGGTACCACACGCCGGTGAGCTTAGCCAGGTGCTACAAGACAGTGAGTGATCTATGTTGGAAGTGCAAAAAGGAGAAGGGCAACTTTATGCACTGCTGGTGGCATTGTAAAATCCTGAGGAAATTCTGGGGGGAGATCCATTTTCATATGGAGAATATGTTAGGGTTCAAATTTGAGTTGAAACCGGATTATTATTTACTTCATATTTTGAACAGCGAATGGAGTATTAACGAGGACAGGATCCTCTTTATGCTTGCCACCGCGGCAAGAATGGAGATTGCCCAAAATTGGAAAAATGAAGGCCCGATATCAGTAAAAAAATGGTTTCTTCGTATTAGGGAAATCATGGAACTGGACAATCTGAGGAACATGAGTAAAGACCAAGACAGCAAGCCAAAGACGGACTGGGCTAAAGTTAGCAACTATATGAATGGACTAACCCCAAAAGCCTTAGGTAAGATTAGCTCAGGAACTCGCCCGGTAAGGGCACTCAGATAGGGGTTGACACTGGCATAAAGGCCAGAAGTGACCAAAGAATTCAGGTCTGAGGCACCTCGCCGACTGGACGGGAGTTTCAATGTGTACCCTCAACCCCCCCGTGCCCCTCCACCACCCCCTCCCCTTTCCCCCTCCCTACGTTCATTCCCATGTTTTATGTTCTGTACTTAAAATGCAATAAAAATTATAAAAAAAAAAGTCTTGTGTATTTCTTCTTCAGTTTTCTTTTATCCTACTTTTTCATTTTCTGACATTCCAGTCCTGTGAATGAGATCAGTGGGAATTATGCCTCATTAAGTATGCTTCAGATTGTAACACATAGTATTTTTATACTTGCCTTTTAATCTCATAACTCTGAAGATTATTTGGTCCATTCACTCTAGACACTTGTACACTTCCCACCCCCTCCCCACACACACCCATAAGCTTCTAACTTTGGCTATAGAAGTTCCTAGACTATGGCTACTCTATGTCCAATCAGTCCTTAATTCATTTTGGGGTGGGAGAAGCAGAAGATAATATAAATCAAGAAGTTTTGTAAATGGGTAAGGCACCATTATTCATTAGGCCTATCAGATAATATTTAAAAATGTTTAATATGTATTAATTATAATTATAATGTTAATTGGAATTGTTTGTTGCCTTAAGGCATTGAATAATTGCCTATATGTAAGTCACTTTGAATTCCCTTTGAGGTTGAGAAAGGTGGGGTATAAATAGGGTAAATAAATAAATGTCATTTCTGTCCATTGTGATGCTTTTGAAACATAACACAGTTGTGCACCTGTTATGAGAGAAAATAATATTACATTTAGCTAACTTTCTTATAATTTACTAATACCAAATAATGCCACAAGTATTGTTCTAGCTGTGTGTTGTGAGAGCTGTTGTGCCTTTGCATGTATGTGTGCTGGATCTACATATCTCTGTGAAGGGGAAAGGTTGGCTTTACCCTGGTGGTGCAACTCTACACACCGGTGCCATCTTTTCCATATTTACTCAAATCAAAGACCTACTGAGTTCAGTGGAACATACTTTCTAGTCATATTACTGCAACTTAAAACAGCCCAACAAACAAAATTAGGGCAATAATGATTATCTGATAATCAATGTTTAATAATGTGGCTTAGCTTTCTCTGATTTAATAAGACAAAAGTACACTTTCATACCTCTCCCTTGCCCTGCAACCCCGCATTATATGTAGAAATCACTATAGAGGGTTCAATAATGTTTTCATCAAATTGAGTGCTCTCTCCACTCTTTTCTCCTTCATTATGCTGGCAAGGTTACAACTTTCATTAGCACTTTCTTCCATCAATTTATGTGAAAAATTATGAGTTCCTTTGTGAAAAAGGACTACTTTTTAGTATTACTCAGAAGGAGGAAAAACAAAGGTTGATGCCTGATGTGCAGTTGTGGTAAATATCTGCTGTATTATTGCTTTATTCATTTTCATTAACAATTTGCATTTAGTTACATGGAATTGCCAAAGTCATTTTGCTGCATAGGCAAAGAAAAAAGTCTTTCATTTTTAATCCAAAAATTAAAAAATGAATTACACCAGTAGCTGACTCCTTCTTCAATGCTCCTGATGGGATATTGTCTTCTAAAGCATTTAAATGCAAAAATGCAGGTTTTTATGAAAGCTGGTTTTCAAAATGCTTTTTTAAAGAACAAGGAGGACAGGAAACTGTCCTGATATTTCATTTTGCTTGAGATTGCCTGGCTTCTAAACTAAACTCTAATATCAATAATTCTGGAAGTGCTCAGATACTCTGTGAGTGATATCCAGTCAATTCTTCAGGACACTTCATCAGATGGGCAGGGGGGAAGCAGGGAGAGGTGGGGGAAAGTGTTGGGAAGAGTGGGGAAAACAACTTATCCTGTTCTCTCATGGAAGGATCCATCTTCAGGGCTGGCCAGCCATCCCACGACCTTTCCTTTCTTTTCACTTTCAGCCTCCCCCCCCCCCCCGGAGGGCCTCTGTGGAACTCTGTTTCACCAGCATGTGAAAACAGAGAATACAGGGAAAACATTCATGTAATGAGATCCTTAACAACAGAATGGCTTCTATCTATGAAATAATGAGAAGGCTAATTTCTCTTCCTTCCCTATTCCAGATCACAGTCTAGATATTTGTGGACAGTAGATGAAGGCTCCAGTGCATATTCCTGGTTATGATGTTGTGTGTGTTTAGCACGGAAAGGAAAAGGGATAAAGAAGTCTCATGCTTGCACAATCTTGTATTTAGCCCAAAATGCACTTGTGCTTTGAAAAGCAAACTGTTACTTCTTTCACCACTACCACCCTCTTAGGTGAAAAGCAGTATATGTTTCTGCATATAAAGAATAGTTTTAATGCAGTTGAACCCCCTTCTCAAGTTCATATATGCTAGGAAAACTTTGGGGGGGGGGGAACCTTTAAAACTCTTGTAATCTTTCCTAAAAAGTAGAAAAAGATGAGTACTTCATTTTTATAGGCAGAAATTAAACAAGTAAAAAACTACATCATTAATTTAACAAAGGACTGGCTGCGGTTTGACATAGAACCTATTTTTTCATGGCAAAACACTTATGGGAAAAAAGAATGTGTGAAGTCTGACACACGGCAGCTTTGCATACACATTTTCCCCAGGGAATCGTTTAATATTTTATGGGCCTTCACATACAAATTACTTGGCAGAATTCATATGAAAACTCACATTTGCAGTGCCTGCTTCAGTCACCTTCTATAACACATAATGAAAATGGCCCCAGAGTTTTGTTGCAAGTACTATACGTACTGTGTTCTCCTTTCCTGCCAAAGAGTTCACTATGATTATTTTGTTTACCATAATAAATTGTTTTACATTTTTATTAAAGCCTTCATAATAACTCTGAGGCTACTAACTTTTAGCTGAATATTTTCCACTATGTTTATTTATTTATTTACAGTATTTATATTCTGCCCTTCTCACCCTGGAGGGGACTCAGGGCGGATTACAATGTACACATACTGTACATGGTAAACATTCAATGCCATAGACACACAACACATATAGACAGTCAGAAGCTATTAACATTCCAACTTCTGTCCACCAGGGGAGCCGTCGCTTCACCATCCATCTGCGACACTGATGAAGTACTTTCTGCATTCCGCGCATGCTTTTGGAGAGTTTTTTTTATGGCCTCGTAAATTTTGTTAAATTAGCCTCCCCACACATAGGTGGTACCTAAATTTCCTACTTGACAGATTGACAGATGCAACTGTCTTTCGGGTTGCAAACGTTGACAACAAGCTACATAATTGGCTGGAAGCTCACTCCGACACGGGCTGGCTTCGAACTCATGACCTTTCAGTCAGTAGTAATCTTTAATGCAGCTGACACCCAGCCAGCTGTGCCACAGTTCCTACTCATCGTTCCTTGAATACTTCCAATTTAAGCAAGGACTTTTAGTTACAGCCTTAAAATATCAGTTTTGTGAAAAACAGTAGAAAGCAGCAGCAATTTGTATTGGGCTTAAAGTAGTTAAAGTAGAATAGGTGACATTTACCATAATTTAATATGAAATGAAATACTGATACAGTCAGTCCTCCACTTTACTGGGTTTTGCTTTCATGAATTCAATCACTTGCAGAATATTTAGTGCCACCTCTGCTGTCTCCCTGTGTAAGGGCTGCAAATCTCATGATCCTGAGGAAGAACACAAATAGGTTTGTATATCCCTATTAAAAATGTATAACCACAGCAGAGCTAGAACTCCTCCTTGCCTCTCTACCTCACCTGCTAACTGGGTCATATAGGTTACCAACTTTCAGGTGATGCCCAAGTTCAGCCTCCATCCTGTGCACTTCCATCTATTACTGATGCCCCATCTTTTTATTCACCCTTATTCAGACAGTGTCAATAGTTACCATTTTCTAAATACTACTATGTTTTCTATGTAATATAACCATATTATAGTGAGTCATGAAAGAAATTGGCTTCCCCCTCCCCAATCTCTCCAGACAAAGATAATGTTTTATTTCAACATTGGAAATCTGACAAATATAAATCTTCATTTTAGGAACAATTTTAATGGATTTAACCATCCAGATGCAGAGCATGAAAACTTGACAAGTCATCTTTGTAGCTTGATTTTAAATAAAATGTGATAGTATGAAAAGAAATGACATGAATTAAACTTATTTACAATAGAAACATTAGAAAATTAGTAGACTTGTTTCAGTTGAACAATGACCTTCAAGCAGTTTCTATAATAATTACTTGTTTACTAAGGGGTTTTTTTTCAATTAAAGCAAACAAAGAACATACTAAACACATTGTCCTGCAAGTCTGAAAGACACATTTTGTCTTGTAAAACTTGTTCTGAGCCAAATACTGAATAATTTTTCAGCAATGTTTCACACTTTTTTATCATATTAAATATACTGGATATTAAATACACTGACTTGAAGCACAGATCTGGTTTAATTCCTTGTCTAGTAGGGGTGGATATCTCCGGTCGTAATACTTTGATTTCTGTTAATTTTTCGTATTTGAAATTATTTTGACCCTATATCGACCCTCGGCGCCCAACCCGGAATTGACGTTTCAAAACCGAAACCGGGATCACCATTTCCGTAAAGGGCGCGTTATTAGGTCATTTTTATTCCCGCCCTTTCTTTCTTTCCTCCTGTTCCCCAGGCTCTTTGGAAGCAGCCAGGAGCCGAGATTATTTCCTCCTGTTCGCCAGGCTTTCCCTCCGTTTGTGAGGGAAAGCCTGGTGAACAGGGGGAAACCTCGGTTATCTGGGGGCTCTTCCACACAGCCCTATATCCCAGAATACCCAAGTCAGAAAATCCAACAAGATCTGCTTTGAACTGGGTTAACTGAGTCCACACTGCCCTATAACCCAGTTCAAAGCAGATAACGAGCATTGAAGAATCCAATGGGATTAAGATAAAGCCGGATGTTTCCTTGTGAGTCAGTGGGAACTGGAGGGAGAAGCCAGGCGAGGTGCGATGGTCAAACCGGAATGCGAATGGAATTACATAAACCAATGGAGACCAATGCATTTGTTTATAGATTCATGTGTATATTATTTATATTAATGAACAGCTTTGGAACAATTGCTTGAGACTGCATTGTTTGGACTACCACGCCAAGCACATTATATAAGATACAGAACTTGGGCAACTCCTCTGGTAATGTAACTCCAGAGCATATTTGACTCATTGCATTCTACAATGTGTTGTTCCATGATTATTGTGTAATATCTTTATCATTGCATTTTATACCACATGCTTTGAGTATCATAACATTGAATATACAGTATACATTTCTATTAGATACTGATATGTTCTTGTCATGATTACATGGTTGGATTGATATTACATTAGAGTGTTTATCTTGAGCCCCCTATCCTTTCTTTCCAACTCTCTGTATTCCACAGTGTTGTTCCATAATTATTGTGTAATATCTTTATCATTGCATTGAATACCACATGCTTTGAGTATCAGAATATTTCTATTAGATACTGATATGTTCTTGTCATGATTACATGGTTGGATTGATTTGCCTGTGCTTTTAACAGTGTCAGTCCTGTTTTTCTGCTTTGTGCATGTGCTGAAGCAGTAACGACCTAATAACGAAAATTCGTTATTAATTATTTCAATTACGAAATTTATTTAAATTTTTTCAGAAGACTTTCTATAATGACCCACCAATTGAACCCCCCCCCCCACACACACACGAGTTTAGAATCAATTTTTTATGGATCAACCACCCCTTTTTGATTTTGCCCGTATCTGGAGGTTCAAACATATCTGTTGTCACATCAAGTTTGAAATAAAGGAAGTATCACTTCAACTTAGATCAGAAATATTCATTGGTCAGATCAAATCGCTAGAAGAGTAACAAAAATGCATGAAATATTCTTACCTTGTGCATGCTCCCTTCTTAGCTTTACATAATTGACTGTTTTCACTGGAACACATGCCAATCCTGTTTACAGAAACAATGTTAGGCCATGTATAATGTACAGCAGGTGGATATTATGCCTTGAAGCATCTCACCTTTGCTCTATCTCTATAGTTTCCAGCTGGGAGTTTGTCAACTTGGAATAATCATAGTTGAGCAGAAATGTTCAACAATTACTTAAAAAGATGCTAGTAAAGAATTCGTTTTCCGTACTAAATCCTTTGCATCCACTGGGGAAAAAAATTTCTTGTATCAACAATTCTATGTATAAATGCAGATGGAGAATTAGGTTAAATCTAACATAAATTAGCTGTGACTGCTAAAAGAAGTGATTGCAGCCCTCATTCATTCTAATTTGTGTTCAGTTGTCTTTATTGACAGGTTCTTTTAAAATGCGTGGGAATTAGCTAAGCATGTTTTATTTTATGTAATTATCTGTGTGCTAAACCCTGAATCTTAAAAGCGTCAAACTGATAATATCTTCACTCTTCTTGGTCTTACTTCTTTTTGTCATTTTTTTCTTGTAATAATATGTTGAGATTAATCCTTTATGCTTAAAATAATCATTCCATCACCTAAAAAATGACATCTAATCATTGCGACCTAAGCAACAGTTAAATTTCTTGAGATATTTTGAAGGTTTGGTCCATTTGGATTTTGAGCTAGCTAAGATTCTCATATAGATTTCTCACAGGAAGGAAAACCAAGAGAGTAAGGAAATAAGTAAAATATCTATATTCTGACCATATGCAAGAATCTTAGTGTGGCATACAATAAAATCAAATTAAAATGTTTAGAAAGATTTTAATAGTCAGAATTATTCATTTAACATTTAAAACATGGCAGATTTAAAGCTGATATCCAGTTTAAAATTCCACATGTACAACTTTAGATGAGATCAGAGCTTTAGTAAGCATCCATTTTTTTACTTGACAACAGAATGACAGCAATCTTGATACTAATTGTTCTTCTTAGAGGAGAGTCCACATAAGAGGTACCAACATTGCTTTTTAACTTTAAGAACTTAGAATTTCATGTTATCAAAAATCCTTGTATCTAATACTAAAAATGTATATCTGTTGTTCCTTGAACTAGAAAGAGTGAATACATGTATACACCTGCACATACTCCTTTTCTGAGTATTTTAGCCAATATAAAGTCTGATCTAATAGCCCCCTCTTTCTTTCTCTGTATTTATGAGAAAACAACTGCTTTCTGACATGCCATCTTTGTCTTTTTATTCTCCATGCAGAATTTCCAACTTGTGACCCACTAGTTCATTTAATATGCAAAAATGGAAGATGCATTAGTAGCAAGTGGCATTGCGATTCAGGTAAAAACCAATTATTCAACTCCAGCAGTTGATATTTGTAGATTATCTTTTCTCCTCAACCTCTTGTACTATATAGTTCATTCTGTTTGGCAAGATCACTTATCTTCAGTAAATGTTTCTTGGAAACTGATTGACAGCTATTGGCAGGAAGGAGGAAAATTGTCACAGCACCCATCTTTGGTATTTTTAAAGATGAACTAAGAATTTGAGAGGAAATACAGGTTCAACATTTCCTAGAAAGAAATCCAACATCCAAAATTCCCCAAATTCCAAAATGTGCCACATGAGTGACTGAGATAGTGGCACCTTTGTTTTCTGAGGGTGCATTAAAGTTTCAGGCTATGTATAAAATGTGTGTAGGGGGATTATGGGTTTTAAAGGCTATTTTATTATATTTTAATCTGTTTTTACCTTAATCCACACTGTATTATTTTTGGGGTTTTTTTTTGTTTTTTATTGCACTTTTAAAAACTATGACCAAAATGTGGAATTGTTAGTCATCTTGAATACTCAAGGGGAGAAAGGTGGGGTAAAAATAAAGTAAGTAAATAAATAAATAAATACAATGTATATATGAGCATACATGAATTTCATGTTTAGTCTTGGTTCCCATCTCAAAGATATTATGTATACAACATGCAAATAAAGGTAGACCAAAAAAATTAAAATAAAAGAATCCCTAACAACTTTTGTATTTAACCTTATTGATTCTCCACCATATTTCATTATGAATAAAAATGAACAGACTAGGCCTGTGGCAGAACCACTATCCAGACTTTTGATCAGTGTGTTCAGTGTAATAAAACATGACCAGTCTTCCCCAAATATCAAGAGACCATGGTAGAAAATAATACCAATATTCTATTTTATAACAACTAAGTTAAACAAGAACTGCCTGAATTATTTCCAGCTCCTAAAAAAACTTGTCCATCTGGGATATCCCTAACATGATCACTCTGTGTTAGACTAGCCTGTTTTTTTCAGGCAAACCATCAGTAGCCATGCTTTCACCCTGTAGGTTTCCTCCATGTCAGGCATGTAGCCAGGGGGGCTAAGGGGGCTTCAGCCTTCCCCCCAAATTCTCAGGGTGGTCCGCGAGAAGGCCTTACTGGTACATTATTTAAACTGTTATGTTTATTCATATCATGATCTGATCACCATGCTCATTATATCCCACCTTCATGGGGTTATTGGGATAACAATACAAAAGGTTTGCTAGAGTAAACCCTCTTCCACCCAGTCTCAGCCCCCCCCCCCCCCCAAACCAAAATCCTGGCTACGGCCCTGCTCCATGTCATTCCTAAGTGGTAACTGGCTGATTCCAACCAGGCTCACTCGGTTTCCTTCTTCACAGGGGCTTCCCTCTGGTTATATATGCAAAAATTAATAGAAAATAAAAATATAAAAAGATTGGGCCACCTTTTGAATATTTAACTTTGCTTTTGAACAAAAGAGATCTGTCTGATTTATTTACAATGCCTCCTTACTCAAAGTAAACTTTTACTAGTTGTTTGTGTTTAAAAAATAGTTTTGAAAGGAATGACACATGCTGATTTTATATTCTTAATTACTATTTCTTTAGAGAGCACTTTAAAACTATAAGGATTTTTTTAAAGTAGGGCTGCTGTCAATGTTTCTTCCAACTTTCCTAGGCTTTCATCTTGCAGGAAAGACAGAGAATTTTTGTAGTCCTGTGAGCAGCATGCTGGGAAAGTTGCAAGGCTTTCATTGAGGGGGTGGGTGGGAGGAGGCTTGCTTTTTGACAAAGTGGATATTTTGTTGTTTTCTTTTAGCTTTAAGGAAAGATTGGGGATATTGGTATGTAGTGAAGTTGTGTGACCAACAAAAAGGTTTCCTGTGAAAATAAACTTCTACTAGAGGGAGAAAAGGAGGAGGGAAAGAGGAGCGATATATAAAAATGTTCAATATCAAGCTTCACCAAGCAACTGCAAACTGAGCCTTTACAATTTGACACATCTATAATATATATGCACTGACTAACTGGTCTGTATATTAATGATAAAGCAAATCAACTTTTGAACCTAAGATTAGCATTCACAATTCATAAAGTGTTGTGTAAAACAACTTAATTGGCTTTTAACATAAACGCTGTTATACTAAAAACAGATTTGTTTCTAGGACATGAGTGCTCATGAAGCTTAAATGTGCCATCCAATTATTTGAGTAGTAACTGGAACATCATGTTTAATTAAATGAAATCATGGCATTATCAGAGAGCTCCACTTTGCATTCTAAAAGAGTAATCATTCTCTTTTTGGAGAACAGAGAGACACCTTGGAAAGGGACAGACAGATCATTACTGTGGCAATTTTCTCAGAGACAAATAGTTCAATCTTCTGGTCTTGAATTGCTTGGTGCACACACCGTATTGAGTAGAAATTGTGCTCGTGTTGAAGGAAAGTAAAACACATATAATGTGCAGGATATGATCATGCCCATCCTGTCTTAACTACAGTTACTGTGCCAGAAAGATAATGCATGCTTGTGATATATATGTATCTGTAACATAACACTGCATTTAAATTTACCTATATGTTACTCTTTCTTAAAAGAGGAGTGAAATAACTTTTAAACCATTATGAAATTTAACTAAATTTCAGTGCAAATCTATCTCAAATTGTGCATTTTGCTTACAGCTCACAAGAACACTTAAAATGTGTGTACATTTTTACAGAGGATGACTGTGGTGATGGCAGTGATGAACTGGGTTGTGTCCATTCATGCTCTGGCAATCAGTTCAGATGTTCCAATGGAAGATGTACCCCAAATCACTGGGTCTGTGATGGTGATAATGACTGTGGAGACTTCAGTGATGAAAGACAACCAAATTGCACCAAGAATGGTTGGTATATAATAACAAAAAGTCAAAACATGCAATATATGGATATGACCCAACTGTTCAAGTGATTGAGGAAATTCTCTGGGTGAAACTGGGAGGAGGTATTCTCCTTCACCTTGCCCCCTTCTCCTCTTATAGGCACTCAACGTCTCCTTTAAAGAACTTTTGAAGCAAACATTTGGAAAAACATATGTGAAACCATAGAATAAATAAGTGAAAAAGTCCCACTGCACTGGCAGACATATTCTAACTCAAAGAGACAGACCTATGTGTTAAGTATTGGGATTTTCAAACAATATTTCACTTGATTTCATTTTTTTACATAAAATTAGGTGTGTTTTGAGTGCTGCAAAGGTTTTGCAGAATATCACACCTTATGCATGCATGTATGCATTTAATATCCCAAGCACCACTATCTGGAACCTGCCTGAGATGTATGACTGGAACCATTTCAACACAATGTCTCTGACTCCCAATCCCTCTAGGATATCTGGGATGATGGTATCAAATCTGCTGAGGGATCTAAAAGCATCAACAGGGATACACGCCTCCCATTGGTTAAAAGGGATGTAGCTTTTTTTTTACTAAGTTGCTCTTTAATAAAGCAATGTCTTTATTCCTGCTCTAAGACTGTATTTCAAAACTACAGTTTCAAAATCATGTCATAGGTCAATACTTATTCTTAGAAAAACTCTCTGTGTGTATGTGTATGTGTGTGATGCATGTATGGATATTTGCATATAACTGCACAGATAACTATTTCTGTACAGAAAATAATATGTTTGCACACTAATATTTTCTGAGCAGAAGATGTGGTTTCAGCACAGAAAACATTGCAGTTGGGAACATATTCTGGATATGTTTTAGACAATGATTGTTGTATGTGTGTGTTTGTACATATGCAGACAAAATCATTTCCTATCAAAGATTTTCTGCACAAATCGTATTTCCCATACTTATTTTTTTGCACAGAAGAGGTTATTTTCTGACAACAACCCCCTCCCCTGATAGGTCCCAAACTGCAAGGATTTCTTTTAGTCAAGGATTATCTTCATCAATATTGCCTGATGTTTGCAACATAGTCTTCAAATTATTTTTCAGCATCAGGTTTCCTTTGAGAAGGAAACCACTGTTGGTTTTTTTTAAAAAAAGTCTTAATTTTAAACTCCCCAAACTTAGCCTCAGCCTCATAACCTCCCTGCATCCTGATGCTTTTAACGCAAAAATATAAATATTTTAAGATTAAAAATAATATGAATTATTAATAGATGTGTGTTTACCCACAGGCTATAGTTTAACTTGAAGCTGCACAGTCTCTGAAAATGTGATTTTAAAAACCTGGTTTGCACATCTTTATAAAGATCATTCATCTTCCTGCAGAAGCATACGCTTCAATCTGTACTGCATTATTATCCATGCATTGTATTAAAATAATTGGAATAGGTTCAGTCAAAATACAAGCTACAGAGTGATTGGGTCTACTTTTAATTATCTAATTTAATTACCTTTAATTAATTTGATTAAAATAAATATTGTAAACATCACTTCACATCTCCAGCTGAAGCACTCAAATGATCCAACATTTACAAATTTTTAAAAGTTAATTATTTTAAAACACTCATACACAAAGAGGAGACAGCAACAGGTAACTAAACAGAAACAAAAAGGAAGTACACAAACCTCATGTATCGAAATAATGAGAACACTTTCTTGAGTCAAGTCTGGTATTGAAGACAGACCAAATTACATCATGTATAATAAAGTATAAATGTATAAAGTAAAATAAAATACAAAGTTAAGACAATACTGAAATCAGTATGCAAAGGTATCACATCGCAATTTAGGACCCACCTATATAGGCCGAATGTGGAAGGACAGGGGTGAATGGACTTTGTGGGGTCCACATGATGCACAAGGCTTATTTACCCTAATAAGATAATCATTTGGGATTCCTGCTTTTTTATTCACTCACATGAGCTGCTTTCACAATATTGTCATATATAGGATTAATTCTTTATTCATAGTTAGTCTACATTGGAGAAGATGTTGCTGAAATGACACAAAAGTAATTGATCTTAGTCAGACTTCCCCAAAATATAAGAAACAGAATGCATGGCTCATGCTTCAGATTGTTGTCTGAGTTAAAAAGAACAGAGTTGTGGTTAAGAAAGTAAAAGCTGGAAATGCTATCTCATCCAAGTGCAGCTCTACATCAGTCTTCTTCACCATTCTTACATCCTACATAAATTGATGGCTACATGAACTGAATATTTGAACATCACTGCCTGAAATTCAAAAAAGCAACATACATGTAACTGACTTTAGTTTCCTAAACAAAAAGAAGCAATGATATGGAATTCAGATAGTTTCATTACAATTTTAGTAAATATTTGAGAAATGGGGTATTTTCAAGGTACAACAGCTGTTCCAAATCCTTATATGCTGTCATCTAGAATATAAACAGTCTTGTTTTGTAGAGTCTGATGTAGATAACACTGAAGGCACTACATTGTGAAGCCCCAAAGCACCAATTCATTCGTGCATTACAACTCCATGTTGATAGGGCTTTGAGTGAGGATAGCCTGAAATTGCCTTAGAGTAACATCATTGAATAGCAGCGTGAAACTTCAGAGAGAGCTGGGAGCAATTATACTAGCAAACCTGGCAAAAGCTAAATTTATGGTAGAGGGCTTTTTGGGTAAAACAACCAGAGCTGGCCTTGAAAACTCCGTTTGTTTTCAGCTTTGAGTAGGCAGCTAAAGCAGTATTGTTCCTCATTGCACTTAATTTCTGGAACTGTTCTGTCTGGAACTGTTGTGTTTTAAAATTAAATTTAAGGATTGTTTTAGACTAATTTTGAAGGTTTTTAAAGACTATATTTTAATATCTTAAAGTTAGTTTTATTTTTTGAATGTCAGTATTGCTTTAAATGTTTGTATTTGTTGTGCCTTGCACTGTGAGTTCCTGGAGAGTGAAATATGCTGTGGGTTATACTTGTTTAGAACATTCAAGTTAGTGTTTGTGTTTGTATGTCACTGTGCATAGTTCCGAATTCCTTAACTGGCTATATTCAATTTGTATGTTTTATTCATTCCAATAACTTTATTTCAAAGGATGTGTATACAGCTGTAGGATAGGCTAATGCTTCAAACTCAGTGTCCAACTGCTCAGGTTATACTCTGAGACATAGTGTTTGTGGTTTCTTGAAAAATTCTATTTGCAGTTGTTTGTTAAAGTGGTTTCAGGGACATCCACAAGAGATTGAATTTGATTTCCAAAAATGTTAGAATAGTTGAAGTAGTGGAAAGAGGTCATGAGAAACTTCCTGAATCATAACAATCTCTTTTTATTATCTTTCCATTAGAAATTGCCCCTCTTGGAAAATGTGGTGGGCATGAATTTCAGTGCCATCCAGATGGAAACTGTATTCCTGAGTTCTGGCGCTGTGATGGAGAAAAGGACTGTGAAGATGGGAGTGATGAAAAGTTGTGTAATGGAACTATACGCCCATGTGATGATAAGACAAAATTTTCCTGCAAGACCACAGGTACAAAACAATCTCCATCCCCTCTTTAAAAATCACAACTCTAGAGGGTCTTTACTGTGTGACATAATACTCAGTGACCATTAGGTTTTGGCTTCCTCTGATCAGATGGCATTCACATAGTAGCACTTTAATGCATTAACTTTATTGGGTTTATTGTAGATCAATTCACTCTTTTTCTCTCTCTCTTGCAAGTTTATTCCCCACCCCCACTTAGGCTGGCTTTACTCTATTTCACATACATTCCACAATATGTAAAGCTTTTTATTTCATACTTTATGTTTTACAGTATGTGTCTTAAATTTTATAAAATGTAATCCAAAGTAGCACTCAGATTGTAACACAGAGTCCATCTGTTACTACATTTTAAAACAAAGTGCTGAATTGAACATAGTATCAGATTCCATTCATGAGTCTTAGGGCCCTTCTACACTGCCATATAATCCAGAACCTCAAGGCAGATAATCCAGATTTCGGCTTTGAATTGGATTATCTGAGGGCCTTTCCAGACAGGCCCCATATCCCAGGATCTGATCCCAGGTTTTTAGTTTATCCCAGATGTGGACTCATATAATCCAGTTTAAAGCAGAAAACTTGGGATCAGATCCTGGGGTATAGAGCCTATGTTGCGATATAATCCACTTCAAAGCAGATAATTTGCTTTCTATTCATCTGTATAGCAGGAGCCTTAAAAGTTTTTAAAATCCCCCTTCACCTCATCCTGGCAACTACCGATACTTTTCTAATAATAATAATAACAATAATAATAATAAGTTTATATATATCCCACCACCATCTTCCAGAGAGACTCGAGTCAGCTCATAAAACACTCAAGGTGTAACATGCAAAATATAATAAGTGCAAAACAAAACATAAGAGTAGACAATAAACAATCAACACAACATTATAAATTCACAGTACCTCCTGGTGAAAACAATGAAATACAGCAATTGCGGTAGATAAAACAGCAGTATTCGATTTCAGAAGTATAAAGTGCTTCTGCACCCTGCACCGCCCCTCCGTCCTCTCTCTCCGCACCACAGATGCAAGGTGGAACCGGATCGCATCGGCACCGGTGAGAGGGACAAGGGGTGTCTATATAGAAAATACAGTCTCAAAGATTGGAGGAGGGAAGAGAGCTAGCTCCTCCCTCCCTGCACCGCCTCTTCTTCTTTCTCTTGCTGGCGCCGATGCCTTGAAAGGGTCCAGGTCCCCACGGCGCCGCCATTTTTTTAAAATCTAATTTTTTCCCTCCCTTGCAAGGCATCGCAGGCAGGAGCTGAGCCAGCCGGCGCCCGGCTCTCCGCACCACAGGCTGCTGGATCGCAATGCCTTGTAAGGGGAGGGGGTCCAAGGAGGAGGTGCCTCCCCTCCCTTGCAAAGCATCGCGCAGCTGGCTGAAGCCTTGGCGCCAGCTTCCGCGGCCCCCTCGCGATGCTTTGCAAGAGGGGGGGCGGCGCGGCCCCTCCCTTGTAAGGAGCATTGCAGCAGCGGCTGAAGCCGGCGCAAAGCTTCCGCAGCTGCCGCGATGCTTTGCAGGGAGAGGGGGTCCCCGCGGCACCTCCCTCCCTTGCAAGGCATTGCAGCAGCGGCTGAAGCCGGTGCCAGCTGCCGCAGCTGCCGCAATGCTTTGCAAGGGAGGGGTTCCTCGCGGCACCTCCCTCCCTTGCAAGTCATCGCGGCAGCAGCTGAAGCCGTCGTCGGCTTCCACGGCTGCCGCGATGCCTTGCAAGGGAGGGAGGTCCCCCGGCAGCGCCTCCCCCCCTTGCAAGGCATCGTTGCAGCGGCTGAAGCCGGCGCCGTCTTCCGCGGCTGCTGCAATGCTTTGCAAGGGAGGGGGTCCCCCAGCAGCACCTCCCTCCCGTGCAAGGCATCGCGGCAGCGGCTGAAGCCGGCACCGGCTTCCGCGGCTGCTGCGATGCCTTGCAAGGGGGGGTGTCCCGCGGCGCCTCTCTCCCTTCCAAGGCATCCCGGCAGCAGCTGAAGCCGGCGAAACCGCCAGCTTCATCTGCGGCCAGGATGCCTTGGAAGGGAGGGGGTGCCCCGTGGCTCCTCCCTCTCTCCCAAAGCATCCCGGCAGCCGGGGGGGCGGGGGCGGGGCACCCCCCCAGGTCATCAGTGACCTGGAATCCGGCCCTTGGCCAGTTAGAAGTTGGACAGTACTGTCTTAGATAAAGCCCATGATACAGGTCCATTTCAGTCTTCCTTCAGACCTTCAGTTTTGGTCAGTGTGATGGTTTGTTTACAGGATAGGCATACTTTGTCCTGTTTGTTCTGCTGGATCTGTCAACAACTTGCAGTTCCATTGACCATGGTATTCTCCTGAGTGATCTGAGATGGACTTGGTTCCAATCCTTTATAGAGGGGCAAACTCAGGAGCTGGTGCTGGTTTTGTCCCCCATACTATTTAGGATACATTTGAGAGGTTCAGAGTCACCAATATGCCAATGATATATAACTATCTATCTCCTTTACATGTAACTGCAAGGAAACTTTCAGTGCTGAACCAGTGTCTGCACTAAGTAATGAACAGGATAAGGATGAACAAATTGAAACTTAATCCAGACAAGAGCGAGGTTGTTTAGGTCAGCTGAAATACATATCATGGAATAGAAATTCATCCTGTGAAGAATAGAGTTACAATCCCTGTGAATTGTTGGGTTCACACCTTGGTTCTACTCCTGGAGTTAATTGTGAGCCTTGAAGTATAGATTTCAGCAAAGTCTAGGAGTGCATTTGCATAGTTAAGACTAGATGTCAGTTTCTATTCTTTCATAAGTCAGATCTGGCTATGATGACATGTCATTGGATTACATCCTGTTTGAACTACTGTATGTATTGTTGGGCTGCCTTTGGAAACTGTTCAGAAGTTTCGGTTGGTCCAAAGTGCTGCAGTCAAAATGTTGAAAGGGAGCGGTTACAAAGATCATCTAACTTTCTGTTGAAAGATCTTTACGGGCTACAGGTTCATTTCTGGCCACTAAAGTTCTTATATAAAGCCCTATACAGTTTTGGTCCATATTCTCTGACGGATTATGCCAGAGTTTTAAGATGCTTGTGGGAAAGCTTTCTCTTAGTTCCATCACCATCTCAGGCCTATCGAATGAGGACATGATAGAGCACCCCCTTCCACAGGAGGCTATGCTGCTTTCACAAATAAGCTTTTGATTATTAATTTGTTGCATGGTGAGTTTTATGGGAGATTTTTTTTATCCCTTTTTGCAACATATTTTAAAGGAGGTTTTAAATTGAATGATGTTTTAGTGTGATGTTTGTCAATAAAAATCTTTTAAAAATTATTATCAGATGTGTAGCTTATCTTGTTTTTAGCTTTGTAAGTTGCCTTGGATCCCATGCTGGGAAAATGTGTATAAAATTAATTAATGAATAAGTGAAAAGAGTTTTCTATGTATGATTTACATTGGCAAAGGAAACATTTGTAAATCTCTTAGGTTTGTCATATATTTCTAACCTAAAATATTATTAGATGTTTCTGGTAAGTTTCTTATCCTTTTATATATGGTGAGGCCTCCCAAGTTCCCCTTTGCAAAGTTACCTAATTATATAAGCATCTGATTCTAATTATTTTCTTCAATGGAACTGACACAACTCAATTATTTTTGTGCCTACTCCAGCTCTCTTGTACTCATTGTTTGCCTAATTTATGCATCATTTTATTTTACAAGACACTGAATTGATTAGTATAAAACCTTTTGGTGGGTATTTAGAAAAGGTCTGCTTTCACAAAGGCTACTATGGTAAAACTATGGAATTTCATTAGAGTTCAAAACTTTGTCTCACCATTCTACCTGTAATATTGTTATAATCTAGCCCCACACGTCCATTTCAGTCATACATGTGCTTGTGGAGAGGGTGGCACAGTTTGCCCTCTTAAGAGAAGGGAAAGAAGAAAGGGAGCACCCTAATGCGAAGGGGAAAGGAGATGAGCAGGTGCATATACAATCAGTTCTTACCCTCATTCCCTGTCTTTCACCATTCCTTTGCCACCCAACTCTATCACTTCCTGGATACTAATGCAGGTTGATCAGCTTCAAGAACTGGTAGGAACCATGCTTCCCCTTTGGCCTTCACAGACAGGAAGATATTTTTCTCATCTTGTACTAACCTTTCATGGGAAAATTGGCTTTGGTTCGTGCTTTAAATGAACTAATTAGGGTTGGTTTCTGCGGTTTAAAAATTATTTGAAATCGTATTAAATTCATATAAAAAGTTAATTTAATTGTTTTTTGAACCACAAGCTCCAACCAGGAAGTATAATTTCCTTACCGAACTTGGGGCCCGCCTATTTTTTTAATTATTGTAATTAGATCGTATGGCTTCTTTGCCCTTAGTAGAGGCATGTTCTCATTGGTGAATGAAACCACCTGCTTCCCTTTAGCCAATCAGCCCAAAGAAGGGGAGGGAGTGGAAGGAAGGAAGAGGCCTGGGGCTGTGAGGAATGCTGGGAGTTGGAGTCCAAAACACCTGCAGGGAGGGAGGTCCCAAGTTGGTCCAGGCCTGGTTACCCTCCATTCAGTGGCTCAGGGGGGAAAGGAAGGGGCCTGGGGCTGTGAGGAATGCTGGGAGTTGGAGTCCAAAACACCTGCAGGGAGGGAGGGCCCAAGTTGGCCCAGGCCTGGTTATCCTCCATTCAGTGGCTGAGGGGGAAAAGAAAGGGGCCTGGGGCTGTGAGGAATGCTGGGAGTTGGAGTCCAAAACACCTGCAGGGAGGGAGGTCCCAAGTTGGCCCAGGCCTGGTTACCCTCCATTCAGTGGCTCAGGGGGGAAAGGAAGGGGCCTGGGGCTGTGAGGAATGCTGGGAGTTGGAGTCCAGAGCACCTGGAGGGAGAGAGGGACCAAGTTGGCCCAGGCCTGGTTACCCTCCATTCAGGGGCTGAGGGGGAAAAGAAAGGGGCCTGGGGCTGTGAGGAATGCTGGGAGTTGGAGTCCAAAGCACCTGGAGCGAGGGAGGGCCCAAGAGTTGGTCCAATCCTGGTTATCCTCCATCAAGTGGCTCAGGGGAAAAGAAAGGGGCCTGGGGCTGTGAGGAATGCTGGGAGTTGGAGTGCACCTGGGAGTTGGACCCTCCATTCAAAACACCTGGGGCTGTGAGGAATGCTGGGGAGGAGGTCCCAAGTTGGCCCAGGCCTGGTTACCCTCCATTCAGTGGCTCAGGGGAAAGGAAGGGGCCTGGGGCTGTGAGGAATGCTGGGAGTTGGAGTCCAGAGCACCTGGAGGGAGAGAGGGACCAAGTTGGCCCAGGCCTGGTTACCCTCCATTCAGGGGCTGAGGGGGAAAAGAAAGGGGCCTGGGGCTGTGAGGAATGCTGGGAGTTGGAGTCCAAAGCACCTGGAGCGAGGGAGAGCCCAAGTTGGTCCAATCCTGGTTATCCTCCATCAAGTGGCTCAGGGGGAAAAGAAAGGGGCCTGGGGCTGTGAGGAATGCTGGGAGTTGGAGTCCAAAGCACCTGGAGCGAGGGAGGGCCCAAGTTGGTCCAATCCTGGTTATCCCCCATCAAGTGGCTCAGGGGGGAAAGAAAGGGGCCTGGGGCTGTGAGGAATGCTGGGAGTTGGAGTCCAAAGCACCTGGAGGGAGGGAGGGCCCAAGTTGGTCCAGACCTGGTTACCCTCCATTCAGTGGCTGAGGGGGAAAAGAAAGGGGCCTGGGGCTGTGAGGAATGCTGGGAGTTGGAGTCCAAAACACCTGGAGGGAGGGAGGGCCCAAGTTGGCCCAGGCCTGGTTACCCTCCATTCTGTGGCTCAGGGGGGAAAGAAAGGGACCTGGGGCTGTGAGGAATGCTGGGAGTTGGGAGTCCAAAGCATCTGAAGGGAGGGAGGGCCCAAGTTGGTCCAATCCTGGTTATCCTCCATCAAGTGGCTCAGGGGGAAAAGAAAGGGGCCTGGGGCTGTGAGGAATGCTGGGAGTTGGAGTCCAAAACACCTGGAGGGAGGGAATCGCTTCCCTCCTCCCTCCTGCCCTTGCCAATACTCCTGTTTATTAGCAAAGGCAGGAGGGAGGAGGGGAAGGGAATCGTTTCCCTCCTCCCTCCTGCCCTTGCCAATAAACCAGAGTATTGGCAAGGGCAGGAGGGAGGAGGGCAAGCTTCCCCTCTTCCCTCCTGCCTTTGCCAATAAACCAGGTTTTCCCCATCCAGGGAAGCAGGAGGAGGGTGCTCCTCCGCTCCAGCTTCTCTGGATGGTAAAAACGTGCATCGCTGCCAGGGGAGAGGAAGATGCGGGGTCAAAGTTAACCCCCCCCTCCTCTCCTCTGGCAGGGTCTGTGTGTATGGGTGCATACACACGCATCGCTGCCACAGGAGAAGAGGAGGGGGGTTAAAAGTTAACCCACCTCCTCCTCTTCTCTGGCAGGGGTGCGTCTGTGTATTTCCCCCTTTATTTGCCTGTGCTTTTAACAGTGTCAGTCAGTCCTGCTTCCCTGCTTTGCCCAATTTAGAACTAATAACAAAATTCGTTATTAATTACGTTGCAATTAAGAATTTTTTGGATTTTTTTGGGTAAGCATTTCTATTACTAATACCCCCCATTTAATTTTAGAACCATGATTTTTTGGGATCAACCAAGTCTAGAACTGATTTGGGGGGCTTTATTCATCTCATTGGTGAGTGCTTGGATTATTTATCTAACTTTTTCAGTCAGCATTTTTTCTCTTTAATTGGTATTTATAGGTCACTTTTTGGCAGACTAGTATGAAAAAGGAGGCCTTTGGACAGTTATCAGTGAGTCTCCTGGAACTTGGGATGAAAGCCTTTAAGGATGCATTTGACTGTTTCCCCCTTTTTAAGGCTTGAAAAGGAAAGGTGTGCATGTGCAAATTTCTTGGGAATGAGCTGATTAAGGGCAGACAAAGTTTTTTTGGTTTGGTTCTGGGGCCTTCAACTGATATGCTGACAAATATAGTATATTATATGTTTCAGCATACAATATACTATGCAACCCTGCTGCAGTTCAAATTGAAGTACCTATAGACTAAAAACAACCCCATAATCCTGGGCCAACTTAACCACAGGTCAGTGGGAGTTCTGTACTTTAACTCTTATAAAATGGAACTATTCCCTTCTCTGGACAGAATAGCAAGAGGTTATTGCATCACAGGAGAAAATGAAAAATGTAATGACCCTTCTATTTTCTCAGCTATGATACTACTTCTGTCCTTTTTGAATATTTGGGCCAAGGAAATGGTCATAGTGGTCAGAGGCAGCTGGCCCTCCTGGTTGACATTAGTGTTTTTCCATTTCTGCAGAATGTTCCTCAACTGATCCATGGGCCATATCAAAATCTCTAATTTCAATCCCCAAACCTGGGTTTGTCATATACATGAGGTCAATTTATGCATGTGTATATACAGTAGTTAATAACCCAGTAGTTAATAAAGGGGACCTTAATTTACCAGTGCATTTGTGTGATTGTCTCTTTCTTTGGAGTAGATGGGCAACTGCTTTTCAATTTAACTTTTCCATTTTATCCTTCATGTTCCTTCAGGTTCCTATTCATTCTTTTATATTTTTAACTAAAACAAGCAGTGTATCTCAATATTCCAACATGCTGAAACATAAAGGGGAGTTCTCAAAATATTGCTATATTCAGTATTTTAAAAAAATGAAAACATGATATAGATGTGGGCATATTTGGGTATACCTAGGGCTAGGTAACACAACAGCATAGATCAGGAGTATCAAACTCATACCCACCAAGGGCCACATCAGTCTTATTGTTGTCTTCAAGACTGTATAAATGTAACTATGTTGCCCTGTATTTGAAAACCTCACAGGCCACACAAGATGACATGACAGGCCAGATTCAACCTGCAGACCTTGCATTTGATATTTGTGGCCTAGATGGAAATGCTGTGTTTGAACTCTTCAGTGCCTTGACCCAAAATTATCCTGATCTGGTTTTCAGATATCCTCTGCCATGGGAAGGAAGTCACCTGATTTAGTATTCTCTGCCATGGGAAGGAAGTCACCTGATTTAGTATTTAGCCACCTTTTTCCTTTTATTTCCACCAGAAATTGACTAAGTAATTTTCCCTCAGTGATTTCAGAACTTTAGTCAAATTTAATTGAATACAAATCAAGCATTGAAAATACAAACATATTTGTAAGTCTTCAGTTCAATCTGAGTTCCATAGTAAAGGAGTGTCCCATAATAATATGAAGCTGTATTTACAGTACTGGCAGCCTTTAATAGATTAATAGTAATCCTTCTCCCAACTCTGTTTCAACAGCTCCTAATTATGTACTTGGAACGAAGAAAAAAGAAGCAGCTGTCAGCTGTAAATAAGAAAAGAATATGGAAATCTCATGCCTTTTGGTCATTTGTAAAAACAGAGTGAAATTAATTGTATTTCTAAGTATGCTTATGAGCAACAATTAAGCTTGTTCAAAGAAGCTGTTATACCTATTTACTTACATATGGTATAGCATTATTTCCGACATACCCCTTTTCAAATACAGCCAGGAAAGTTGGTGCTCCAAAATCTCTACATTTTGCTAATAGTTTATATAATATAACCATTATATAGTGTCTCTGATCTTGAACTGTGTTCTGTATTTTTGATTTCGAAATACTAACACAGTAGATGTGTCAAGACATAGTGCTAACATCTGCAAACTGATATTCATAAATCTGTTTTATTCGTTATTGTGACTTCACATTTGTTGTAATTATTTCCATTTTAAAGGTTAATTGATTGTAAAAGTAATATATTGACATGGATGCTATAAAGATTAAAACAATATGAACCAATAATATTTAGTTGCAGATAAATGTTATTTTATAACAGCAAGAAGAAAATCAACAACACATAGTTGCTGTACTGCTGTACATACTTCCCCTGATGCTCATCCTGTTGTAGTTTATTCCCTCTGTTCATATTCTTGCACTTCATTGCATGCCTAATGTTATCAACTCTCAGAAACATCCCACATCCCATGGCCAGTTGAAGAATGATATAGACATTTGTACATAGCATTTGGGGGAAAGCACATTGAATGTAATTCTCAACCCAAGGAAATAAATTAAAAGGTAAGAGAGGTTGTTAGAGAGACCAAAACTGAGGAGGAACATTGAGTAATACTAGTCTGACCGCTTTAGAGTTAGCTCCATGCAGCAGACTCCTGAACACACACAGAAAAACTCTTAGTGTGAAACAGTGTCTTCCAGCTGAAATTAACACGCTGTTTTCTGCTAAACTTTGATCACACTTCTTATTAACCTTTAAAAACAATATATGTGAAGAGCAAGGAAGTGGGAGGGATAGCAAGAAGCGAACTACAGATTGATGACAAAGCTTAATAGAGTAGGTTGTAAAATAGAATCCTGTACCATAGGAGAGCTTTTCTCAACTTAGCAGTTTCCAGATGTGTTGAAGTCACATTTCCAGCAGGCAGTAATTGTATTGCAGGTTTGTAATTAGTAATTAGAGGAAGTTGACAGTAAAATAACAGAATAATTTTGAAGCATTAATTATGTTTTATGGTGACAGCCTTCATATATTCGCCCATGGTTTGTTCTGAAAACTGTATAAATGATGAGTTCATAAGTGGTAACTTAAATAAATGCTTTCTCCATTTTTAGGATTTTTGATTTCACAATTTCTTACACTTGATATATCATTTAAATTTAATATTCCAAGAAAATGAACAGAAATAAACACTCATCTTTTTTACACGCAGAGAAGCATTTATCTTTTCAAATAGACATTTTAGACCTAAGTAATTGATTTATTGTTCTTTTTTTATAAAAAAAAATAGGTGGCATTTATTTAAATTTGATTAATACAACCCAGTTTTGCCCTGAAAGGTATAAGTTGTTTTTTTATCATATCTGCTCTTTTTTCAAAATTATGTTTGCTTTTAAAAAGTTTTATAGCATATGGCCACTAGTCACTATGTAAATATAATTTCCCAACAAATTGTCATTTTCCCTTTTTTGTAACTGATGGCTTTCCTATCAATAGCAAAATGTTTATTGTAATGTATTTTCTTTACACTTGTTTGAAAGTGAAATAAAATGCAAGATCAAAGTAGAGAAGGAATAACACTGCATTTATTATTATTGGATAAAATTGTAGGTTGCATACAACCCCACTGTTAAAAGTTCTATTCTGCCTTTCTGCTCTCTTACAAAGTATCTTCAACAAAATAATAAGAGATTATGTTTTTGGAGTATATTGTTGTTTTTCCATCAGGTCCTATTTTGTGTGTTCTTTTTTTAAATTCAAGGGAGATGCGTCAGTAAAGCATGGCTGTGTGATGGCGACATTGATTGTGAAGATCAATCTGATGAGGATAATTGTGATGGATACACATGTGGTCCCCCAAAGTACCCTTGTGCTAATGATACTTCTATCTGTCTACAACCTGAGAAGCTCTGCAATGGGATAAAAGATTGTTCTGATGGATCTGATGAAGATATTCTTTGTGGTATTTCATGTTTGATCAAATAGACATAATAGAAAATGTTTCCCTGTTAGAATGCATTTTCCTTAAAGGCAGATTCATAGTCTTAATTTCTTTTTTTATTACATTGTCTTTGGATGGTTCTACAGTACTACATAATGCATCTTGAACTACCATAAAAATGCTGACCTAGAGCCACATGGTAGCTAGCTACACAAGGCTCTTTGACATGACTTGTACCTCCTTGCAATACCCACAAAGCAATGGGAATTCGTGCTTAACATTGCAGGAGGGGATGGAGACTTCCCTCTCCAGAGCTCCATCATCTCCTGAGTGATGCAGTCAAGGAAGAGAACTGCTATGATAAGAGTGATTCCCCTTTATTTTTTTGTATATAAAATTGGGATGCAAGGAGGCTCAGGAGACACTGCTATCCCACCTCCCAGGGCTGCCTATCATTACTGATGGCCTTTTGGATGAGTAAGCCCCCTTCCCTCCTTTAAAGGTCTTAATGACACAGGAGTGGGAGGGGGCAAGAATGCACTTCCTAGGCTGTCTAAAACCAGGGAGCATGAGATGCCTGTGGGGGTGTC
This sequence comes from Anolis apletophallus, assembly GCA_030556195.1. Classification (NCBI taxonomy): domain Eukaryota; kingdom Metazoa; phylum Chordata; class Lepidosauria; order Squamata; family Anolidae; genus Anolis; species Anolis apletophallus. Next base: position 134,921,100 of record JARBWK010000002.1, on the reverse strand, counting down.
ATCTGGGATCACCCATGATGATTCAAAATCGCGCTCTCCACTGGCACAGCACTATCAAAGATTCAAATCTTCCAGGAAGAACTGGGAATTTCAACTGGGGATCAAGTTAGAATAAAAAGCTTAACCCAGGTTAAAACACATTAGCCTAGATGTGTCATTTGGACTCCCCAGGTGAATGTGTTTCCTATACAGCACTTTATGACAGTGTAGACGGGGCTGAGGTGAAACACGTAGTCTTTTTTCAAATTGATGTTCATAAAATGTATTTTTTCCTGTGCTAAATGATTATGAAATAGTTCTGTATTCTGACTCAGAGATACTCCTACCAGCATTCTTTACATGGTTGAATATGCATACGGTGAATGTGCATAAAGAAAAGCAGACTCATGGAATCCATCCTTGTTCATTGACTTTCATATATGCATGTAATCATTTGTACAGTTCTCACATGCAAAAGCACAATCAGTGACTATGTTTTTCATTGGCACCTGTGATACTCCATTTGGTCCTGTTTAACATTCTCTCTTTTCAGCTTAGGAGTTCATCCAATTTACCTTGTTTAACCCTGAATATGTATTAATGATGCTTCTAAGCTGTCAACAGATTTCATTAACATACTCCCTTTTCGTTCCTATGCTAAACAGAAAAATGTGTTCCAGATTGAATCTTGAATTTTATGTTCTATTTTTTCTCCAATATTAGTCTGACACAAAACTAGTGGTCTTAAAAAAGAAATTGTTTCTACTATTAAGTTGCACTGCATGAAGCAGCAATTTCTGTTTTTTTCCCCCTTTTGTTTCAGATGAATGTTCACTTAACAATGGTGGCTGCAGTCACCAGTGTTCAGTAGTTCCTGGAGGTAGAATTGTGTGTTCATGTTCTCCAGGACTACACTTGAGTTCAGACAATAAGACCTGTGAATTTGAAGACTATTGCATCAAACACCAAAGGTGCAGCCAAGTGTGTGAGCAGCATAAAAATACAGTTAAGTGCTCCTGTTATGAAGGCTGGAAACTCAATAAAGATGGTGAAAGCTGTGCTAATATTGGTAAGTTGACATTTACCATCTATTTGCTACTGTTGAATTCCCTTGTGAAAGTTTAAGAGAAGTGAAATAAGACCTATTTGCTTTCAAGACGCAGCATGAGTTATCACTTGTTTTATCCTTAACTCTTAGATATCCAGACCACAGTTTGTTTCAGCCAGAATTTGGGAGGTGTATTACAAATTGCAGGATTAAAACATATTGGTGCTGGTGTGCTTATCAATAAAGTGTCTAGCAAGTTTGGATCTAGGGAATGCATCTGTTTTCTTCTAGTCATTGTGAGAGTGACTAAATTTTGGAATTAGACTATGCCTGTAATATTGTGTTGTAACATTCTGCTTCCCCATCTCAAAGTACATTACAGACACATTCTTGTTACTCCGCCTTGAAGTACTTTGTGCATAAAGTATGTACAGAGTAGGCCAAAAGTCATGGAGGGGCTTCAATATTGAATAACTCAATTATTTTTTGTTCTTAATTTACAATCCCATAGCATCATATACAGTATAAACAGAATATAAATTTGCATTATGTGCAAAAAATCAAATCTCTCAAATGGTGTCCAATGCCAGTATATACAGGACACACTTGTGACTTTTGGTCCACCCTATAAATGGAAATACAGTGTATTGATTCTAATGTGTGAATTAAAACATTTGATTTGAAAATATCTAAAGTTATGCATTATAATCAAAAGCCCTCTTCCTAAAATAATGAAAATATAGTTATTGTACCATGTACTGGACAAAATTTAGCTGTAATATACTAGGAAACAATTTGCTGAGATATTCAAATGAATATTCTAAATGTATTTTATGAAAACAATGGGCCAAAATTAAGATTTTTAAATTAGATTCTTTTGTTAGCAATATTATTTGAATATTTTAGAGATGTTGGACCTGGGATGAAATATGTATTTTAGAAAAACATGAGAAGAGATTCTAGTCTTCTGGTCACTTCTGATTGCCTTGGAATGTCTTTTCTATCCTGGAACCATCCTGAAACCAGGATCTCAGTGAGAAGGATAGCAACTGTGTTTAGTCAGCTAAATGGTCAACCAAAATTAAGTGTGTGTGTTGCTTACACAGTATAAGAATTTTCATTGACAAAGTAGTACCGGTAACCCTTTTTGGTTTTTTGTGTTTTCTGCACAAAATATTTAATACAAAGGACAGATTGAAATTCATGATAGTAGTTCTGAATGTGTAACCTAGACTTATGCTTTCATAAGTGATTTGGATTCATTATCCTGATATATTGAACAATGTAGGAATATGTAGAAATCATAAAAGCCCAAAATTCTAACTTACCAAGCCGCAACCACTGTGGACGACAGATTTTGCTCTCCTATCAATTGTGTTAGAGCAGACTGACATCCCCACCTTCCTTGTGAAGTTCCTATTACATTTTTACCTTACTTGAAGAATGAGGTGGGAGTTCTTCTCAGGCTGAAGAAGAGATTAGATGTGCTTGGCCAGTCAGGTTAGCTGTGCATAAGCCACCGTGTTTATTCCAGTGTCCAACTTGTGGAATTTGGGCCAAATATTCGGCAACCTGGGCAATCCCTCCGTCTCACTTGCACTGTTACTGGGGATTCTGTGAAAAGCAATTACTGGGAATGGGTTTGTCAACCCCTTGGAAAAAGACTGGAATGGTTGGGCCGGATAGACTGGAGTGGCAGTGTATGGCGCACATACTATAACCCATCTGTGCAAAGTCGATCCACTCTCACAGCTGATTCCTCCAAGAATGAGTATTATCTTGAGTTGAGATCTCTGACAACTGCAGACTCAGCTACTTATTACTGCGGCCGAAGAACACAGTGAGACAAAGCAAAGAAGGAACTGTACAAAAAGGGAAGGCAATTTCCCCCTTGGGAAATTCACATCTCCATGTTAGGTATCCATTCAGAAGTTCAGCTGGTGGAGTCGGGAGGAGATGTGAAAAGGCCAGGAACATAAGAACATAAGAAGAGCCATGCTGAATCGGACCTCAGCCCATCTAGTCCAGCATTCTGTATCACACAGTGACCCACCAGTTGTACACGGGGATCTCGAGCAGAAGGGAGGGCAAAACCCTGACCTGCTCCCGACCCCCCACAACCAGTACCCAGGGAAATCCTGCCTACTTCAACCAACTCCGAGGTGGCACTTGAATGTCCTTTTCAGTAACTACCGATACACTTGGTATCCATGAATCTGTCTAATCCTGCCTTGAAGTTGTTCAGGCTGACAGCTGTCACAACCTCTTCTGGAAGTGAGTTCCATAACCCAATGACCCTCTGGGTGAAGAAATATTTCCCTTTATTAGTCCTAATTTTCCTACCTTGGAGCTTCAGGGAGTGCCCTCTAGTCCTAGTGTTTTGTGACAAAGAAAATAATTTTTCTTTATTCACCTTTTCTATCCCATGCATGATTTTATACACTTCGATCAAGTCACCTCTTAAACGCCGTCTTTCAAGGCTGAAAAGACCAAGGCGTTGCAACCTGGTTTCATAAGGGAGCCGCTCCATCCCTTGGATCATTCTTGTTGCCCTTTTCTGTACCTTTTCCAGTTCCGTTATATCCTTCTTAAGGTGCGGAGACCAGAATTGTACACAGTACTCCAAATGTGGCCTTACCATAGATTTGTAGAGAGGTAATACAACATTTGCTGACCTATTTTCGATTCCCTTTCTGATCATGCCTAGCATAGAATTTGCTTTTTCACTGCTGCAGCGCACTGGGTTGACATCTTCATTGAGCTGTCCACCAAGACCCCAAGATCCCTTTCCTGGTTTGTCTCGAAAGCTTTGACCCCATCAGTTGATAAGTGTAGTTGGGGTTCTTTGCCCCGATGTGCATGACTTTACACTTGTTTAGGTTAAAATGCATTTGCCACTTTGTTGCCCATTCACTCAATTTCGAGAGATCTTTCTGGAGCTCTTTACAGTCAGTTTCATTTTTAACTACCCTGAACAATTTAGTGTCGTCTGCAAACTTTGCTACCTCAGAATTCACTCCTACATCCAGATCATTAATGAATAAATTAAAAAGTAACGGACCCAAAACTGAACCTTGGGGTACGCCACTTCCCACCTCTTTCCACCCAGAGAAGTGTCCATTTATTACCACCCTTTGTTTCCTACAGTTTAGCCAGGTTCCAATCCAGGACAAGACCTGTCCCCTGATTCCATGGCTGAAGAGCTTATTTAGGAGCCTTTGGTGAGGGACTTTGTCAAAAGCCTTTTGAAAGTCAAGGTAAACAATATCGACTGGGTCCCCTTTATCTATGTGTTTATTTACACCCTCAAAGAATTCTAACAAGTTAGTAAGACATGATTTGCCTTTGCAGAAACCATGTTGATTTTCTTTCAGCAATGCCTGTTCTTCTATGTGCCTAGTAATTTTTTCTTTAATAATGGTTTCCATCATTTTGCCTGGAACTGAGGTTAAACTGACTGGTCTATAATTTCCTGGATCCCTCCGTCTATCCTGCCAGGGATCGGGGTACAACTTTGGAGACTATAGCATGGATTGGATAAGACAGGCTCCTGGAAAGGGGCTGGAATGGGTTGCATATATAAACGATAATGGGTACTACCGGCAATACTATGCAGACTCTGTGAAGGGGCGCTTCACCATCTCCAGGGACAACCCTTCAAGCATGCTCTATCTGCAAATGAGTGACCTGAAAACAGAAGACACCGCCACTTATTACTGTGCAAGGGACACAGTGAGAGGAAGTAAAACAGAAGCCAGACAAAAACCAACCTTTGCTCCAAAGGACTCTCCAGTTGACTAAGAGTGGATCTACACAGCCCCTTTTTTGCGGAAACTTCTGCAATAAAAAGGGGGCTGTCCAGATGGGAAAAAAAAGAATGAGGTGGGTCAGCACCCTGACTGATGGGAGGATAGAGCTCTATTGCTTGCAGTGGCTTCTTCCTGATAAGACAGAATTGAGAGGTGGGGCTAAAAGCCATTACTTATCTAAGTAGGTGATCTAGAATCTTGCCCATTGTTTTTGCAGAAAAAAATGCATTTTGTGCTAAACATTCCCCCCCCCCCTGCCTTTTTTTTTTACAAGGGAGAGGCTGAAGGGAAAAATCACAATGCTCCTGGTGCTATGAGAAGTCACTATGTCAAATGGCCAGCACTGCATGCTGCTCTTTATTTAGAGAATGGCAACTAGTCTACAAGTTATCTGTTAGTTAGCCAAATGACTATCAAGGGGTTTGAAAAGAAAATATTCAAATAACCTACTCCTTATTTCTGTTGCAATAAAATATAATACTGTGTTCCCAGATCCATTTGAGGCTTTCATCATTTTCTCAATTCGTCATGAAATCAGAAGGATTGATCTGCAGAAACGGGACTATAGCCTGTTAGTTCCTGGTTTAAGAAATACAATAGCACTTGATTTCCATTTAAATCAGAGTTTATTGTACTGGACAGATGTGGTAGAAGATAAAATTTACAGAGGCAAGCTGTCAGAATCTGGAGGTATGAAATTAAGCTGTGTTGTTGTAATAATTCTGGGGTGAAATCTCAACTGAAAAATTATGTTGAATCTATTATATTTTAGGCAAATTATTTTCCCATTCTCAACTGAAGTTTTTACTCAAAAATATTAAATGTGCTAAATTCTATTTAAATTATTTTTCTTACTGGTATTTGCACAATCCATAACATCTAAATAACCAATATAAACATGCAAATAGCTTAATTTGGTGTCATTATTTCCATTTTTCTGCATGTTCTTCATAATATCCTTTCACTTATTTAATTCAGCAATTGGTGAATTAGTGAAACATAACAAATATTTAATGTCACAAAGACAATATATATTTCAATGAAAGACAAAAATAAAAACAATGATTACCAGTGCCAAATGCCTTGCTAGGTTATTCTATAAATCTACATTTGGTGCAAACACAATGTTTTCTGTGCAAAAATGCTGCTTTGACAAAAGCAAGGGTTCCCCCCCCCCCCCAAATGATTTTTCAAAAAGGAAGCACAAAATGTAAACAATGAACAACAAATGTGTAAACACCTCACCCAACATAGAATGTGATTGTTTATGTGGTTAAAAAAATTTGCAAGCAATAATAATAATAATAATAATAAAGAAACATACAACCGGCTTTTTAAAAAATGGCACAGCTGTCCCTCTACATTTGTTGGTTTAACTTTTATGGATGTGATTATTTTCTGCTGCCCCTGCTGCTGTCCTATACCATTTTTAACACTGATGGCAATCCTGAGCTGTGTTCAGTTAAATCAGGTTTAGTCAGCAGTTAGGAAGGGAGGTTGGCCTCTGTCACACTCCAGAGACGTAGACCCTCTAGATGTAATCACACAACACCAGCACTTGAAAAATATTCATTTATTAAAAGCAGGTAATATCAGCAATGCAATAAAGAATAAAAAAGGTTAAAAGGAAAACACATCTATAATCCAAGCAGGAAGGTTTCAAGAGCCAAAGCAGTACAGATGATATAAATCCAATAGAGTCCAAGAGAATCCAATAGAGTTCAAGAGAATCCAATAGAGTCCAAGAGAATCCTATTCCTAAAAACTCAAACTAGAATGTCCAAAGGCAAAAGCAGAAACTTAAGTCAATGAACATGAATGCAATCCCAATAGCAAGAGACCTTCCATAAATCAACGTTGCCAGAATCTGAGGCTTTTCCAAGCAAGCTGAACTAAAATACTCAAATATTTTCGATATCCCCTAATTGGCATTTTCTTCCACTGCCCAAAAGCAAAGGCCTTGGAGTTGCCAATTAAAATTCCTTCTCTGCTGGCTTCTCTGCTGGCTGTAACTGTATCAGTGCAGGTGTTATCTTTATCTCACTCTGTTTCAACAGACTAATTCCCAGAGAAACAGCTCATGAAAATTCCCATCCCTTTGCAAAGAAACCCTTGTATCCAAAGAAGCCACAAGCCCAACATCCTCGGCTTCAAATGTGTTCCCTCACTCACTTGCTTTGGTGGAAGGGGGAAAGAGGATGGAGGTGGCAGAAGGAGGGAAGGCAAGTACAGTGCAGGTCTCTGGGATGTACAGAGTGAGTGCCACTGCTGCAGCCCTCCCCACTGCCCTTGTCTTTTTCAAATCACTAGTACCTTCTTATCCAACTACCCCAGGTCTCCCGACCACCTCTCCCCCATTCTGGACCTTCTGTCTCCTCCAGAGACCTGCACACCACCTGTCCTCTCTCTTGCCCTCCCCTGTTCCACCCCTTTCCCTCATTTGCTCAAGTGAGTGATGACTGTGTTTTGTTTTGCACACAAACATTAATAGCACAGAAGGAAAAAGAGATGTATTTTTTTTACTTCTGTATATATTTACTTATGTATTTTCCTGTTGGTCTGGAAAGGATTAAATATTTGGGAGCTCAAGTTCAAGGCTCACAAAAGTAGTACTTCCCACGTTTCTGTGGTACTTGGAAATCATCCATTTCCATTAAATACATTTCAGCTGTCTCTCAATGCAGTTATTCAAAGCCAAGAAACTTACCTTCATAGAATCATAGAGTTGGAAGAGAAGATACCTCATAGGCCATCCAGTCCAACCCCCTGCCAAGAAGCAGGAACATTGCATTCAAAGCATTCAGGTTAGGGCAAGGTGAAGATATAATTTTCCTAAAATCCTAGATCTTTTATCCATCCTAAGTGAGACTGTTCCACTTACATTCTACCCACTACCTAAAGAACAAAGAATAAAAAGTGAGCATAATAATAATAATAATAATAATAATGGAGCAGAACAGACTTGAAACCTCTAGTCAGAAGGTCTTGGTTTTCATCTTGTGTGTTTCATTTGCTTGGAAAGAGAAAACATTAATTGTGAGGAATCAAAGTTCACCACTTCAGGACAACATGGGACTGCAAATTTTTGTTACAAATTTTATGTTGGTGTTTGGGTCTGTGGTTTTGCCATTTCCTTTATGTCCTAGCTTCTGCCCAGCCAGAGATCCTGACATGGTTCAAGAGAAAGGGTGTTGGCATGATTTTTTTTAATCTGCTTTGTAACATTCAAACTATGAATGCTCATGATTCTGAAGAACCTGAAAGTTGAGGCAAATTGGCTTTGGTACAGTTAATATTTGCTTGTTTGTTATCTCACTGTTTACAAATTACTGTATGCCACTATCTCAGAGTTGGATATAACTAATAATCCAGTAGTCCTGTAAAGTAGGAAGTCCAAAATATTAAATTTACCAAAATGCACAACACTATGAGAACTAAAAGCTCAAGCCATGTAAAAGGATAAACATTCAGACTAAATATTCATTGACAGCCAATGTATGAAACGATTGCTAAATTATTTTTATCCTATGATTCTGAGAGCAGTTTCACTGCTTTATACTGCACATATTCTCAAAGTCTTTGTCCTCAAAGTCATCCCACATAGAACATATTGCAGCACTTTAGTCAATGGGCATACATTCTTAGTTTTAGTCTGAACTATATAGAAGCCATTGAAAAGGATAGGAGTTGGCAACTTTATAGTTTTTATAGTTTATACTAAAATCTGAGAAAGATTCACTGCCTCCTAATTTGGAAGGCACCAGCCACTAGGGAATCTAGATGGGAAGTTAACAGTGCATTAAATATTTCTGCCAGGTCATCCGTATCAAACAATAACTGTAGTTGGTAGACAAATCAAAAGTGGCCCAAAACACTCTGAGCCATCTCTGAAGGAGTATTCCCAAGACATGAAATATCTTCCTTTACTCATTTCTTATAAAACATTATCCACAAAGCCCCTGTTTTGTTAGGATTCGGGGTTTTTTCCCCCCTAGACATTATCCAGCACTTACCCATGTTCACCTGGCCCTTATGATAGGGGAAAACAAGAGTTGGATCTGTCTACTAATGCCAACCATGATCAAACCCCACTTAAGACATTGTAACATTCTGGAATTAAATTGAGATATTTTCCTAAATGAAGCTAATATTTGACTAATCAAATACAGGGGAGAGTCAGACCTAAGAAAATGGATTGAAATGCGAGAAGTCTTATTTATTGGGTAAATATTATTAACAGGCAATTCAGTTGCTTAGAGTCAATGGCGGGAGACAATATTTCCAGACTATGTGTGTTGTAGTTGAGCCTTTGAGTAGTACTGAAAGATGAATGTAGACTAGATTCATTCAGTTGACATCCTTTAGAGTATCAATATAAATAATATTTACAAACTTTTTTGTAAATGGTGTCTCAACACATCTATTGTGAGTGTTACTGTTGAAAAAAAGCAATGTCAGCATCTGTGAGATTCAGCACTTTTTAAAGTATTTTTTGTTTTCTTTGTTTTTTCAACAACATATTTTGCACACATTTTAAAAAAATGTAATGATTCTATTAATATTTCATATGTCCCAAGCACTATGCTGTAGAAGTCATGAAAGCTTATGATTTGTTTCTCCACTTTCTATCAGTGGAAGATATGTCATTTATAAAATTTATCAATACTTTTTTGAATAAAACTGCCACAGTGAATTTTTTCACATTTAATTTATTAGACTATTAATTAGAAACCCTGCATGTTGCTTGCACAGAGAACATTGCTAAGTGCTTCCCATAGGGCTCTAGTATAACCTCCCCTCTCCCACCAGGCCCCTGCACATGTCTACACTCCTGCTGGGAGTAGCCTGCACATCATGGGCCTAGGGAAGAGCAAGCTCCAAATGCTTGAAGGTAAGATGCGGGGAAGCCTCAGGTGCAAGAGGCTGAATCTACACTTACCCAATTAATCTGAACCAAACTGGTCCAGGACTACCCAGATTCAGCTTTGAAGAGTCACTGGTGTCCTTTTGGCTGACCAAGTTGAGGACACATAGGGACACCACTGTTGTTGATGTCACTTTTCCTGATCATATGGCTGGGTGCTCTATTCTGACCTCACCAGAAATGTTGTTGCCAGCATAACTGAGAGAGATGATTGTGGCCAGCAACATTGCTGTGGGCACATGCGGGCACTGGATCAGACTGAATCCAACCCAATCCAGCTGCCCATACATGTCCAAAACATCAGGCTCATTCTCCAATTTCATTGAAGTTCCAGGTAAAATCTCATTTCACCTTGCACTGGATTAACGGCTGGATGCAGCCATGCCATGTAGACTTGCCACAGCACTTGAAAGCTGAATACATATTTTTGGCCCATGTAGATGTGGGGTGCATGTGCACTATAATTATAGCAGTTTGTGGCTCAGTACTATGGAATCATGGGGATAATAGATTTACAAGGTCTTTATCCTTCTCTACCAGGGTGGCAATGCCTCACCAAACTATATATCTCAGGATTCCATAGTATTGAGCCATGACATTTAAAGCGGTGACAAACTGTATTAATTCTACAGTGTAGATGCATCCACAACCTGAATAACAAATAATTTAAAGTCCATCTTCATGCACAGGGGCAGCCAGTGGGAGAGGGGAGATGATAACAGATCCCTATTCAACTGTTCAATTCATGCATACTAGAAATGGTAGAAGGTTAGATAAGATCATGCCATTTTGGCTGACTAGCATTCTGGAATTTATTTTCTGTCAAAACATATTAATATTAAATGAAAACAGTTGTTGATGAGATACAGAACCTAAGGCATTGTATTCATTTATATATAAGCTGCTGTGAATGCCTATCTGGCTGTGTAGTGTGGTATAAATATTTTACATAAAAAGTACACTGTACTATTTAGATACATATTCATGATAATAATGATAATGAAATTCCTGTTCCCTAGTGTCTTCTGAAATTCCAAGAAACTTGATATTTTCATTGTTTATGTAATTATGGGTAAGAATTCAGTTTTGAAATTATGTTCATAACTATTATAATTAGAAATATTTGATATGGAATCTGTGGCAAGACTTTGATTTATAATATTCATCATAATATGTTTTCTTTAATTATTGCCATATTTTAAAGCATAACTATTGAAGAAATCAAACATTCTTCTCAAATTTTTAAATGAGTATTCAGCATTTTAAAAAAAGATTTGTAATATGTTTTCACAGGCGTAAGCTCCATTGAAGTTGTCGTCCAGCATGGTTTAGCTACCCCTGAAGGCCTCACTGTTGACTGGATTGCTGGCAATATATACTGGATAGACAGCAATTTGGATCAAATTGAAGTAGCTAAATTAGATGGCACACTGAGGACTACATTAATAGCAGGTGCCATGGAACATCCTAGGGCTATTGCTTTGGATCCTAGATATGGGTAATTAAATGTATTCTCAATGTTTGACTACAGTTGAACTGAGTACTGTTTTTTCTAACATATGGTGAGATTTTTTCCCTTTTGTCCTCATCTCTGGCAATAACTGAGTCTGTTTTGATAGAATGAGATAAAAGTCAGTTCTGGCAGATGGTCTTTTGGAATCTTAATCTGTGGACCTTATTACATTAGGATATACTCATTTTCAGAGACAGAACAATTGTGAGCGGGTCACATCACATGTTTGCCCCATCCTGTCAGTATTCCATCAGAATCGATCTCCAAAATGATGCAGAAAGGGGTTATTTGCACATTGAATACTTATCATGTTTTTTGTAATACTATAGTTCCTTCAATTGCTGAAGTGTTATTTTTATGTGTGATTGGCAAATTAGTATGCATTCTGTGAGCTTGTCATTCAGGCACATGTCTTGGGATGGAGTCTCCTGACCCTAGACGGTTCTGTTTTGGATGTTGAAGGGGAAAGATCCCTGGGACTACCAATTCAGGAATTGCCATTTTACCTCACTTTTAACATTATTTTAAAATGAATTTTAGCTATTTTTTCTCCCTCTATTGTAGCTGTATGTGTAACAGAATGTTAATTAAAAGAAGTAAAGGAGGTAAATATTCATCTGTGCTCCAATTGTCTTTTTATATCACAGAAAAAAATGGCATTGTAATAAAAAATTTCTTGGCACAGATTTTGTTACTTCTTTTTCTTAATTAGCTATACTGCTACAAACCTTCTAAATTCTTTCCTCAGCTACCATCACCTTGGCTTTTGGGTGGTCCCTTCCCATGTAAGGGCACCATCTGTTCCAGCCACATAATCCGCAAATGCTTGAAAGTAATATCTGTTATGCCTTCTCAAAAGGAGGAGCAGTGCTGACAGAAGCTGCTGCCACCTCTGAATTGCCTCAAGTTCAGCCTTATAAAATTGAATTACAAAACGAAACAACATCAGCAATAGATTTTTTGTTTCACTACAAAAGGCAGCGATCAGACAAATCTATCACTGCGCAGATGCAAGAGCTTTTTTCAAATCTCATGAGACTTACAGGCTACGTCATGGTGCAATTTTAGGGGGTGGGGATCAAAATGTCACAGAGTGACATAGGAAGTCTTTCTTTCCAATGGATTGGAAGGAGCTAGCCTTATGTGGTGTGAGGTGTCAAGGTTCAATATTTAATATGATGGGGTCAGCATGCATTCTGTCTGAATACAGTATGCAATCAGTCATTTAAAAATACAGGATGCATACTGATTAAAACGGAGCATTTCTTAATGTGATAAGGTCCACAGATTTGTGATATGGAATTTTGACTGTTCTATTGCCTATCTGTTTTGTTTAAAAATGCTAATGTCCAATTTTCCTTATTTGCGATGGTAGTTTGGCAAGCAATCAAGTTGTATACAAAATGAATTTCCTCCTCATCTTCTTCCTCTTTCTTTAAAATTCTGGTCAAGAATGTCTGTGCCTGACCCTTAGATAGTGCTCTGTTATCACCCTATCTTAAATATTTCAGGGATTGCTTCATCCTCAATACATAAAATATCAAAATGGCTGTGATTAATTCCATGTGGGAAAATAAGCAATTAATTTTTGGAGATTGATATTATCCACAACCAGGTTTTAAAATAAATATTTTTTTCCCACTAAATGATTATTCACTGCTCATAACTGAATGTGATGCAATTACTTTTCCCATTGCTAATCACTTGTATGTAATCATTTGTCTAGTTTGTGCTATATCTATATTCAATTACTTTAGATTATATTGATTATATTGATTATATCTTTACTTTTTCACGTTTATCCTGTCATTGTAATTTAAGACACTTATCTCAAAATATGATGTGATATAATAAAGTATGAGAATATATGACACTGGTTTTTGAATCAGAAAATTCAGTGTGCAATACAAAAACAGATTTATTTGCAACTAGGTTAATACCTTTTTCATTGCTTTTGGAAATAATATCGGGACACCCCCCCCCCCCCCCGGCTGCCTTCCTGTAAATTTGGAGTAATTTTGTTGTATAAGCTAGTAAAGCTCTTGCAAATAAAACATTTTGAAGGAGCTTGGGCTATAGCTATTTGGCAACCCCATGATTTGCTCCACACACACACTGGCCTCATTTTTGTGCATATGTTTTAGTATTTTATGGGTGGGGGGCAAATTCCTGGGATCTTCAAAGCTCTGGGGCAGACTCTCCATTCAAGAGCCCAAATATGACCACGTTTTATACTTTTCCTAAATGGATCTAGATATTTAGGAAGCACGAGAGCCCCATAATAGTTACCATATTGCCACAAATATGTGTAATAGCGTATGTGCCACACTATGCACAGGAACCATGGGGAGTATTTTGGCATATCTTAAAAGAGGTACAACCTTACATGTCCCAATAAGTGTGAAGGTTGTCAGATAATGCTATTTTCACAACATTCTACCCAAAATATCATGTTTATTTTTACCAGTAAAACAAATTAACTGTATGTGTCCTGCCATACGTATATGCATAACTGCCTGAATGTGAGCTTTAGCTCCATAATCAAATCAAACAAAGTTTATTCAAATTTAGTATAGCTAATCTGAAGCTGAAGAACTAAGTATTGATATTGTTTTAGCTACTTTTTATGGAAATTTTTTAATGTAATGCTTACACAAGGTTTCTGTTATAATTATACATTTTTTTAAACTTCTGTTGGATAATATTATTTATGTTCTTTCTTAATGTTTTGATCTTCTAATACAAACTTTATTTTTCCTCTTCTACTTTATGTCATTTAGAATCCTGTTTTGGACAGATTGGGATGCTAGTTTTCCTCGCATTGAATCCGCTTCAATGAGTGGAGCAGGAAGAAAGATTATATATAAAGACATGGATAGTGGAGCATGGCCCAATGGCCTCACTGTTGATCATTTTGAAAAACGAATAGTGTGGACAGATGCTAGGTAATAAATAAATAATACATACATTTTGATTTATGCCATGCATACATCAGTCAATGCAAAATTAGCAACAGCATTTTATTCTTTGTGCGACATTTCTGGAAGTAGCTATCCAGTTCCAATTGTGTCAGTACTCTCTCAGAAAACACAACTTTTGGATGAAATCATTTGGATGATTAAAGGGAAATTGGAATCCGTGAACAAGACACTGGGTTGGATCTGAACTAATTCATATATTAGAGTACATTCAAGTTTAATACTCAATATTGGGAAGTGGGGTTTTTAATTTTAATGATATAGAAGATGAGGAGAAACTGATTCAAAAGCCATTTCTTGAAGCAAGTATGAATAGACTTTAAAAAAGAGAACTAGAACTCAACTATACCTTAATCTTTGTGCTTAACAAGGTTAACTATTAGGCATGAGAAAAATGAAACGGAAATTAAATGGATTCGTTAGAGATTCGTATGTAAAGGGACTTTTGATGTTTTACGTATCGCTGTCGCGAACCCGGAAGTAGACTTTCTTTTACGACACTTCGCGGCGCCATTTTTGTATCTGGGTCGTAAAGCATTCGTATGGTTTCTTTGCCCTTAGTAAGCGTGTTTTGTCATTGGCTGATGGATACCAGGTGGACATACCCTCCCCTTCACTCCACCTTTCCTTTAGCCAATCAGAGGCAAAGAAACATGGATGGGGTGAGCGAGGGCCTCCTCCTCCTCTCTCGCCAATGGCAGGGCGGCGAGAGAGGAGAAGAAAGCCCCCCCGCGCGCCTCTCTGCCTCTCTCCAGCCCCGATCCATGCATCGGGGCTAGAGAGAGGCAGAGAGGGCGAGGGGCCTTCTCCTCTCTCGCCCGACCTGTCATTGGCGAGAGAGGAGGGAGGAGGCCTCGCTCACCCCTCGCCTCTCTCTAGCCTCGATGCATACATCGAGGCTAGAGAGAGGCGAGGGGGGTGAGCGAGGGCCTCCTCCTCCTCTCTCGCCAATGACAGGCCGGCGAGAGAGGAGGAGAAAGGCCCACCGCGCCCCTCTCTGCCTCTCTCTAGCCTCGATCCATGCATCGGGGCTAGAGAGAGGCGAGGGGGGTGAGCGAGGGCCTCCTCCTCCTCTCTCGCCAATGACAGGCTGGCGAGAGAGGAGGAGAAAGGCCCGCGCCCCTCTCTGCCTCTCTCTAGCGTCGATCCATGCATCGGGGCTAGAGAGAGCGCGAGGGGGTGAGCGAGGGGGTGCCGGCGCGGCGGGGAAAGAGGGGCGAAGGAGGAGGCAATCAGCTGATTGCCTCCTTCGCCCCTCCTCTTCCCCCGCCTCGCCCGGATCCCAGTTTGGCCCAATTCTGTCATTGGTGGAGTTCAGAATGCTCTTTGATTGAAGGTGAACTATAAATCCCAGCAACTACAACTCCCAAATGTCAAGGTCTATTTTCCCCAAACTCCATCTGCGTTCACATTTGGGCATATTGAGTATTCATGTCAAGTTTGGTCCTGATCCAGGATTGTTTGGGTTCAGAGTTATCTCCCTTAAATCACTGTCAATTCCTCCCAAACCCCTCCAGTATTTTCTGTGGGTCATGGGGGTTCTGTGTGCCAAGTTTGGTCCAGGTCTGTCATTCATGGGGTCTCAGCTGTGGAAGTCAGAGCTGAATTCGTCGAAGGTACTGCAAATCCCATCATCCGTTGTCCATCCTCCCCAAACATATTGTTTTTGTGATTAATCCCTATGCTTTAACTTTGGTCAATTTGTAACAATGAAAATACATCCTGCATATTAGATATTTGCATTAGAATTCATAAGAGTAACAAAATTATGAAGTAGCAACGAAAATATGGATGGGGGTCACCACAACATGAGGAACCACTGCATTAATACATATCTCTCTCTCGGCATTACTTCACGAACGAAGATTCAGGAGGGGGGAATCGTACTTCACTTTCACAATTGTCCTGAGAGCTAGTAGCTACTACCTCTTATATTTATGTTAAACATGTACAGCTCCACTTAATTGCACTGCAGAGGTGAAGGGGAATGTTCCCCCCTTGATTTTTAACTGTTTCCCTGCTTTTCCTACTTTAGAACCAATTTAGAATTTCGTTAATACTTAAGTTACATTTTAGAACTTTTTGCAAATTTTTTTGTAAGTCTTTAATATACTAATCAAAAAAAATCCCCCCCCCCATTTGATTTTAGAATCGCCATTTTTCGATTTGTTATCATGCCTATTAACTATCTCAATCCTCTGTCACAGGAATGTTCTACACTGACCCAGTGCACAGAGAACCAGAATTTTAAATTCTGATCCCTGTGCATTTGTTGGCCATACTTGAGTCTGCCTTTACAGTGAAAGGGTAGCAAGACACTCACCCATGCCAAAGCTGTATTGCCACAGGTATGCATGGCCACACAGACCCACTCATTTCATTATTTGCGAAAACAAGAAAAAGGACTTTCTTCCTCCAACGAGTTGGGGGAAGAGAGCAGTTTGCCTCCCCCCCCCCCCCGAAGGAGAGAATGGATGGTTCCTAACTGAACCATCCAGAGCAGGGGCGTGGCCAGCACTGGGTTGGCCACTCCCTTAGGTCTGCATTTGGACCTGATCTTCGGCCCACCACACCTGCCCATTTAACAGTATAGTATTGGTTGTTGCGGAACCAGTTGAGGAATTTCCCCTTCTCATGTTCTGGGAAGGTTTTTGCCTAGCCCTAAACTTTTTAGGGGCTAGATGGTATGGTGGGTTTTACATAAAATAGGTTTAGCAGAAAATAGATAGGAAAATACAAAGTTTGTGTTCACACTAGGCCCCTCACCTTTTAAGGGGGGGGGGGTCATTTGCAAAACACTCACCGGAAAGTTAGATTATCGTTGAGGTAAGATTTAATGGCCCAGGAATGACAGAGTCTGATATCGACATGGTCGAAAAGACTTCTGTCCATTTTCCTTAACAGTTGTCCAGTTTTGGTTACCAGGGAAACTAGGTTTTCGCCCCAGTTAGCCAAGGGGTATAGCCGGCTGGGATACCTCCTCGGCTTTGTTCACCAGGTTCTTGACATCTATTAGTTTAGGTTAAGGCAAAATTAAATAGGTAACAATTAAAAATAAAAGTTGCCCAAATTTGAATCCAAACTTACTTGTGTGGCCTCGTTATTTCAGGGATGGGCAGGCAAACCTCCTTACCAAGGTGGAGGTTTATCCTTATTCTACAAGAGTATCGAAATGATGTGATAGAGGTCTTGAGAGGAGAGGGGAGAATTCCCCCTCCAGAGTTCTGTCACATTATTTAGACACATCATAGAGCAACAAAAAGCCTCCAGCCTTGGTAAGTAGAGGATAGCACTGCCATCCCACCTCCAGGGGCTGCCTGAGTCCATGGAAATAGAATGGCTATGGGGGTTGCCCCTGAGATTGCAGTTGCCCACACAACTGTTCTCAGGTACTCTCATGGAAAGTTTCATCTATCAAAACAGAAAAAACCCACAAATGCATTGCATCTTTCAACATTTTTTTACTATCTTGTTACCACAAATGTCTGTTAGTTCATTCTGTATTTGAGGACTAGTGTACTGGCCATTCATAGCTGCACTTTCAAGATGAAAGTACTTGTATGCACCTTGTACATGAAATGAATAGGCTACCCAGGGAAATCTGTTGAACCATTTGGATTGAAAATCTAGATGCCTCTTATCCACAAAAAATACATATCCTGGCAATGGAGTCTGGATTTTGCTGTAATTTAGCTTTCACTTGGTCATCAGAAACAATCTTGTTCATATATATATATATATATATATATATATATATATATATATATGGCATTACTCCGCAAACAAAGATTCTTAGGAAGGACTCATCCCACGCTTTTTACAAGCACGTTGATGACTAAAATGGCCAATCTGGGATAGACAAGTCCAGTTGCAGAAAGCACAGCAGAAAGTGTTCATATAAAGTCTGATGTCTAACAATGACACAGCTTCTTGTTCCTAGATAGTTCAGGTCCAGGCTATTTGGCTGACCACACCCCTTTGTATGAATCTGCCAAGGCCTTAGGATCTTCAGGAGAAGCCCGTCTCTCAGTCCCACCTCCATCTCAAGCTCAAATGATAGGAATGAGAGAGAGGGCCTATTCAGTGGCTGCACCTCAACTCTGGAACTCCCTTCTTCTCAAGGAAGCCAAAATGGCCCCCTCCCTGCTGTGTTTTAGATGGCAGGTTGAAACCTTTTTATTTAGGCAGGTTTTTCAAGAAGAAGGTTTTAAAGATTATCAGGGGCTGCTATGATTTTATATGCTTTTAATGATGTTTAATACTATTTTAATACTTCTATATTTGTATATTTTAAGTTTCAATGCAATGCTTTTAGTTGTGAGTCACTTTGAGAAAATGGGATATAAGTAAACATAATAATATGTTTGTTTAAATTTCCAAAGTAAAGTTATAAGGCATCTGAATGAACCACAACTTTCCCCCTCACGTTTGATTTGTATAACTATTGTGGTGAATGGGTTTTTGTTTGGATTATCTTTCAGGTCTGATGCTATTTATTCAGCACTGTATGATGGGACTAGCATGATTGAAATTATACGAGGACATGAATATCTTTCTCACCCCTTTGCTGTGTCTTTATTTGGGAGTGAAGTATATTGGACAGACTGGAGAACAAACACATTATCAAAAGCCAATAAGTGGACAGGTCAGAATGTTAGTGTGATACAAAAAACTAGTGCACAGCCGTTTGATCTGCAAATCTATCACCCAAGCCGACAACCACAAGGTGAATTCACATTTCTGATAAACTGTTTGCTATAATATTTCTCGTATTTAGTTTAGATGGCAAATATTAGCTGACATCTTTGTGATAATGATGATGACTGATTGATTAATTTGACTTATATCGACATGGAGATATAGCTTATGAAATGATTTTAATGCTTCCTCCTTTGTTGTACTTGTCTGTGTAAAATGGGAATTTCTGAATAACATTATTATTATTTTAATGATTTTTTAAAATGTATTTTGAGGGGTGTGTGGTATTTAGTATAAAAATAGCTTCTGTCCAAGAGTATACAAAATATAATTGACCTACAAAATATCAAAACATTCTTTTGTTAGGCAACATCTGTTGTATGGGTTTCTTTTCAAGGTTTATGCCAACTTTTTCCTCTCCAAAAGCATAAAGGCAGGAGAAGTGAAGGATAACTCATTAGTTCTGGGTGGTGGTAACACTTAAAGCATCCAGTCTCCTGGGTGTAAGCCCTGTTGTGCTTTAGCGGTCACCTTTCTAAATTGTGGGAAGCTGACCTCTATTTTCCCACAACTCTCCTGTTATGATTTCTATGCCTTTAAAAGATACCTAATTGGCAGAAATGACATAGTCACAGTTTTTAGGAGAAGGGAAAATACACTGTTGGGAAAACTGACACCTGTTTGTCAGCCAAGCTAGGTATGGCAAAAAGTAATAGCCAAAAACAAAAAAGAAGGGGGAAAAAAGAAGAAGAAAGGAAAGAGGATGTTGTTGTTATGTGCAAGCTGAAACTGAAAGAGAGACAGAAAGATTATCTGGAAATGTGGGTCAGTCAGGGCCATCTGTGCCTGTAAAGGAATACAAATAAGAAAATGACTATTATTATAGGTCCACTCTTTGTATATGGCTCAATGTATATGGCTCAATGGTGGGCAGGCATAGGCCAGAAATGTTAACCCTCCAGTCTTATTATGTAATTTCTGCCATAAAACAGGCTGTTCAGAAGCACAGATACCTGTCTCAACATATAAACACATGGAAAAGGATGGCTGACTATTGATTGTGACAGGCTTTGTTATTAACAGTATGTTGTGCCATCTTAAAGCTCTATATTAATCTTCTATTTTATATTCATTTACTAATTCATATACTGACTTTCTTCTGGAATCAGGACCAAGGAAACTCACAGATAAGACTAATTTAAACTTAATAATAATAATAATAAATATTTAGTCTAAAAGGGTGCTTCTATACTGTAGAATTGATGTGGTTTAACATCATTTTAACTGCTATGAAATCCTGAGAGTTGTAATTTTACAAGTTCTTTAACCTTTTCCACCAAAGAGTGCTGGTACTTCATCAAACCACAAATCTCAGAATCCCATAGCACGGTGCCATGGCAGTTAAAGTGATCCCAAACTACATTAATTCTGCAGTGTAGAGGCAGTCTTGCAGTCCCTTTTGCCCAACTGTGGAAACACATTATCAATAAAACCCAGGACTACAAAACCTACACCTGAGTCATCATTAGCCATTAAGCTGTCAACAGAGGCTCATTTACAGTATATGACAGTTCCTCAAAGCTGTTTCAACAAGAGCTTGGTGGTGTCCCTTAATTGTTGGCTCAGGGTCAGTGTTTTCAGACTAAGCTCAGATCTAATTCACCACCTTTCCCAGGATAATTACACTAGCAACTGGTTCATGCTTAACTCTAAAAAAGCCTCTTCTATTGCCCTTTCTTCATCCCTTTTATCTCATCTGGGTT
The DNA here is from genome assembly GCA_030556195.1 of Anolis apletophallus. Classification (NCBI taxonomy): domain Eukaryota; kingdom Metazoa; phylum Chordata; class Lepidosauria; order Squamata; family Anolidae; genus Anolis; species Anolis apletophallus. The sequence continues at coordinate 134,900,388 of JARBWK010000002.1, read as the reverse complement.
ATGACATGGCACTGAAATCTATTAAACAAAGACTGTGGGACATTACCTTCTGTGAGCTGCATTCTTGCTCATATGTTTCTTGTTCCCCAAGTGCTCTAAGTATACAGGACCTTTCTATGAAGTAAATTATCTTAAGAACTTCACTATAACTAAATATCACTGCCTATTATCCAAGGCAAGATGCAATGTGTTCCCATCTGATGTGCTGCAAGGTAAATTTGAGGGAGTCCTATACCAGGCCTGTCCAACAGGCGGCCCGGGGGCCGTACACGGCCCCCTAGCCCCTTGGCTACGGCCCGTTACCCTCCTGCAATAAATAATATATTTTTAAAATATTTTTAAAATATTTTTTTCAATTCAAAAAATATTTATTATTATTATTATTTTTTGGTCCCGCCCCTTGGCTTTCTATTGGCCGCCTCCTCTTCTCCTGAGGGAGGGGGCCAATGGGAGGGAGTGATGTCTCTCGGGCCCCACCCCCTAGGCAGCAAACAGGAAGAGCGACCCGGCCGCATGGCTTTCCCCCTCAGCAGCGCCGCTTCCTCCTCCTCAGGATTGCTGCCAGGGAAGCAAAAGGGGTTTGGGAGGGAGGGAGTGTGTCTGAGAGCGTGAGTGAGTGAGTGAGTGAGTGAGTGACAGAGAGAGAGAGAGAGAGACCTCTCCCCAGCGCAAAGGGAAGATCTCTCTGGCTCTCTCTCACACACACACACAAGCCCCTTCCTTTCTGACCCCTTCATTTGCGTTTCATGAACTGTCTCTTTAATGAGAAGGAGAGAACCGGCCAGCCATAGGAGAGGGGGGAGGAGAAAAGGAGGGAGGGGGGAATTGAATGAGAGGGAGCTCAAGGAAAGGCCTCCCCCCCTTTCCCCCTCCTTTCCCTCCCCCCAGAATTATTTACATTCTTTGCAATTACTTAAGCTTACTTTGATGACTTGCACTGAATGGAATCAGCCAGGGGTAAACTGGCAGAATGAAAGCACACAGACCTTTCAACTGCAAGGCCATTCAATGCTGATCAATGTGGCCAGTCATATATTCCAGTTCAAAGCAGAGATTGTGGGATTTTCTGCCTTGATATTCTGTATAATTATGCCCCTCATGTGTTCCATCCATCCCTCCTTCTCCCCTTATTTAAATAATATAATATTTAATTGTATATTAATGCCCCCCATGTGTTCCATCCATCCCTCCCTCTCCCCTTATTTAAATAATATAATATTTAATTGTATATTTATGCAATGCCGGGGGCGGGGAGGGGGCGGAGCCGGGGAGGGGCGGATCCGGGGGAGGGGAGGGGAGGAGTCAGGGCTTGCCCCCCCAGGTGATCAGTGACCGGAATTCCGGCCCAAGGTCCGGTAGAAGTTGGACAGCCCTGTCCTATACAATGCAAGACTTTGCCCATGATATAACAAAGATGTTTAATGTATGTATCACATCTTATTGTCCTGTAGTGTTTACAAGTAGACTCAGTACATAATATTAACCACTACTGAGCAACCTACCGAGTAGATCACCCCAATTCTATGTTTTTACTAGGAGACAATTTTTCCCATGTGACTTTGGCTGTTGCTAAGTTCCTCTCTGAGGTAATAGGACAACTTCCTGTATTAGACCTAGGTTGAACCTTGCCTTATATGTATTTACTAGGCCTGTTTCCAAAGGCAAAAAATGCTTCAATTTCTGAATTGGATGGTGATTTTGTTCAAAAATTGGATGTGATTGACTTCCGAATTTTTTGAATTTTTTTCGGAATTGATTCGGAAGTATTTCCAAAATTCGGAAGTCTTCGAAAGTCTTCAAAAATGGCGTCCGCCTTCAAAAATGGCCCAAAAAATCAACAGAAGGGAGAGTCAGCTGTTAGCCATCAGCCAGTGAGCAATCAGCAAGAAAATTTGGAAATGACATCCAGAATTCGGAATTACAAAATTCAGAATTTGGAATTCCTGTTGCGAGGGCTGCTCTCGAAATTGCTTCAAAAGTCGGAAGTAGGCAAAAAACTTCTGAAATTTGGAAGTATCCGAAATTCAGAAACAGCCCTAATATTTACAGTGTTTGTATCCTTGTTCATATGCATCTAGCATTGCACTCGTCCTGGTAAATAGTCTTATCAGTTTATGAATCTGCTGTGCACTTTCTCCACTGAACAAATTGGGTCTTTGGACCGTAATAAAGACTGATTGAGACAGTCCAAATATTTTTAATGACTGCATTTATTTTATTCAAAATTAGTTTAATATCTATCTTTGAAGATATTTAGGTCTAGGAAAAATGTTCTAGTTGACTACAACTGTGGCCTTACATCACAAGTTTTAAAAATAAGACTGTCATGTTTTAAACTCGATAGTTCTTTGTGTATTCTGTTAATAATTTGTAGCATGTAGTGATGGATTTGCTTTGGGAAATTGTAACAATGAGGACATGCTATTGTTCTGTCTAAATGAAATGCAAACTCTTATGAATAATCTTTTGAAAATGGAAAAGAAAAGCTCCTTAATTTATTTTATTTGGAATTATCAATGATTTTTCTTTTTCTTAGACTCAAAAGAAAAGTCATGTATATAGCCTTCCAAATTAGCTCTCCTCCTCCTCTTCTTCAAAGTGGTAGTAAGAAAGCATCTCTACAAAAACTTTATTTTCTCTTTCTGAGGAAAAGGTTGTCTCAGAAACAAGGTTTGAGGCCAGTACTTTAACCTAGATATCCCCAAATAATTAGGAATTTGACCTATATATCTCCCAGATAAGATAAAACATGGGTGTAGGTTGTGTCATGTTGGCTTCTCTACCATCTTGAGACTTTGAGGACTTGACACTTTAATTACATTGTTATTCTTGCTTCACCAGTGAGAGCTTTTAGTGGTAGAGCACGTAACTTGGATTAGGTCTGTTTGGGCAAGCAGTCACCACAGGTTTACAGTGCTTATTTCTTTTGTCTGAATGTTTCAGTTTATTTACAGATATGTTTCCTGAGTGTACTTGGAGGTCCTCTTTAACACTCCAGTGGGCACTAGAAGTCACTGGCCTAGATAAAATCTCTAAAGAGATTGCTTAACACAAGTACTTTCCAAAGCATGCTCTCTCTTCTTGCCTCAATGTTTTAGTCAAAAATGACAGTTCCTCTCCAGAGATGCTTATGTCTTCTGCTCCTACCTAGTTTGCTCTTTGACTGTCCCTGGTGGGAAATAAGGATGAGTGAATGTAATATGTCCTAACATTCCTGGTCATTTCCCAGGCCCATTTACGCTGCTATTATAATGCAGATTGAACTGGATTATGTGGCAGTGTAGACTCATATAGTCCACTTCAATGCAGTTCAACCTGCTTTATAAGAGTCTACACTGACCATATAATCCAGTTCAAACTGCATTATATTGCAGTGTAGATGGAGCCACAATAATTTCCTTTACCAAGGTATATCGGGCAATGTAGACAATGACAATTTAAAAGTCTTCAGGTTCCATTAACTGAATTTTTAACCTTACTACAATATCACAGTCGTAACATCTATCATCTATCTATCTATCTATTATGGTTTTATATGTTTGCTCAGATGATGCATAATTTTTTTGGGGGGGATCAGATGTTTTTGTCTTCTGAAAGGACTTTTTCCACATTTCCATGAGGCTGTAGTCCCCTATAGTTTTCACTTGCCTTGCGCCATTGATTCCAGGGATGCAGAAGTGAGTCGGAACTATGATGAAGCATTTTAATGCAACTAAGCCTTCTGGGCAATAAAGCCTAAGCTGCTCACCTCCCTGCCAATCAGGGGTTACATTTTGGGGAGGAGTTTGCAGCTTCAAGCAGCCATTGCTGTATAAACCCAAGCACATGGCTGGAAAGCTCATTGGCAGCCAAGGAAGGGAGAGGGGAGGTTCGACTGTTATTGCTGAGGTGGTTGCTGTTGGGTGCGGGGTGGAAAGAAGAGTTTGTAGCCAGAGGAAAGGAGTTTTGGAAAATGGAGGAAGGCAAGGGAGAAGGGAAGATTTTGAGAGAGGAAGGGTTTGGAGCCAGAGAAGAGAAAGAAAGAAGAAAAAGTTTGTCTGGCAGGTGGGGAGAGGGTGAAATTAATAAAATTATTTCTGGAAACTTCTTTTTTGCTCCCCACTAAAGCATTGCTATTTTTATTGGGGTCTCTCCCTTTTTCCTGGGGTCTATAGTTTGAACATGTCCTAACAGTCCTGTTCCAAAGAAGAAGGAAAAGTGTGTTTGGGAGGGAGAGGGTAAAAATAAAGTCATTTCTGGAAACTTCTTTTTTTGCGCACATGTCCTAACATGTTGAAATTTGGGATGCTAACAGAGGAGGATGTGTTGTAGCAGTATATCAAGTTTCATCAAGATTGCTGTAAAACTGAGGGAGGGAGAAGGCCCTGGTTTTTCTCCAGTGCCAGTGCTGTTTTCTGCATATTGTGCAATCGCATCTGCCATTAACAAAGTGATTCAGAAGTTTTGGAATTTTCAGAAAGTTCTGACTTTTTAAAGAAAAATTCGGAAGTGACTTTAGAATCGAACCACCATTGCTCCCTACACCCGAAACAAGTTCTAAACTATTTTTTTGGATCAACCAAGCCCACTATCTATCTACCTATCTATGAATGATACAAGTTGGTCTGTTTCCGTCATTGTACATGAAATCCTGTAGAAAGCCTGGGACCTCAATATGAAGAAAAATGCTTTCAAACTGTTGAATCTAATGTCAAACCATTATATTTCAGGATGACGACAGCTTACATTTACACACAAAGCTATGGACAGTTTAATGAGTTATCAAAATAGCAGGTTTGAATACTCATTTTGAGCCAGAAACAAATCTGAAAAATAATTCTGCAAATGGAGAATAACTCATTAGGCTTGTGGGGCCACCATCTTGCAAATGACTGGGGCTAGGGGCTATCTGTGCTTTGGGATAGACATCTAGTAACAATCCTTTGAAACTATGTGCTCCTCCTTTTCAAGTGGTAAGAATTTCATTCATGGGTGGTTTGTGGTAGGAGAGGTATAACAATTTCACATCAGGTCCATCTTCTTGAATCACCTTGTATATACCCACCTGGCTATTGACGTTTGCAGGACAGGTCCTCCTCTATGTCGCAACAGTGGGATCAAACTGAAATGGGAACATATGCCTAAGATTTTCTCAGCTGTGGTTTGCATCAACATTGCTTTCTTTATGGTGCCAAGCAAAAACATGATTTTTTTAAAATTAAAAAACCCCAGGGACTAATTTATTACAAAGTATACATTTATATGATTTGAATTTGTAGTTTTTAAAGTCTATTTAACAGTTATTATGTAATTTGTTTTTCTCTTGATTAAGTTATTTATGGATTCAATCTGAAAGTGTTTAAAATTGTTCATACAGTACTATAGGTTATACTGAAATCCCATTATAATGTATAAGATAGAGCTGTTTGAATAAATATTTTAAAAACCCTAGAAGACTATTTCTCAGTGTGATAGTATGTTGTGATTTTCAGTTCACAATTATTCCTGCCATGTCCCATGTTGTTCTGTCTGTCTGCTGGATGGTAAAAATGATTACTGGAATATAGGGGAATATTTCCTCCCCCCCCCCCTTTCTCTTCATCATAGATGTAGATTTGATGAACATATTCATGAAATAAGCATCTCAGTTTATGGTTTGTCATTCCAGCTCCCAACCCTTGTGCTGCTAACAATGGTAGAGGTCCATGTTCTCATATGTGTCTCATAAACCACAACAGAAGTGCTGCATGTGCATGCCCTCATCTCATGAAGCTGTCTACAGACAGAAAGACATGCTATGGTAAGTTTCCTACCCATTTCTTTGTTTATTTATTTGTTCATATAAGGATCTCTATTGATGCTTTTTGATAGTGACTCCAGTTCAACAAACACACAGTTAAATATATCCAGCTTTGTCGGGATTTGTTAATTATTTCCTTTCTTTTTGGAGTGTAAACAATGTTTCTTTTTTATTTTAAATGTAAACATTGAGCCTGATTCTGTAAACGTACCTTTGCACAAAAAATGTTTGGGCAGTGGTAAGCATAATATCAGAAAATTATAAAGGAGGTAAATGGAATAATGGAAACATGCATAGTGGTTTTATTTTAAAACTATTTTTTTTCTTCTGCCTATGACTTTATAACTAGCTTTTAAAGCAGACATGTTCTAAGAAATTTGATCCAAATACTGTGCCACAATGTAGATGCAGAAATTTGGATAACTCTGAAATATCTGCTATTTATTCTTCTATAGCTGTTTCAAAGTAAAATAAATGCAGTTATAAGTTATTCGCATTATGTAATGGCATCTGGTGGATAAAAACTAGAAATCAATATTATATAACCTGAATATGTCAAAGAAAATGGGATTCATTTCTGATTTTTTCTATTATTTTATTGATGAACTTCATTAAAAGCAATCTGATGCCTCTTTGTTAGACCTTTACCTTCAGAGTACAAATGCAAAAGCAAGTAAGTTTCTCATTCGCTTTGGTGAATTAAGTATACCAGTAAGCACATCCCCTTGCATTGAAGACAGGCCCAAAAATGTGGGGCCTGTCAGGCTTTTATACTAGTCCAAAACAAATTCCTGGAGATGCCGAAGATCACAGTCTTGGAGAATAGTGAGGAAAGCTACAAATAATGAGTTTCGTTCAACTTTCCTGAATCCTGTCCTTTATACAAACATTGTTAAGTGCCCATATGTTGTTTTTGACTAGAAATGAGAGACGTCAAAGAGATCCTGTTACCAAAATATGTACTCTGCTCTTACAGATTGAGGGCTATGGCTTTCTTCATTTAAACAGCAGAATGATGAATTCAATAAGTCTTACTTTAATAGCTCATGCATTTCAGAAATTACATGTTTCTTGGATTAATTCAAATTTTACTGTTGCCATATACTTTTATATCTTTTAACACGATGTGTTAGTTCAAGTACCTTAGATTTTAAATTATATCTTACTGATTTGTTGTTGTTTGAAAGCAAACATGCATGATTTTCTGTAAAATAAAGGGACAAAGGAAGCTATCTTTGGTTATATATGCTTCTTGCTTCTTCAATTTTCACTTAAATACAATTGTACTCAAGTTACATATTTGCATCTATCTATATTTATATCTCTGAACATTGTAATTTTTATTAGAGGAACCATGCTAAAGAAGTATTCATGATTCAATTCTGCTGATTTGACTCTAAGAAATAACACCTGTTATTTTCACAGAAATGAAAAAATTTCTTCTTTATGCAAGGCGTTCAGAAATAAGAGGTGTTGACATAGAGAATCCATACTTCAACTATATAACAGCTTTCACAGTTCCTGATATCGATGATGTAACAGTTGTAGATTTTGATACTGCAGAAGAACGCTTATACTGGACTGATGTGAAGACACAAACAATAAAAAGGGCCTTCATTAATGGCACTGGTTTAGAAACTGTCATATCAAGAGGTAAATCATTAATACTACTAACTCTTACATGGAAAAGTGTCTGCTTTGCTGGCAAATGTTATGATCCTGTTTAATAAAAATAACTATTACTTGCGCCAAATTGTGACAGATATTTGGCTGCTTCTTTGAAAAAGACTTGTAGTTATTTGAAAACAGCTCAGATTTTGAATTCTAATGGTCCTCATAAAACTATAATATGTATTGACTTGAAGAAGACAGGGGCTAAAGCAAGGGATCTATACTATAAATTTCTACAAACACAGTGCTTCCATGGGTGGTGATAGGAGGTGTTTCTGTCAATTCCTCTCCAGATGGTGATGATGATTTCTTACCAACCTCTCCTCACAACTCAAGGTGGGGTACAACACAGTTAAAACACACAGATAAAATATAATACAATTAAAATTCAGTTCTTAAAATACATAGAACAAAGATTGACACCAGTACTAACAAAATGTAAAGGTAAATGGCACAGTTTACAGTTGACTCTATATAGCAATAGTACTCATCCTTAAGTAATTTTATAGTTACCACATTTTATAATGTGCTTGTTTTCTTTGACTGCTATAAAAGAGAAAATGAGGAAATGTTTGCTTATCCCCTGCCTTCTTGCTAACATAATGGCGACCCAGCTTAAAGCTGTTTTTATATTCTTTACTTTTCTCACCATGCAGTTTAGCAATTTCACAAATTTGCCAGAAAACTATGTGAATAATGCTTGTCAAAAGTCAGAAAATTGTGTCTTCCTCTTTATAACTTCGTTGTTAGTTTAGTGTTGTATATGCTAAACAGAGTGGAGATCAAATATGTTTCACACTCATAAAATGCATTAAATAATTGAAAAAGCAGTCATACACATTTTAAAAGCAAAGTTTTATTTCGGATAGATAATTTGGGACAGGACAATACATAAAGCCCCTTTTAAAAATTCTGTTTTACATTTTACAGATATTCAAAGCATTCGAGGATTAGCAGTTGATTGGTTATCACGTAATTTATATTGGATCAGCTCAGAATTTGATGAAACACAAATTAATGTTGCACATTTAGATGGCTCTTTAAAAACCGCAATTATACATGGAATTGATAAACCACAGTGCCTTGCTGTTCACCCAGCAAAAGGGTAAGGTATCATTATTGCCACAGTTCAGTTATGTCATTGTAAACCTAGTTTACATTGTTTTGCATATGACTTTGCAAGTGAACTACTAACAAGTGAATAGAGATTATATTGAGGTTCACTACTCTCTCATGGGAACTAGAGACTCCATGAAAACAGTATATTTTATGACAACTGGAATATCGAGGAATTAATCTTTCCCAAAAATGTGGAGAAAGACATTGCAAGTGAGAACTCCATGCAAGCAAGTATCCTGTAAACATTTTGAATTACTTGAATTACTTTTTAGAAGTTATATGATACATCAGAATTTGAAAGAGGCAGTGATATTTTATTACGTATTGAATTAAACTATTAAAAAATCATAAGAAAGTCCATGTTCTGACAAAAAAAGTGCTGTAGCAGATGCCAGTGTATCCCAAATACAGGGTAAAATCAGCCCTGCAAAATTTGAATCCCATTATAGACAATTGCCCTATAATAAGAAATGCCAAAAAAACATCCCAAAGGCACAGCTGGACATCTGGGGACTAATTGACTTCCTGGTAATTGGTTGTCTCTGCTCTTGACTGCCACTTTCCTTTTTTCCACTGCATATGCATCCAGTCTGCTGATTCACATCTCTCTTGGAAATGGGGAGAGGGGAGGGAACCCTGAAAAGTGGTTTGAGGCCAGGTTCCATGATAAATGTAGCTATCTTCCTGGCCTCGAACTGATTCCAGGCATGGCAATCCAATCGCCCATGCAGCGAAACATGTTCTTCCAAACTGGTTCCAAACTGGATTATATGTTCAGTGTAAAAGTGCCCAGGGTCATTTTATGGTTGTCTTAAATTGGAAATTGGAATTGACTTAAGGGCACACAACAACAACAACAACACAGCAGCAAGCATTATTATTGTATTAGATATAGTAACATTTATTTAAAGAAGTGATGCACATTCAGAGAACTAATTTGACCCTTTACAACTGAAACTGGATTTCTTTTTTTAAAAAAAAATGTAAATAATGTTGTAGTGCTATTTTCAAGTGCTAACTGTCTGAAATGTTTTAGGAAGAGAGACCTGCTAGTAAAATGGCACTCAGTTACAACTTGGCTTCAGCTAACCAAGATTTGATAGGATGGTGTAATCTTCTAACCTGATGATATTTTAATGCAACTGTGTTCTTAATATTTTTATTTGTTTGTTTATCATTAAGGAAACTTTACTGGACTGATGGAAACACTATTAATATGGCAAATATGGATGGCAGCAACAGCAAAATACTGTTTCAGAATCAAAAAGATCCCATTGGTAAATAATGCTATAATTACCTTCATTTTAAGAAAATCCTCTTCTTTTTATAAATATTCTTTAAGGAAAAGTTTTTGGTGCAATGTCTGAAATTGGAGTAAGAAAAATTAATTCACTTTTTTGCCTACCTGGGAATGCAAATGCTAAGAGGTTATTGTGCACCTTGAAGGCCAATGCACAGGTATTTGCTTTGATGAATAATAAGCTCGCAAACACTGTCTGTGGCAGTTATAGCTAGTGTTACTGTCAATTCCACAGAGAAAGATTATATTATTAGAGTGGCACTAAGTGCTGTGAATTATTCATAATTAAATCTTTGATATCTGCAAGTCCTACTGTGTGGAACAAGAGTAGATATGTTTTTCCCATTGGGAAATAAAATTATAACATTATTAATTTGTATTGCATAATTTATTATTTTTTCATAGTTTCATGTTTGCCATGTCTAATGGTTAAATAAATTAAGTGCAATGTACTATTGAGCATGACAACTACCAAATCTTCTTCTTTGTTATTCCTATATTTTTAAGAATTTAAGTAGTAAAAACATTTTTAAATATGAGTATGGAAGATTCTTAACTTTTCTGAAAAAAAGTAAGCACACACACTCACGGAATGCATATTGTGCAAGCATTTGTATGTAAGTAATCTTTAACAGTAGTTATTTTCCCCATTTTCAGAAGATGTATGCATGTATGTGATGTGTGTGTGTGTTGAGCCATTATCCATGTTCATAAAGCAAAAAAAATAAAATTCTTCCAGATATTTTAATGCAGCCAAAATGGCTAACTAGTGCCATTTTGTAGAATCTTTTAACTTAAATCATAATACAACAGAAACCTAACAGAAGCTGAAGAGATTAAGAGAAGATGGTGGGACTATACAGACAAACTGTATAGGAAGGATAATGACATTGAGGATAGTTTTTAAAAAAAAAAATTATTAGGTTTTTTAAAAGATACAGAATGAGAAAACAATAGGGTGAATGGGGACGGTTGGTTGGGTGCAGAAATAGGGTATGGGGTGGGGGAAAGGAAAGGCGGGGTGTGGGAAAGGTTAAAAACAACACGAACTAACAGCATGAAATAGACATACATTGTGCACAAAAGAAAAAGTTTTGGGATTTAAGAGACAAATCTGTTCTTTTTCCTATTCCAATAGCAGAAACTGTACTTATAAATTCAGAACAGCTATTTCTTCATATAAGTTGACTCTTCTCTTTAGGCATTTAGATTGCATATTACTGTGTTAAAGAAAAGGAGAGAGAGAGAAATCAAAATATTATTTTCAACAGGACCTTCCTTCCCCTTTTTTCTATATCTGTAGCACAGCAGTTCTCGTTTGTGCCTGGAGGGCAGGGGACAGGGCCTGGGGTCCCATTAGCATTAGAACCGGCTGTGCTAGAACTGGATTCTGAGGATGAGCTAGATGACTGGGGCGAAGGGCAGCTTTCCCCGCAAGAGCCTCTTTCACCTACAGAGAGCTTGGCCTGGGAAGAAATGTGTTTTGGTCCAAGGGATGATTCAGATCACCAGGTGCAGTCTGATAGTGAGGCAGGGAGTTATGAACACCCGGGAGGGAGATCTTCCCAGGAGCCCCTGGAGGAAGATATGGAACAAAGCGCATGGGAAATGGATAGGGAGGAAAGCTCTCAGAGAGATAGCAACACAGCTGCCGAAAGACAAGGTCGAACCTTTGATAGGAGACGGAGCATTGAGGCTAGTAGGAGGGATTGGTCCCGAGCCCTAGACCGGCAGAGGTCCGTCAGCAGAGATTGGAGACGAAGAAGCCTAGAGCGTCGAGGACCTCGGCCGAAGGATTAAGTATAGGATCCGTGGGAACGAATCCTCAGTTCTCCGGCCACGTCTTTCCTGAATAGGCGTGAAGCGGAGTGGGACCACAAGCCAAGCCGTGGTCATCAAGTCTTGCCTTGCGTTTGCCTTGCCTTGTTCCTTGATCCGCATTGGATTGCGGAGCCTAGCCTTGTTTCCTGAACCGCATTGGTTTGCGGAGCCTTGCCAAGCTTTTAGTCTATTTGCTACGTTACTTTGGACAATCTTGCTTTCTACCTTTTGGACATTTACTTATTATTGGCCTATATATTCTTTGGAACTGTTTTTATACTCAATAAAGTAGTTAGCCTTCGGTGTGTCTCTGTGTGTGTGATTAAGGGGCCCGCCAAGTCCGTGCATTGTGACAATATCATATTCAAGTCTAGCTTCCATGTCTTTTTGCAGTACTCTTGAAGGGGGGCCCAGTCCCATTTAGGGACGGTCCCTTCTTTACTATCTTTTTTTTCCTTTAATCTTTCCGTTAGAAGTTCCATTTGGCAGGTATCAATTACTTTATTTAACCATTCCTCCTTAGAGGGTGAGTCCTTAGATTTCCAATATTTAGCAAAAGCTAATTTTGCCGCAGTTGTCAAAAGTATAAAGAGCTTTCTTTCTTTTGGGGAGAGTTCCTTATCTACAATACCTAGTCATATTGCTATAAGTATAGGGAAAACTGGCTTAAATTGCTGTACCGGTGGTACCTGACACCAGTAAAATTGGCAAAAATATATTAAAAAAACAAAGCCGAACTGCTGGAGCTGCAATGGAAAACATGGCACCTTTTTCCATATATGGTGGCTATGTCCGAGGGCCAAGACCTATTGGGCGATGATTAGAGAAGAAATAGAAAAAATTATTTAAAAAAAGATTACACTAAAACCAGAAAGCATACTTCTAGACATTGAGGATAGTTTTGACAGTGTGGTGAGTGAATTAGAACCAGACATCCTGAAGAGTGAGGTTGAATGGGCCTTAAGAAGCATTGCTAACAACAAGACAACAGGAGACGATGGAATCCCAGCTGAACTGTTCAAAATCTTGAAATATGATGCTGTCAAGGTGATGTATGCCATATGCCAGCAAATATAGAAAACACAAGAGTGGCCATTAGACTGGAAAAAATCAACTTATATCCCCATACCAATTAAAGGGAAATGCTAAAGAATGCTCAAACTTTCGTACAGTGGCTCTTATTTCTCATGGCAGTAAAGTAATGCTCAAGATCCTGCAAGGAAGACTCCAGCAATACATAGAGAGAGACTTGCCAGATGTACAAGCTGGGTTTAGAAAAAGCAGAGTAACGAGAGACCAAATGGCCAATATCCACTGGATAATGGAGAAAGGCAGGGAGTTTCAGGAAAACATCTATTTCTGCTTTATTGACTATTATAAAGCCTCTGGCTATGTGGATCATAATAAATTGTGTCAAGTTCTTGGTGGTATGGGCATACCAAATCACCTTGTCTCTCTCCTGAAGAATCTGTATAATGACCAAGTAGCAACAGTAAGAACTGACCATGGAACAACAGAATGGTTCAAGATTGGGAAAGGCGTATGACAGGGTTATGTACTCTCACCCAACCTATTCAACTTGTAAGCATAACACATCATGCAATGTGCGGGGCTTGATGAATGCAAGGCTGGGGTTAAAATTGCTGGAAGAAACATTAACAACTTTAGATATGCAGATGATACCACTTTGATGGCTGAAAGCGAGGAGGAGCTGAGGAGCTTTCTAATCAAGGAGAAAAAAGAACGTGCAAAAGCTGGGTTGCAGTTAAACATTAAAAAACCAAGATTATGGAAACCGGATTGATTGATAACTGGCAAATAGAGGGAGAAAACGTGGAGGCAGTGACAGACTTTGTATTTCTAGGTGCAAAGATTACTGCAGATGCAGACTGAGCCCCCAACTGGCGCAAGAAGGTTGGGCGGCTTTAGGTACTGCAGGCAGAGTCAATGCGAAAGTATCACGGCTTCTCCACAGGGTTCGACGATGAGCAGGAACAAGGCTTGGTGCTGGAACAAGGCAGCTGCGGAAGGCTGGCTGGCAGGGTCTTAGTAGCTGGCCGTAAGGCCCGGTTCACAATAGCACCATGGCGATAGCAGTCGTTGGTACGAGATGCTGGCATGCAGGATCTCACAGACTTTATAGGATTTCTGACTGTAGGGCCCAGTGCGTCGAACATCAAATCGGATGATGGATGGGCCTCGGGTTGTTTTGAGAACCTCAGTCTTGAAGAATGCGGCACCTCGTTAGCGCGAACCACCTGGGCTGGGGAGTAGAGCTTGGCGCTCCGAGTGCCCGCTTCTGCTATCAGACTGGTGGGCTCCGCTTGGCCTGGACTGCCTTTACCATAGCATCTTTCCTGGGAGGCACAAGAGAGCAGCAAAGAGGCCCACGGCAGGAGCCAGGAGTTAACCCAGCTGTGCTGAAAAGTTTCTTGGAGTCAAGCGGGCAAAGTGCAGCCCCTAGGAAAGAGGCCGTCTGAAGCCCTTGGGGTGCGACATCCCCATAGTAACCTATGGATGTGAGAGCTGGACCTTAGTGAACGCTGAGCGAAGGAAGATAGATGCTTTTGAACTGTGGTGTTGGAGGAAAGTTCTGAGAGTGCCTTAGACTGCGAGAAGATCCAACCAGTCCAGGAAACAAAGCCCGACTGCTCATTGGAGGGAAAGATAGTAGAGGCAAAGATGAAGTACTTTGTCCACATCATGAGAAGATAAGCTTAGAGAAGACAATGATGCTGAGGAAAATTGAAGGAAAGGGGAAGAGGGGCCGACCAAGGGCAAGATGGCTGGATGGTATCCTTGAGGTGACTGGCTTGACTCTTAAGGAGCTGGGGGAGGTGATGGCCAACAGGGCACTCTAGTGTGGGATTGTCCATGAGGTCACAAAAAGTCGGAAGCAACTGAACGTATAAACAACAACAAACAACAGAAACATTTCTTGACTGACTCCAGTGATGTGTGGAGAATCTAATTTGCTAGTTTTCTTAACTAGCTTTACTTGGTTCTCCAGATCCCTGATTGTTGAATGTATATATGTAAATAATAGTTTACTCTTCTTTATTGGGAAAAGATGGTATATACACTGTTTCCTCACTTATTGCTAGGGTTAGGTTGCAGAACCTCCCGCAATAAGTGAAAAACCGCAATGTAGGAATGCTCTATTTATTTTAATATTTATACATTATTTTAGTAATTATACACTATTTTACGTCTTTATAAACTTAAAATAAAGTGAAGGAGAGTAAGGAAAGGCCTTCAAGGCTGGAGAGAGGGAGGAAGGACTGAGTAGGGAAAGTGCATAAGGAGAATGTGATGTTGTTAGATTCTCAGTGTGAACTTGGTGTCAAGCACACTTCCCTATGTTCTCCTTATGCATTTTGACCAGATGACACGCCAGAGTGTGCCATGACACTTGTATTGGATGTGACTATACTAGGATATTTAAGACAGTGAAGCCCTGTCATAGCTTCTCTACCTGATTCTCCAGTTACCTTTTTTAAAGAATTTTTACCATGCATTGTTTGAGTATTGGACATTGTTTTTCATCTATATCACGCTACAGAACGTTTACCCTGATCTGGCTTCTTGGAGCACACAGTTTTGATTTGTTCTTTTTAAAGGCTTCTGGTTAGAACCACAAGGTGAAAGCATTCACTCATTACTCTATTATTACTGACCAGTTGAAGAGGTAATAGGAAAAGGCTTCTTAGATCGTCTCAAGGCAAGAGTGCTAACTAGTGTAGAATCACTTGAGAGCTTCTATTAATGAAATCTAGCACCAACTGAACTTTGTAAAATTAAACCAATTTATGTCTCATTGACTGCCACATTGTGAATTCTTTTATTAATAAAGCTGTCACCATACTGAACCAATTAGTAGGTCTGATGTCATAATTTGAATGGTAGGGCAATCTCTTTAAATAAAAATAAACTTGGACTCTCCAAAAAAAGACTTATTGTAGCAGATTACCATACACCCACAAGGCAGGCTGCTCGTGCAGACGCAGTAGAAGGAGAAGACAGACAACAGGATTTCTCAGAAAGCTCAGTTTACTTTGTTCCACAGCTGTGAGTCCGTCCCTGCACAACATGGTGCTTCAAGGGGCGGCCCTCCTCCTTGTGAGGCACATATTTATACACGCATCAGGGTCGGTGTAAGCATTCGTTCATTCATTTCATTGGCTAACACTTATGGTGTGCTCTGATTCTAACCAATTAGCAATGCATTATGTAATCTAATAATCCATTGGCTAACAGACATTGCGCAGTTTATTTTCCTGACCAGTGATTAAAGCTTTGTCTATGTGCGTAGATTGTCCCTATATTGTTACTTTTCTGATAAGCTTTCCCACGGACCGGCCAAGTGGGTGTTTCATTAGGCTAACACATGTGATGTCTCCTAGACCAATCACTGTCTAGTAAACAAAGGGCACATGGTGTTTCTCTAAACCAATTGTAATGCACCAGGACAACCAATGAGATGGTGTCCCTTCTAAACCAATCACTGCTGTTCTCTAGCGTGCTTGCTAACTCTGCCTCCTTCTCTATGCCTAGCCTATGCTTGGGTAGCATTCTCTCCTGACGTTTCTTCTGCAACTCAATGAGTTTCCTTCATTTCCTCACTTTTTCTTTTTGCAAAGCGTTTTACAAAAAAGCGAATGCAAACATGATTAAGGCAGCCTAAAAATCTCTCCAGCTCTTTTCCCAATCTCGTTTCCTCTGTACCATGGCTATCTTCTCTAACTTGATAGTTTGACATGCAATTGAGGCACAACACTTTAACATCAATGGAAAACAGCAAAATATAAGTCCAATTGCACAGAAGGTTCCAAAACCTATCACCACCAGCGACTTTAACCACTTTGCATCTGGTAACCATCCGGTTAACCAGCCCCACAAGTTGTTTGGTGGCTCATATGACTTTTGAACCTCCCTTGCTATTTCCTGTATTTTTTTCCAAATGTAGCTCAATGTCTCCCATCTTGTTAATGAAATGACAGCAGGTGGTATTAATAAAACAAGAACAATTATCACAAACATAATGAAGCCCACAATCGCCAACTCTTTCAACCGGGCCACGTTTGGCAACCATAAATTTAGCCATGAAAACTGAGATGGTTCATTAACATTATGTTGAATCATGACCTGTAGCTTTTCAGGCCATCTTCTATTGTTTAGTTCAAATTATGAAATTGTATTTAGCAGTTGTCTTTTGATCATTGCACAAAATCCTCCTTGGTTGTCAAGAGGTAATCGAAGGCCATTTTCTGCTGTACCTCCATTTGACTTAACTCTTCAGCTTTAGTTTGCAATGCTCTAACTATTTTCCCAGTGGCACTGATGGATTTTTCTAGGCGACAGATGAGCCTCACAATGCTCTTTTGATTGTCCTGGGCTATTATTCCTGGGTATGACCCTAAAGACAGGATCTCAGTGATGGCTCCGGCTCCTACCCTTTGGGCTTTTGGTGTCAGACAGTTGATCCTCAATGATCACTGTCTCATCACACCCAGCACCCATTTTCTCTGGCTGGAACCCCCCCCTTCTGCCTCTCTGGGTTGGGTTCCTTTGATGATTCACACTGGTAGGGTTAGAAAGCCCACACCAACACACTGATACCTCCCAGGATGATAGCTATTAGCCCATTTGACAAAGAAGAACCCCAAGTTAGGGTCTCTTTATCTGCCAACCTGAACAGATGGTGTCACTAGTGTCAAACATAGGATAGTTAGGATACAGCTCTCTCTATTCCATGTCAGACAATTCTGAGTCTTGACATAACTGAAGTTGTGGCCTTTGCATAAATAGTGATCTGTGCAATGAGTAAAAATGTAATTGGGTCCCTCAGCATTGCTGAGGACATTGAATTGTTAACTGCAATCCTCCTAATGTTATTTGAGGATCCTTGCTTTTTAAAGGTAGGGATAAGAATGACCCTACTGTTTTTTGTAAGTGTATGTATCAATGTACTATCTGAAACATATGTTGTATCTGTATCTTGATCCAATTGCCCTGCGTCGGACTACGGTCAGTCCCAATAACACATCTTACTGATCAGCCTTATCACTTCTGCTCTCTGGTGGAGGCCTACAAAGGATCTTCTTACACCCCCAGCAGAGCCAAAACAAACAAAACTATACAATACACAGAAAAACCCAAAACTGGCACTCCCAAGTCCCAAGGTCATGTCTTCGGGTGACTCTCGGAAGTCTACCCTCCTTCTTCAGGGTGGCATTCGATCAGCCTGTCCCCAGGAGAGTGGCCCCCCATGACGCTGACTCTCCTTTCCTCTTCAAGGTCGTCCTTTGGACCTCCTTTCGGCGCGCCTACCGGAACTTTGGTCAGGAATATCTTCAGTGGGTCCTTCTGGTCATTGTCCACCTGAATAATAATATATCTGCTATTCAATGGCTTATTTCCAATAGTATCTCTTTGGATTTAAATATAATGGTTCCAAGGCCTTAATCTCCTCACTTGGGGTGGTCAGGAAAACATCACATCACATCACACTGCCCTTTTACTTTGATCAGAAAGGGAAAATCAGTGAAGACAAAGAGATTGCTGAGCGGCTAAATGACTTCTTTGCCTCCGTTTTCACACAGGAGGACAGAAAACATATGCCTGCAGCTGAGTCAGTTTTTTTAGGGAGAGAATTAAAAGAATTAAAACAGATAGAGATAAACAAGGAGGATGTTCTCACATGCCTTACTAAACTAAATGTCAACAAATCACCAGGTCCAGATGGCATCCACCCCAGAGTTCTTAAGGAACTCAAGTGTGAAATTGCTGAACTTCTAGCTAAGATATATAACCTTTCTCTAAGATCAGGCACTGTACCCGAAGACTGGAGGGAGGCAAATGTAACACCGATCTTCAAGAAAGGATCCAGAGGTGATCCAGGAAATTATAGACCAGTCAGTTTAACCTCAGTTCCAGGCAAAGTGATGGAAACCATTATTAAAGAAAAAATTACTAGGCACATAGAAGAACAGGCATTGCTGAAAGAAAATCAACATGGTTTCTGCAAAGGCAAATCATGTCTTACTAACTTGTTAGAATTCTTTGAGGGTGTAAATAAACACATAGATAAAGGGGACCCAATTGATATTGTTTACCTTGACTTTCAAAAGGCTTTTGACAAAGTCCCTCACCAAAGGCTCCTAAATAAGCTCTTCAGCCATGGAATCAGAGGACAGGTCTTGTCCTGGATTGGAACCTGGCTAAACTGTAGGAAACAAAGGGTGGTAATAAATGGGCATTTCTCTGGGTGGAAAGAGGTGAGAAGTGGCATACCCCAAGGTTCAGTTTTGGGTCCGTTACTTTTTAATTTATTCATTAATGATCTGGATGTAGGAGTGAATTCTGAGGTAGCAAAGTTTGCAGACGACACTAAATTGTTCAGGGTAGTTAAAAATGAAACTGATTGTAAAGAGCTCCAGAAAGATCTATCGAAATTGAGTGAATGGGCAACAAAGTGGCAAATGCATTTCAACCTAAACAAGTGTAAAGTCATGCACATTGGGGCAAAGAACCCCAACTACACCTACCAATTGATGTGGTCAAAGCTTTCCGAGAAAAACCAGGAAAGGGATCTTGGGGTTTTGGTGGACAGCTCAATGAAGATGTCAACCCAATGCGCAGCAGCAGTGAAAAAAGCAAATTCTATGCTAGGCATTGTCACGATGCACGGACTTGACCGGCCCCTTAATCACACACACAGAGACGGACTGAAGGCTAACTACTTTATTGAATATATAAAAACAGTTCAAAATGTATATTGTCCATAAAAATAGCAAAAGCAATTCCAAAGGCAAAAAGCAATCAAATGTCCATAAACAGCTTGGTATATAATCCAAAAGGCTTGGCAAAGCTCTGCACAACAATGCGGATTCAGGAACAAGGCAAGGTACAAGATGCAAGGCAAGACTTGGTGGCCACTAGCCAACTTAGCTCCGTGGACCAGCTTTGCTACACGTCTACTCAGAAGAGACGTGGCCGAAGTACTGGGGATTCGTTCCCACGGATCCTATACTTAATCTTTCGGCCGAGGTCCCCGACGCTCTAGGCTTCGTCGTCTCCAATCTCTGCTGACAGACCTCGGCCTGTCTAGGCTGTGGTACCATCCCCTCCTGCTAGTCTCGATGCTTCGTCTCCTATCAAAGGTTCGGCCTTGCCTCCCAGCACCTGGGTCTCTATCTCCATGAGAGCTCTCCTCCCTAGATTCTTCCCAGCCGCTCTCTTCCATGTTTTCACTCATAGGATCCTGTGAACCTCTCCCCCCCCCCCCCCCCCGGCCGTTCATAAGTTTCGCTATCACTGCTTTCCATTTGCATTTGGTTATCTGTCTCTTCGTAAGGGTCAAGCCAACCTTCCTCCCATGCCAAACTTTCTGTGGGCGAAGGAGGCCCAGTGATGGGAAACTCTCCTTCTGCTAACCCTTCTAAATCCTCTTCAGAATCCAGCTCTGCTGCTGCAGGCCCCAATGCCAATGGGACCCCCGGTCCTGGCCCCTGCCCCCCAGGTACAAACGAGAACTGCTGTGCTACAGGCATGATCAGAAAGGGAATCGAAAATAGGTCAGCAAATGTTGTATTACCTCTCTACAAATCTATGGTAAGGCCACATTGTACTGTGTACAATTCTGGTCTCCGCACCTTAAGAAGGATATAACGGAACTGGAAAAGGTACAGAAAAGGGCAACAAGAATGATCCAAGGGATGGAGTGGCTCCCTTATGAAATCAGGTTGCAACGCCTTGGTCTTTTCAGCCTTGAAAGACGGCGTCTAAGAGGTGACTTGATCGAAGTGTATAAAATCATGCATGGGATATAAAAGGTGAATAAAGAAAAATTATTTTCTTTGTCACAAAACACTAGAGGGCACTCCCTGAAGCTCCAAGGTAGGAAAATTAGGACTAATAAAGGGAAATATTTCTTCACCCAGAGGGTCATTGGGTTATGGAATTTACTTCCAGAAGAGGTTGTGACAGCTGTCCGCCTGGGGTTTTGCCCTCCCTTCTGCTCGAGATCCCCGTGTACAACTGGTGGGCCACTGTGTGATACAGAATGTTGGACTAGATGGGCTGAGGTCCGATTCAGCATGGCTCTTCTTATGTTCTTATGTTCTTATCTCAATGGGCCAAGTCTCCATTTTGTTTTTTGTTTTTTTCCTTTTGTTTTTTTTTAAACCACATGATATCGCATGAGGAGACAGAAATACAGAACAGTAACAGGGAAACACAGCACACCATTTTAAACAAATGGAAATCACTTGGAACCAATTTAAATCAGTTTCTTGACACATTTTTGCTAAAGTTTCTTTCAATGTCCTATTCCAAGTCACCCCTAGGGAATGGATTCTCTGATGAACAATACCTGGCCCATTTGCAAACAACATATCCTGAGCTTGCAATCTTTTTGCAATTGAATTTTTTACCAATTGGTAGATGGTATCTCTCTCCCATTCTGTTGTAATGGGGCGTGGCATCAAGCTGTGAAGGACATCATCTTCATCTCCTTTTTAAAAAACACAATTCTGAACACTTGACTAAAATGACACAAACAAATTAATCTCTTATCAAACTAACAATCAAGGCTAAATGGTGGTAATGATCACTTTAACAATTCAACAACAGAAGTAATTTAACTTGAAAAGGATATAGTCTTCAGTACAATCCCAAGCGAGTCCGGCCTTGGTTATTTTAGGCACACATCCATTCATATGTCCAACTTTTATCTCTTTTGATCTCTGGCATAAGAAAACAATATCAGTCACCCTTGATTGATGAAATCAGTCTATTAGATTCCAAGTAAAATGAGGAAATATCTATATGTCACGATGCACGGACTTGACCGGCCCCTTAATCACACACACAGAGACGGACTGAAGGCTAACTACTTTATTGAATATATAGAAACAGTTCAAAAGGAATATTGTCCATAAAAATAGCAAAAGCAATCCAAAGGCTGTAAGCAATCAATTGTCCAAAAGCAGCTTGGTGAATAATTCAAAAGGCTTGTCAAGCTCCGCACAGCAATGCGGATTCAGAACAAAGCAAGGTACAAGATGCAAGGTAAGACTTGGTGGCCACTAGCCAACTTAACTCCGTGGACCAACTTCGCTACATGTCTACTCAGAAGAGACGTGGCCGAAGTACTGGGGATTCGTTCCCACGGATCCTATACTTAATCTTTCGGCCGAGGTCCCCGACGCTCTAGGCTTCGTCGTCTCCAATCTCTGCTGACGGACCTCGGCCTGTCTAGGCTGTGGTACCATCCCCTTCTGCTGGACTCGATGCTTCGTCTCCTATCAAAGGTTTGGCCTTGTCTCCCAGCACCTGGGTCTCTATCTCCATGAGAGCTCTCCTCCCTAGAATCTTCCCAGCCGCTCTCTTCCATGTTTTCACTCACAGGATCCTGTGAGCCTCTCCCACCCGGCCGTTCATAAGTTTCGCTATCACTGCTTTCCATTTGCACCTGGTTATCTATCTCTTTGTAAGGGTCAGGCCAACCTTCATCCCAAGCCAAGCTGTCAGTGGGAGAAAGGGGCCCAGTGATGGGAAACTCTCCTTCAGGTAACCCTTCCGAATCCTCTTCAGAATCTATCTCTGCTGGTGCAGGCCCTAATGCTAATGGAACCCCCGGTCCTGTTCCCTGGCCCCCAGGCACAAACGAGAACTGCTGTGCTACACTATATTCTGCAATCTGTAGTCTCTAAGGTCAGTCCTGTGTAAGAAAGTCTGCAAAATAAAGTTTTCATTATTTTCCCACGTCTTTCACTCATCCAGCCAGTTCTCATATTTTTCCCACGTCTTTCACTCATCTAGCCAGGCTTAGCTCCTGTGATTGTATTCTCATTAAGCTTTTCAGCTGGCTGTGATTGGATATCAATTTATAAGCAGGGTTCCACATAATTTCCAGGCTTGAGACCTAAAAAGCAAAGATAGTGAAGAGAGAAGGGGGAGGGGAATTACCCAGCCGTAGAATCCTCCACCGATTTTCATCGATATTCCATCACATCCTTTTGCTTTCACAATCTCTCACTTCCAGCCAATTTTCACCTTTTAGAACAACCTCCATGGTTTTTCTCCACATCCATATAACAATCTCCACGGTTTATCTCCACCAAGGTTTCTCTCCACAATTTATCTCACATGTTTCTGCTGCAACCATCTTTCTGACATATCTGTTTCCATCAATGCATGAAATCATATTCCATTCAATTTCCTCCAATAGCAGCCATCTCATTTTGCTGCTTATACTTCTCTACGTACACTAGATGCCACTGACGTGTACAATGGGCACATTACCTGGCTCTGCTTCCAGCAGGGGCTCTCCTGCTATTGCCTCTTTATCAATTCCTCCAATGTCATTTTATACCAACACTTTCAGTTTAATCACTTTATCTGCAACTTGCTTTTTCCACGTAACAAAACAGTCCCTTAAATCTGGCAAAAATCAAACCCCTTGGGCTCTATCTGTTTTTTTTAATGTCCCGTTCAAAAATAATCTCTTTTCAGTCAAAGTATCATTCATTATCCAAAATTGTCTTGTCCTGTGTTTGAAAACAACTATGAAGAATATAATTCACACTAAAAATCATGTCTAGGGTTGTCCAAATAAGATATTTTTCAAAATGTCATTTTTCATTTCAAAAGGTTGCTGTAAAATAATTTTTACACAGTTCCAGGCTAAATGTCAGGAGAGAATACACAGCCTTTAGGGCAAGTACTTTTGGGAGTGGGTTTGTGGCGCCTCCATTGCATATGCAAACACTGTATGATAAATGTGATATGTTATGCACTCATAGAGATTACCTGTATGATACAATAGAGATATATTTTGCATAACTCTGGGTGTTTTCCTTCATCAGTTACACTTAGCCTATATAGTCTGAGACCATTTGGCATATACACACTGCTGTTTGTGTTAGTATTTGACCATAAACATCACAAAATTCAAACAATTGAAAACATCAGCTTTTTATACATTTTTATACATTTTTTTAAAAAAAATATATTTCCGTTTTGCACACCCCTACAGTTTAAGGAACACCGAGATATATGTCATTCCTATGAATGCATTTCATTTTGTATACATAAACATATAACATTTAATATAAGGCATTCAATCTTGTATCTTTTAAACCCAGTATTTCAAATGCAGTCTCATATTTCTTAGGCTCACATGAACAGGGTCGAAAAACCCAACTATCTTCCAACTTTTCCTTCTCTGTCTGTTATCACCATTTTTAGGGAACAAAGCATTCTATGTTCTTAGTAATCAGCTTCTAGGCACATTTTACTCTTTTGCACAGAATGAGTTTCTTTCAAACTTTCCTTCTTTAAACTAAATACAGTCATTTTGGTTGCTTTGACTTAATCAGACACAAAAACAGTTCACACTTTTTAAAACATAACAGCACTCTTCTTTTCCCCCCCCACTCTCTTGCTTTGGATTAATCAGACAGAAAAAAGGTTTACACTCTTTCATTTTCCAAAATCATTTCTCTCTCTCTCTCTCTCTCTGGAGTTGTTGCAACACAGACATACACAGCTGCCCCCCTCCTCCTTGTCTCAAGCCGTTTGAATTTTAGAGACAAGGGAGTTTTGTTTTGTTCTTTTTACTAAGGGGCATCGTCCAACTCTTTGGGACAGCCTCAGAGTTGGCTCTTTCGGGGAATTTGGGATCTTTCCCCTACCTTTTCTTTTTGGCTCTACCGGTAACCACATCTTTTGTGCACATAACTCAGAGGCTAGACGGGCAATTCCCCCCCCCCAGCTCTGTAATTCCAAGTCGGGTCACCCCTTCTTGAACTTCTACGTAGTTAAACTTGGGTCAAAGGGGGCAACTCCTTCCCTTTACCCTCCCTGGCCAGTATACTTGCCGGATTTCTGTAGACGCCAGGAATCCCTGCGCCCCCGGACTTTCCTAGTGGCTTACTCGACCACTTACTTGCTGGATTTCTGTAGACTCGGGACACCCTCGCCCCCGGACTTTCCTTTGCGCAATCCTCCGAACTGGCTTTTCTGGCAACCCAAATCTGTTGCGGCACTCAGGGTCATTCGGCGCTAACAAAGAGGTGAGGACCGCAACCGGTCTTTGTTAGGGCCCTGTCTCGACTCACGGTGTTCACCTCCAGTTCTCGCCGACGAGTTGAGGCCGTCCTGCCAACAGGATCTGTCTCCGCTTCACGGTCCGTCTTATAAATCAGATCACGTCGGGGTCACCAGAAATGTAGCAGATTACCATACTCCCACAAGGCAGGCTGCTCGTGCAGACGCAGTAGAAGGAGAAGACAGACAACAGGATTTCTCAGAAAGCTCAGTTTACTTTGTTCCACAGCTGTGAGTCCGTCCCTGCACAACATGGTGCTTCAAGGGGGCGGCCCCTCCTCCTTGTGAGGCACATATTTATACAAGCATCAGGGTCGGTGTAAGCATTCGTTCATTCATTTCATTGGCTAACACTTATGGTGTGCTCTGATTCTAACCAATTAGCAATGCATTATGTAATCTAATAATCCATTGGCTAACAGACATTGCGCAGTTTATTTTCCTGACCAGTGATTAAAGCTTTGTCTATGTGCGTAGATTGTCCCTATATTGTTACTTTTCTGATAAGCTTTCCCACGGACCGGCCAAGTGGGTGTTTCATTAGGCTAACACATGTGATGTCTCCTAGACCAATCACTGTCTAGTAAACAAAGGGCACATGGTGTTTCTCTAAACCAATTGTAATGCACCAGGACAACCAATGAGATGGTGTCCCTTCTAAACCAATCACTGCTGTTCTCTAGCGTGCTTGCTAACTCTGCCTCCTTCTCTATGCCTAGCCTATGCTTGGGTAGCATTCTCTCCTGATGTTTCTTCTGCAACTCAATGAGTCTCCTTCATTTTTTGGCCTAAAATCAATTGCTATTTTCAACTGAAATAGACTACTGAGTAAGTCAACATTTTGTAAGTTCTGTTGATTCTGTAAGTTTCCTCTTACTGGGGTTATCAATGGGATTCAGGCAATAGTTTCAAAGTTTTACCAAAGTTGAGATAATTATAGACTGAAATACTGTGTGTGTATAGATAGATAGATAGATAGAGAGAGAGAGAGAGAGAGAGCTGTCATCCTAAGTAGCCTATAGACAGCAAAACCACACAAGGCAGACACACAAAAACAGCCCACATACCCAGAAAACCCTATGAGGTATGTTTACCACAAAAAAACCCAAAAAGAAAGGAAAGAAGGGAGGGAGGGAAGGAAGGAGGGGAGAATAAAGGAAAGGAAGGATAGAAGGAAGAATGGATGGATGGAAGGAAGGAGGGGAGAAGAAAGGAAGGCAAGGATAGAAGGAAGAATGGATGGAAGGAAGGAGGGGGAAGAAAGGAAAGAAAAAGGAAGGATAGCAGGAAGGACAGGAGGGGAAAGGAAGGCAAGGATAGAAGGCTGGAGTGAAGGAAGGAAGGAAAGAGGGGAGAAGAAACGAACACAGAAACACATACTCACACTCGTATATACATGCACAGAAATATACAAATATACACATACAAACATACATAAACACACCTGTACTTACACACATCAACACATATACACACACATACACATACAAACACACATATACATAAGTACACACATATACACGCATACACATATACATAACTACACACACAGTCCCCAAGTTTAAAAAATACCACAGCAACGCGTGGCCGGGTCAGCTAGTGTGTTTATATTAAGCTATTAAATTATTTTAAACCAATTTAACCCACAAAATCTCACTGTGAAGGAAGACTTACCACAGATCTGGTTTATTAAGGCAAGCAATAGATAGCTATCAACCTTCTTTGGATACAAAGTAAAAACATGGTTACACTGTTGGATCCACTCCTAGAACCATGAACAGTGTGTTCATGGGCAACTCACTGTATTTCTGCTTATCTAACTCAAAGGGTTGTTCTAAGAATAAATAGTGGAGGAAAGGCGCACAAGCTAATTTCAATTCATTAGAGGAAAATTGGGCTTTAAATGTAAATAATAAATGCCTAAGTTTTCTGCTGCGAATCAACCCAGTGCGTTAATGATTGCAAAGATAGTCCATTTATGTAAATGTGTATTAAAACTGTCAAACATCTACTTAACAAATCACAAACACACATATGTTCATAAATACGAATTTCAAGATAAAGCAACTAAGTAAATGCAGATATCTGTAGAACTCTTTGCATTTCTTCATAGTTAGAAGGAGAACATAGTCAATTCCAAGATTAAAATATTTAGGTAAGTCAAAAGGACAGCTTAGGGAGGGGTCAAATTGTCCTCTTCACCAGTTTAAGGTACTCTTCATCTATCCCAAGGCCCTAAATTCGAAACTTTTCACCCTGAGGCTGTCACACTGTTAATCTTTGTAAGCTGCTAATGGGGCATGTGAGAGGGTCCAGCATCCTTCATAGGCAGGGGGACATCATAAGCATGGTCTTCCATTCTGTCAGTTGTTTACAACCAACCAGACTCAGACAGCTCTTCGGAATACTCCCAGTAGCTCCTTTATTTCAGACACCCCAACAAGTCAAATCTAAGGAGCTCTCTGTGTTTCTTCCACTTCCTATCTTATTTATTTATTTTATTTCCTATATTTATACCCCACCCCTCTCCCCCCGAAGGGGGACTTATCTCCCTTCCTTCTCTCCCCCTCCCTCCTTCCAATTACTCCACATGTGTCTTGGTACTTGCTTTGATTCAGCATCCTTGGATCTTGCTAGTGTTTTAATGGAACAACTTCTTTCCAACTCCTGGGTGGGACCCTCCACTGTGTCCCCCTTACAGGGCCTATTGACTATAACAGGGCTGTCCAACTGGCACCCCCCGGGCCGTATACGGCCCCCCAACCCCTTCCCCACGGCCCCCTACCCTCCTGCAAGATATCTGCCTTTTAAGATTAAAAAAAAATTAATATTTTTTTGGAATATTTTTTTGGAATATTTTTCGGAATATTTTTTATTTATTTTTTTCGCGGCAGGGGGGGTGAGGGGCGGGGCAGGGAGGAGGAGCAGGCTCTCTTCCTCCTCCTACTTCCCTCCCTCCCCCTCCCTCTCCCTCCCTCCTTCTTTCTCTCTTTTCCCCTTTCATTCCTTCCCCTTCCACCTCCTGAAGGAAAGAGGGAAGGAGAGAGAGAGTGCACGAAAGTGAGAGAGGGGGTGTGGCCAGAGCGAAAAAGGGCGGGGCCGAGTTCGAGCACGGGGGTGCTCATTCATTCCCTTTCCGGCTTCCTCCTCTCCTGAGGCTTCGTGCCAAGTTTGGTCCTGATCCATCATTATTTGAGCCCACAGTGCTCTCTGGATGGAGGAGAACTCCCAAACTCAAGGTTCAGTACTTTCTGTTGCTCTCATGAGAGTTTAGGTTTGATTCAACATGGCTGAGGAATGCTTTGATTGTGGTTTCCCTTATGGCAGAAGGAGATTGGACTGGATAGCCCTTGGAGGTCTCCTATTCTAGGAACCCATTGTAATTATTATTATTATTATCATCAGAGGCTGAATGGCCATCTGTGAGGAATGCTTTGATTGTGTTTCCCCTTATGGCAGAAGGAGATTGGACTGGATGGCCCTTGGAGGTCTCCTATTCTAGGAACCCATTGTAATTATTATTATTATTATTATATTATCATCAGAGGCTGAATGGCCATCTGTGAGGAATGCTTTGATTGTGTTTTCCCCTTATGGCAGAAGGAGATTGGACTGGATGGCCCTGGATGGCCCTTGGAGGTCTCCTACTCCAGGAACCTGTTGTTGTTGTTGTTATTATTATTATTATTATTAGCAGAGGCAGAATGAATATTATGCCTTATCATTCAGGGTTATAGGCCTGTGTGGAAGGGCCCTGGCTTCTTATTTGCCTTCCTTTCCACACATCTGAATAAAATCCCATGTTATTTGCTTTAAACCAGATTATATGAGTGTGGACTCCGATAATCCAGTTCAAAGCAGGTATTCTGGGTTATATTGCTGTGTGGAAGGGCCCCGAATCCACACTGCAATATAATCCAGTTCAAAGCAGGTTTTGTGGGGTTTCCTGCCTGGATATTCTGCGTTATATGGCTGTGTGAAGGGCCCTGAGTCCACACTGCAATATAATCCAGTTCAAAGCAGGTTTTGTGGGGTTTCCTGCCTGGATATTCTGCGTTATATGGCTGTGTGAAGGGCCCTGAGTCCACACTACAATATAATCCAGTTCAAAGCAGGTTTTGTGGGGTTTCCTGCCTGGATATTCTGAGTTATATGGCTGTGTGAAGGGCCCTGAGTCCACACTACAATATAATCCAGTTCAAAGCTGGTTTTGTGGGGTTTCCTGCCTGGATATTCTGCGTTATATGGCTGTGTGAAGGGCCCTGAGTCCACACTGCAATATAATCCAGTTCAAAGCAGGTTATGTGGGGTTTCCTGCCTGGATATTCTGCATTATATGGCTGTGTGAAGGGCCCTGAGTCCACACTACAATATAATCCAGTTCAAAGCAGGTTATGTGGGGTTTCCTGCCTGGATATTCTGCATTATATGGCTGTGTGAAGGGCCCTGAGTCCACATTGCAATATAATCCAGTTCAAAGCAGGTTATGTGGGGTTTCCTGCCTGGATATTCTGCATTATATGGCTGTGTGAAGGGCCCTGAGTCCACACTGCAATATAATCCAGTTCAAAGCAGGTTATGTGGGGTTTCCTGCCTGGATATTCTGCATTATATGGCTGTGTGAAGGGCCCTGAGTCCACACTACAATATAATCCAGTTCAAAGCAGGTTATGTGGGGTTTCCTGCCTGGATATTCTGCATTATATGGCTGTGTGAAGGGCCCTGAGTCCACATTGCAATATAATCCAGTTCAAAGCTGGTTTTGTGGGGTTTCCTGCCTGGATATTCTGCGTTATATGGCTGTGTGAAGGGCCCTGAGTCCACATTGCAATATAATCCAGTTCAAAGCAGGTTTTGTGGGATTTCCTGCCTGGATATTCTGCATTATATGGCTGTGTGAAGGGCCCTGAGTCCACACTGCAATATAATCCAGTTCAAAGCAGGTTTTGTGGGGTTTCCTGCCTGGATATTCTGCGTTATATGGCTGTGTGAAGGGCCCTGCGTCCACATTGCAATATAATCCAGTTCAAAGCAGGTTTTGTGGGGTTTCCTGCCTGGATATTCTGCGTTATATGGCTGTGTGAAGGGCCCTGAGTCCACACTGCAATATAATCCAGTTCAAAGCAGGGACTGGGACTTCAGACTGGGATTTTGGTGTTCATCTCTATCTCCAAGT
Organism: Anolis apletophallus; assembly: GCA_030556195.1. Classification (NCBI taxonomy): domain Eukaryota; kingdom Metazoa; phylum Chordata; class Lepidosauria; order Squamata; family Anolidae; genus Anolis; species Anolis apletophallus. The sequence goes on along the minus strand of JARBWK010000002.1, from coordinate 134,870,409 downwards.
CAAAGCCCCGGTGTCCTCCACAGACACCTCCAAGGCGGGAGAGGGTGGAGCCGGGGAGGGGCGGGGCAGGGGTGGAGCCAGGGAGGGGCGGAGCCTGGGTGGAGCTGGGGGGAGGAGGCAGAGCTGGGGTGGAGCTGGGGAGGGGGCGGAGCTGGGGGCGGAGGCAGACCCTTCGGCCCCCCAGGTCATCAGTAACTGGAATTCCGGCCACAGGTCCGGTAGAAGTTGGACAGCCCTGGACTATAAATAAATAGATTTATGATGTTGTTCTGCCTTATAGTTCCCTTATAAGGGGGTGAGTCTGTATATCTCTGTCTAGTTTTGAAGAAAGGGGAAGAATGATGACATGTCCTTTTGGAAAAGACCCTTTGTTTAATGTGGAATGTAGAGGAAGGCAAAAACACACATGTCTCAGCAGTAAACCTCCAATGAATTTATATTTCCTTTATAAAAGAAAGGGCATAACTTATGCATGAAGAGGCAAATCTCAATCCATTCCATTCTGATTATCCTGTTTGTAATGGTTGCTTGTGACAAAGAGAAGGGGACATCTGCACTTGCAGTATGTTTGAATTGTGTTTGTTTACAGTGGCAGACAAGTGAGACAGCAGACATAAGGTTTTATGGGGAAATGCATTTGTCAGTCTTTTTTATCATTCTGCACTCAGGCATTGTGAAAGAAAGCTGAAAAAGCTCTTATAGCAGTGTTTCTCAACCTGTGGCTCCCTAGATGTTTTGGCCTTCCACTCACTGGTAAATTGGCTGGGATTTCTGGGAGTTGTAGGCCAAAACATCTGGGAACCCACAGGTTGAGAACTACTGTCTTAGAGCTTACTGCGTGGAAGTTGCAAAAAAAAGATCTGGGAAATTTTTCAAAGCCTTTCCTGATAGAAGAAGAAAGTAAAGGAGAAACTTTCCTGGTCAGATAGATAAAGTGAACACCATTCACTTTCCCTGGAAAATGCTACTTTAATTCATTTGTAGTTAAAAGGAAGAAAATCTAAATCTGCAAATATTTTAATTCTACATCTTGACATTGGATTTTGATTGCTTTTTTAAAACTGTGTTGAAAGCATAAGAGGTAATATTTTTTAAATGGCTTTTAAATTCTTTTTCTATTGTGTAAGTAATAAAACGCAATCTGAGGTTTATATACAACTAGCTGTACCCGGCACACATTGCTGTGCCCTATTTAGGAGATGCGAGAAAGTCCGAGTATGTAATGGTTGGAATTGATGTTACTTATGGTCTTGATGGGGTCATGGCTGTGTCGTTGTGGGTTGTTCTGGTGGGTAGGATGTTGAAGTCCTGTGGAGTTGTCGGTGTGTGGTGTTGCTGGCGTTCTGCAGAGCTTGTGGATATACAATGTTTTTTGTCTTTCCGTCTGCTGTGTTGATGTAGAGGTTCTGTGGTTTCCCAACTCTGGAGCATGCTACGTAGAGTTGTCCATGGGAGAAGCATTCTGTGTCAAGGTCTATGCCATAGATTTGTAGTGTTTGTTCTTGAGCCTTGTTTATGGTGATGGCAAAAGCTAGTGTAATTGGGAATTGGAGACATAAGAACATAAGAAGAGCCATGCTGAATCGGGCCTCAGCCCATCTAGTCCAGCATTCTGTGTCACACAGTGGCCCACTAGTTGTACACAGGGATCTCTAGCAGAAAGGAGGGCAAAACCCTCACCTGCTCCTGACCCCCCCACAACCAGTACCCGGGGAAAATCCTGCCTGCCTCAATCAACACAGAGGTGGCACTTGGATGTCCATTTCAGTAACTACTGATTCCCTTGGTATCCATGAATCTGTCTAATCCTGCCTTGAAGCTGTCCAGGCTGACAGCTGTCACAACCTCCTCTGGAAGTGAATTCCATAACCTAATGACCCTCTGGGTGAAGAAATATTTCCCTTTATTAGTCCTAACTTTCCTACCTTGGAGCTTTAGGGAGACGGCTGAAGTGGAACGGCATATCGGTCGGGACCATAGGTATGCGTGGTATAAGGATGTCTTGTCCCTTGTAGGGTCCAGTGAGGATGGTTGCCTCAATGACATTGTTCTGCAGTGCTTTAACTGCAAGACGTGTGCCATTGCAGAGTTTTGGCTGATCAATGTTTCTCAGCATAATGATGGCTGCACTTAATTTTAAATGGCGGTATGTGTTTGTAAGTGGTGCCTGTGTCCCTGGTGCCCTATTTGATCTCTGACGACGGTCCCTACCGTCCCAAAAAACAGCGATCAGGCCCTTACCGCCGGTGTTTTCCAGAGCTTTTTTGCAGACAAGATACTGAGCCTCCGCCGGGACCTCCCGGCCACAATTGATACAGTGAGAGAGCTCGAGACTCCGTGGCCCTCCGCCGGGCCCACCATCGACCGGTTTCGGCCCCTGGACGCAGATGCTGTTGATAAGATAGTGGCTGCGGCTCGCCCCACCACCTGCTCCCTCGACCCGTGCCCCTCCTGGCTTGTTAGATCTTGCCTGGAGGGGTTACGTGGGCCTCTGTTGAATGTCATAAACAGCTCCCTTGAGCAAGGAGTCTTTCCAGAGTGCTTAAAAGAGGCGGTGGTGGCTCCATTACTGAAGAAACCATCATTGGACCCTGCGGTTCCCTCCAACTACCGCCCAGTGTCGAATCTTCCATACCTGGGCAAGGTAGTTGAGAGGGCAGTAATGGAGCAGCTGCAGTCCTTCTTAGATGATGCAACATGGCTTGACCCCTTCCAGTCCGGCTTCCGTTCGGGGCATGGGACGGAGACGGTCCTGGTCTCCATCACAGACCAACTCCGCTGCCAGCTCGACCAAGGCGGGTCTGCGCTGCTCGTGTTATTGGACCTCACGGCAGCGTTTGACACGGTCGACCACAATCTTTTGATCCACCGCCTGGCCATGGCCGGAGTGAGGGGACTGTCCTTAAATGGCTGTCCTCCTTCCTCCGCCAGCGGTCTCAGCGTGTGAGGAGGGGCGGGAGGTCTCCGAGGGCTCCCCATTAGTGTGTGGAGTCCCTCAGGGGCCATTCTCTCCCTCTATTATTTAACATCTACATGCAGCCGCTTGCACAGCTGGTGCGGAGTTATGGGCTGGTCTGCCATCAGTACGCCGATGACACCCAGCTCATTCTGAGGATGGAGGGCAGGCCGGAATCCATCCCCGATAATTTCCAACATTGCCTCGAAGCCGTTACTGGATGGCTGCGAGCCAGTAGGTTGATGGTGAATCCGGCGAAGACGGAGATCTTGTGGCTGGGCGGCCCAGGCGGGGTGGGTGCCCGGCTTCCGACCCTGGACGGTGCGGCGCTGCATCCAGCGCCGTCTGTGAAGAGCCTGGGTGTCCAGTTGGACTCCCAGCTGACCATGGAGGCCCAGGTCTCCATGGCCAGCAAGGCTGCTTTTTCCACCTCCGCCAGGCAAGGAGGCTGGCCCCTACCTCTCCCGGAGCGACCTAGCCACGGTGATCCAAGCCACGGTCATCTCAAGGCTAGACTACTGTAACGCGCTTTACGTTGGCCTGCCTATGTCGTCGATCCGGAAGCTCAAGCTGGTGCAGAACACTGCCGCCCGGCTCCTGTCTGGGGCACCAGCAGGATGCCGTATAACACCAATTTTGCAGGATCTGCACTGGCTGCCTATTGAGCACCGGGTTGCCTTCAAAGTGCTGGTTCTTACCTTCAAGGCCATACACGGCCTGGGGCCAGCGTATCTGAGGGACCGTCTCACCCCATATTGCCCAGCGAGATCACTTCGGTCCGAAGAGGCCAACCTGTTGGTAGTACCATCTGTAAAGTCGGCACATCTAACATCGACCCGCGGAGGGCGTTCTCTATTATAGCTCCCACACTATGGAACGCCTCCCGGCGAAGCCAGAGCCCTGAGAGATCTGCTGCCATTTAGACGGGCCTGCAAAACTCATTTGTTTAGGCAGGCCTTGGCGCGAGTAGGCCTCGTCTATACTCTCTGGGCTGTGATATCTCCTGCTGCTCAATTGTTATATTGCATTTTGCTGTTTAATTGTTTTAACTGTTTTTAACTGTTTTTATGTTTTAACCTGTGGCGTTGTGCCACTGGCTCTGTGAGCCGCCGCGAGCCCCCGGGAGTCGGTGGCGAAGAAGCCCCAATAAATAAATAAATAAAATAAATAAATTTGTGTTAGTGTTATGTCCTCCTGGTAGTTGTTATGTCCTCCTGTGTTAGTTGGTTGTACTGTGTAGGTTTCTGTTTAGCAGTGGTATATATGTGTTTTGTGTGTTGTGTGTCTGTTGTGTTGTGGGTCTGTAGAGGTAGGCATTGTGAGTTGTGTGGCTGTCATGTTGTGGGTGTGGTGTGTGTAAAGTGGGGGATTGGTGGTGTGTGGATGGGATGGTGCTTGGAGAAGAGTTTGTGGTGTTGAGTGTGTAGTTTGTTGTTGGGAGTATACAGTGGTAGTGTGGTGTGGATGAACGGTGTGTATGTGGGGTGTGTCAGTTGGTTGTACTGCGCTGGTTTCTGTTTAGCAGTGGTGTGTATGCGTTGTGTGAGTTGTGTTGTGGGTCTGTAGAGATAGGCATGGCGAGTTGTGTGGCTGTTGTGGGTGTGGTGTTTGTTAAGTGGGTGTCTTTTGTTGTGGGTGTTTTTTGTCCTGTGAGTGGTATGTATGTGCTCTGTGCACATAGTTGTGTATCTTCTGCATATTGGCGTTGTGTGGTATTTTGTGCTGGCTTGGACTTTTGGATTGTGTTTCTCAAGTGTGGTTGTGAGAGTTGTAGTGTCTGGAGGAGTGTGTGGTGGTTTTTTAATTTTTTTGTTGTGATTGTGTGGCTGATCGTACCATGGTCAGTGGTTTGTGGTGATTACCAGTGGTCAGTTTTACTGGTTTGGCCAGTGTGGGCGAGGCTGAAGGAGCCTGTCCTTTAGGCACTGTGTGTCCTTGGCAGTCTGACTGGCTGTGGTGTGTGGGATGCTGTCCTGATGTGATTTGTTTTGGCGGCAGTTATTTTAAAGAAATTGTCACGCGCAGGGGGCGGGGCAGCCCGGGGAAAGGGGGTGGAGTGGTTTTGGGGGTGGCAGGGGGTGGGGCCGGGCCGGGGGACGGGGGTGGAGTGCTTGTGCGGATGGCAGGGGCGGGGCCAGCCCGGGGGACGGGGGTGGAGTGGTTGTGAGGATGGCAGGGGGCGTGGCCTGCGCTGGGAAGCAGCGCCGGCTTTTTGTGTGGGCTGATGTCGGCCAATGGGATTTGCTGGCAGCCGTGGAAGATGCTGGGAAATGTAGATTTTTTATCGTTTTTTGGGGGCCTTCTAGGTTTTGGGGGGAAGTTTCTTTGCTAAAAACCTTCCTTGCCTGAGGCCTATTTTTGTTGCCAAGTTTGGTGTCTCTGCCTTGGAAGGTTTCTCTGCCTATGGCAGTCTTTGGATGACGGGTCCTCCTTTATATATAGAGAGAGATTATATTGATGCAGTTATGTATTTTATAAATTTATTCCAGGTTTATCAATAGATCATGCAGAGAATAAGCTCTATTGGATCAGTTCAGGAAATGGAACTATTAACCGATGCAGCTTGGATGGTGGCAATTTTGAAGTAATAGATTCAATGAAAGAAGAATTAACTAAAGCTACAGCCCTAACCATTATGGGTAAGTAAGCATTTAAGTAAGCATGTTTGATAACAAAAATTTTTCCTGATACAGAATCCTATCACAGAAGCCTATGAGAAATCTGTCATAGCTATTCCTTGCTCCATAATATAGTTATTTCTTAGTACAGTACAACCTGTACTGAACAATTGATTTTAAAGTAGATATAATCTGATTTTAGTGTTTGTGTATATTTTATGTTCCAGCATGGAATGCTTCCTGTATATATGTTATGTCCCACCCTGAGTCCACTTCAGGGTGAGAAGGGCGGAATATAAATATTTCAAATAATAAATAATAATAATCTCCTTCTCCATAATTCAATATGTATAATTTTATAATTGCCCACAATCCAAAAAAAATTTCTCCAAGAAGTACTTGTGTACCTCTCTACGTCCACCAGTGATATGCTTCAATCACAAGTATAGTAAAAATACAGGTTTGAAATTATCCATGGTTTCAGGTATCCGCTGGGGGTGTGTGTTTTTTTCCCATGGATATGGAGATCATACTGATATATAGAGGGGGGAAGGAGTAAGGCAGCATCTTACTTTCTATTTTATGTAAATTTTGTTTTGCATTTTATGTTAATTTGAAATTAATTTGTTTTATGCATAAGCTCTTATCAATGTTTATTATACAATTATTCTGTGTCACTAGAAACTTGAAGAGTTCTATAATTAAAGCTAAATGGCTATCTCCTAGCACTAAAGTGCAACACAGTTTCCCATTTCTAGATTAGTACTGAAAATTTTCCATATCTCCTTCTAAGGGAACATATCATGCATAAGTAAATTGCTATAATTACTAGTTTATGGCTCATACAGATGTTATATAGCTCATCCATTAATTCTAATTAAGATAGCAATGGTAGAGGCTCTGGTTGTGTTTTTTGGGGGGATTTTTTGATATAACAATTGTAGTGAATCAAGAGAGAATGGATAAAATGGTTTTTGAGAAATCAGGGTACAGTTTTCTTGCTAAGATAGAATAATATCCTTCAAAAGCACTTAAAATTCATTAGATGGCCAGGTTAATTGGAATGTATTTAGTAACCAAAGCCAGGCCTTAGCAAGATGTACCTTAACCAAGAGAGCTGAGGGAAGGATTGATTGAACAGCAGAATGTCCGTAATAGATTAGCCATGGGTTATTCAGGGTAAGGTGGGTTTAAGATTTTAAGAAATAGAGATTTGGAATTTAGAAAAGAAAAAGCTGGGGGTTTTAAATCTTAAATCAAGTGTTTGGAAAATAATATTTTAGCAGGTATAAATTATAGTGTATTGTCCTTTTTGTTTTTATATTTGGATCCACAGTGAGTATATTTTTGGGAAATATTGTGATACCACATTTGAATACCCCCCCCCCAGTCATTACTATCTTCCAGATATAAGAGATGATCACTTGTGCAAAATAAGAAGCTATGCTTTTCTTCCAGTTTGAATTATGCAGGAGAAATAAAAATATGCACAAAAATCATCACACTGTGAAAAATTCTGTTCAGCTGAAATCGTACAGTTATGTAATTATTAAATATAAATTTTGAGGGATACATTGTTTGTATTCAGTTTTTAAAGAACAGTAGTACAAAATGTCAGTTAATATTTCCATTAACTGTACAATCCTGAACATCTTTGCTGAGAGTAAATTCCATCATAACTTTAGTTTTGTATGCTGTTGTAAACAGTTGAGCCACTTACTATCTAACAGTGGCTGTGGGTTATCCACACAGCCATCCTCCTTTCCCTGGGCTTGTGCAGTCCATGGACATGAATTAGTGCTTACATTCCTCCTGTTGCCCTGGTGTTTGTGGTAATAATCACTGGGTCATTGTCCAGTGCCTGTAATGATGCCAACTGGAGTGACAAAATAATCTGAGAAGGGTGCAGCAAATAGAGGGAGGGAGTCCCCATTTCCCTGCTCTTTTCTTATAATGCCACTTTGTCACTCTGGCTAGTGTCACTCCAGGCGTTGGGAGTGACCATGACCACTTTTGGACATGTTTGTGTTCTACAAAGCCCAGAATGGCAAAGAGAACAGAAGGATAATAGTCCAGCAGCACCAACATAGTTCTAGCACCACTGGGTCATCCAGCTGCTGAGCCACTCAGTGCCATGCAGTGTGGACACCTTCCAGCTTCAGAGCCATACAGACTTTGATGATACTGATGCAGAATACACTACCTGAATCAGCATAGTAGATTCTGGCATGTGTAGATGTGTAAAATATCCCTTTTATCCAATGCCACGCACATCACCATCATATTGTTTAGATTAAAGGATGTAGTAGACTACCTTTGATTTGTTTAGCTTGACACTTTCATAGAACCACATTTTAAAAGAAGCTAATTTCTGTTAATGTTTGTGCTATTCATTACATTTGTTGGGTTCAGTTGTGTTGCTTATTCTATACTACTATCAGTTGGAGAGACATATAGATTATCCCTGACACTTGGAAGAATATGTGTCTCTATTTTTAGCCTCAAGCATCTTTCCGGTTTTTATATCTGCTTTGTTTTTCTCCACATAGGCCCATGGTACACTCCATGTTTTAGAGAGGCAATTGGCCATTTTCCGCATTTGGAAGTCTTTCTCTCCCGGCCCACTTATTCTTGGTTCAAATAAGCCTTTTCAAACAGAAAATGACAAAGAGTTGGTTATATTTGAGGAAAAATAGTGCTCTGGGTTTATAAAATAGAAGGCTTTCCTTCAAGGCTTCTGAATGAAGCCAAACAAGGAGTAGAAATCATTCGCGTTTCAAAAATGGCATTGTTGCTGCGTGGGATTTGAAAACTACACTTTTTCTATACCCATTTAGGGTTGCCATAAGGGCAAATCCCATCTTAGTTTTATCTTTGGGGGGGGGGGGCTGAAAAATGATTGATGTCTATGTTGTATGTTGCTTACATTTGGATTAAAATGATTAATGCATTAAAGTGAGTGCGTTTTCATTGATTCAGCTGATGCCTCCCAGAGTTAGATTTCCCTGTCTAACTATTGGTAAGATGTGAAATGGGGAGTGCTGGTATAATGGTCTGGAGAGTGAGTTGTCTCACATTACAGAGTAATTCAGAATAATGCACCAATTTTCAAAGAAGTATATTTTATAATAGCAACATGCTACAATTACACATACATTATAAACCATTACAAAAAATACATCTAGAAGTAATCATTTGAAACTCTGTGCCCCACACTTTCAAGTTTCATTCATGGGCAATTTCAATCCAGGTCCATCTTTATTTATTTATACATTTGCAAGTGTTTGTTGTGTAGAATACAATACTTTCCAGCTATTAGTGTTCCACAATCATTTCTCAGATAATATATCAAAGTGTTCTATTTAAATAGTACATATAAAGATATCATAGACTCCTACTTAACATCCACTTCCTCCTTGTCTACAGTTTTATAGGATCCTCTATATACATTTTAGTTTAATTTTACAATGGATTGTTGAATCATTGATTGCCTTTCATTAACAAAGTTGTCTAATAGTTATCTTCTTAATAATACAGTTAGTTTATCCATTATCAGCAAATTTGTAATATTTTTCCCATTCTGCTAAAGAAAGTATCTCTGGGGTTTTCCAATATTTGGCATATACTATTTGAGATGCCACTGTCACTGTCAAATTTTCTTTCTAATTCTTCATTGGGCATGTTCAAAAGATATATTTGTGGTGTCATTTTGAAATTTGTATTTAACATCTTTTTGAGTTATACATGAATTTGTTTCCAGTAGTTGTTTACTTTGCTACAAGTCCACCATGTGTAGCGAAATGTACCTTTTTCTTTCCCACATTTCAAACATTTGTCGGTGCAATTATACATTTTGACTAGTCTTTTTGGAAGGAGATACCATCACAGGTGCATTTTGTAAACATTTTCTTTTAGATTTTTTGTTTTTAATATGCAGAAAACATGGATAAATTTTGTTTTACACAGTCCGGGAGCAACAAATCTTACTGTAAAACACAGAGCAGTATTATATACATTCCTTTACTGATTTTTCTTTTGAAAGTGACATGCAGTGAATTTCATCGTTCTCTTCCATGTCTTTTCCCATTGGGTCATTTTTATCTCTTGGCTTATGTTTTGAGCCCATCTAACCACCAAGTCTTTTACTACTTCCTCTTCTGTGTGCCAAATGAATAGATTTTTGTATATTTACAGTAAAACACAAGCTGAATGCCTGAACATCTAAAAACATCTAAATATCTAACATCTAAAAACACCTAAAACATTTAGCATCTAAAACATCTAAAAACAATTGACAATCCAACAGTTCTCAGCCGAACGCTCTCTCAAATAGCCACGTTTTGCAAGCCGTGCGAAAATCTTTTAGATCTTTTGTCCAGCTCGGCTCGCGTCTTCCGCGGAACCTGGCGGAAGAGGCGAGCCGCCCAAACCCGACTCCCAGTCAGGGCCTGTTCCCCAGGCTCTCCCTCCACTTGTGAGGGAGAACTGGGGAAACAGAGCCAATCTCGGGGCTTGCCTTCTCCCAAACCGCTGTTTGGGAGAAGGCAGGGCTCGAGAGGCACCTGCTCCATTTGCCCGAGCCTCCCTCTGCATGCGAGAGAGGTTCGGGCAAACGGAACCAATTTTGGGGCTTGCCTTCTCCCAAACCACTGTTTGGGAGAAGGCAAGGCCCCAGAGGTGCCTGCTCCATTTGCCTGAGCCTCCCTCCGCATGCGAGAAAGGCTCGGGCAAATGGAGCAGACTCCTCTGGGGCCTTGCCTTCTCCTAAACAGCGGTTTGGGAGAAGGCAAGGCCCCAGAGGTGCCTGTTCCGTTTGCCCGAGCCTCCCTCCACATGCAAGGAAGGCTCAGGCAAACAGAGCAGGTGCCTCTGGGGCCTTGCCTTCTCCCAAACAGCAGTTTAGTAGAAGCCAAGGCCCCAGAGGTGCCTGCTCCATTTGCCCCCCGCCCCTCCCTCCTCACCCACCTTTTCGCTGCGGTTTCCTCTGGCTCCCTGTCAATTTTCCCCAAACTCCATCTGTGTTCACTTTTGGGCATATTGAGTATTCATGCCAAGTTTGGTCCTGATCCAACATTGTTTGAGTCCAGAGTGCTTTCTGGATGTAGGTGAACTACAACTCCAAAACTCAAGGTCAGTTAACTATATGTATTACTGTGTTAGAGTGTTATTTTGTTTCATTTTGGTTGGTGGTGTGGCCCGTGATTTTTTAAATGTCAAAAGTGTGCCTCGGCTCAAAAAACATTGAGAAATACTGTGTTATGGCCTCAAGGCAAGATGTGAAGTTATCTGGAACTGAGTTTGGTCGGCCATCCATCCGTAAAAGGAGCTGGGTGTCATCGGCATACTGATAGCACTCCAGCCCATGACTCCAGACTAGCTGAGTGAGTGGTCGCATGTAGATGTTAAATAATAGTGGAGATAGGATAGCCCCCTGAGGGACTCCACACATGAGTGGTGATTTTTCAGAGACCCTCCTGTTCCAGTCCACTCGTTACCAGTGGTTCCATAGGAAGATGTCCACCCAATTTAGGGCAGACCCTTGGACCCCTGAGGCGGCGAGACGGTGGTTTAAAAGATCATAATCAACCTTATCAAAGGCAGCTGTAAGATCTAACAATACAAGCAATGCCAATCTGCCTCAGTCAAGCTGACGTCGGAGTTGATCTGAGATGGCAACCATCACAGTCTCAGTCCCATGTCCCGAATGAAATCCGGACTGGTAAGGGTCCAGCCAGGCCGTGCTACTCTTGTTTTTTTTCCCAGCCCAGATAATTTTAAAAATATCTTTTTGCCATATTTTGAAAAAAAAATCATTATTGAATATTGGTATGTTTTGAAACAAAAATAACATTTTTTGGTAATGCTGTCATCTTAATGAATTATATCCTCCCAAATAAGGCAAAGCCTCATTTGTCCCATTCCGTTTGTTCTTTCCTTATCTCTCTTCACATGCTTTCATAGTTATTGGTGAATAGCTCTGAATTCTTTGTTGTAATGTACATTCCTAAGTATTTGACTTTCTGTACAATATTGTATTCTGTATTTTTCTTTTAATTCTTGTTTTCCAATTCTGTCAGGTTCATTGTTCAAAATTGACTTTTATCTTTGTTTACCTTTAACCCAGCTAATTCGGAGAAGTTTGTCTGTCACGATCACGGACTTAGCGGGCCCCTTAATCACACACACAGAGACGTACTGAAGGCTAACTACTTTATTGAGTATAAAAACAGTTCCAAAGAATATATAGTCCAATAATATGCAATTGTCCAAAAGGTAAGAAGCAAGATTGTCCAAAGTAACGTAGCAAATAGTCTTGAAGCTTGGCAAGGCTCCGCAATCCAATGCGGTTCAAGAACGAGGCAGGGCTCCGCAATCCAATGCGGATCAAGAAACAAGGCAAGGTAAATGCAAGGCAAGGCTTGATGACCACGGCTTAGCTTGTGGTCCCACTCCGCTTCACGCCTATTCAGGAAAGACGTGGCCGGAGAACTGAGGATGCGTTCCCACGGATCCTATACTTAATCCTTCGGCCGAGGTCCGCGACGCTCTAGGCTTCTCCGTCTCCAATCTCTGCTCACGGACCTCGGTCAGTCTAGGACCCTAGACCAAGCCCTCCTGGTAGACTCAATGTCCTGTCTCCTATCGAAGGAGCGACCTTGCCTCTCAGCAGCTGTGTCGCTATCTTCCTGAGAACTTTCCTCCCTAACACTTTCCCACTCGGCTTCGTCCATGTTATCACTTTCAAGCTCTTGGGAATTCCTCCCCCCGGGGTGTTCATAACTCCCTTCGCTGCTTCCCATCTCCACCTGGTGATCGGAATCTATGCTAGGCCCAAACATCATCTCATCCCATGCCAAGCTCTCTGCAGGCGAATGAGGCCCATCCGAAGGGCCCTGTGCTTCACCCCAGTCATCTAGCTCATCCTCTGAATCCACATCTGCTGCTGCAGGCCCTAAAGCTAATGGAACCCCAGGACCTATTCCCTGCCCTCCAGGCACAAACGAGAACTGCTGTGCTACACTATCCCCCCCCCTCAGGGCCCCTCCAAGGCCTGCCTCGAGGTTTGGGTTTGTCAGGGTACTTGCGGTGAAAACGAGCCACCAGATCCGGAGCATGGACATCCCGAGCCCGGGTCCATGAACGTTCTTCCGGGCCCAACCCCTTCCAGTCAAGCAAATACTCCAACTTCCGGTAGCGGATGCGAGCATCCAAGATGTCCTGGACCTCCAACTCCTCCTCGCCATCGCGCATCACAGGGGAGGAGGCGGCTGCGCCACGTCAGGCCACACCCCTTCGCTGGCGGAGCAACGAACGATGAAACACCGGGTGGAGCTTCATGTCCGCTGGGAGTTGTAGTTTGAAGGAAACAGGCCCCACCTTCTCCAAATCTTTGTAGGGACCCAACAATCTCGAGTCCAGCTTGCGGCTGGGTCGCTGCGTGGGCAAATTCTTGGTGGACAGCCAAACTTTATCCCCCACGAGGATCTCAGGACCCTCCTGGCGCCGCCGATCAGCCATCCGCTTGTAGTCAGCTTTCGCCTGGTCCAATTGGGTGCGTAGCAAGTCTTGGAGTGCAGTGAGCTCTCGAAGCCAATCCTTAGCCTCCGAAACGTCCCCAGACGGGGTCCACCGGGCGGGTAGAATCGAGGGTGGTGTCCATAGTTAGCAAAGAAAGGAGTCTCTTTGATGGATTCCTGCGTCGCATTGTTGTAAGCAAACTCTGCCAAAGACAACAAGGACGCCCAGTTGTTTTGCTGATAGTTGACATAGCAGCGCAAGTACTGCTCCAAGGTGGCATTAACCCTTTCGGTTTGCCCATCGGTCTGCGGGTGATGAGCCGTGGACATCCGCACATCAATCCCCAGCAACTTCTGGACAGCCTTCCAGAACTGGGAAGTGAATTGGGTGCCCCGGTCCGTCACCAAGCTCTGTGGAAGTCCATGCAGCCGAAACACATGTTGCACAAACATATCAGCAGTCTCCTTGGCAGTAGGCACCCCCACACAGGGGATGAAGTGTCCCATCTTGGTGAAACAGTCCATCACGACCAGTATCGTGGTGAAACCCTTGGACTTGGGGAGGTCAGTGATGAAATCAGCCGAAATCATCTTCCAGGGAGCAGAGGGGGTCGGGAGCGGCTGGAGCAAACCGACCGGCTTGCCCCCCTGGTTCTTAGCCCGCCGGCACACCGGGCAGGACCCCACCAACCCCACCACCTCCCTCCACACTTCAACCCACCAGACGTCCCGTAGGACCAGCTGCAGGGTCTTGAAAAGCCCAAAACGGCCTGCGGCCCGGCTATCGTGGCAAAGCTTGAGAATGTCCGCCCGCTCGGCCCAGGGGAAACATAGACCGAGTCCCGATGGTAGAGCACCCGTTCTTTACCTGAAAGGGGCTTGGGGCCCCTTGGCCAGCTGCGCTTGCACCCACGGGTCGGTCCGCTGGCGTGCGTGGGCACGTCACTCAAAGGTCTCTTGTCTCCGGGGCCGGAGGGGCCGCTGGAGGATGGACAGGGAGCGCCCGAGCAGCCGCAGTTCTCCGCTTTGAGCAACCTGGCCTCCGACGGCCCGGCCCCATCACGAACGCGTACTCTCGGCTTCGGGACAACGCGTCAGCTTGCTTGGTCTGCTTGGGGTCACATAGTGAATGCGGAAATTGAATCGCTCAAAGAACAGGGACCATCTCTGTTGCCTCTGGTTCAATTTGCGCTGGGTCTTCAAGTGCTCCAAATTCCGGTGGTCGGTGTGAACCTCCACCGGGAACTTGGCCCCTTCAAGCAGGTGTCTCCAGACTTCAAACGCCACCTTGATGGCCAAAAGTTCCTTCTCCCAAATGGTATAGTTCTTTTCCGGAGCCGTCAGCTGCCGGGAGTAGCAGGGCAACAAGGGGAAATATACTGGGACAGGGATAGATCCTTGATTGTCAGCCGGGCCAAATCCGCTCCTCTCTCAGCCAGCTCTTCATTCACTTGGGAGACCCCCATTGGGAGGGCGCCCGGATCGCAGCTAGAAAGCCTGCAGCGTGTTGGTATGGGGGACTGGGCCCAGATCAACGAAAAAATTAGTGGCCCACGTTACTGCGGTCCCGTCCATCAGGTTGTAAATAAGCACCACCTTGGCTCGATCAGTGGCGAACGCGTAGGGGCGCTGCTCCAGGTATAGTTCCACTTGGCAAACAAAGACCTCCACCTGAGCCGGTTGCCATTAAAACGAGCCGGTGGGCTCACCCAGCGGGTGCCGTCCGCCCGGTACGTAGCTCTCCCAATTCCTGCTGCATCGCTTGCACTTGGGCATCGGTCAAGTTAGCCATGGCGACCACTGTCGTGGAGCGCTTCTTGCGGCGTCCCGAGCGGCGTCCCGTGGTGTGATAAGGGGTTCTTGGAGTTCTCCGGCCAGCTGTCACGATCACGGACTTAGCGGGCCCCTTAATCACACACACAGAGACGTACTGAAGGCTAACTACTTTATTGAGTATAAAAACAGTTCCAAAGAATATATAGTCCAATAATATGCAATTGTCCAAAAGGTAAGAAGCAAGATTGTCCAAAGTAACGTAGCAAATAGTCTTGAAGCTTGGCAAGGCTCCGCAATCCAATGCGGTTCAAGAACGAGGCAGGGCTCCGCAATCCAATGCGGATCAAGGAACAAGGCAAGGCAAATGCAAGGCAAGGCTTGATGACCACGGCTTAGCTTGTGGTCCCACTCCGCTTCACGCCTATTCAGGAAAGACGTGGCCGGAGAACTGAGGATGCGTTCCCACGGATCCTATACTTAATCCTTCGGCCGAGGTCCGCGACGCTCTAGGCTTCTCCGTCTCCAATCTCTGCTCACGGACCTCGGTCGGTCTAGGACCCTAGACCAAGCCCTCCTGGTAGACTCAATGTCCCGTCTCCTATCGAAGGAGCGACCTTGCCTCTCAGCAGCTGTGTCGCTATCTTCCTGAGAACTTTCCTCCCTAACACTTTCCCACTCGGCTTCGTCCATGTTATCACTTTCAAGCTCTTGGGAATTCCTCCCCCCGGGGTGTTCATAACTCCCTTCGCTGCTTCCCATCTCCACCTGGTGATCGGAATCTATGCTAGGCCCAAACATCATCTCATCCCATGCCAAGCTCTCTGCAGGCGAACGAGGCCCATCCGAAGGGCCCTGTGCTTCACCCCAGTCATCTAGCTCATCCTCTGAATCCACATCTGCTGCTGCAGGCCCTAAAGCTAATGGAACCCCAGGACCTATTCCCTGCCCTCCAGGCACAAACGAGAACTGCTGTGCTACATTGTCAGGGTATTATTTAATTCTTTCTTTGAGTCATTGGGTTTTCCAAAGTCAGGACAATATCATCAGCAAAACTTGAATCTTGTAGTTTTGCCTGCTGCCTGGCCACCCTTTATTGCTTTGTTCCCATTTATTCGTTTTATAAGCATCTCTTTGCACATAATAAACAGGAGTGGTGATAGTGGACAGCCTTGCCTGGTGCCATGTCGTATTTGAATTCCTTGTGTTTCTTCCCATTGATTATCAACTGTGCATATTAGTCTTTGTATATAATGGTCTTAATATTTTGGTCTTAATATTTTAATATATTGGTCTCCCATATCATGTGCTTGCAGTACTTCAATCATAAAGTCCCAGTTTAAGCTGTTGAACACTTTCTCTATGTCTAGAAAGAGTATTGCTAACTTCCTGCTGGGATATTTGTCAAATAGTTCAACTATATTGATAAGGCATCTTGTGTCTGTTTGATTTACCTATTCAATAAAAAGGCAGCTTGGTCTCTTGAGAGTATTTTGTTTAGAATATTTTTCAATCTGTTTGCTAGGATAGACATGAAAAGTTTATAGTCTACATTCAAGAGTGATATAGGCCTGTAGTTCTTTGGTTGTAGAGAGTTTCTGTCTTCCTTTGGGTTCATTTGTTTTAAAACCCTATATTTAGTCTGGTGTTAGGAATGTTTCCTTTAGAGCACAATATGAGTTGGTTTTCTATTACCGCAACGAATGGTGATGTAAATTTCAAACAATGGCAGGTAATACTCTTATTTGAATGATTAAGATCTGTGATTGAGTTGGTTGTTTCTGTATTGGATTAGCAATGTATGTAAAATTGATTTTAGTATGGATGTGTCTGGATATTTCGGATGGTGCCTCTGTTTCATTAATTGTGGGCAGAGAAGGCATGACAGGATGATATACTCACCAACATTTCACAGATGAAAACTGGGATGCAGGCAACATTAAATATCACCAAGACAGCAAAAGTTGATGACAAAGAATAAACTAGCAAGGAGGAGCCATAGGAATTTGATTTTGCCTGCATCTGTTAGGAAGAGCAAAATTATCCTGTCCCAGCGCTATGTTTTTAATGGTTATTGTCAGTTTCTATTTCAAGTTAGTGGGGAGGTGACCTGTTATCCCAGTGACCCATCCACCTTGCAATTTAGGTCTGTCACTTTTAGTAAACAGCATGATTCCAGATCCTGCCCAGGTGGTAAAGGGCAGGGTTCAGAACAGTTAATCATCATGAGAAGATGTTACCACACTGACCTCACATGAGAGAAAACAGTCTGTAGTCTGCAGTCTGCAGGCCTGTAGTCATGTCTGATAAGTGATGTCTGGGAGAGCTTGCCAATTACATCCCTGGCTTTGGGGCACTCTGCCACACACACCACAAGTCATGTACAGTCCATTTGTTATGTCACATCTAGTTAGATGTGCATCTGGGAGAGTCAGACTACCCTCATCCCAGTACACATGGCAACTCGTTGATGTCCTAGCCCTTAGGCATTGTAGCACTCCCAATCTAAACAGTTGGGTTCAATAACCATATTGTAAAACAGGTTGGCTGTTTGGTTGATAACTGGTTTTATACATCCATGCTTTGGGTGGTTGGCACAGTTCCTCACCTAGGTGAGATATTTACTCTTGTTTATGGTGGGGCCACAAGGAGGTGGAGAAACCATTATTAGCATAAACCCATAACTAAGAGAGGCACAGTTACTCCTGCAAACTACTTTCCTATTTTGAACTCAGTTTGCAATAATTGATGTAGGTGGAGGAAATGGAAGGGAGAGAGAAGGACTGGGATATTTTAGAAGTAGCTGAAAACATAGGACAAATGATAATCAGGACCATCCCTGACAGATCTGAATAACTAAAGTATATGGAATCATAGACCTGGGTCAAATGAGCAATAAAGCTTGGGCGTATTTGTAAATTGTGTTGCCAAGGGTGGCCAGAATTACTGGGTTGCTGTGAGTTTTCCGGGCTATATGGCCATGTTCCAGATGGATTCTCTCCTGATGTTTTGCCCCCATCTATGGCAGGCATCTTCAGAGGTTGTGAGGTCTGCAGATGGTGTGAATTCTCTCTCATAAGAGATTGTGTTCCAGGCAGTCATCAGTATGGTGAGCCAGACTTCTCAACCACTGAGGACACCTGTGATAGGTGTGAGGGAATGCTTCTGGAACATGGCCATACAGCCTGCAAAACTCACAGCAACGCAGTGTTTGTAAATTGTTCCTCTTCAATGATCTTGCCCTTACTTATGCACTCCTGGTAATTCATCCAATGTGTCTTTTAGTTCTAGTCTTGACTGGTATTCAGTCAAAAGAAAAAAGAAGCCTACTTTTTAGGTCATACAGTTACCTCTCAGGGTTATTTTAAATAATCTGTGGATTACTAACCCACATTCCAGTAATATTCCCTGAATATTTAAGACCACATTGTGATCATTTTCAGAACTTTTCAAGATTAAACCTACATATCTCTGTGCTGAACTTGACACTGTTGCTGAAAGAAAACCAGTTAAAGTATCTTATGCTTCCTTGTGGTCAGCTTTGTGGAATCATTTTATTAAATTTCCTTTTATTGATATGAATAGGTGTCTGAAATTACATGCTCAGCCCTGTATTGATTCTTGTCCTTTGTACTAAGAAATACTAGCCTGAATGTTATGAGTGAATATGAAAAGCATTTTATTACATTAGGAGGTCTGGCCTGCTGTTATTAAAACTTCTTGTTAATGTAATCATTGTGGACCTTTATTTTGAGGTAGGGAGTAGGGAGGGATAACTGCCTTCCAGTTGCCAACTCAGAGCCCATTTTAACTATGTAAATCAGAACCAAATATTCTTGGAGGTCAGGGCTTATCTACTCCCATTTCAAATAATGTTCAAAACTGGTTATGTGATTGACTCTGTGTTAGTGGCACCAACAGATTACCTTTATCAAGATTGGGGTGGTGGTTATCTTATTGTTAATACCACCATATTTTTCAAATCGAGTGCACCATTGAATCTAATGTGCACCTCAATTTTCAAAATCTTGAAGCAAAAAAGTTTTTGTTGACGAATGTAATGTGTAGTGGTAAAAAGTGCAGTCTTTGTAATCTGTTCCAAAAGGTGTGCATTACAGTTGCTGTGTGCTTAGAATTTCTTCTTTTTTTAAAAAAAGTGTTAGGCCACCAAATCTTCTAGCAATGGAAAGTAACATCAGAGAATCAGGTAACCCTTGATGGGAAGATGGGAAGGAAAGGAAGACAGAGGGAAATTGGAAGGAAGGAAGATTAAAAGTAAAGGGAAAAGGCAGGAATGAGAAGGAAGCAAGGAGAAGGTGGATAGAGGATAGGAAGAAAAGAAGAAGGAAAGAAAAGGAGCACAGGAGGGAGGGAGAAAAAGAGGAAAAGATGGGAAGAAAGAAAATAAATGAAGAGGGGAAAAGGAAGAAAGAAAAAGAAAGGAAGAAAAGAGGAAGAAATAAATGGACAAGAGAGGAAATGAAAACAAGGAGGATGAACAGGAAAGCAATAAGACAAGAAAGAAAAGGAAGAGAGAAGAAGGGATAGAAAGAGGAAAAAGGGAAGAGGGAGAGATGTATGACAAGAGGTTAGAAGGCAGAAAGTGAAGAAAGAAAGGATAGGAGGGGGAATGGTGAAAGGGAGGGAGAAAGAAGGAAAGAAAGAAAAGAAAAGAAAAGAAGGGAGAAGTGGAAATGACAGAAAGATATGTTAAAAGGGCAGACGGCCACGTGCACCATTTGCACACACAGAAGAGACAGAGGGAGCATGTGCTGACCTCCCTGCCTGCCCCAAGGAATGAATTTATTTGTATCTTCGACCATTAACCCTACATTTTGAACTGTTGAACTTATCATTTGACCATCACTGTTCCTTTCAATTTGAATATATGGACAATTTGAGTACATGTTTGTTTGTATTGATATACTATGGACTAAATGAATTGCTACAGTATATATAACTGATTGTCCTAATTGCTACAAAGCTACTATTGCATATATATAAATTTATAACACTATAACTTGTCTGTCAGTTGTTTTGTTAGTATTATAAACGGTTAACCCATTGTTTGTTTAATGCCCCAAGATATTGCCAGCTTTGCTTCCACAACTTCTGCTCCTGCGGCTTGCCCCCTTTGCCTCTACTTGCCAGGGCCAGAGTCAGGGCTGCCTTCTGCTGCTGCTATTGAGGTCCCCTCTTCCTCTCTCCAGGGCTCATCACCTCGCCAGAGCCAGGGCCACCCCCAGCAGCTCTGTGATCTCCTTGTTGCAGTTCCCACAGCAATAGACTTTATCTGAAAGACATATGACTTCTTCCCTGTAGAGTTCTGTGCATTGAAAAACTTAGTCAATATGAAGAACAAAATGGCCCAAACCTCTGTTCAGAGCATTACACATCTCTGTTTACTGTTCTCCAAGCTTAGTCAAGGCATCATGGAGCTCCTTCACCATTTCAAATCTGGTGTGGTGGGTTAGCAGATCAGACCAAGAGTACACTTGGCCATTTGCTCTGTATGACCTAAAAGTTGTGACCATCCTTCAGAATGAGTTTGTTTTAGCTACAGCAATCCCAAATTGTTCCCCTTGAGGTGAATGACAAGCCAGGAAGGAGAGTCCCTGAGTAATCCTCAACCAAAGAGGCAGTAAAGCACTGTAATCTAAACCTCTTTCTCTTAGCCATTTTACAGTGGTGAACTTACTCAACCCCAGCTGAGTATGAAAAGGTAACTTTGAACAGGTGTGCTGCCCAGTAGACTAAGTTATGGTTGCAGATCAGGACCCACTGTATCTCCATAGAAGACCTGGGATTTGAACAAAAATACAACAAAGTTTACAAATCAGAGATATTCAGAACTTGTACATCTTGTGCATATACATCTTGAAGGCACCCAGCACCCAATCTGCTGGACAAGTTGTAGGTTAAGCCATGTGGCAAATTCTGTAGAAGCAATCCCAATCCGAAATGAATGGGTACCAAACCGAATTCCTTATAGGCCCAGTCTCTGGAAGGCCTTTGAGGTTGATGAAACAGTAAGCTGACCTATTTCCCATGACATGAAGATAGGGCGTAATCACTGGCTTATTAGGCTGTCATTCCTACTCGGATCTGTTTTGAAGCTCTTTATCTGAAATCTGCCTTTTTATCTGAGAGATATAAGTCTCTGAACCCCATTTCAGATGACGCAACCAACTCATTCACATGCAAGGATCTGAAGAATATTGTCATGGATGCAGTATGGAAAAGGAGGGCTATTACCCTAAAACTGATGTCACTTGTGAAATGTGCATTGGTTGGAGGCCACTACTGCCACTGCATGATCTGCCATCACATAGAAACAGAGTCCAAAAAAGGATACATTTTTTTAAAATCTGCACTAACTCGAGAAGAGGTGGGAGTAAGGCCACAAAATCCACATGAAAGTGGATGACTCAGGCAGCTGGCACAAGCCCTTCCTCACAGATGCAGCAAATGGGCTTTTCAATCATGGTAGTGAGATGTGTGTTTTAAAGACACTCTAGTATGAGGGCATAGGCTGAACTGTCTGTCTTTAAAAACAGTGGGTGTGCATTCACTGGAAGCAACTTCCAGTTTACTTCTTGATGGCTTGACAACCCAACCTTGCTGTTGTAGATCTTGGATTTACCATCTTGAATTGCTTACTGACTCCTCTGCTTGGACTTTGTTCTGATTTATGGCCTCTTGGCCTGTTTGTAATCAGTTAGCTTTTGTGCTTTGGTTTTGGGCTTTCTTCCTGCTGTTAAGAGCAAGAAAAGAAAGAGACACATGAGGAGCAGGCAGGCCTTATGTTGCCTCTGATTTTGCATATGCATAGCATCCTAGTGCTTTGTAAGGGTTGTGGTCTTTTTCCATAGAGACTAGCAAAGGTGGCCCCTCACCTGTAGTGAAGTGTACTGCGTACATCCAGAACCCCATTCTAGGAAGCAATAATGGGCGTGACTCACTGGCTTCTGTGTGCTGGTTGTGAAGGTTTCAAAATCAACCTATTGAACTGTATAACTAATGGAACATTATCCATTTGTATGTTTTATCTGATCCAGGAGAATTTTTCCTTTGTCAATAGTATTAACAGTTGCACAATATTATGAGATTAGTTTTCCTCATCCAAAGCACTCATATTGTGATCCCAGGAGTCTTTTAGATATGAATAAAACTGGCATAGGAAGACTTCTCTTTGATCAGTTCAAAAATTTACCTTGGCCAGGATTCTGTTTCCCATAGAAGCCAACCACCTGCTTAATCACTTGCTTATTAATATTTTAAATTCATTGTTCAATGTGCTTTCCCCCATGATTTGCCCTAAAATAAATACACAAGCACCACTTGATTTGTGTTTGTGCTTGTGTATTTATTTTAGGGCAAATCATGGGGGAAAGTAATATTGGAAAGCTAGTGCTTACATATGTAAAATAGCTATCCATGTCTAATGTATAGACTGTGTAAATGAGAGTGGTAGCACTTCCTGATCACCTGGATAGACCAGTTGCATCTCCACATCTCCACTTTATAGGTCATTCTATTGTGAGTCAGTGAGTTAGTGAGAGTGAGACTAAAAAGAGAAAGAGATTTAGGTTGGCAAATGGATGGATGTGTCCTACTTATGCAGTGCTAGATACATTTAAAATATGGTGCTCTTAATCTAGAATTATACTTTACTAAAATTATGCTAATCTGACATCAATTTTAAAATATGTATTATCAATTAGAGTCGTCGTGTTCTTCATTTCTCACTCTCTTTTCTCATCAAATACATTATCTAGTCATGTTTCGCATGTACACACATGTGTACACACCTAAATAAAACAACATAACATCAAAAAGAGGCTCTCACTTGCTTCCTAGGGCAATCATAATTTTTTTAGATAAACAACCTCTTAGCAAAAGCATATTGTGTGTATTGTGACAGCATTCTATTTAAAAAGTTTCAAGCAAAGTACAGTTGCCAGGTGATGACAAAAAGGTGATGGCTAAGCAGTAATGCTTCACTTATTTTTGCCACCCAACAAATGACTAAAAATGGCCAAAGAAAAGGAAAATTAATTGTAATATCTGGAATGTATGTTGCAAGTCAATCAATTGCTTATAGAATCCATATTGTCAGGGAATTCATCAACAAAAAAAGTTAATTAATTTTAAAATACAAAGTAGCCGAACAATGGAAACAAAACCAACAACTTGACAATCTATTTATCTTCCTGACAAAATATACAACTAAACATGTCTTTTAGAATTTGTAACATGGTTTAGTATTCAAACTTTCAAGAATGCACTGATATTAGACATACACTTCTGTACATTCATGTATAATATACACTTGACCAAAACATTTTGGGGGGGGGGGACCTTAGTTTTATATGATGGCAACAAGATCCTTTTTGGTTCATTATTTTTATTGACTTAGGATATGTCAGTAAAACATTCATAATGATAGCTAGAATTTAATAATCAATATATGACATTATAGAAACAAACTTTTACTAGAGTGTAGCCATAAAGTAATACAAAACACTAGTGCAAGCAAATGACAAAATACTTTTAATAGCTGGAGTAAATATCAAGAGAAAATCCTGTAACAGTGGCAGTTACACTTTTATATTAATTACAGAGTAATTTAAAAAGATTGTTGTTTCAAACATATACCTATCAAAATAATCATTTTAATACAGAAAGCCTTGGCTTACATATGATTACAGTAAAAGGCATTATTCATTATATTTGTGTGTGTGTGTGTGTGTGTGCACAGATAAATTTTCCAAGCCATTGGTTTTCTAATTACCATAATATTCTTGATTATATTAACAATAATATGTGAAATATATCTAGCCAATTTGCCCAGTTTGATGTACAGTGTAATTGTGACTTCTCTAAGTACTCTAACCATCATTAATTAAAATTACTGGCCCATCAATATTTTCATTCAGATGACTGCCTTGAAATCTCCAAAGAGAACATACAATGCTGATGTAGTCGTATTATTCATTTTATATGTCTCTTTTGTAACAAATATATATATCTCCATTTTCAGAATTAAGTTTTAATTATTGGAAAACATTTTATTAATTTAAATACAATGATAAAATATTCTGAAATACTATTACCTGAAATATAAAAGAGTAATTTGCTAGCTAATTCATATTTCATAGCACAGATATCTATTTTCATTTCTTTGAGATTCCATTTTATTATAGAAGTGAATATTATGTAGCTAATGAACTCTTTAAATGAATTTCAGCAAATTAATAAATTAGTACTTAAAATGAATGAAGAACTCATAAGAATCATGGAAGGTTTCTCCATACACGTTTACCTGATGTCTAAATATATTATGTGGAGTGCCTTCTCCACTCCAATGAACAACAGAGATGACAGTTCCTTCCAACTACAATAGCAGAATTGACTTTAGAATAACTTGATTGCTTATTCCAAATTTTTGCAAAGTAAATCCGCCTTTATGATCTTTGGTTTCTCAGCCCAGATCCATTTTAAATGCTTTTAAAATATTTTAACATGGCTATTTTCACATGGCTATTTATATTGATGGAACTTATTGAAACAGTGAGTTATTACATTCCCCTTCACTCACCAACTCTACTCCAGATGGGACTAAAATTGGATATAGGTCACCGGGTACAATCCTGCATATTGTTGGGTTGTGGTGGAATTTAAGTAGCCTAACAATGAATAATTTCAACCATTTATCAGTTTAGGTATTTAAAAAACAAGATAATAGCATGTGGCAATTTTTTGAGATTCTGTTTTGATTTTTGAATTTTTTTAATTGTATAGGTGCAGGAGACAGCAAAGAAGGCCAATACTCTAAGGGCTAGTGATGAGATTACCCTATGCTGAATTGTCTTCTAATTCTAATGTCTGTTGTGAGAAATGATTATGTGATCTGAGAACAAAGATAACAGGATTGTCTAATAACATGATTGGAATTAGCAGGAGAGGTAGGTGGTCTAGAGACTATTTACTATTTATTCAAACAGCAACAGCCTTAATTAGTAGCACAATAGGCAGAAGAATCTGACAAATATATGTTCCTTTGAGGTGTGTTGAACTATAGAAGACATGTTATTCAGTTTCATTAGTTAAATTCCATTTAAGCATGAGCATTACCTTATATAGGACTTGATTCATAGCAATATTTTTGTAATTATTTTCTGCATAGAATAACTATTTTTGATATTTCTGTGACATGATTGCAGTCAATAGTTTTTGACTTTCAAACATTGCTGTCAATTCATTGATTTTTCTTCCTCTATCACTGGAACAGTGAAGATTATGAATAACATATTTTGTTGACCGCAGTAACATAGTCCCTGGCTGCATTTATTGCTACCATTATTTATACCATATTGTTTATACGTGGTCAGACCTGGCATGTTAAATCAGAAAAGGTTTGATAGACCATTGCTGATGTAGACAGGATTGACCTATTCATTTTGTCCTGCACTTTGATTATTGATTAGATTTGGTATGGATGATGAATGGTTATGTTTTATCACTTGTTCTATTTATGTGTGTGTGTGGGTATGCCTGGATGCATGCATACGTGCATGTGGTGTGTATGCTGGATTTCCAACTGGGAGTTTAAGCATGTCTAATGACAGCAATGCCTAGGGAATTTTGAAAGTTGTAGCTCCCAACAAAATCATTTGATCATTCTTGGAGATTTGCCCCACGGTTTTTGGTTAGATCTTAAGTTTTGATTTAGAGCTTTCTATATGGATCTTTCACTTTATCTTTGGGGTTATTTTCTGTCACCATATTGTAGTGTATCCATTCAGAAAACCCATGTTATGCCTCACTCCTTCAAAGGTATTTAGAATATATTCGTACAGAATATTTTTTTCTTAATATGTTTAGATTGTTGCACAGGCAGTGGAAAGCACCACCTCTAAATTTCTTCTAAATGAAGCAACAAATAATTTTAGCAATGTTCTTGTTTTCAAAAGCATCCAAGCTTTTTCCTTTTTTCTTTTTTTTTGCAATTTGGCACTTATTTTGCACAACATCATCATATGGCTATTTTGCACAAACAGCATTTTTTTCAAATGCGGAAAATAGCATTTTTTTCACAGAACATTATACATTCTAATACCATTTCCTGCATTAAAATGTAATTTTCTATTCAAATCAGTCAATTGCAAGTTTTGTGCACAATTAACCCTTAATATTTTCTGCACAGGGAATAATATTTCTGCCTTGAAATATTGTTTTCCCCCACAGAAAATGCTGTTTTTGTGTTGAAAGGCTGTTTTATGCACAAAATAGCAATATACAAATTTTATACAGAGGAATTTCTAACAACAACAAGTTTTCCACTTTGAGATTCAAATTTGTCAACCATTTTTCATCAATCTAGCATGTTTTAAAACCATTTGGAATGCTTTCAGATATTCTTTCAATCCATACGTAGTGTAAATTTAGCTTCTTGATGATTTATTAATTCATGGGGGAGTTGGCCAGTTCTATGAGATTTTCACCTGAATTATGTGAAGAAAGGGATTTTACAGAGCCCTAAAATATATTTTAATGTATATGTGTGCAATATATATAAGGAAATAATGGATCTTTGCTATTGGTTCCTCATGGCTGAAATCGTTTGATATGTAACATTGATCTATATGTAGCTGCAATGGTTTTCTTTCACATGTTTGATATAGAAAGTTTACTCCCACTCTTACAAAATTTAAATTAACCCCCCACCCCTCCCTCTTCCCTGTTGACAATGGGGGGAGGGAGAAGGGGATGAAAAAGGACAAAAGGCATGGTAATTGTGGTTATGTATAGTTGTTTATAATAAAAACATTAAAAAATTAAATTAACTGTATGTAGAACCACATAATTTATGCATGGATTAGATATATACTGTCCATCCATATATATATATATATATATATATATATATATATATATATATACATACACATACACATACATACATACACATACACATACACACAGTATATATATATATATATATATATATATATATATATATATACAGTGTATATATATATACTATATATATATATATAGTATATATATACACACACACACACACACACACAAGGGTGGGTCAATAAGTCCATGACTTTTTGAATTTCACGCCTCTTAACTGAAAGGGCAACACTGCTACTGTCAACAGGCATCTGTCAGTTGACTCCTGACAAAATTTGAACAAGCTGCATCATTTAGTTTGTGTTTGACAGCCATTGATAGCAGACTACCACGTGATTTGAGGAGAAAATTGAAAAAAGTGCATTTTGTGTGCTCATTAAGCATTTTTTTGCGGGGGAAAAAGCATCTCTCAAACCAAGGCTAAGCTTGATAAATACTATGGGGACTCTGCACCATCAATTTCAATGCTAAAAAATGGTTTACTGAATTTCATTGTGGCTGTACAAGCACGGAAGATACCGAACATTCTGGACACCCAGCTGAGGTCTCTACACCTGAAACAATTGAAAAAATTCACAATATGGTGTTGGACGATCGGAGGTTGAAGGTGCAAGAGATTGTGGAAGCCATAGGCATCTCTCATGGCTCTATGGTTTCAATTTTATATGATCGCTTTCCACAAGATGGGTGCCACGTTTGCTGACAATCGACCACAAACGCAATCTTGTGACAATTTCACAGAAGTGTTTGGCATTGTTCAACTGCAATATGGACGCGTTTTTGCGCCGTTTCGTAATTGTAGACGAATCGTGGATCCACCACAATACACCAGAGACCAAACAGCAGTCAAAACAGTGGGTTTCTTGGGGTGAATCGGTGCCAAAGAAGGCCAAGGTGGGTTTGTCAGCCAATAAAGTTATGGCGACCGTTTTTGGGGGGATGCACGCGATATAATCCACATTGACTACCTTCAAAAGGGTAAAACAATCCATGGCGAATATTATGCCAACTTATTGGGTGAATTTAATGAGGATTTGAAAAAAATGACCGCATTTGGCCAAGAAAAAGGTTCTTTTGCACCAGGACAATGCAAGGGTGCACACATGTGCAGTTTCCATGGCAACAATCCATGCATCCACCCTATTCTCCGAATTTAGCCTCGAGTGACTATTTTTTGTTTCCAAACCTGAAGAAATGGCTCAGCGGAAAGAGATTTGGCTCCAACAATGAAATCATCTCACAAACAAATACCTATTTTGATAACCTCGACAAATCTTATTTTTAGGAAGCGATTAAAAAATTGGACAAATGTTGGACAAAGTGTATAGAGCTCAAAGGAGACTACGTTGAAAAATAAAATGACTTTTTATCCAAAAACCTGCATTTTATTCAAAAGGTTACTGACTTATTGACCCGCCCTCGTGTGTGTGTGTGTGTGTGTGTGTGTGTGTATACACACACACACACATTTCTTCCTGACTAACTGTATTATTATAATACCATGAATTTCAGATTTTAAAACAATTTTGCATAATGGCTTTTGAAAGTGGAACGATTTCTAATATGTTCACATTTTTCTTCCCAAGAGTGCATTATATCCAGTAGGCATGGTTTAGAATCCAAAAATGGCGATTCTTAAATCAAATGGGGGGGGGGTTGATTAGTAAAAGAAAGACTTACAAAAAATTTCCCAAAAATTTCTGAAATGTAACTTAAGTACTAACGAAATTCGTTAGTAATTCGTATGCCAGAGCATGCGTATTCAGATAGTTTTGGCCTACAACTCCCAGAAATCCTAACAGCTGGTAAATTAG
Organism: Anolis apletophallus; assembly: GCA_030556195.1. Lineage (NCBI taxonomy): Eukaryota > Metazoa > Chordata > Lepidosauria > Squamata > Anolidae > Anolis > Anolis apletophallus. Next base: position 134,841,806 of record JARBWK010000002.1, on the reverse strand, counting down.
CTGGGATTTCTGGGAGTTGTAGGCCAAAACTTGAATAAACCACACTGAATTCTAGATGGGACTCTCCAGATAGGAAGGAGGGAGGGAAGGAGGAAGGGAGGGAGGGGGTTTTCTATTCTTGGAAGCAGCAAAAGAAAAGGAGGAGGAGCCCCCCCTCGCTCCTTGCTGCCTCTCTCTCACCCCGATCCTGAGGGAGCGAGGGCCCAAGTTTGCCCAGGCTGAGAGGAAAAGGAAGAGGCCTGAGGCTGTGAGGAATGGTGGGAGTTGAAGTCCAAAACACGTACCTGGAGGGCTGAAGCTGGCCCCTGCGATGGGGCATGGCAGAGCAACGGGGAAGAGAAGCATCTGAGAGAGTGCCGGGAGAGAGAGGAGGAGAAGCGTGCGCGCGTGTGTGTGTGTAAAGCTGGCCCCTGCGATGGGGCATGGCAGCAGAGCAACGGGGAAGAGAAGGAGGGGGGGGGAGCCTGGAGGACTACACTTTCCAGAATGCATTGCCTACCTAGCAGCAGCGTCACTTCCAGTTCCCCATAGAAATGCGGGAAAAAGAAGAAGCTGAATGAAGGCGGGAAGGAAATGAGGGGGAGAAGACAGGGAGAAGTGAGTAGTACGTAGTACAATAATTATTTAATTAAGAATTAAGAATTTCTTACGATCATAACGCAAATTGTTGGCCTCAAGGACCGTAAAAGGAAGTCTACTTCCGGGATCGCGGCAGCAATACGTAAAACCTCAAAAGTCCCATTACATACGAATCTCTTGCGAATCCTTTAAATTTCCGTTTCATTTTTCTCATGCCTAATATCCAGGGTGCAGTGGGGCATTCCGGAAATGTTAACTGATTGAGATATCCCAGTTCTACCAAAGAAAGCAACTACCAGAATATAAAGGCAGGGGAGTGGGGAAGGATCCATTAAAAATATTTTGTGTGCTCAATCTATGAGTGTTGGAAGGTTTCCCAGTATTCTAGCAATCTGGTAATACAGCAAAGACAGGCAAGGACAGCAGGGATTTCTTTCCACAATCAGGAAGAATTGTATCTTGCAATATTGGCAATATATATGTGCAAATCTCTGTACAAAAGGCAAGCCCTCTCTCTCTCTCCTCATCTTCACAGCAATTCTCCCACATTGATCTCTCTTCTTTGTCTCTGACAACAGCAGCAATAAGACCAGCATAAACAATCATCCACATTCATTATGCTAGCTGGCCACTTTTATCCTAGGTCTGACCAATCACATATTGTATTGTACCTTCCATGATGTCCCAACATTGCACCATGGTTGTATCAGACAGCAGACATCGCAATCTAGTTTCATCATCCTATGAAACTTGCCTTGTCATTCTGACTCTGTAGTTAGTAGTTAATACCTGAATATGATGACATACTTTGTTTTCATTACAAATCCTGACAGGATCAGAGTGCTGGAAAAAAAATTCCTCAGAATTTTTCTTGTTTTTGAGGAGGGAGTTTTTGTGTTTAAATAATTTGAGAATCACCACTTGATTTGCCCATTCCTGGGAATTACATTTTTCAGTTATGATTCAACCAAATGGATCACTGCATGGCATGGAGTGAGAACTGATCTTTCCATTGGCTCAGTGGTCTCCAACATTAATTGCCAAGCCATTAAAAATCAAGTGTTTGTGCTTCATTGATAAATATTAGCAATTAAAATTGCTATACAGATATATTTCTGCCTTCAACAATTGCATTTGTATTCAGCTGCCCCATCAAGATTCTCAGAACAGCTTATATTTTTTCTTGGCTAGTCTCTATCTCAAGCTGTGGATATACCCAGATTTACAGGAGCTGAACTGCTGCCTTTTCTCTAAGATAGTTTCTGGAGAGAATAAATAAACAAGAAATGAACTGTCTAGATTTCATGTTCTGTGTTACTGTGGCAGGCAGACATGTGCTATGTATAACTTCTGAAAAATAATGTTTTAATCTAAACTTTTTTTTTGAAAAAAACAGTAGCCTGGCTCTGAGAATTTTGTCTGGAAAAATAATATACAGAACTCCATTAAAATTAGAGATTGAAGGGATGGGGTGTATATTCAAGAACTGTGAATATTCTGTCTGCTTCCCTTACCTTATATCTGTACTAGTTTATACGGCTTCTAGTAGCTTAATATGTGGTATAGAATTGTAATAATACTAATAGAGTAAAATTATAAATGTAACAAAAATAGTAATAAAAGAGTAAAACAATAAATAACCTTGACTCAAGTATAAAGCAAGGGGGATTTTTTCAGCCTAAAAAAAGGCCTGAAAAACTGGGCATATACAGTACTTGAGTTTATTTATTTATTTATTTCAGGATTTTACCCCACTCTTCTCAACCCCCGAGGGGGGACTCAGAGCGGCTTACAGTAAGGCACAATTCGATGCCCACACAGTAACAATATAAAACCCCAGAACCCTTCAACAATTAAAATACATTAAAATACATTAAAACACAATTACATTAGCATCATACGCATTCATTCCAGATTAAAACAATGTTCTGTCCATAAAAGCATTGGCCCTATTCATCCACTTTCCATTAAAATCCCATCTAAAATGCTGCCTTGTGCTGGTGTGCAAACGCCTGGTCCCACAGCCAGGATTTTACTTTTTTCCTGAATGCAGTATATACAGTAACATGTTTTCAATCTGTTATTATTCTATGTGTTTTATTTGCTTGATTGTTTTAATTGTTTTGGTTGTTGGGATATGTTTATGGTTATGTTTTAAACAGCATTGAATCTTGCTGTTTAAAACATAAATAGTTGTAATGAATTTTTAGTTTTAATGGACTTTTACTTCTGATCGTATCACTGTTTATGTTTTGATTATATATATTTAAAAATATCTGAATGCCATACTATTTGCAAGGCACTCTGAAAACTGATGTTGAAAAGTGGTATAGAAAGAGTGCAAAATTCACATGCCAGTTATCTTAAAGATTTCTTTGGAAAGGAGCTTAAATAGGTGGCATCTGTATTAGCAATGACCTCCCTTTCTAAGAATAAGCTAGCATTTTCAAAATGCAAACTACACTATGGTAAACAGCTGAAACAGAACCATCCCATGCCTTTAAAATCTTCTTGGTTTCTCCTTCTCCCACAAAATTTGGCCAGAGGAAATACAGAATTTGGCCAGAAGTTGGTGAGATAGTTTATCCACTAAGAAACCATGCTCATGGCTAGAGGCAGTGCTGCTCTAACAAAGGCCTTTTCATGATGCTCGGGTAATGGACTATTCCACAGTATTGGTGCTGCATCACTAATGACTCTTCATTAAGATATAGACATTTTGTTTCATAATAAAGGAGAAGTTTGTAACCATCCTGAAATCCTGTTGTGCAATAGAATAATGTAATAACTTACCACTAGGAGTGGGTGAAGTGAAAACTTTGGCTGCATGCAGACTAAATGCCTTTTATTAATCTTCCAATCTTCCAAGCCCGCTGCCCACACAAACGGCCACACCTCAATATTTTTATCTGCATGTTTTGTGGACAAAAATAATGCCCCAAAAGAATTATTTGCTATTCCTGGATTAATGTTTTGCTCATATGTTCTCAAATTTACTACAAGGACTTACTTTTAAAGGTGATTCTCAGCATAGGAATTAAAAATGCCATTTTTGTTCTCCTCAAAATGGAGAAACTAGTCTACTTTTAATATTTTTCATATTAAAAGTAATGTGAAGAAAGATGTTTGGGATGTTATGGAAATACTTTGTGTTATTAGCACTGTCCTAGGTCTTTTGATATCCACTGTGTACACTATATTATTTATAAACATTTAAAATAAACTATATTGTGTGGGAAGTAGACAACTTTACATTAAGATTTTTTTCATTTTACAGACATAATGGATTTACATAGCCAAGTTCCATGTAGATATTTAAAATACTTATTATGGTTATTTATTTTTTCAAAATGTTTTCTTAAAACTGTAATTTTGTTTTTACAGATAGGAAACTATGGTGGGCAGACCAAAACCTGGGCCAGTTAGGTACCTGCAATAAAAAAGATGGAAGGAATCCTACAGTCCTGCGAAACAAAACATCAGGAGTTGTACATATGAAAATATATGACAAAGCAACACAACAAGGTATGCTGCACTATGTTTGATTTTGAATTCCTAGTGCTAACAGGATTACATCCAGAAATCCATGAGAAGTTTCTATTCACTTTCAGACTCAACAAATTGCAAGCAATTTTTCCAAGTTCCTCCATTCTTTTGTGGCTTACTGTATCCTTTGGTAACTGCATACAAGAGATCATAATCTTCCTTCCTTGGCCCTGATTTAACCAGTAAAAAGCATATATGGGATAGGTAAAACTAAGGACACTTCCACACAGCCCTTTATCCCAGGAATGTGAATGTTCTTGTGCTCCTATCCACACAAACACTTTCATGAGTGGCAGGGCCGTAGCCAGGATTTTGTTTTGGGGGGGGGGTGAGTTTGTTTGGGGGGGGGTGAGACTGGGTGGAAGAGGGTCTACCCTAGCAATTTTTTTGTATTGTTATCCCAATAACCCCATTAATGTGGGATATAATGAGCATGGTGATCAGATCATGATATGAATAAACATAACAGTTTAAATAATGTACCAGTAAGGACTTTTCGTGGACCACCCTGAGAATTTCGGGGGGGCTGAAGCCCCCTTAGCCCCCCCTGGCTACATGCCTGATGGGTGGGTGTCCAGATGTTCTCTTGATCTGCCGCCTTAGCATGATATGCCAGGAGAGCAGGGGAGGGGGGAATAGCTCCTCCCCCCCCTCACTCTCATGGCATAGCATTTCTACACACCAGGAGAGCTCTGGCATCACTTTAATGGAAGCAGGGTAAGTTATTTTACTTTAAATGGAAGTTTGGGGAGCTTTTGGGGAGGAGGTTGGTGGCTTTACGGTTTACTGGGCTAATTTATTCCAGAAAACCACAGGACTACTGTCTGGACTGCCCCCTCAAAAGTCCAGAACCTTTGAGGGAGCAGTCCAGATAGCAGAAATAGTGGGTTTATCTCATGCTTTCCAAGAAGGTGTGGAATAAACCCACTAACAAATTAATTTGCCACAAACCAGGGTTTTTTTGGTTTGTGGTGAATTAATTCAGGTTTGCCCAGGATGTCATCTGGACAGTCCCCTTTGAATTGTGGGAAGTTCCACATTAAAGGTGCTATCTGGATGTGCCCTAAGATAAGATGGATTCAAAGAGAAGAGAGCTCACTGCAGACAGAAGGCTGAAGAAGCAAGGTCAAACTCAAGCACAGTTCTGTCATTGCAATTCCCATGTATGTTGGACCATTTGCTCCTGTTCGTACATACATACGTGCCAGTTTAGACACACCATTTTAGGTTATAAAGGCCTCAACTACATTTGGTTACAGCTCATAAGGGTTGGCCTCCAATAGGTCTGAATCCTGTCCTGAGTCAGCACATCTGCTCGCCATCCTTATCTCATAACTTGCCTGATCCTGGTTATCTGTTATGGTTGCCTGAGACAATGCACAACAACCATGTCTGTCTCAGGCCCGAGGTATCTGGTGTGGTCTGTGTCCGCCCCTACTTTGGTGGTACCCATCAAAGTCAAACCCTCAATTTGGGTTCCTTCCACCTGCCCTGTGACTTTTTATCTTGGATCCAAGACTCATGCCAACCACCTCAAATTGTGAGAAAATAGAACCATTAAACAGGGAGAGGATGGTAGTTGAAAAGCCAGAATCATCTGTTCTCCCCTGCCCCCCTAAATGTCCTGGATGGGTAGTCAGGCCAGCCTATCAGTTACCGCCAAGTGCCAGGATGTCATTGGCTCAGTTCTAGCCAGCTGCAAAGGCTTACTGGGAACCACCATATGTTGCTAGGTCTACCCCATCTCAACAGCAGGAACAAAGGCTGTCCAGATACACAATTTTAAGATCTCCTTTGATAAAGTAAATTATTTTTAAAACAAAGAAGGGAAATATAGGAACAAAAGTTGTTTTAAGTAGGTTGAAGTTTTAGCCCTGGAAGACTTTGGGTATAGCTTTGTTAATTACTGTTGACAACTGCTAATTGTATGCTGGTAGTGATACTTGCATTCCATGAATTTAATCATATTTGCCCACTGAGGATGGCAAAGGTAACTTCCTTTTCAACAAATCTTGCCAAGAAAACCCTGTGACAGGGTTACCTTAGAGTCACCATAATTTGGAAATTACCTGAAGGCACACAACAACAATATATGGATTTGCTACCAGGGTTCACTTAATTTTTTTTTGATTGGAATGGTACCTTAGTAAAATCTGCAAGGGCAAATGTACATCTTTTTTCTCTTCTTTACCCAAATTTATTAGACAAAATAGAGATTGATATGTGGGATATATAAAACACTAAAAAGACAGAGCAATTGAGTGCCTCAGGAATTGTGTTCTTCTTCTGGAATGATATACAAGATAAGAACTTCAATACTGGAAGTTTATGCAAAGTTTTGTCATTATCTACCAAGCTTTACAGTTTTCTTTCTTCTGTCCTATGTGATAGGTAGTAATTCCTGTCAACACAATAATGGAGGATGTTCCCAGCTCTGTTTGCCAACCTCAGAATTAACTAGAACATGTTTGTGTACAATAGGCTACAACCTTAGGAAAAACCGGATGTCATGTCAAGGTACAATTATTTGGATTTAAAAAATACTGGCTAAAAGATTATTATGTATATATTTATTTAAAAACAAAGATTGTTTTGCTAATAACTTCAAAAGGAAAAACACATGTAATTTTAGCTCTTTGAAACTGCTAACTGGGGCTGGCTACAGGAGTGGACAACTCCTCTGTTGCAGCAGCTCCACTAGCACCATTCATAGTGCTGCTTTTGACCTACAAAGCTCAAGTGTGTTTGGTAGGAATATTTACATTTATTATATTTTCACTGTGTTTTTAACCTAACACACACAATGCTGTTTAAATGTTTTTACATTTTTGTATTTGCTTAGTTTTAAATTGATCAAAGCGTGTGACTGTTAGCCATCTTGAGTTTCCTCAGGGAGGAAGGCAGGGTATAAATAAAGAAAATTATAATAAAATAAAATTTACAAGTAGTCCCATGTTTTCCTCATTAAAATTTTTGTGAGCATATAGGGTTTTAAAAATAAATATGCAAACATATAATTGTTTCTCTATATTTAAAAAACACTGAAACTTGTTTCTATCATTATAGAAACTTGTTTAAAATCAATAATAGAGAGATATTTGGAAAATAGTTGTCGCTAAATCTAATAACCGAAATGTGTTCTTATCATTCTACATTTATTTCGTTATAAAACTTCTGACATGTTAGTGCTGTTTAATACCACACCATTAATAAGTTAGAATGTGTGTGTGTGTGTGTGTGTGTGTGTAAGCTATCAAGGAAATGTAAAAACAAGCAGTACTTCAAATTCACTCTTGATTAGGAAAACAAGACCACAACTGAAGTGAAAATCTGTTAATAAAGAAATTGCTATATTTTTCTCCCTGGGATAATGTCTCTCCAGGAATTTCTAAATCTTCCAGCAAAATTCTGTGGCCAGTTTCCTCTGAAGGATTTAGGCTATTTCCAGACAGCACTTTAATCCATGCCAAAGAGGGTTTAAAAATCTACTTTGGCACAGGTCAATGTCCACAAACCTCCCCCCGAATTACGCGCTTTCCCTGGAGGTGTCTAAATGCCCTCCCGGTACCTTTTGGGAGGACACCGAGAGACCCAGCCCCCCCCCACCCCCAAAACAGGCCTTGAAATAGAAAATAACTTACCCGGCCTCCATTATGCCTTTTGGCATGGTTTTTGGAACATATCAATGTAGCACTGAGGGAGGTGTGCTACATTGGTAGTTCCAAAAACCATGCTGAAAAGCAAAATGGTGATCCGGTAAGTTTTTCATTTATTAAAAGGTTTTAGAGGGGGATTTGGGGAGAGAGTGGGTTCCCTCTTCACTTCTCTGGGGCCACCGTGCCAAAGAAGTGAATTGGGATGTGAAGACCAACCCCTTGGTAGTTCCAGGACTACCAAGAGGTCTGTTCACACAGAGCCCATACTTCAGAAAGACTCGGGTCTAATAGAGTATCAAATTAATTTGGGACAAATCAGGGTTTTCCTGCTTTATCATAAATTAATTTGGTTTTACTTGAGATATTGTTTGGACTCCTCAGGTAAAACCACGGAAACTCCTGTATTATGTGCCCCATCTGAATGGGCCCCTAGACATACCTAGATTCTAATCAAATCTATGAATAATCAAATTTGTAAATATCAAAACCGCAAATGTGGAAGGACGACTGCATTCATAACACCCGGAATAACTATAACAACTAGATTCTCCCTTAGATTTGTTCAGTTTGACTTTACCATGATTGCTATATTTTATTGATATGTATATTGATCTACTTAGATGGTAGATTGTAATTAATTAGTTCTTTGAAAAATAGATTTTATTTCAGCCATCATCACAAAAAACTTAAACTTGATAAATGTTCAGATAGTGTTTCCCTTTATTGTTTAGTAAGAATAAACTGTGTCCTGGCCAAAGCTTGGAAGTAGCTCATTACAAAGCATGACATGATTTGTGACAACTTCCTTGGTTAACAAGTCATCATCTTTGCAAGGCAGTGGGTAACACATCCTAGACAGCCTTAAACAGTAACTACTAATATTTATTTAGAATTCCTTATCTTTTTATGTAGCTGAAAGATGTCAGTAATTTCTTCATTATAGTGAACAAGATAATCAGTTGATTATTTTTTGGGGTTTTTTAAACACTAAAACAGGAGTCCAAAACTAGTTGGCAAATTATGGTACCCTCACTGCTGCTGAAACTGCACTATAAAGCTATATATATTAGGCATGAGAAAAAAGTTATGAAAATTAAATGATTCGGAAGAAATTCGTAAGAAATGCTACTTTTGAGTATTTCTGCATCTGGAATGCCAACCAGGAAGTGGACTTTCTTTATAGAACTTCGGGGGCCAGGATTTTCTTAAGTATCGTTATTAGGTCGTAAGGGGGGGCACCCTCCTTCTCTCTCACCACCCTCCCGCCTCCCTTGCCAATAAGTATTATGGCAAGGCAAGCCCTAAACTCGCTCCTTCTTTTGGCTGGAAGCCTGGAAAAATGTAAACAGAGAGGTTTACTCAGAAGTAAATCTGCAAAGGAAGTAAACAGAGAGGTTTACTCATGAGTAAATCTGCAAAGGAGGGCACTTTGGATGAGGTGCCCTCCTTTGTGGATTTACTTCTGAGTAAACCTCTCTGTTTACATTTTTCCAGGCTTCCCTGCCCCTCCTGCCTGCCAGGATCTAAAGCATCAAAGAGTATTGGGGTAGTTGCACACAACACGTGAGAAACCAACCTAATGTATAATAGAATGAATGCTAACTTATAGAGTAAGTGCCTAATATAAGTAATCCAACTGGTCACATACCTACATTCCATGCACATGCAATAATACAGCAGTAATAACAATGGGTATAAGAAGAGGTAAAATTCAAACCGAAGTATTCTGACTGTGGTCCCTCCTCAAGCGGTGCAAACTACAAACGGCTCTTCTCTATGAGCCCGGGAGGCAGCCTCTCCCAGGAAAAGCCAAAAGCCCGGGCACAGCGTTTGCTGCCTGGGTGCACATACATATTCTTTGGGGGGGGGGGAATTTGCTGCAGAATCCCGGGCTCATAGAGAAGAGCCAGTTTGCACCGCTTGAGGAGGGACCAGTCAGAATACTTCGGTTTGAATTTTACCTCTTCTTATACCCATTGTTATTACTGCTGTATTATTGCATGTGCATGGAATGTAGGTATATGACCAGTTGGATTACTTATAATATTTAGGCACTTACTCTATAAGTTAGCATTCATTCTATTATACATTAGGTTGGTTTCTCACAGGATCTAAAGCATGCCAAGCCTTGATGCGCTTTAGATCCTGGCAGGGCAGGAGGAGTGGACGGGCCCTCCCTGCCCCTTCTGCCTGCCAGGATCTAAAGCCTTGAAGAGGCTTCATGACGGGCCAACTTCAGCTCTCCAGGTGTTTTGGACTTCAACTCCCACCATTCCTCACAGCCTCAGGCCTCTTCCTTTTCCTATCAGCCTGGGCAAACTTGGGCCTTCGCTCCCTCAGGATCGGGGTGAGAGAGAGGCAGCGAGGAGCGAGGGGGGGGGCTCCTCCTCCTTTTTTGCTGCTTCCAAGAATAGAATACCCCCCTCCCTCCCTCCTCCCCTCCCTCTTTCCTATTTGGAGAGTCCCATCTAGAATTCAGTGTGGTTTATTCAAGTTTTGGCCTACAACTCCCAGAAATCCCAGCCAATTTACCAGCTGTTAGGATTTCTGGGAGTTGTAGGCCAAAACCATCTGGAATGCGCATGCGCTGGCATACGAACTACTAACGAATTTCGTTAGTAATTACGTTACATTTTAGAAATTTTTGGAATTTTTTTTGTAAGTCTTTCTATTACTAATAAAAAAATCCCCCCCCATTAGATTTTTGATTCCCTATTTTTGGGTTCTAAACCATGCCTAATATATGTGTGCCTTCAATTTGTCTGTTGATTTTTGGTGAACCCATAAATCTCAAACGGTTTTCTTCTTATGGGTTGTTTTGCCAGTTCCTTCCTCTAGAACAGACCTGGGCAATCACAGAAATCCTAACAGCTGGTAAACTGGCTAGGATTTCTGGGAGTTGAAGTCCAAAACACCTGGAGGGCCAGCAATTGCCCAGGTCTGCTCTAGAATGTAGCCTACAATGCCTGATATTCAATGGGACTTTCCACTCAAGTACTAACCATCCTTAGCTTCAAATATCAGAAAGCATCAAGTGTCTTTAGGATATATTTAGACCTACTGTAAGGCCAGAATAAAACAACCGACATAATAAGTAATACTGTCTACCACTGATAATTTCTGTAGTGGTGAGAGTGCTTCTATCCATTAGCTTCGAAATCTTCTTCATCTAGCAACCACAAACAACAGTCAAGGTTCTGTGCTTTTCTGAGTAGTGCAAGATGTTTAATAGCTAATAAAAACACATAAAATTACATTTTTGTCACCCGAGGAACATACTCAATTCCCTCCACAGGAGTTTATTTTCATGCTTTAAAGTAGGATTGGGCAAAATGCAGCCTTAGGACTGCATGTGGTTCACTGAAGATCTGTTTGTGGCCATCAACTTCTGAAGGGTTCTCAAACCAACCTTTTTCTAGCCAAGAAGGGGAGATCTGATGATCTTAGAAGCCATAATTTACTTTTAAAAGTGGTTGCAAAGCTTTTTCATACAGTTTTAACACAAGACATGCAATTTTTGGCCCAGAAATGGATTTGTAGCCTATTTTGTATTTTGTTTACTGTTCCGAAGTTCATGCATCCCTTAATAAGTTAGATACAAGACATAAAAGAGCCCCCTGAATCTGCTGTACCTCATTGCTTTCCTCATCTTTTCCTGTATCCCTTTAGCTGGCTCTTCACTACATGTCTGATTGTGGCTATGATGTTTTATTGTTCTTGCCCCAAGCAACAGCTTTTATTTGTAATTTCACATGGTGACTGTTTAAGCAATTTTTCATGTTTATGTGTATGTTTTCTTCAGGCATAGAATCATTCCTCATGTATTCTGTTCATGAAGGAATTAGAGGAGTTCCCCTTGATCCAAATGATAAAACAGATGCATTAATGCCGATATCTGGAACTTCTTTTGCTGTTGGTATAGATTTTCATGCAGGTGAATAAATACGAATATTTGTCTTTTTTACACACATTTTAAATCATAGTTTACCACTTATAGAATGCTATTCCTCCGTTTTGTAAAATGAATGTAAAAATACAATTTATACAGTGTGTACTAATGTATAAATCAAACATGTATGTCAAAAAATGATCTCAAAAGGAGCAATCAACTTATACATAGGTAAAAAAAGATACATCTGTGTGTCCCATTGCCACCTCTGGCCTTTTTGAATGCCTGGACAGGAGAATGACAGTGGTGGCAGCTCCTGTGTAATAACCTTCCTTGGCTAATAGAGTTGAGGGGATAAGTGATTTTTTAAAAATAATCGGGTCTTTCTAATTGACTCTTTGCCACCTGCCTGTGGTTGTCTGAAGTCAGATTGCTTGCTTGTCCTCCTCCCCCGACTTTTCCAAAGAGGTGTGCTGCAAATGGTGGAGCCAGGGCAGGCAGGCAAAACCCGCTGCCACCATGTGGTCTGAGTGGAGATCCTTTCAAATGGTGAGCACCAACAGTGCTGAGAAACCTTTGGCTCAAGAGCCCCCCCCCCCCACGAAGCAGCAGGTTGACTGTGTCTGAGGAAGAGAGGCAAAAGACAATAAATCATCAGCTTCTTGAGCCACAGTAGCAGGGAGGAGATTCATCTGAATGGAAAACTGTCATGGCTTGTGCTGAGGACAAAGATGAAGAGGAAGGGTTTCTTCACCCAGTATCTGAGTCAGGGGAAAACAGACCAGCAGCATGAGCAGCCTGACACTAAGGAACCCACCTCTGCAGAGCAGGAACAGCAGACCCATGAAAGTAGGAATACAGAGTCAGGATAGGTTCAGGAGCTTCCAGAAGCAAACCAAGAACTAAGTATTCCAACTAGACTGAAATTAAGGGCTGATGCTATTCAACTGAGATCTAGTCTGTTGACTCAGAGGAGGGCCAACAGGTGGGATCACTTGGGAAACTGGCATCTGTATCTGGAGGCTGGATCAGGTGAAATTGTTACAGCCATAATCGCTGCTAGTGCAGCTTGACTTTGGTGTGTGGAATATATTTTGGCTTTCCGCCTTGGTGTTGGTGAAATTACTTGTATTTGAACATTTTTGGCACCAACATCTGTTCTTAACTTATACAGTGTCCGGATTTGGTATGCACATTTGCCCCCTCCCCCAAATCCAGGATATGTTCACATGCTTTTGTAGACATCTGGCAATATATTCCTTAGGAACCTGGCCATCTCTGACTGACCATCCCTCTCCGCATGCCAGTGGCTGAGATATTTAGTGGTTCAGAGATGACAATTTTTGCCTGTAAGGAGGCCTTATCAGATGGCTTCTTGGGTCACATTGTGATATTATTTATTTATTTAATGCTAAACCTGTCTTCTCCCAGGATAAATCCAAAGGCAAATCTAAGGTCTTGAAATCAAGCCATATTTTTAATCTGTTTTTGCTATCATTTCTATTCCTGGGGGAAAGGTTGCAACAAAAATGTGTATAAAGATCTGTAAATATTTCATGATGACTTTAAAAAATCAGATGTGGGAACAGGATGGGACAAGATTTTTTCATGCAAATTGTTGTATTATATTACAGCTTTGTTATTTTCTGTGATAATATGATTTTTGCTTTATAGGTAATGATACAATCTATTGGACAGATATGGGATTTAACAAAATAAGTAGAGCTAGAAGGGATCAGACCTGGAAAGAAGATATCATTACAAATGGTTTGGGAAGAGTGGAAGGCATTGCAGTGGACTGGATTGCGGGTACAAACAGTTCTTTAATTTTAAAGGTTTAAAATTCTTTATGAAAAGATTTAAATGGATCCTGTAACAATAAAGAAATTCCACATTATTGTTCCTGCTGTTTCAAAGTCTTTGAAAATCTCTCACTTTTCAAATGGAAAACTGTCAAGGCAATTCAGAGTTTCTTCTTTACAAATTTCATGTGTTGAGTTTTCACAGAAAAGAGCATATTCTTTGTGGGAAAATAATATTTCCATGTTCCTTGCAAATCAACCATATAAAAAGATCCCTAGTTACAAAATTTTCTACACTGGAATGAATAATTGTATGTTGAAAAATTTTCATGTGAAAATTCTGTTTCCTGTAAAAAAAGAAGAAGCTCTTTTCTGCACAAAATAAATGTCAAATTTTGTGCCAAATAAGTCTTGAACAGTAAAGATTTGCATTAGTCTAGGATTTTTCTCATTAGGCCTTTGTAACAATTAAAAAACTTGTTCTTCAACCATTCTTTGAACATTTTTGAATATTGCTTCCATTCCTAGTAACACCTTTGAGAGCAAATGAGCAATAAAATAGCATAAGCTTTTTTGAACTTCATCACTAGACACCACTTTTTTTAAGTTGAGTCATTTGTCCCTTCCTGTTCCCCTTCTATTTACAAGGTAAGGCATATTTAAATGGAAACTATACCGTGAAGTGGGGGAAAATAGTTTCATGGAATTTACATGATACATGGAGCCCTGTTGCCCACATCATGGGGCATAGCTACCTAACACAGTTGTGGCCCACATTAGAGAAAGTCCGAAAACGTTTTTGAGCTTCCCTGAATCTCCGTAGCAGCTCTGCACTTCATGGTAGTTGAGCAGGTTCTGATTTGCAGCATGGGGAAACGTTAGTGCTGTATTGTTGCCAACAAAGCTGTAGCCATGGATCCCAAAGAGCTCCTAGACATCCCTGGTTGTCTTCCCCCATATAAGCAAAGGTGTCTGTGTGATTCAGAGTAGGGAATCACTACCTTCGTTTCTCTCACACATCTCTGAATTGCTTACAGCAGCCAGAACAACACAGGTAAGGATGGCTATCTAGCAGGGATGAACCAGGTGTAGATTCTTTGGACAGTCTGGATTCCATTGCTATTCCAGTGGGACAGAGGAAAGCAGTGTAGCCACCTTTAGGTCAGTGTCCCATGTAATTGCAGCTTTAGCCATGACTTAGATTTTTCATACAAGTAGCCTTCAGGAATAAGAAAATTTACATCTTTCAGTTTGCTTTGCAGTTTTATTGTCTCCATTTTGGTTTAATTATGAAAATAACTATATTGTTAAATTATTATCAAAGTTGAAAAGATAATGTTAAGTAGAACAGAGGTGGGGTTTTTTTAAAAAAAGAAAATGCTTGTCTTTCAATTCAGAAATACAATGAGCAGTGTTGGGCAAAATTTTCAAACAAGCATGGTACCACTGAACCATTACAAATCAAGAAAAATAACAATTTGGTTTTTTTTTCTCCAGGTAATATATTTTGGACTGATCATGGCTTCAACTTTATTGAAGTTGCCAGGCTCAATGGCTCCTTTCGATATGTTGTTATTTCTCAAGGTCTGGACCAGCCAAGAGCTATAGCAGTACACCCAGAAAAAGGGTAACATAATAATTAGTATGCATGCAGTTGATCAAACCTATGGAACAGAATGCTTGACTAGGGCTGCTGAAAGCTGTGGCCCAACAATGTGTGAAGGGATTCATAATTCTCACTCCTATGCTATTCATGAAGCCTTATTATATTCACTAGTCCATTCTTAATTTGGAAAGATAGTTTATTTACAGAATAATACTGGGACAGCCTTTATCAATGATTATTTATTAGCCAATTAATACATTAACAAAAATCTTTATGAATAATTGTTGAACCGTAGACCTGAAGGACCCCTCAGTAAATCACTTGAGACTGGCTGTAGTTAAATGCTTTATTTAGAATAAATCGATAAAGTAAAGAGGCTAGGATATAGTCTATTGATGCTCTCAAGCAGCAACAGATTGCAGCAAATTGTCCAAAAGAAGCAGGGAAGCAAGACTATAGTCCTTTGGCAAACAGGAACAAAAGTAAAGAGAATCTTCAAGCCCCAACGGGCTAATCCAGGAAAGGTTCTTGGCACAAGGCTTGGCAGACAGAGTCCCAGGAGCTAGAAGGCCCAAGGCCCAGGCAGAGTTCCATGAAGGCTTGGCTTGATTCTGAACGTTGGCGAAAGATACTATACATCTCTTTAGACCTAACTTATATAGGCCTCCCAAGCTTTGATGTTACGACGTCTCAATGCGTCGAAACTTGGTTCTCAAAACAGGCTTCCAGCTGGGCCTCCTCAAGTCCTCCGCATGGGATTGGTATGCCAGCCCAATTAGCACAGGCACCTGGGCGAATAGGGAGTGAACTTGTCTCGGCTCTTCTCTGGCCCCTTATTGGCTGAGATGGAGCTAAGCTACTCGTAGCCTTGAACGCTGGTTGAACTTGGGGCCTCTGTAGTTTCTTGTTTGCAGACAGCCTTTGGCTTTTAGGCCTCTCTGCAACTGTGGATTTAACATGGTGTGAGTCTTGCTGAAGGCCTGGGATAGCCTGGGGTGTAACAATGTAGTAATAATACACATTTGTGATATTCAAGAATCTGTCAACAATTATGAAATATTTTGAACAACAACCCACAAAATGTTTTGTATACTACTGCTGATGAATTCCTTGTAAATTTATTATTGTCACTCATCATTTTCAGGTACTTCTGCCTGAAACCAGCACAAGCCATTTTTACCTCCTCTAGCAAACTCCTGCCTCCTACATCATTTTTGTATGTCTCCTGCCTCCTATGAGCAACTATAGGGGAGGACAGGAGCCAGCACTAAAGGGGTGATACTGAAAATGTCCATGATGGACACCTCCATGATGATAATGATGATGATTAATATTATTATCATTAAGTTTATTTATACCTCAATATTTTTCTCCACAAGGAGACCAAAAGCAGCTTAAAAGGCTTTTCAATATAATTTAAAATCTACGAAATACAAACATTAAAACAGAATTAAATATCAATGGTATTAACATTTTCACAGTTAAAATCCATAAAAATATATTCAAAGCTATAAACCACAGCACCCCCTGACATGATCATGCAAGAGGATGTGGTCCGCCAAGTAGCCTGGACATAAACTGACTAGGGCTTTAAAAGTCTTAACCAGCACTTTGAATTGTACCTAGAAACAGACTTGCAGCCAGTGGAGCTGCTTCAACGGAGGATTGTCTGCTCCCTGTAGCCAGCCCCAATAAGCAACCCAGCTGCAACTCTTTGGACCAACTAAAGTTTCCAAGCACTCTTCAATGGCATTACAATAAGACAGGATGTAACTAAGGCATGTACCACCGTGGCCATATCTGGATTCCTTCTGCTCATAATAAGCATTGTGTGATCCATTGGTCAGTTTCAAAACATTATGAGCTAACCATATTTTCCCCATATTCTAGGTATTTATTTTGGACAGAATGGGGCCAGTCACCCTGCATAGGAAAAGCACGTTTAGATGGATCAGAAAAAAGTGTTCTTGTTGGAACTGGGGTTACATGGCCTAATGGAATTTCAGTGGACTTTGAGGTTTGTTTTTCTGTCTTCTGAGTTCATAAAATGATATATCATATAGAAACAAATACGCCATAACAAAAATTACTATATGTTCTGATCAAACAATTATCAGTTTACTTTGAATTGATCCTTAGGAAAATAAATTATATTGGTGTGATGCTCGAATGGACAAGATAGAAAGAATTGACCTTGAAAGTGGAAGAAATCGGGAGATTGTTCTGTCAGGGAGCAATGTGGATATTTTTTCAGTTGCAGTCTTCGGGGCTTACATCTACTGGTCTGACAGGTAATTTATTTTTTCCATAAGCATTTGAGTCTCAAAATGTGATTTCTGTGCCAGATGCTTCACCCTTGTAGGATTAGCTATTCTTTAGCAAGGTCACTGAAAGGATCCCACAAAGCCATGTAATTTCCAGGGGAAAGGCACTTTGGATATTCAAAGCTAAACCACATCAATGTCACAAAGAAAAAGTGTGCTTCTTCACCTTCTGCTAATCCAGATGTCTCCTGCATTTTAATTAGTTGCTTGATTTTAATTAGTTTAGAATTGTGGGTCAGATATCTCTTAATATTTTTTGGCAGAGCTCATGCAAATGGTTCCATCAGACGAGGCAACAAAAATGATGCCACAGAGGCTATGTCCATGAGAACAGGCTTGGGAGTAAACCTGAAGGAAGTGAAGGTCTTCAATAGAATCCGTGAGAAAGGTAAACCTCTGTTCAACAATGCAAACATTCAATTTATATATTTATTTGGTGGCTTGCATGAAAGCAATGTGGCCATTGTAGTATTTGAAAGAGATGGGCTCTGAATTTGTGATTTCCATTTGCCATGCATTGCCATGCTCCATATTATTAAATGAGAGTCATGAGAATATGGACACAATGAAGTTTGTGCATTTGTGTCACCATCATTTGCTAATAGGGACCATTATCATCTGCTTTTTTTTGTTTCCAAAAGAACCAAAATCACTCCAGATATAGCGTGCCCATTATATTCTTAATTCTTTACTGTTATTAAGTATAGAAAAACATAAAGTATATTATTTTAACAGTTCACTCTAATGTTTTCTTTTTAAAAAATAAAACAACTAAAATACTAGAAATATGTTTAATAATTTTAATATATTTAGTAAGAAGTTAAGAGATAACTAATAGGCCTCACTATATTCAAGCCAACACCAAAGACAAATTACTTAATATACATTAATGTGCAAATGTAAATCTTTTTATTCATAATGTTTGAAATGAATCATAGAGCTACCTATGGAACTGAGAACCCAGTTAATCAGTTGAGGCCCATGAACATCTGTCCTACCTGTCATCTCTTATAACATTAACATATGGGGTAATAAAAGTTGCATGTTTTCCTGTATACAATACACATAGAGGAAATAAGGAGAATGAATATCTCTGGAAGCTTGATGGAAATGTCTGAACAGATGAAATGGTCTGAGAATATGATAATAGTTTTAGGACTTATGTAATTATTTTATTTATTTATTTATTTTGCATAGTGTTCTTTCTTAACAATTCTGACAACTAGGGAAAATACAATAAAATTGGTAAAAGTATGGCAAGAAAATTAAATAACACAGTAGGCAGGGACATGTCCAAAAAGTCTGAATATGTTTGGGATTTTTTTCTTCTGTTCAAATTATTTAAAACATTCAAAAAGTAATATAATACTTTCTTACAATACTGGGTATCAAGAAGCCAGGATATGTGCTCTCTTTTAACCCTACTTTAAAAGCCATGGTGAGAAACGTCAAATTAAAATACAACAGATACACAAAGACCAATTTTAGAACATCAATTAAAATAGCATAATATTAAAACAATTCATAAATTCAAACCTTACATTCTAAAAATCATCTTGATTAGTTTTTAGTGCTGTTTTAAACCCAGGCAGCATGTCCAGATGTCCAATTTCTTTTGAAAGGCCATTCCACAATTTGGAAGTGGCTAAATAAGAAGTGCTGAGGGAGAAAGTTGTCAGCGTAATTCTGACTGACTGAATTTAATGTCCCTTGAAGGTCCCGAGTGTATGCGGTAGAATACATGGGGAATGTGATTGTGTAGGTAATCTGGACTAAACTATGGAGAATTTTAAAGATAACAATCAACACTTTGTACTTTTTCCACATTAATGGATTGAACATCATGGATATGCAGTGAAGTGATCTGTTATTTTGAGGTGGGTTTTTTATATAAAAAAATGTAGTTGGGCTTAGCACCAGCAACATCTATAGAGTGGTTGTTTGGTAGAGAACTATAATAAGAGCCTTTTATACACACACACACACACACGGTTCGGGTCCTGCCTATTTATGTGACCACATCTCCCTTTATGAGCCTGTTTGGGTGTTAATATTGGCTGGGGAGGCCCTCCTCTCGATCCCGCCTCCATCGCAAGCAATGGGGATGAGGGAGGCGACTTTCTCAATAGTGCCCCCCTGGGCTCTTGAATGCCCTCCCCAGGGAGATCAGACAAGCAATCACCCTCATGACTTTCAAGAAGGACTTAAAAACTCACTTTGGTTATTAATTAACTTGTTTATGGAACTTTTGTGATTTACATGTGTTTAATTAATGTTTTAATGTTTATTTTTAATTGTTACTAGCTGTACCCGGCCACGCTTTGCTGTGGCTGGCTGTGGTGATTTCCAAAGTGAAGTCCTGAGAAAGTAGTGGTATTAGACTCAGCTGGAAGGGACTCCCAAAGGTCTTCTAGTCCAGCCCCCTCCTTTATGAGAGGCAGAAATATTGAGTTACTATTTTATTAGTATTGATTATTAATATTTTTGGAGTCAGTTGAAAGGGACTCCCAAAGCTCATCTAGTCCAGCCCTCCTTTTTATGCGAGTCACAAAGATTGGAGTTACTATTTTACTATTATAATTTTTATTATTATTATTCTCAGTTGGGACTCCCAAAGCTCATTGAGTCCAGCCCCCTCCTTTATGCCAGGCAGGAATATAGAGTTACTATTTTATAATTATACATTATAATTATACATTATTATTATACATTATTATTTTTATTGGACTAATTTTAAAGGGACTCCCAAAGGTCATCTAGTCCTGCCCCCCTTTTTATGGCAGGTAGGAAGATGGGAGTTACTATTTTATTATTATACATCATCTTCATTATTATTATTCTCATACAATTGGTGAGGGGGGGAGGTAAGAAAGGGAGGAAGGAAGGAAAGGGAGGGAGGAGTGATGGAGAAAAGGACAGGAAGGAGGGAAAGAAGTAAAGGAAGGAGAAGGGAAGTAGAGAAATGGAGGAAGGGAAAGAAGGAGGGAGGGAAGGAGAGGGTTGGAGTGGATGGGCTTTAGGGCTCCCAATTGGTTAGCCATCTGTTGTGAGGGCTTTGATGGTGTCTTTCTGGCCCATGAGGTTGGGCTCTTTTGCAAGTAATGTGAGTTGGATTGCAACCCCTATGACCCCCACCCTGGCACCTGCCTCCTTCCCTTGTGCTCTGGGAGTGTGTGTGTGGGATGAAGAGACTTGGTGTGTGTGCAGAGAGTGTGGCCTCCCTCCCTCTGTTTTTGCCTTCTCTCGCTGTCTCTCTCTCATCCTCCTCCTCTTCTGCCCTTGCCTCCTCGGAGCTCTCCTTTCCCAAGGGCCGGCGCTGTGTGGCTGTCTCTCTCTCTCTCTCTCCTCCTCCCTCCCTCCCTCTCCTCTCTCTCCCTCTCTCTCTCACACACACACACACATACACACACCAGGGAGGGAAAAGCGCTGCCTGGCTTTGTAATGAAGCAAAGCGCCGGCAGAGCCCCTCCTGTCACTGCCGGAGAGAGAGAGGGAGAAAAGAAGGTGGCTATGGCTGCATCCACAGCTGGGGCTCCTCTCCAGTTGCACGTGCTTATGCTGTGGAAGGTATGGGAAGTTTGTGATGAATGTTTGTGGCGTGCGTGTTTGTGGCGATTGTTTTGCGTGTAGACTGCTTGAAGGAGGAGAGGGGTGATTGTTTTGGGGGAAAGGATGTGTGGGAGGAATGTGTGAAGGTTTGTTTTGGTGTGCGGGTGGCGTGCGTGTATGGGGCGATTGTTTTGCGTGTAGACTGCTTGAAGGAGCCCCCCCCATCCTAGCGGCAGCTGTGGCAGCGGGAAGGAGGAGTGGCTGAGGAGGAGGGGGGTCCTTTGCTCCTCCTCAGCCGCTCCTTCCGTCTTTGTCCCCGCGGCGGCGGGGGGAAAGAGGAGGAGCCGCTGAGGAGGAGGGGCTAAGGAGGAGCAAGGGAGGCTGCTCCTTCTCCCGGCCCGGCCCCCTCCCTCGGCCCTCAACGTTCTAAAAGTTCTTGCTCGCAGCAGAGAGGCTGGGGTGGGAGTTCTGTTGGCAATTTTTTGGGGATCGTTTTTTGGGGTGTTGGGAGGTATGTAGGTCCGGTGTTTTTGGCGTTGTCTGTACCTAGTGTAATGGTCCAGTCGGTTGTCAAGTTTGGTGGTTGTGGGAGCCATAGTTTCTTTGTCTATATACGACATTAAACGGACTGAGCAATTTTATATATAGAGATTTTGTTTTTCTTACTAGTCATTTACTTTGTATATATTGTTTGCAAGCTGTCCAAAGCCCTTTGGGCAGATGAGGTGGGATAGAAATAAAGATCATCATCATCATCATCATCATCATCTATGGCTTGTAATTCTATCTCTGAAGCAACACATTCTCACCCTAACTTGCTACATATACACCTTAGCTAGAAGATATTCTCTTCATTCTGGCAATTGAGAAAAGGGCAACCTAGGTGTTTCAGTTCCATCAAATCTGATAATATAGCATTGATATCAATTTTCTGCATCACTGGGAGAGATAAATACATGTTTCATCACCAAGAAACTATTACCATCCCCTGAGTGGTTAATGTTAGTGTTATATAAGGTCCCATTTGTAAGGTCCATAGGGCTTGCATGGAATGTGTCTGTAAATGATTCCATATTTAGAAAACTAGGCAATGTATTCAGACTATCAAAAACCTGAAGAGTTTCAGCAATGGCATAAGGATAGAGTTTTTGTATCCTTGTGACATGAAGCCCCTTTCTTAGTTCTCTGTTGATAAGAATGCAAAGAATACATATGCATTTTTAAAAGTATCAGTACAGAATCATATAAGGACTTGAAACCTCTACCATATTGTTGGGGAAGGTTATTGAAGATATAAACAATAACAAAACTGATAATTGGGGATGCATAAAATGGCCACTCTGTGGAGTTGGAACAGCATGGATAGAGGTTGTATCTTTCACAAGTTGGTTACAACAAACTTAGATCTTTCTGCCCACTGCAGTATGATTAAGAATGTTACCACACCAGTTGGTAAGCCACATTGGAGGTCTTCTAGACCAACGACTCTCATTTTTTTCAGTCATAGAATCTTCAGAAGACATTTAACTTTTGTGAAACCTTAACTCTGTCTCTGATTTGTTCAAAATATATTCTGGGTCATTTTATACTAATTAAAATATGCCTCCCAATATCCCACATAACATCTAGTTTTTGAGTAAAATTTACTCTGGTATTTTATGAATAATATCCCAATATCCCAAATGTATTTCACCTCAAAAACTACAAGAAAGTTTTAAAAAACCAAAAAGAAATTTTGAATCAACATGAATAATCAATTGAATATGAAACTCTTGCTGTAAAATGTTAAAAAATGTAGCCAGTTACTATGTACCTGGTAGCAATAGTTGTAGCACAAATAGATGCTATGAAAACTGTATATCAAATAAATATCCTCCTGTGGTTTTATTTTAAAATCATTTTTCAATTTGATTTTTAAGATATTTGTGTAAAACCTTTACAATGCTTTGAGAAACTCTAAAATCATGTGGGGCAAAGTTTGGGAACTGCTGCCCTGGACACTAATAAAACACATTTTACCACATGGCATTGCCTGAATGTCATCCCAAACCAAAACAAATCTGAACTTGTGTCAAAGTTGTATTTTAATTCATGGTACAAAGGAAAAACAACCCTTTCTTCCCTCGATAATCTGATTGCTTTCTTTATTCTTTTTAAAATTTAAATGAAGAAACTGATGGCAAGTGCAAAACAAGCTAGAGAACTTACTTATCCCAAGATCTTATGTGACACCAAGAAACTTCAAGGATAGTATTTTAGAGATGAGTAATTTCTTGCTAATGTAGGTGCTATAGTTGTGTTTTTAGATACCAACCCTTCCCAAGACATCCAATAACTGAAGTGTAAATAGTATTCACAAATATTCTTATCCTTGATTGAGATACTGTATTGAAATAATTCTCAACCATCATGAGATTTTTCATCTCTTCATGGGGGAGGGGGGATAAATTAACCCTTTTTTTCATTAGTAGCAAAAATACAAAATACTGTTAATCTGATTAGTAATATGGAAGATTAAAGTAACCTGAATGGTGTGGCCTAGAACTAAAAACATTTTGTATTATGTGGAATCACAAGAGCCAGCAGATTTAAAGACCTGGCATATATTTATAGAATACAGTCTCTTCAGCAATTTGCTGCGGATCCTCAAAACTAGAGTTTTCTCTTATTCTATGATAGAAATTGGGGGGGGACTTAGTGGTGACATATGCTCTATCCTGCAAATGCTATAAAGCCAGATTTCTCTTGTTTAGGAGACTGATCATGTCTTCAGATTGATAACAGTTCTGATAGTTTAACAATAATTTGGAGTGCCATCATTAGGTATTTCAACCAATGTACATGTAAAGTCCCAAACAGCATGTAGCAACATTCATTTTTACTTAATTTTAAACCAAAACTGCCTCTTTTCTGTTGTAGCAAACTTCTGCAATGCAACTGTTCAGTTTCTGGAGAAATGTGCTGGGGCAAATACATTTAACTGGTCTTCAGGGTCATTTCTTTTTTGTTTTTCATGGCCATCAAGTTTACTCTGATTTGAGTGATCTTATAAATGAGAGATCTCCTGCTCTGGCTTCCTTGACTGAATCTATCAATTTGGAAGATGATATTTCTCTTTTCCTACTGAAATCTGTTTTACCAAGCAGTATTTCTTCTTTAGTGAACCATGCATTGCCATGTGTAAGGACTCACCCATTCTGAGCAGGCCAAAGCCTGTGTTGCAGTTTGGCTCCCTGGTTAGAATAGCTGGCATCCATCTTAGGAAGGGAGTTCCACAGGGCAGCCATTAGAAGAAGGTACTTGCCAGAGACAGGGGGAGTGGCTTTAGAGCTCCTCTGTCTAGATACAGTGTCTCCCAAGAGATTGGCTGAGAGCCATAGGGGAGGAGCTGAGCTGACTAGGAGGGAGAAATCCTGTCAGAAAAGTTTAGTCTTGTGCTAGGCTGTGGAAAAGTAACATCCAAGCCTTAGCAGTCAGTCTTGAGCTAGGTTTTGGTCAAGTAACATCCAAGCCTCAGCTGTTAGTCTGAATCAGTCTGTTCTATAGTGAAACACCTAGGGATCATTCTGAACTAAGGGGTCAGGGTAGCTGACAGCGCTTAGGGTCAGAAGAGAATCAGGGTGCCGCTTAGAGTTTAGAGCCAGTAGGGCTGACTTGGGATAGTCAGTCAGGACACCTTATAGTCTCTGGATATAGAAAGTAAGGTGGGCTCTGAGACTGGGAGCTAGCATGAGTCTGTTAGCTCATTCAGACAAGACTCAGGGAACTTTTAGGGTTAGAAGTTCCTAGTTGTTAACATCTGCTCACACTAGTTTCAACATTAGTGGGACAGAGCTTTTCCAGTCAAGTTTTAGCACTGAATGGGAATTGCCTTTAAGATCTAAGAAAACAAACCTCTATTGAAACCAATGCGCTCCAGCACATTTTATTACCAAATAAACCATCACGCTGTTGAACAATCTTTCTGTAACCATACGCTCTTGTTGCCTCAATAGTAGTAGAACCATTAAGATCTGTGCCTCGTGTGTTATAAAAGCCTGTTGAAGTTAATAAACTTTTTTCTTGTTAACTTTAAAAAAAATCCTCCATCATACTTCTCAGTTTTCTCTCAGTGGGTGGTTTGTAAGAGGAGCCAGGCTGGAAATCTTATTTTATTAAAAATCCTAATAAAAATATTAGGTTGGTGGTAGCGAGTTTAAGAATTGGGTGGACTAAGTCATCACACCATGGTATGTCCAACATATGATAATCCTAGCACTCTAGAGAGAATTCAGTTGATTTACTCTAGGACCCACTTATTTTCATTTTAGAAGTTCTTGTTATCCGTAGATCTCTATTTCAACACCATATTTCAAATGAGTTGATTTTCTTCCTATCAGTTACCTTTACTGTCCAACATACATAGGAATTTGATATACAATACCATGAACAAACCTAACTTTAGTATTCAATTATATATCTTTACATTAGAAGTTTTTGTATAGTTCCTTCATAGCTGTCCTTCATAATCTTATTCTGATTTCTTCACTGTGATCTCCATTGGCATGGAATTGAAATAGCCAGAAACTGCATACCTCTGCTGTCAGAAAAATGATCCAAGTTTTAGTGTAATCCTGACTGGAGAAATGGATTTAATAGAGCAGAGAAATAAGTCTGTTATATTTTCCTCCTTAAGCATTTACAGATTTTGAGGTCCAGATGAACATTGCTTTGGCTATTACAAATAAATATCAAACAGAAACAACATGGAGAGATGAAAACCTATTAGAAGATGTGATTAGATGTGATGAATATTTCCATTATGCATCTACTACTGCTAATCCTTGAGTGGATAGTTTTCAGACCTTTCCTACCACATGGCTAGAAGTATGGAATTGAAAGATATTTTCTCAGTCAGAAGACTTTATTTATTTATTTATTTGCTTGTTTGTTTGATTTCTTGGCCGCCACTCCCAGGTATTATCAAAAAATAGATAATACTGTATTATCAAACAATAGATAATACAGTAAAACATTAAAAGCATTAAAACATTACACATTAGGACAACAAGACATTAATACAGTACTTGACTAGAGATTAGCAAGCTAAATCAACTTGGTTGGAACCAGTTTAAAGTGTAAAGGCCTGCCAGAACAGCCAGGTCTTACAGGCTTTCCGGAAAGCCAAAAGGTCGTGAAGCGACCTGATCTCTGGTGGTAAAGAGTTCCATAATGTAGGGGCAGTGATGGAGAATGCCCTCCTCCTCGTTGAGGTGAGGCGGTAGACTTTGGCACTCAGGATATGGAGTAGATCTTGATCTTCTGATCTCAGTGATCTCATTGGACAATATGGGGTAAGGCGGTCCCTCAGATACACTGGCCCCAGACCATACAAGGCCTTGAAAGTCAAGACTAACACTTTGAAGGTGATCCGGAATTCAATGGGCAGCCAGTGCAGTTCCTGCCGAATAGGCATGATGTGATGGCTCAATAGGGGTGCCTGTGAGCCCTGGGCTGCAGCGTTCTGCACCATCTTAAGTTTCGGGATCACCGACAAAGGTAGGCCAATGTAAAGAGCGTTACAGTAGTCTAACCTTGAGATGACTAGCTTGGATCACCGAGGCTAGGTCACGTCGAGACAAGTAGGGGGCCAACTTCCGAGCCTGGCAGAGGTGGAAAAATGCAACCCGGCTAACCATGGAGATGTGAGTCTCCATGGAACGCCGGGTGTCTAAATGGACTCCAAGGCTTTTTACTGTTTACGACGGGCGAAGAGCCATGCCATCCAGGGTTGGAAGTTGGTGGTATCCACTGCCAGGTGACCCAGCCAAAGGATCTCCGTCTTTGCTGGATTCACCTTCAACCTACTGGCTCACAGTTCCAGTATCGGTTTCGAGGCAGAGATGGCAATTATCAGGTACAGAGTTGGGCCGGCCTTCCATCCTCAGAATGAGCTGAGTGTCATCGGCGTACTGATGACACTCAAGCCCAAAGCTGCGTACCAGCTGGGCAAGTGGTCGCATGTAGATGTTAAATAATAGAGGGGGAAAGAATGATCCCCTGGGGAACCTCACAAATCAGGGGGGAACCCCCAGAGACCACCTTGCCCCTCCTCACTCACTGTGTCCGGTTTCGGAAGAAGGAGGACAGCCAGTTCAGAGCCGTCCCCCTCACCCTGGTCCCGGCAAGACGGTGAGTCAAAAGATCATAATCGACTGTATCAAATGCTGCTGTGAGGTCCAATAACACAAGCAGCCCCGATCCGCCTTGATCCAGATGGCAACACAGCTGGTCTATGATGGAGATCAGAACCGTCTCTGTCCCATGCCCTGAATGGAAGCCGGGCTGGAAGGGGTCAAGCCAAGTTGCGTCATCTAGGAAAGACCGCAACTGCTCCATTGCTGCCCTCTCAACCACCTTGCCCAGGTACACTGGGCGGTAGTTGGAAGGGACCGCTGGGTCCAAACCTGGTTTCTTCAGCAATGGAGAAACCACAGCCTCTTTTAATCCCTCTAGAAACACTCCATGCTCAAGGGAGGCATTGTTGATCTTCAACAGAGGGTCACGTAGCCCTTCCAGGCTGGCTTTTACCAGCCAGGAAGGGCACGGATCGAGGGAGCATGTGGTTGGACGAGCTGCAGTGTCAATCCTATTGACAGCTTCTGCACCCAGTGGTTGGAACCGGTCGAAGGTGGGCCCAGCGGAGGGCCATGGAGTCTCAAGTTCACTAACTGTATCAACTGTGGCAGGAAGGTTCCAGCGGAGGGTCGCAATCTTGTCCACAAAGTAGCTCTGAAAAGCCTCGGCAGCGAGGGCCTGATCATCATTAATTGGGATGGTAGGGACCATCGTCAAGGACCGAATTATTCTGAATAATTGTACCGGGTGTGAGCTTGCGGACACTATCAAGGAAGCGTAATAGGATTTTTTTGCTTCCGTGATAGCATGCTCATAAGCCTCCATGAGAAGCTTATAAGCTGATTTCGACCCTTCGTCACGGAGCTTCCTCCACACGCTCTCTAACCGTCTCTTTTCTCCGTTCATTTATCGGAGCTCTTCGGTGAACCAAGGTGATTGATTTCGGCGGGGTTGGAGAGGGCGTCTAGGGGCAATCTCGTGGTCTTTCACATCATGATGACTACTCCACGGCTAGAGCCTTGGGCTAGTTTTCCAACATATAACAGGCTGGGGAGAAACCTACTGATTGTATTTATCTTTGAGGCTAAGGTGTTATTGCCCAGAGCAAGCAGGAGAGGTGATCCTCTGTTTCTAAGTGTGAAGTAGACTCTTTTCCATAATAAAGGTAGCAGAGATCCTACTTTCTAATAGCCACTGGACTCATGCCAGTTTGATATTTTTTTAGGTGCCAGTAAAATTTGGAGGCCTTTATAATCCATATGCCAACATGGACTTCTCAAAGATCTCCGAGAAATTATAGACTTAAGTTCAAATAAGATTGTCATTTTTTCATCTAATATGCACATGTGTGGTCTTATTATTTCAGGGGTATGGCATCAACAATTTTGTTCTTCTCACTTACTTAAAAAATAAACTTACATAATTGTTTTCACTCTAGGCTGAATGTGTCACACTGAGTAACTAGGCACTCAAAATATACTGATACCATTTGTTATATTCATTGGTGTAATTTCAAAAAATCACTGCATGGTGTATTGGAAACTGTCTTCTAAAACGTCTAAGTACAGAGGAGTTGCTCCTTTCAGAAGGAACAGATGATCCAGCCAAAGTTAAGAACTTCTTCGGGATACATTTTAAAACAACTATTTAAATCAATGGACTTCAAAGTGCCTAACTTGGTTGGCTTGTGCCAAAAGAAAAAAATATCTTGCTGTGCACATATTGTACAAATCTGTATTCTTGCATGTAGAGGCTCACAGAATTGTGTTCAATTATCCACTTACTTGGCAAGGAGTGCTGCTTTGTGCAATTAAAGACACTGGAGACCTGCAGTGTGATTTACAAATGGACTCTCTTCTACAGAAAGAACCAATCTTCCAAACAAGCATACTACATAGGTGTTTGATTATTAGCAACTCCATAAACATATCCATGCCAGTTTTTAAAATCATGTCAGAAGCAACTTGAGAAACTGCCAGATGCAACCAAACCTTAGTACCAAAGGCCATGCTGAAACCTTACCACGGGAACTATTCCATTCTTAGCTTTCAGATTTTAGTGCCAGGGCAATTATGAAACCTCCCAAGCAGATGAAAAACATTGCCAGAGTATCATGATTGTATCTGCCAGCTTTTAAAACTGGCCCCTGTAGCTGGACCTTTAACAATTATTTGCTTTTCAGCAATTAGAAGGTAATTGTGTTCTCTACACTATTAGAGTGCTACGTTCTGCATATCAAGTTGCTGTATTAAACACACAAGAGCAAGCCATTATTTTTGTGTGATCATTTGGCAACAGTTTATGACTTGTGTGGTATGCAGCTAAAATAAGCCTGGGGTTAGCCAGTGCTTGTGCATTTTCTCATTGGCTTACATCATCATTCTCAAAAAGCTTGTTTAAAAAGCCATGTCTTCAAATCCCCATGAAAGGAGTACATTGTGGGGGTCTGCCTAATCTCCCTGGGGAGGACGTTCCATTATTGAGAAGGCCCTCTCCCTTGCCCCCACTAACCATGCTTGTGACAAGACTGAGAGGACAGCCTCCTCGGCAGATCTTAGAACCTGTGCCAGTTCATGGGGGGATGTTGTCATGAAGATAGGCAGGACCCGAACCATTTAGGCAAGTAACCAAAACTTCCCTGCACTAAAGAGAATTGGTCCAATGGGTACGAGATCTTCCGTAACTTGTGTAGCTAGCATGATTTTTTTCTGTTGGTCAAAGGCAATTGCTTAAATTGACACGAGTCTATCCTTAGTGTAAGCCAGATGATTTCCCAGCCCTTTTGAGCACGTTTAAGGTGTATGGTGGGGCTGCAGAAAGAACAGGTATGCTTTGTTTCTACTGGCAGAAAAGGTTTCTATCAACTGAAATGTATTAGAGGACACTACAAAAGACATAAGTCCAAGACATAAAATGTGTATAACATTACTATTGATTTTGGTGATAAAGCCTTATTTGAATTGAAAGGCAACATTTCCAAGTTTATTTGAAATTAAAACTTATTCGATTTTTATTTCTAATCCAGCTCTTATAACAGTTAGAAAAATAACTATTACTCTTTATAAAGCTTTTGGACATATATAGCTGAATTTTAAAATTATAATTCTTAAAGGATTACCCTAACTTTACTAGGGTTATTTAATTTTAACATACCATTCTTTAATAATTAATCATGTGAATAATTAGCTCAATAGAGTTGCAAAAAGATTATTATTGTCAGTACAATCATCAAAGATAAATTTGTCAAGTGAACTAAAGTATCACAATGCTAAATTATAGAAACTGGAATTGCTACTGTTGTTGTTATAGTTGTTTTATTGTTGTTGCTGCTGTTGTTATTTTCCTTACAGGAACCAGTATTTGTGCCAAGAACAATGGTGGATGTGAACAACTTTGTCTCTATCGGGGATATATGCAGAAAACATGTGCTTGTGCACATGGCTATTTAGCAGAGGATGGAGCTTCGTGCTTGAGACATGATGGCTACTTGCTTTATTCAGGAAGAACAATACTAAAAACTATACATATTTCAGATGAAACAAACTTAAATTCACCAGTGCAGCCATATGAAAATCCGGAGTATTTTAAAAATGTAATAGCACTGGCTTTTGATTACAACCAGAAAGGAGGTGGTACTAACAGAATTTTCTTCAGTGATGCACATTTTGGAAATATACAACTTATTAAAGATGACTGGACTGGCAGAAAAGTTGTAGTGGAAAGTAAGTAAACTCTTTATTTCAAAAAACCACTTTTTTAAAAAAGCAATAATTCATTAATTGAAGTATTGCTATTTTTGGTTTTATGTTTCTTTTTTAAAAAAAATAGATTAAAACAAAACCTGCATTCAAACATACAAAAAATAATCAACAACAAAAGATTAAAAATATTATTCTAGAAGAATGCTACTATATCATAAGCATAAAAACAATAACTACACTAATCTATGTTATCTAATCTAAGGGCTTTACATGCTCTGGCTGGTGGTTATATTTTCTCTGTTTTTTACACCCATTTAGTAAAAAGGAACCATTGGTACATCCTTTCTCACATAGTAACACATTTTAGTCCAAAAACAGTGATGGCAATTTCCCCCATCTTTGCTGGAGGAACACAATAAGTATTACTATTTTTGTAAAATGTAACTTTTTGTATTGTACATGACTTACTAACAGCATTTCATTTTTCCTTATTTTTAAATCCCAACAAAGGTTACTTCTTTTAACTCATCTCTTCTGCATTTAATGTCTCTTTGCTCTCCAAATATACTAAACAAATGTGCTAGCAGAATGACATCATAGATACTGACACTTGTGTACAAGACAGGTGTATACAAGGTAATAGTGTCCTTGGTGGTTATTATACAATTATGACAGAAAGGAATAGGAAATGTTTTCATAATTGTGAATGCCATGTATGATGACAATTGCTTTCATGGTCTTGTTTCAACTGAAAATATAAAACAAAATATTTCACCATGTAGTTCTAAATGAAACATATTAGAGACTATGGTCCCATTCTGCACTGCCCTTTATCCAAGGATCTGATCCCGGATTATCTGTTTTAAACTGGATTATATGTGTCTCCATTGACAGAAAATCTGGATCAGATCATGGAATATAGGGACTGTGTGGAAGGGGGCTATGCTAGGAATCAGGGTGTTCCTTGGTTTGGTTTTTGGCTGAAATGGCTTTCAGGAAGCTACTTCCTTTGAGGACTATCACATGAATCTGCTATTCCATGGATGTCACATGATCATTGATAGTACATACACAACAGGATGGACACCCTTGTTCTGCTACCCCTCTTCATTCAAGTAATTATACCAATTTGCAAATTCCTGGTTCCATAATCATATTTCTGCATACTCTTGTAACCTTGGCTTGCCATATTTATTAAACTGTTATTTCTCTTTGAGAGCATTTTTGCAGTTCCAGCAATGGTTGACAAAAAGGCAATTTTAAAATTGAATATTAAAATATTTAAAATATTGGATAAACACAAATTAGACAGCTCAGGAATAGAACATAAGAACATAAGAATATAAGAAGAGCCATGCTGAATCGGACCTCAGCCCATCTAGTCCAGCATCCTGTATCACACAGTGGCCCACCAGTTGTACACGGGGATCTCTAGCAGAAAGGAGGGCAAAACCCTCACCTCCTCCCGACCCCCCACAACCAGTACCCAGGGAAATCCTGCCTACCTCAACCAACTCCGAGGTGGCACTTGAATGTCCTTTTCAGTAACTACCGATACACTTGGTATCCATGAATCTGTCTAATCCTGCCTTGAAGTTGTTCAGGCTGACAGCTGTCACAACCTCTTCTGGAAGTGAGTTCCATAACCCAATGACCCTCTGGGTGAAGAAATATTTCCCTTTGTTAGTCCTAACTTTCCTACCTTGGAGCTTCAGGGAGTGCCCTCTAGTGTTTTGTGACAAAGAAAACAGTTTTTCTTTATTCACCTTTTCTATCCCATGCATGATTTTATACACTTCGATCAAGTCACCTCTTAAACGCCGTCTTTCAAGGCTGAAAAGACCAAGGCGTTGCAACCTGGTTTCATAAGGGAGCCGCTCCATCCCTTGGATCATTCTTGTTGCCCTTTTCTGTACCTTTTCCAGTTCCGTTATATCCTTCTTAAGGTGCAGAGACCAGAATTGTACACAGTACTCCAAATGTGGCCTTACCATCGATTTGTAGAGAGGTAATACAACATTTGCTGACCTATTTTCGATTCCCTTTCTGATCATGCCAAGCATAGAATTTGCTTTTTTCACTGCTGCTGCGCACTGGGTTGACATCTTCATTGAGCTGTCCACCAAGACCCCAAGATCCCTTTCCTGGTTTGTCTCGGAAAGCTTTGACCCCATCAATTTGTAGGTGTAGTTGGGGTTCTTTGCCCCGATGTGCATGACTTTACACTTGTTTAGGTTAAAATGCATTTGCCACTTTGTTGCCCATTCACTCAATTTCGAGAGATCTTTCTGGAGCTCTTTACAATCAGTTTCATTTTTAACTACCCTGAACAATTTAGTGTCGTCTGCAAACTTTGCTACCTCAGAATTTACTCCTACATCCAGGTCATTAATGAATAAATTAAAAAGTAACGGACCCAAAACTGAACCTTGGGGTACGCCACTTCTCACCTCTTTCCACCCAGAGAAATGTCCGTTTATTACCACCCTTTGTTTCCTACAGTTTAGCCAGGTTCCAATCCAGGACAAGACCTGTCCCCTGATTCCATGGCTGAAGAGCTTATTTAGGAGCCTTTGGTGAGGGACTTTGTCAAAAGCCTTTTGAAAGTCAAGGTAAACAATATCAATTGGGTCCCCTTTATCTATGTGTTTATTTACACCCTCAAAGAATTCTAACAAGTTAGTAAGACATGATTTGCCTTTGCAGAAACCATGTTGATTTTCCTTCAGCAATGCCTGTTCTTCTATGTGCTTAGTAATTTTTCTTTAATAATGGTTTCCATCACTTTGCCTGGAACTGAGGTTAGACTAACTGGCCTATAATTTCCTGGATCACCCCTGGATCCTTTCTTGAAGATCGGAGTTACATTTGCCTCCCTCCAGTCCTCGGGTACAGTGCCTGATCTTAGAGAAAGGTTATATATTTTGGCTAGAATTTCAGCAATTTCACACTTGAGTTCCTTAAGAACTCTGGGGTGGATGCCATCTGGCCCTGGTGATTTGTTGACATTTAGTTTAGTAAGGCATGTGAGAACATCTTCCTTGTTTATCTCTATCTGGTTTAATTCATTTAATTCCCTCCCTGAAAAAACTGACTCAGCTGCAGGCATATGTTGTCTGTCCTCCTGTGTGAAAACGGAGGCAAAGAAGTCATTTAGCCGCTCAGCAATCTCCTTGTCTTCGCTGATTTTCCCTTTCTGACCATTGTCGTCGAGTGGCCCAACTGCTTTTCTAGTTGGGTTCCTGCTTCTGATGTACTTAAAGAAGTTTTTGTTGTTTTTTTTAAATATTCTTTGCTATGTGTGCCTCAAAATCTCTCTTGGCTTTTCTGACTGTTGCTTTGCATTTAGTTTGCCAGAGCTTGTGTTCCTTTCTGTTCTCCTCGGTAGGAAGAGCCTTCCATTTCTTAAATGAGTTTTTCTTCTTTCCAATCACATCTTTTACTTCATTTGTAAGCCATACTGGTGTCCTTTTGGACTTTCCATGCCTCTTTCTTTTTATTGGAATGCATTTTAGTTCGGCCTGTTTTAGGGTATTTTTAAACAGTTTCCAAGCATTTTGGAGGGATTTGATTTTTTTACTGCTCCTTTTAGTTTGTTCTTTACAATTTTTCTCATTTTGGTGAAATTCCCTTTGTGAAAGTTTAATGTCTCTGTGTTAGTTTTCACTGACAGTTTGCTATCCAAACTTACGTTGAAGGTTATTGTGTTATGGTCACTGGTACCTATGGGCTCAGCTACAAGGACATCTTGAACAAGATCTTGTTCATTAGTTAGCACCAAGTCCAGGATCCCTTTCCCCTGGTTGGTTCCATGACCATCTGCTCAAGGGAATAGTCAGCTAGCATGTCGAGGAACCTTGTCTCTCTTTCATGCGTAGAACAAGAATTTGGCCAATCTATTCAGGGATAGTTGAAGTCCCCCATTATGACATAGCAATGGGGAGTGGGGAGAGGAGGAGAATCCTGCCCTCTTACATCACTTCATTGCTGGCATGTTTACACAAGGAGCAGAATAAGGTAGGTGACAGGAACATTTTAGGATTGCCAGCTCTTGGTGTTTTTTTCTCTGTCAACAGTAGGGCATGAGTTTAATGTGAGGAGGAGACAGACTGAAAGCAAGATATGCATATCATTGCTGCAGATTTGCCTGCCTTGTTCTGAGATTCAACCCAACAATCTGTGATGAGGAAAAATGAATAGTCTCCTTGGGTGATTATTATAAGATTATGATAAAAATGTATGAGAGATATATTCATAATTCTGAAAGTTATGCCATGTATGATGTCTGGTTTCAACTGAAAAAAAGAGCTTGGATTCATTGTTTCACTAATTACAAATATGACTATATTCCACTCAAATTATTACATTGTATCTGATCAAAATATCAAAAACAATGGTATCCATTATTTCAGTCCTTATCACTAGTTTACCAGAAAAACAAAATTTCACTGGTAACCAAAATCTACCGTGTAATTCCTTGTGCTCAGAAACCACATTTAATGCCTTATTAGAAGTCTTTTGTTAAACTAGTTTCCAGTTCACTAAAACAGATTTACAACTCACAAGCACCCCACTTTCTAACATGTTTTCATCTCTCTGGATACAGATTTACTATTTAGAAGCCACCTATTATCTAGTAAGTTTCCAGTTCACTGGAAACAGATTTACTACTCATGCACAAGCCATTATCAAACATAGTTCAAACTCACTGAATATCATTTAGAATTCATAAACAGTCCGTTATCTGAAAAAATTTCAGCCCACTGAACAGATATGCAACTCATAAACAACCCATTATCTAACACATTTCCAACTCACTGAAAGTAGATTTACAGTGTATAAACAAACCATTATCTAATATGCTTCCAGTTCACTGAAAACAGATTTAGGATTCACAAGGATATCAGTAACTGACAAGCTGTTAGCACTATAAATAAAATAATAATTTCTCTTACCATACCTTCAGTGAAAGCTAGCAGAATGACATCCTAGCTACTGACACTTGGGTGGCACACAAGGTGCACACAAGGTAATAGTGTCCTTAGTGGTTATTAGAAGATTATGACAGAAAGATATGGGAGATGTTTTCCTAATTCTGATTGCCATGTATGATGTCAATTGTTTTTGTGGTTAAACAAAATACTTCACCATGTAGTTCATAGTGTACCCATGTCCTACAGTATTATCATAGTGTAGTCATGTCCAACTGCCTGCTCTGTACTTTGTTCAGTGAACACACCCAAAACGTGTGTGCACATGTGTTCATGGGTACATATGTATATTGTAAAACATGTAGATGTTAAAGGAATTTGCTCCAATATGCCCTGGATGCAAAATAATAAAAGAGGGACACCATCATTGCTGCAAATCTAACTGAACCAATAAATTTGAAAATGCATACATGTGGCTGATAGTCCTTTAGAAAGCCATTTGAAAGATGCCAAATTCCTATATCTTATCAGAATGGCATATAATTATTTTATCCTGTTAATATATATCCCCAAGCATTTGGGGTCTGGATGTGAAAGATGGGGAGTGAACTTGAAGTATGGAGCTTATGACAGAGGGACAGCAGAGTAATAAAAGGGTATTCAAGGAAGGGAGGGATGTAAACAAAAGCACTTACATTTTTAATTGAATCTAATGCTCACCTTTTCTGGCTAAATTACCTTCTCAAAATTAGGGTATTCATTACATTTGTGTAATATAGTAATCTTAGTGCTGAGCCAAAGCAAAAGGAGAAGCTACTTCAGGAGCTCCTGGAGCTCCTATTAAAGTTAAAGTAGATTAATTTGAAAGCATAGATGTACCCCAAGGTTTTCTTTTTCATTATACTCAAAATCCCATCATCCATTGTCCATAACCCCCCAAACATATTGTTTTTGTGATTAATCAGTATGCTTTAATTATGGTCAGTTTATAACAACAGAAATACAGCTTGCATATCAGATATTTACATTACTATTCAAAAGAGTAGCAAAATTACAGTTATGAAGCAGCAATGAAAATAGTACTATGGTTGGAGATCACCACGACATGATGAACTGTATTAAGGGGTCATGGAATTTAAAAAGTTTAGAAACACTTCTAAAGACAATCTATAAAAATAAAATATACTTTCAATTTATGGGGATCTCATATCTCCCAAACCTAGAGATACTACAAGTAGCATCTGGAATGAGACAATACACCATCTCCAATGATGTTCCCCATGTGTTGCACAGATCTTTTACCATTCTGTGAGAGGCTTCTATTTATAGATAAGTGAAAGGTCCAGGGTAGGAAAAAGAAATTTCTGTTTGAGCCAAATGAATGCTGTAATTCCCTTTGAAGAACCTTGCAATGTAAAAACTTAGCTTCTGCTAGCCCAGGGCTGTCCAACTTCTACCGGCCCAAGGGCCGGAATTCCGGTCACTGATTACCTGGGGGGCCAAGCCCCCCAGCTCCGCCCCTTCCCCGCCCCCTCTCCACCCGACCCCTCCCCGCCCCTCCCCCGGCTCCGCCCCTCCCTGCCCCACCCCTCCCTGCCCCTCCCCCAGCTCCGCCCCTCCCCCGCCCCACCCCCACCCTATTATAATTATTATAATATCTTATTATGTGAG
The DNA here is from genome assembly GCA_030556195.1 of Anolis apletophallus. Lineage (NCBI taxonomy): Eukaryota > Metazoa > Chordata > Lepidosauria > Squamata > Anolidae > Anolis > Anolis apletophallus. The sequence goes on along the minus strand of JARBWK010000002.1, from coordinate 134,804,435 downwards.
TTTAATAATAATAATAACAATAATGGGTGGCTGTGAGTTTCCTGGGCTGCCTGGCCATGTCCCAGAAGCATTATTCTCTCCTGGTGTTTCTAGGGCAGCATGGGTATTTCTGTAAAATGTTCAGCCAGGCTTTGAAGCTGCAAGGCCATCCAGTGCTGATCAAGGTGTCCAAGGGCAACCTTCAAACCCAACTCAAGCAGACAAGAATTCCTTCCTTCTTTCTTTCTTTCTCCCACCCACAGTAGGGATATAACCCCCACTGGCCAAACCCCAACAGACCTCTGAGGATGCCTTTTTAGCCATAGATGTGGGTGAAACGTCAGGAGAGAATGCTTCTTGAACAGGGCCAGGCAGCCATACGGAAAACTCACAGCGACCCATTATTATTATTATTATTTTTCCAAGCCTGGCCTTATTATGTCCAAATATGAACACAGATGGAGTTTGGGGGAAATAGGCCTTGACATTACAGTTTCTGGGATTTATAGTTCACCTACAATCAAAGAGCATTCTGAACTCCAATGATGGAATTGAACCAGTCTTGGCACACAGAACTCCCCTGACCAACAGAAAATACTGGAAGGGTTTATTTATTTTATTTATTTATTTCAGGATTTTACCCCGCTCTTCTCAACCCCCAAGGGGGGACTCAGAGCGGCTTACAGCACGGCACAATTCGATGCCACATCAAACAGCGTAAAACCCCAAACCCCACAACACATTAAGATACATTAAAAACATTAAAATACAATTCCTCAGCAACATCTACAGTCATTCCAATTAAAACAATTGGCACAATTAAAACAATTGTTTAGTTGGCACTGACCTTGAGTTTTGGAGTTGTAGTTAACCTTCCATCCAGAGAGCACTGTGGACTCTAACAATGATGGATCTGGATCAAACTTGGCAGGAATATTCTATATGCCCAACTGTGAACACACATGGAGTTTGGGGAAATAGACCTTGACGTTTGGGAGTTGTAGTTGCTGGGATTTATAGTTCTAGGTTCCCCCTCAGCCACTCCATGAATGGGCCTGAGGTTGTGAGGAAGGGAGGGAGGGAAGGCCCAGGCGGGCCCCGGCCTGGCCTGACCTACCCTGCAGAAGGAAGCGGCCGTTGCGGCCTTACCTTTCGCGGCGCTCCCGCCTCCTCCGCCACCTCCGCCGCTGCCTCAGCAGCCGCCGCCACCATGCCCGGCAGCTGGGGCTGTTGAGGCGGCGGCGGAGGAGGTGGCGGCGGCAGCAGTGGAGGAGGAGGCGGGAGCGCCGCGAAAGGTAAGGCCGCAGTGGCCGCCATGAGGCTGGAGATGGCCGGCTGCTGCTGGGCCTGCACGGGAGGCGGCGGCGGGGCAGGGAGGAGGAGCAGTCTCCCTTCCTCCTCCACCTCCTACTTCTCTCCCTCCCCTCCTCCACCGCCGCCTCCCACGCAGGCCCAGCCGCAGCGGGCCATCCCCGGCCGCTGCGGCCTTACCTTTTGCGGTGCTCCCGCCTCCTCCTCCACTGCTGCCGCCGCCACCTCCTCCGCCGCCGCCTCAACAGCCCCAGCTGCCGCCTCAGCAACCGCCGCCACCGCGCCTGGCCTTGCTGAGCGGCAGGAGCACCGCAAAAGGTAAGGCCGCAGCGGCCGGGGATGGTCGGCTGCGGCTGGGCCTGCACGGGAGGAGGCGGCAGAGGAGGGGAAGGAAATAGGAGGTGGAGGAGGTGGAAGGGAGCCTGCTCCTCCTCCCTGCCCCGCCCCGCCCCTCACTCCCCGCCGCGAAAAATAATAATAAAAATAATAAAAAAATATTCACAAAATAATAGAAAAATATTTTTATTATTTTAGAAAGTAGATATCTTGCAGTAGGGTAGGGGGCCGCATCCAAGGGGCTGGCGGGCCATGTACGGCCTGTGGGCCATCTGTTAGACAGGCCCGTGCTAGCCAGTCGGAAAACTTTGGTGGGAGGAGTTCCCTAGCCCAGATTGTTTCATGTCTGCAAACCTCTGTTTTCTGAAGGCCATAGCAATGTGTGGCTGGGTACAGCTAATAATAATAATAATAACTAATAATAAAGGAAATGACCAGGTTACAGTACAAACAGTAACAGAGAGTCCAGCAACACCTGGAACTCTGACTGAACCAGAAGAAAATGTGGAGCTTTTGCAAGAATTTGAAGAACCAACACTTGAAGCACTTGTTGAACTAGCAGGAACATTGACAACAAGACAACAAGGGCTCTAGGATAAAATCGTGGCCCATACTGTATCAAATGCAGTAAGAAAGCGACTCCCAACTATAAAAACAGTGCCTAAGAGTCACTTGACGCCTCTCATGAAGGATGTGAATACATTACATTCTACTATCCAAATAATATCAATTGAACAAACAAACCAGTTTGCCTACAGTACAGCAGTGATAGTAACAGGCGAACTTGGGCTTCTACAACCAACGCAGCCTCCAAGAAAATCTACTGGAAAACCAAAATGGAAGGTCAGGTTGGAGTTGAAAATCAAAAATCTACGATCAGATGCAAGTAACCTGAAAAATATTGAGGAGAAGAAACTGAAGAATGACAAAATCAAGCAATATCTGATCAGAAAGTACTGGCTGAACACCGGAAAGATTGAAGAAGCTTTGGAAATCGTGAAAGAACCAATTATAGCAATAGCCAAAAAAAATTGAAAGATATGAAGCCAGAATCATCCAGAACAGACAAAATCAACTGATTCAATCAGACCAAACGCAGTTCTACAAGAGTCTGAACTAAAAAAAAAAAACCAGACACAGTAGTCATAAAGCCTGAGAAAACTGCAACAATTAAATTTTGGAAAGAACTCTGGGAAAATAGTAAGAACTACAACAAAAACGCTGGGTTGATAAAGGAGTTTGAAGAAAAAATTCTCCCAGAACAAAATGGAACAGATGGAAATAACTGAAACAAGTGCAAAAAGTCAAAAGTTGGTAGTGATCAATTGCATGGATTTTGGCTAAAATATCTGGCTAGTCTACATGGAAAAATGGCCCAACAATTCAATGAGATGCTGCAAAAAGGAAGTATCAGTGCATGGTTAACAACTGGGAGAACATACAGTATCTGATACAAAAGGATACAGCAAAAGAAGTACCAGGAAACTACAGACCAATAGCATGTCTGCCCACTATGTTTAAACTATTGACCGGTATCATAGCTGACAGAATTCAAGATTATCTTGAAGGAAAAGAACATCTTGCCAGAAGAACAGAAACACAACAAACGGAAAAGCAGGGGCACAAAAGACCAGTTATTAATTGACAAATGATTCTGGAGAACTGCAAAAGCCGAAAAACTATTCTTCACATGACGTGGGTTGACTACAAAAAAGCCTTTGACTCACTCCCACACAGTTGGATAATCAAGTGCTTAGACACCATTGGGATTTGTAAAAACATTGGCACTTTTATTGAAAATATGATGAACCATTGGAAAACCAGGGCTACAAACCAGAGCTGACAGCTGGTACAACAAAGCATTGCATGGACAATTCCTTGAAAAAAATTGAAGGAAAAGTTGATAAGGAGAAGACCTGGTGTAAGGACTCACCTGTCCTAAGTGGGTAGAAAGCCTGTTTGGAAGTTTTGCATTTCTGTTGGAAGATAGCTGGCATCCATTTTGGTAAGGGATTTGCAGCTAGCAGCCATCAGGGGGAGGTCATAGCCAGAGAGGGGGCGTGGCCTTAGAGTCAATCCTGCCCAGAGATAGGAGTGCCCTGTGATTGGCTGAGTGCCAGAGGGGAGGAGCAGAGCTGACTAGAGGAGGGATCTTGTCAGAAAGATCCTCAGTCTTGGGCAGAGCTTTGATTGAGAGACATCTCAGCTCTAGCTGTCTTGGTTTGAGGTGGGAGTGACAATATCCTCCAAGCCTCAGCCATAGATTCTGACAAGTCTGTTACTATAGTGGCACATCCAGGGTGTTTGGGGTGACACTGATAGTTAGGTTAGAGCCATTGGGGCTGACTTTGTAGAGTCAGACTAAACACCTTGTCTCCTCAGTGTAAAGAGGGAAAGGTGGGTTCTGAGGCTGGGAGTTAGCAGGTGGCTAACTCAGTCAGGCAAGACTCAGGGGGATTTCTGGTAGATAGAAGCCCCTAGTAGGAACCAGCTGTTCACTGCTATTTTCAGACAATAGGGTGACAGGTTTATATTTTAGTCAAGACTCTGTACTGACTAGAGTATTGTTAAGATCTAAGCTTAGTAAACTACTGTACTGCCACCAACCTAACATTCAAATTAGGATTTTAGATTGTCAATTAAGATGTTTACTTGGTAGTGCTATTAACCGAGCCGCCCTAAACAACCACACTGTGAGGAACTAAAAGATAGAGAGATGGAGACTTCTTGAAGTTAACAATAAAAAGAATTTATTAATTAACAAACTGCTAGCAATGAGGCACAGATCGTACCGGTTCTACAGAGAGGTAATATGCTGAGCGTGTGGTTACAGAAAATAGTTCACTAAGCTTAGATCTTAACAATACTCTAGCCTAGTTTTTCATCCCTTTTTGTAGGCTGAAAAAGTCAGCCTCGGCTTATACTCGAGTCAAGGTTATTTCGAGTCTTGCCTGACTGAGTTAGCCACCTGCTAACTCCCAGCCTCAGAACCCACCTTTCCCTCTTTACACTGAGGAGACAAGGTGTTTAGTCTGACTCTACAAAGTCAGCCCTAATGGCTCTAACCTAACTATCAGTGTCACCCCAAACACCCTGGATGTGCCACTATAGTAACAGACTTGTCAGAATCTATGGCTGAGGCTTGGAGGATATTGTCACTCCCACCTCAAACCAAGACAGCTAGAGCTGAGATGTCTCTCAATCAAAGCTCTGCCCAAGACTGAGGATCTTTCTGACAAGATCCCTCCTCTAGTCAGCTCTGCTCCTCCCCTCTGGCACTCAGCCAATCACAGGGCACTCCTATCTCTGGGCAGGATTGACTCTAAGGCCACGCCCCCTCTCTGGCTATGACCTCCCCCTGATGGCTGCTAGCTGCAAATCCCTTACCAAAATGGATGCCAGCTATCTTCCAACAGAAATGCAAAACTTCCAAGCAGACTTTCCACCCACTTAGGACAGGTGAGTCCTTACACCTGGTTATGGCTCATGAATGGAAGACTGAAGAAGGAGACAGAAGACCTGATTCTTGCAGCCCAGGAGCAAGCCATCAGAACAAATGTCATTAAGGCCAGGATTGAAAAATCAGCAAATGATCCAAAATGCAAATTGTGCAAGAAAGCTGATTAAAACATTGATCATATCCTCAAGCTGCTGCAATAAAATCGCACAGACGGACTACAGAGGCACAACTCTGTGGCTCAAATGATTCATTGGAACTTATGTCACAAGTACTAACTGCCAATAGTAAAGAACTGGTGGGATCATAAACCTGCAAAGATAGTGGAAAATGAACACACAAAAATCCTGTTGGACTTTTGAATCCAGACTGACAAAGTTTTGGAACACAATACATCAGACATCACAATTGTGGCCATACCAGGTGACAGTCGCATTGAGGAAAAACAACAGGAAAAACTCGGCCATTATCAAGACCTCAAAATCGAACTGCAAAGGCTCTGGCAAAAACCAGTAAAGGTGGTCGCAGTGGTCATTGGCACACTGGGTGCCATAACAAAAGATCTCATCCAGCATTTTGGAAACAATCAACATTGACAAAATCACAATCTGTCAACTGCAAAAGGCCACCTTACTTGGATCTGCACACATCATTTGAAAATACATCACACAGTCCAAATGCTTGGGAAGTGTTTGACTTGTGATTTTGTGATACGAAATCCAGCATATATATCTCATTTGCTGTGGCATACTGTGTTCTTGTGTCATTAACATAATAATAACTTTATTCTTATATCCCGCCACCATCTCAGGGTGACTTAAATAGAGACCAAACCCAGTCAAACAGAGTTAAAATGCAGCAGAGTAAAATACATTGCATTACAAAAAATTAAAACAAAAGTCATACAGAGCATCATAAAAACATAAACCAACAATAACCAACAACCAGTAACCGAGCACAGTGGATGTGTTCAGAAATGAAAGGGTGTGGCAAGGGCTTGTGTAGTACCACTGTAAGGACAGGGCTGATAGTTAAGTGCAAGAGCCAGATATTAAGTTAGGGCTAGAAGGGCCAAGTCAATTAGTGATCCGATTAATCAAAGGGACATTGGAACATCCAAATTTTCAGATCTTTATGGAAGGTGGACAGGGTGGATGTTAATCTAATCTCCCTGGTGAGAGAGTTCCAGAGCTGGGGGTGGGGGGGTGTATGTTGCCACTTTTTGATATAAGAAATAAGGGACATTTACCTAAAAATACGAAATTTTTCACAAAAAAGGGACACTTAATAAAAACTTTAAAATCAAACATTAGGTATAAATATAGTTTTATTAACAGAATAAGATAATGATTGAAATTCATAAAAGAAACTGACTTACACCCTCTTAACAGTGCATAGTATGTTTCTGCATGTTTTTCATACCTAATGCATTGTACTCAATTAAATATCAGTGTGTAAATGCACTAATTATTCTATTAGACACATTGCAAAAACTACATGACAGATCTGAATTCAGTATGAAAACTCTATAAGAATGATCTAAAATTATATCTGATGAAAAATATTTGTTGGCTTGTGTTATCTAATTTTAACACATTAGAATGCTTCATATTATGCAGGCAGTCCCCAAGTTATAAACAAGATAGATTGCGTAAGTTTGTTCTTAATTTTACATTTGTTTGTAAGTCAGAACAGATACATTTTAAGTGTGTGTGTGGGGGGGGGGGGCATGCTTTAGGTAGCATAGAGGTGAATACCCCTGTAATGTTTATTTTACTGTCTGTGCCTGTGTGCAGAAGATTTTGCCTCACTTTCTGTATCTGTGAAAATTGGATTTTGAAAAAGCAGACATTGTGGAAACAAGTATTGGTGAGAAAGCTTCGATTTAGACACCTTTCCCCAATGATAACTCTTCCAGGAGTGAATGTCCCTTCCTAGGGGTAGATTTCTCTCAATTCCTGTTGTCTCGCCCCTGTTCTTAACTATGAGTCAATTATAATTTGGATGCTTGTAACTTAGTGACTTCCTATATGGTATTTTGCTGAAATATTTGCCACATTATTTCCAGCTTTCTCATTGCCTTAAGAGTCCAGTAAAAGAATGGAGAATTAATTATAATTTTCATCATGCCATTTGTAATATGTGTGAGCAGCTGAATCACATCCTCAGATGGTTTATTGCTTTTAAAACAATGGTTTAATCTCAGTCACCAAATGGTGATCACCTGTTGTCTGTTGCAAATAGTCTTTGTGAACAGATTGTCAGAAAACAAACTCCTTTGCAGCATCTGGGCTAGTAAAACAATTGGCAGATTGTTTCTGAAAAGGTAAATTGTCTGTACTCAATAAATAAGCTTTTTTTTTTAAAAAAAAGGAAAACAAATAGGTAATTAAAATGTTTAACATATCTCCAGAATTTATTAGTTTGTATATTATTGTTAGTCGTGATGAAAGCAAACTCACTAAATCACTGGGCTTTGATTGAAAGTTGTTGACTATAAACTGGGATAAACAAAAAAGTTAGGCTGTTGGCTGCAGTTTGGCACACAGTTAACTTCATACTTTAAATCCAAATTCTGTATTGGATTTTGTCAGTTGTTACTTCACAGTGAATGCTGTTAGTAGGGTCAGATATTATTAGAAGCTGCTCATGCTGTCACTAATATCTTGTTACGTGTTATTGGCATTTCTTTTCATCTTCCTAACCATCTCCACCAGTGTGCGTCTCATATTTTCATGGATTTCTTCAGCTGTGTTAGGATAACTCAACATGATATTTTCCAAAACCAGTGAGTTCAATTTAGCATATGTAGAATCTGTCTCTAACAACACTATATAAAGTAGGAGTTGGGCAATATCTGTGTGATTCTTCTCTCCCCATATTAAGAAAAAAAATTAAGTTGGTTCAGATATTTTCAAATATTGATATATTTAATTAGTGAAATGTTTAATATTTGAGAGTCTCTGCAATCAAACTTTAATAGTAAACAACTACTTTCAAAACTACACATTAGCTAGTTGTAAAAAAAATGCAATTATAATCGCTGAAGATTTATGTTTTTTGCATTTTAGATGCAAAATATGTTGATCTCTCATAATTTCTTCAACTGACTGTTTTATTTTTATTTACGTGTCGTTCTCTTTCCAGGAAAGTCAGATGAAGAGCACCATGATAGTATTTATAGGCTGCATCTCATTCAAGGGGTGTAATCCATCTTTGTTAAGTTTAGTAAAAGTGATAGATGGCATTTGGCAATGTAATGATGTGATCACTGTACCATTGCTTCTCTAAATCATAAGCTGTTGCTTTCTGTTGTGTAGACAGTTAATCAGTTGTATACCATATTACTGATTTAACTCATATTGTCAGCAGCAGGTAAATAATGTTTCTTTAGATTAATATCATATGTTATTAGTGCTCATTTCATTTGAATAATAATAAACTGTTGTTTCATAAGCAGGACGGAATAAACAACAGTGGGTTGACTTCAAGGGTTTTAATTTAGCATGAAGTGTGTGTGTGTGTGTGTGTGTGTACATGTCTTTTATAAGGCATTCTGACTGCAATAAATGTTCAAATTTTGTTTTCTTAAGCTACCATGCCCCATATTATTTCTAAAGCCCAAGCTTAACCAGCACTCTGCATAAGCATCCTGCAATAACCAAATAGGACTTTTTTGTTTTTGCTTGCACCTGTACAAGATTAATAAAGTCATAGAAGTCATAAAATCATAGGGATTCCATGGGATATTAGGTCCAAGCCACTGCTGATCACCATTAGGAAGAGAGAGCAACCACAGAGGGAGAATCCACAAGCCTCAGATTGAAATATGATCAACAAAAAGATTTATTTCTCAAGGGTTGAATACTTGATGTAAACTCTTTTCTAACTTTCTATATTCTATGTATCTGTCTGCTGGTCTACCTATCTGTCTATCATCAATCTATATAATGTACAGAGATAAATCTGATACACTTTTCATTATTCAGATATTTATGTGTTCCTAGTATATTTGATATTTTGAAATATATGAATTTACAGTGGTACTATAAATAATATTCTGCTATGTAATATTAAAATAAAATAAAAATCCCAGACTCGTAAAAAATATTTTAACATTATTATTGCAATGTTTACCATTTCACTCCTTAATTTAAGCTGTTGTTTAACAATCTTATCTTTTGCTAGATGTTGGTTCTGTAGAAGGTCTAGCATATCATAGAGCTTGGGATGCTTTGTATTGGACAAGTTCGACTACATCTTCTATTACAAGGCACACAGTTGACCAGAAACGAAGAGGTGCTTTCAACAGAGAAGCAGTAATAACAATGTCTGAAGATGATCATCCACATGTATTGGCACTTGATGAATGCCAAAAGTAGGTGTCATGGCTGCGTTTATTATTGATTGGATTTTCAAGTCATTATTTTTTCCTTCTAGCAGCAGCAACGTCTTTTGGTTGTAATATAACTCAAATATTTTTAAGCTTTTTTATTCTGTACTTGTATTAAAATCTGTAAGTCATACAGTATGAATAGCTACCAAGCTTCTAAAGTAGAATCCACACATCTTTCATCTGTTTTCTTGTTTTAAGTAACCTGTCAGTATTTTTTAATCATTTAATTATGGGACTAGATTTTCTTTTAAAAACAAACAACTTTTTCTGTTTAAAAATGCAGTTTAATGTTTTGGACTAATTGGAATGAGCATCACCCAAGCATCATGAGAGCAACATTGTATGGAAAAAATGCACAAGTTATCATCAGCATTGACATCTTAACACCAAATGGACTTGCCATTGATCACAGTGCCGAGAAATTGTACTTCTCAGATGGCAGTTTGGGTAAAATAGAAAGGTGTGAATATGATGGATCACATAGAAATGTAAGTAAAACAGTACTAATTTACAGGAAAACATTCATAAATGCAGTATAAGAAAACACTAATAGGCTTACCAAAAATTGCATATACAGTAAAGTCTCCTTTATCCAACCTTCGCTCTTCCAATGTTCTGTATTATCCAATGTAGCCTGCCTCCCACCTGGATCCACAGCTGTTTCAATTCATTGCAATGTTTTGGTGCTAAATGCATAAATACAGTAATTACTACATAATGTTATTGTGTATTAAATTGCTTTTTCTTTCAATTTGTTGTAAAACATGATGTTTAGGTGCTTAATTTGTAGCATCATAATATAATTTGATGTTTAATAGGCTTTCCCTTAATCCCTCCTTATTATTCAACATTCTGCCAACCCATTTATGTTGGATAAGTGAGACTCTACTGTATTACTAATAAGTAATAAATATATAATCATGAGTGACACTTAGACAATTTCCTTTGAATTCATCTGGCTGTACAGGAACAAAACCTCTACTCCAAATAATTAGGTACTTCTGGTCCATTATCTGCACCTGCCTTTTAGCATAATGAGTAAATAGGGGAAATGTATTTTGTTTTGCCGTATACAAGTCGGCTGTCCATGCAATCAGGAATTCCAGTGATATGGAGACTTGAATTTAGTGCCACATTAATTGATAAACTTCTGAGGATAATTCCACTTAAAGTCACATCTAAATCTAAGACCAGATTTACTCAAATACTTCACCAACAAGATTCAAATGTATTCAAGATTAAATGCTTTATTAAACACTAGCTGAGGACCCGGCCATGCCCGGGTTATTTGAGGAAGGCATTGTGTGCCAAGGTTGGTTCCTATTAGATGTGTATGTGGCTTGCAGTGGTCTCAGGAAGTTAGTGAAGCTACTGCAAGTCCCATTGGCCATGGTCCATCCCCCTCCCAACAGCACCAGGATGTAGAGTGGGTCATGGGGGCTCTTAGTGCCATGTTTGGTGTTGATCATTCATTGGATGAGGGTCGCAGTAGTCTCAGAAGGTGAGTGAAGGTACTTCAAGTCCCGTCATCCATGGTCCATCCCCCTCCAAACAGCATCAGGATGTAGAGTGGGTCATGAGGGCTTTGTGTGCCAAGTTTGGTCTTCAGTAGTCATTGAATGAGGGTTGCAGCAGTCTTGGGAAGTGAGTGGAGGTACTTCAAGTCCCATCATTCGTGGTCCATCCTCCTCAATACTGCACCAGAATGTAGAATGAGTCATGGGGGCTCTGTGTGCCAAGTTTGGTCTTGATCAGTGTTTGGATGAGGTTGGCAATGGTCTGGTGAAATGAGTGGAGGTACTTCAAGTCCCATCATCCGTGGTCCGCCCTCCAAACTGCATCAGGATGTCCATTGGGTCATGGGGGCTTTTTGTGCCAAGTGTGGTCATGATTATGCACTGGATGAGGATCGCAGCGGGCTTGGGAAGTGAATGGAGGTTCTTGAAATCCCATCCTTCATGGTCCATCCTCCTCTAAACTGCAGTAGGATGGAGTGTGGGTCATGGGGGTACTGTGTGCCAAGTTTGGTCTTGTGGTTCAGGGCCGCCTTGGTCTGTGGGGAATGAAGAGTTTGAAAGTACTACAAATCTCATAACCTGTGATGGTACTTCAAGTCCCATCATCCATGGTCCTCCCTACTCCAAACTGCAGTAGAATGAATCATGGGTCATAGGGGCTCAGTGTGCCAAGGTGGTTACTGTTAATTCAGGCCATACACAATGTCCCATTAACTGAGGCCTAGTCAGGGAAATCAAGTTAATGAAGCCGTACTGTAAATTTTGGGCCTGGTTTGTGATTTGTAGGGGCTACAGTGTTTTCTGGGAAGTTAATTGGGTGAAGGTACTGCAAATCCCATCATTCGTGGCCCATCCTGTCCTAAACTCTCTTTTGGGGCCTGAATGTAGAGGCCTGGATTCTGGGATGCAGACTAATCAGTGGCAATCAATGCCCTCTGTCTGGTGCCTTAGAATTTTGGAGTGGCGAGGCTGGCCAATCAAAGGACTTTATGCAAATAGCTGCCACATATCCGAATCCTGTTGTTTGAATGTAGAGGCCTGGATTCTGGGATGCTGGCTAATCAGTGGCAATCAATGCCCTCTGTCTGGTGCCTAAGAATTTTGGAGTGGCGAGGCTGGCCATTCAAAGGACTTTATTCAAATAGCTGCCACATATCCAAATCCTGTTGTTTGAATGTAGAGGCCTGGATTCTGGGATGCTGGCTAATCAGTGGCAATCAATGCCCTCTGTCTGGTGCCTTAGAATTATGGAGTGGCGAGGCTGGCCAATCAAAGGACTTTATGCAAATAGCTACCACATATCCAAATCCTGTTGTTTGAATGTAGAGGCCTGGATTCTGGGATGCTGGCTAATCAGTGGCAATCAATGCCCTCTGTCTGGTGCGTTAGAATTTTAGAGTGGCAAGGCTGGCCAATCAAAGGACTTTATGCAAATAGCTGCCACATATCCGCCCTTCCGCCCTTCTGCCCTTCCGCCCTTCTGCCCTTCCGCCCTCCGCACACATACATACATACAAACATTCCGCTTTATTAAGGTCTACAGATAAAGGTGGCTAATGGATGAAGAAGATGGGAAATGGCAAAGAAAGCATGTAACAACATTTTATCTACCAGATACTCCCACACTATAGTAAATTGCCCTTAGAAGTCAAATGTTTCAGATCCATATGCACTTCTTCCTTTGGGCGAAAGGGATGATGTTTTATTAACCTTTATTAAAGCAATCAGAATGGCTATGGGTTGAGCCTCCTTTATCCTGAAATATTTTAAAGTCTAAAATTTTCATCTGTCAGCCATCCACTTCCACGTTTGGGGAGATGGGGTAGTCACATGTCCAATGCCCACCAATATTTCAAAATATAAAAAAAATCAAAATTGAAAAACTTATCTCATCCATTTCAGTTAAGGAAGACTCAAACCATTATAAGAACTTTAATATTTCACTTGTCCTTGTCCTATTTGGAATTGAAAATAATAATAATAATAATAATAGTGTAGTTATTTGCCAACTAAAACTATGTGAACTCTGTATGTTATATTCAAGGTAAGATGGTCAATATATTTTCTGACTTTTCTGCATGAAATAAATATAACACTTATGCATAACTATCTATCTTATGATTTAACCATTTATAGTTTATCTAGTTAGATTCTCTTATGAATTTTTTCCCATATTTGTGAACACCACACATGAACTTAGAATCCAAGGAAGAAAATGATAAAAACTATACCTAGGAACAATGGGCTTGCCACAGTTTCTTGTTGAAGTAGTATTGTATGTGCTTGTATATGATTAAATAAAAAGTGGGTAGCTTTGAACATATGCAAGGACACACATACAGAAATACACACTTTTTTATTTATTTTATTTATTTAAAACATTTCTATTCTGCCCTTCTCACCCCATAGGGGACTCAGAGTGGAGCACAGCATATATACGGCAAACATTCAGTGCCGGAACATAAAACCATAAATATATACAAACATTAAATTCACTTATATCCACGTTAAAAGTTGCTTTAAAACCATCTCAGGACACCATTTTGCCTCATTGCACTGCCCCAAAGGCTTGGTCCCACAGCCAGGTCTTTACCATCCTTCTGAAGGACAGGAGGGAGGGGGCTGATCTAATATTGCCAGGAAGGGAGTTCCATAACCAGAACGCAATCACTGAGAAGGCCCTGTCTCTTGTCCCCACCAAACGTGCCTGTGAAGGTGGCGGGACCGAAAGCAGGGCCTCCCCAGAAAACCTTAGTTTCCGCAGTGGTTTGTAAAGGGAAATGCATTCGGATAGATAAACTGGGCTAGGGTCATTTAGGGCTTTATAGGCCAAAGCCAGCACTTTGAATTGTGCCCGGTAGCAAACAGGCAGCCAGTGGAGCTGACACAACATGGGTTGTGTGCTCCCTGTATGCCGCTCCAGTTATTAACCTGGCTGCCTTTACTTGTTTTTAAAATAGAAGATATGTGACAGTACTTCTCTCATATCAGTACTACTCTGTTGAATCCATAATAAAGGATGAGGGGGAAATTTGATTTTATTCCCTTTTTTGAGATGAACATTCCAAAATATCAACTATTTTATTCACCTCAATTTCTTTTCCATTTTGCCATGTAAAAATCAGCAAATTTTCCATCATCTTCTTCACAAATACAAACATAACTGTGTTTGTTCAATCTAGTTGATAAAGTATAAAGCCAGTTAAGAAACATGAAAAACGAATTGTTGTGTCAGCTTTAGGTAGCATTTCCTTTTGTTAAGACTCTTTATGTTTACTGTGATTTTATCCCAAATGTTCTAACAGCATTCCTTTATTGTTGTTGTTCCGGCAGGTGTTTAACATCAATGGTCCTACTTGACTGTGTTGTGATAAATTGGGACAGTTGTTAGTAGCTTATAGTGTTTTAATGTATAGTGTTAAAGTTGTTTTATTGTTATTGCCTGTTTTATCTATGTAAACTGCCCCGAGCCTAAGGGAATAGAGTGGTATATAAATACAAATATTAAATAAATAAATAAATAAATAAATAAATAAATTGTTATTCATATTAAAGCAGATAGCCCTTTTTCATTCCAACTAATTTGAGCAAAGGAAACAAAAGTAGTGCAGAGCAAGTGCATGTTCAGTTGACTTCTGTTTTGTTTCCCCACCAGGTGATTGTCAGATCTGGACCTGGTACTTTTCTCAGTCTGGCTGTTTATGATGACTGGATCTTCTGGACAGACTGGGTGAGAAGAGCTATTCTGCGATCCAATAAATATACAGGTGGAGATACAAAAATTCTTAGATCTGATATACCACATCAACCAATGGGCATCATAGCTGTTGCTAATGACACTAACAGCTGTAAGTTACCAAGCACAACATTAATATTTCTTTACTGGTAGATATTTTTTCCAAAAAATTCTTTCAGTAAAAGGATAATTTCGGCCGTTTAGCAGATTGTTCTTGTTTAGTTATAAATTATAATAGACAGGAAAAGGAAAACCCAAAAGGCTGCAAACTTGAAGTTTATTTTTGTTGGCAATTGCCAGTCAATACATACACATACTGATATGAATTTAGAGTATTCCTTTAAGCTGAAAGGGGTTAGATTTTTTCTTGGAAGTCCCTTGCTTAAATCTTGGAAGTTACATACATGTTAAAACTTAACCAGCACCTGAGTTCTCTATTTTTTTTCATAAAAGATCAATGACATTATATACTGATTTGGTTCACATTTTCCAGAAATTTATTTGACATGTAGAATCATCATCTGATGAGGAAATGATAGTTTCTTAGTTAAAGCCTCTTTTAAGGCAAATCTTTAATACAGGCTCTATCTACACTAACCATTTAAAGCAGTTCTAAGCTAGTTTCAGCTGTGCTGGCCATATAGCAAACTCTTGCAAAAGTGTGCAAAAGAAAACCCTTAGTGTGCATCAGTGCTCTGTGGTTTGTGCAATACCATCTGTATCTCAAACTGGTTCTAGGATTTCTTATGTAATCATCTGCACAGCAAAAACACTTTCTTCAATACTGGTTTGAAACTACATTTAAATGGTCAGTGTATCCTTTATGTTCAAGGTTAGAGGAACATTGGAATGTGTTACAGTAGCACTACCCACTTCAGACTACTTGATTCTTTTTGTATTGCTACTATTGAGAGCTGCTTATTCATCAGGTATTTTCCACTAAACGGGCACTCATTATTTCAAGCTTGGGCATGCACTTGTTAGCAATCTGCTAAGTCTGCTCCATGGTAACTAATCATTAGGCTTTAAAAAGCAACTGAAGTTCAATATTCAATCAGAGCTTAAAATTATTCTGCCACAAATAACAATAGCTGAAATATGGAAAAACTGTAATCATGCATATTGCACATTGATCCATAACTTGATTAATCATCCTTTTGGAAATGTAAAATATCTTTTAAATCTGACATATATCTAAAGATTAAAAGATTATTTGAATTTTTAAATTATTTACCTTTTTTCCAAACGCTTAGATGTTTTCCTTTTCCCCCAAACACTTTTGTATTTCCCTCCCCTCCAAAAAAACACCCTAAACATATAAATTATTATTATTCAGAGAGATAATCTAGCCACCTTTTAAAATCTATAGACAGTCACTATGTCATTTATTTGATATTATAGAGAACGACAGAGAGAGAGACGAACATATTTTTTCTAGTCACCTAGAATGTGTTGTCACTCAATGGGAACATAGTGATTGAAGTTTTCGGTGCCACTTACCTTTACCAAAATGGAGGCAGGTAGACTTGGGTGAAGGAAGAAGCTTGCCACTTGGCATACAGATGTAGACAGATTGAATATAAGAATGTTCTAGTATTCCACTTTTCAACACAGAAGTTAGATCACAAATTCTTTCTTCCATCCTAGCTATCTTTCAGCTATTTCTGTTGTACCAAAACATTTAGTTGTTCTTATGCATGGTTTGCTTCAACCAGATTCTCTGTACTTGTCAATCCTGATCTAGTAGTATATTTTGTAACATACCATAGCTAATCTTGGCCACATAATTTCTGTCATATTTATCATTTGTGGCCCATTGTGTTTCCAAAAAGCTAATAGTCTTTTTTTCAAGATCCTTACATATCTAGTGTTGCTGTAGCCACACAACATTATAAAATGAGCATATCTGCTAATATGTAAGAACTCTCTTAAATGGCCCAGTTCTTTGGAGGAGAGAAATGGTCCATCTTAGTCTAGTCCAGGGCTTCTTAAGACACATTGGGATATATTCCGTTTCTCAAGCTCTTTGAACATGATTCTAACAGGTCCTATCACATGACATTCATCCCATTCCATCAGTAATCTATTGGAATCTGTCTGTAAAATATCACAGAAGCTAAGTAATTGCATATAAGATTCTAATAGTGTTTTTTGATTTACTGAGATTTTATACATTGCTAAGGCACTATTTTTACATGTGATCAGAAAATAAGTGTGCATTCAATCAGCTAAAACCTTGCAAGAGCAGTAGCTTGAGACTTCCAGCTTATGTCACTGCACAATATTAGAAAAACTAAAAAGTGGCATATAATAGAATTGGGAGGAGCCAACCTTACATGATGTGATGAGAGTCAAAGAGCAACATTTTTAATTTTTTAGAATCGTAAGAAGTGGGTGTAATGGGTAGAATATGCATCCCGTCTAAATACACTATGCATGCAGTTCTTCAAAACTACAGGATGCATACTTACATTAACAGAGTATGTCCTGATGAGATAAGGTCCTTAAACATTTCCATTCACAACCCCTTTTTGCCTGAGAAATGTTTACATAGTCCTGTGTGTGTGTGTGTGTGTGTGTAGGATATATAGCTATATAAAGTAGGTGGCGCAGTGGGTTAAACCGCTGAACTGCTGAGCTTGTTGACTGAAAGGTCACAGGTTCAAATCTGGGTAGCAGCATGAGCGTCCGTTGTCAGCCCCTGCTTCTGACAAACTAGCAGTTTGAAAACATGCAAATGTGAGTAGATCAATAGGTACTGCTCCAGTGGGAAGGTAATGGCACTCCATGTAGTCATGCCAGCCACATGACCTTGGAGGTGTCTATGGACAATGCTGGCTCTTTGGCTTATAAATTGAGATAAGCACCACACCCCAGAGTCGGGACAGAACTGGACTTAATGTCAGGGGAAAACCCTTACCTTTACCTATAGAAACCAAACATTTGCTGATAGCAAACCAGCATTTGTAAATTTTCTAAAGAGGCTGATTTTCTTTTTCTTTTTTGAAGTACAGCTGAAGCATATTCTGCAGAATCCACTGTAAATATTGCACAAATGTCTAAAACAGCTAGATGTGATTCAGAAAAGCTTTACTGGTGCCATTTTTGGGACACCAACACTGAACTAAGGTGACCTCATTTGGGGTCAAGATCCACAATTTAAGAAACAATTATCTGGTTGATATCATATAGGAATTGGCCCAAAGAACTATATCCCAATCCCCACTAAGCCACTGAGTTTATTAAAAGATCCAAGCCAGCTTGTAGAACTATACATACAAAATTGGGGAGACTATCATCTAGAAAAAGAGTAAAATTGAAATTTTACAGGTAAAATGTATTTCCTGTTTCCAGTCCCATATTAGGATATGTATATTATATTTTAAAAGATCTTATATATATATATATATATATATATATAGAGAGAGAGAGAGAGAGAGAGAGAGAGAGAGAGAGAGAGAGAGATGCCATAATAAATGCCCTGATAAACCCTGATCCTTTAAAAAGGTCTTGGCATAGTGGAATAGGCAATGTGCCACTCTGGTGCTCACTGTAATCCCCAGTATCCTGTTAATATTATACTTCTCCATAAAAATGAAAGGTAAATTAATGAATGAACTCTTCTGGAATCATCCAGGAGTTGTGATGAACCTGTTGCATAAATCATAGTATCCCTCACATAAAAAACACAAGCTTTTCAAAACAAAAAGAAGACTACTTCCCATCTTGTTTTATTTTGCATCCTGACACTTTCTGAAGCTGTCAGAGGTTCCCAAGGAGGGAAATTAAACCCCAACCAGTTAAAGCTGCACACTTCTACTTTACATCTTGACAGTTAAGTAATTTGCGTGTTTAGAAACCCAATGATTTTGTTAGATTTGAGCCAATCAACAGATCCCAAACAAGGATGTAAATAATTCTAATGTCAATACAAGGTACTTGTTATTTGATGATTTAATATTATATTCTCTGTTTTTCCAGGTGAATTATCTCCTTGTGCCCAAATGAATGGGGGCTGTCATGATTTGTGCCTTTTAACTCTGGATGGCCGTGTGAATTGCTCATGTAGGGGGGACCGAATCCTTATAGATGACAACCGATGTGTGCGTAAGTAACATCAGCTAGTTAATCATTATTATGTCCAACTTAATCTACTTAGGATCAGGGACACATTCCTGCTGAAGGATACAACTCTCTGGGTGGTATAATCACTTTCTATCTTAACCCTGACTCTCAAAGTTCTTATGGGGTTAAAAATGGAAGCAACAGCAATGTATATGAAATGGGATATAAATCCGAATAAGAAATAGCAATAAAATTACCAAGGTCATGCCCACGTGCAGAAGACTGATAGCTGACCACAGGAAACTCAGGGAAAGCCTTCATAGAACAAATGCTCCCTCCCTTCAAGTCTCATGCCCTGGCCTCAATGTTAAACTCATATGAGTGTTTAACTTTCCATAGAACTATCTCTCTCTTTTCCATAGTACAGTATGCCTTTATTACAGTCAACAAACCACAAGGCAAGGCAATAGTTATATACAGGAAATCCCCGAGTTACACATATATAACTTATACATGCCTTATAGTTGGGAATGGGGGTGAGACAACAGGAAGTGAGAGAAATTGACCCTTAGGAAGGGAAATCCATTCCTAGAAGAGTTATCTTGGGGAAAAGAGTGTTAACCTTTCCCCATGATATTCAAAGCCCTGTACCTGATGTACCTGATCCAACTTACATATAAATTCAACTTAAGAACAAACCTACAGAACCTATCTTGTTTGTAACTTGGATACTGCCTGTAAATACTAAACACATAAAATACGTGTGCACATACTATATTCGAAAACATAAACAAGCCATGATGAGATGGAACAAAGGATAACATTAAAAACATGGACAGCCATTGTAGGACAGGCTTAATAAAATATATTTAAAATTGAGTACAAAACGGATACAATTAAACCATAATTCTATGGAACTACAGTCATATTAATGGTAAGCAAAATTTCAAAAATATTCATATGTGTATACATAGAACACTGGAAGCCACAGTAGGTGAAATATATGCAGTATTAATGCAAGGCTAATTTCAGCCTGAGTCTCATACAAGAAGATGTCTTATCCTGGCTATCTCCTAGAGAAACTTGCCAACAGCCAAAGTCACATGGAGAAGATTACCTTCTAGTAAAAACTTAACATAAAATTGAACTGATCTTCCAGGTAGGTTGCTCAGTAGTGGGTTAATAATGTGTCGTTGAGCCTGCTTATACAAACTGCAGGGCAATAATATGTTTCATACATTCTACTTCCTGGTTATTGCATAGGCAAAGTCTTGCATTTTAAGGAGCTCCCACAAAGCTGACTCAAGGCACTTCTGAGGGGAACCCATTACATCTTGCCTTGGAAAATAAGCAGTGATATTTGTCAACTGTCAAATTCTTGAAATAATTGGCTCCATGGAGAGGACCAGCATAGTGTATACATAGTGCACTAGGGGAACAAGAAATGTAAGAGTGAGAGCACAGCTCACAGAAGGCAATGTCCCACAGTGTCTGTTTGATAGATTTAAGTGCCAAGTCAAAACCAACTTTAACCAAGGTGAGTTAAAAGGGATGCAGAAAGGACTGTTGGGAGTTTAAAGGGATGCATAACAGGCTGTTTTTGAAGTGAGCTTATACCAGGGGTCTTCAAACTAAGGCCCGAGGGCCAGATATGCCCCTCCAAGGTCATTTACTCAGCCCTTGCTCAGGGTCAACCTAAGTCTCAAATGACTTGAAAGCATACAACAACAGCAATCCTATCTCATCAGCCAAAAGCAGGCCCACACTTTCCATTGCAATACTAATAAGTTTATTTTTGTTAAAATTGTTCTTCATTTTAATTATTGTATTGTTTTAAGTGTTTTTGCACTACAGATAAGATAGGTGCAGTGTGCATAGGAATTCATTCATTTTCTTTCAAATTATAATCCAGCCCTCCAACAGTTTGAGGGACTGTGACCTGGCCCTCTGTTTAAAAAGTTTGAGGACACCTGACCAACTACTTGTGTATTGATCCTGGGATAGATAGTAAGTTACACCTGGACTCAACTATAAACAATGATCTTAAGCCAATATTTAAAAGTCAACCACCAGGCTCTTGTTGACAAGGGGATTTCCCCAGATTCTAGCAGCAAGATACAGAGTGGGACACATAAAAAAGCGTCCTCAAGAACATTGCTTGCTGTTTAGCCAACTGAGAGCTTAAAGCCAGCGATCCAAATACTGGAAGCATAGAGCAGCTGGGAGGCAGACTTGACATTAAAAAACTTTAATAGCATAAGTTATATACTTACCCCTTTGGTAAGACTAAAGCACAAAATAGCTGATTGGCTTACTTGTGCTTTCTGGGACAAAGGAGATATATTTGTGCTCCAAGACATTGGGCGATGGAATATCAGCCCCAGGTATTGGAAGCTTCCATCCTGTTCTAATGTATGCTATCAAGGAACCATTGACATGGGGAGTTTTTTCTTTTAAAAAAATCACAAAACAGAACTTTAGATTTCCCATTCTTTCTCCTGTGCTGTTTAACATCTACGTTCAGCCACTTGCCATGCTAGTATGGAGTTTTGGTCTAGAATGCTTTCAATACGCTGATGACACCCAGCTCCTCCTCCGTCTTGAACCAGGGACAACTTCAGTTCCAGACAGCTTCACCCAGTGCCTCGAAGCAGTGACGGGATGGCTGCGTGTGAGCAGATTGAAGGTGAATCCAGCGAAGACTGAGATCTTATGGCCTGGACGACCATCACATATGGCGTGTTCATTGCCCTCCTTCGATGGAGAACCCCTAGCCCCATGAAATAATGTGAAGAGCCT
This sequence comes from Anolis apletophallus, assembly GCA_030556195.1. NCBI lineage: Eukaryota > Metazoa > Chordata > Lepidosauria > Squamata > Anolidae > Anolis > Anolis apletophallus. The sequence goes on along the minus strand of JARBWK010000002.1, from coordinate 134,782,839 downwards.
TGGTGTGTTACTAGACTCTCAGCTAATGATGGAGGCTCAGGTTACCTCTGTTAGTAAACAGGCCTTCTTCCATCTTCATCAGGCAAGACAGCTAGCGCCCTATCTCCCAACAGAGGCTCTGGCAATGGTGATCCATGCCATGGTTACCCCGAGGCTCGATTACTGTAATGAACTGTATGTTGGTCTCCCTTCGTCAATAATCCGGAAGATCCAAGTTGCCCAAAATGCAGCCGCCAGATTACTCACGAAAACACCTATGAGATGCCATATAACACCGGCTTTACAGCACCTGCACTGGCTTCCAATCGAATACTGGGCTTCTTATAAGACATTGGTCCTGACATTCAAGGCTCTCCACGGACAGGGTCCATTATATCTCATGGAGCATCTTTCAGCCTTTCGCTACCAGAGATCACCACGACCAGCCCAAGATAACCTCTTCTACATTCTGGGTCCCAGAGAAGTATGCCTTGAATCCAATCTTCTCAATCTCTGCCCCCTACCCTGTGGAACTCCTTACAACCATATGTAAGAGCCATGCCTGACGTACGGTCAATAATGCGAACACTCAAAACATGGCTCTTGGGTAGAGCATTTCATGTGTAACCATTTTAACTGTATTGCTGTATAACTTCGTATTCCATCTGTGTAAGTCGCCCAGAGCCCTCCGGTGGAGGGTGACTCATCTAATAATGAATTGAATTGAATTGAATCTCGGTGGGGTCCAGCTATGTATAAATTGTTAATCCACTTCCAAAAAGTTTTGATCTAAGTATATGATTCATGGTCAGATTTGATGTAGCACTCAAGGCATCTCGGATACAAGAACCATAAGTTTTTACAGGTTTCTGTTTCTTACATTTAGCTCCTGAGATTTGAAAACATATTAGGCAGTTCTAAGACTATCCTCTGGATTTGCTATTAAGATATATTTTCTAGATGGCCATTAGAGAAAGGGCTTTTAAAATTATGATTCAATGCTTCTCTCTTTAGAGAGATACATATGAACCCAACATATTCTTATCAATGCCACATCATGTTGTATTATGGCCACAATTCAACAGTATTAATAAATAAGTTCTAAAATATTGTTCTCAACAAAATGTGTAACTTTTCACTAAACTTGGCCTTCTAATGAGAATAACGGGAAATAGCACCCTTAACATAAAATCCAGGGAGACAATTGGAAATCACAAGCCTGTTATTATGTTCTATACAAATGTGTAGCAACAAGACCAGCAACCAACACAAGAACAACATGACAGTTTAAGTAGAAGGAACCTTGATAACAAAGTTACTACTTTTTCAGAGAAATGTCTTCTCTGTGTTTGTGGTGACATTCACCTCATACTAAAACCCCTTACAAGATCAAATTCTAGTAATTTTCAATGGAACTATGAGGATTTACCATGAGATTAAAGTTTATGTTCATTTTCATTGTTTATTAAAAGCTTTGAGGCAACAAGTAGCTTCAGAGTTCCCATGCTCAGCCCATCAGCATTCTTCTTTCTTATATCAATAGATATTTGAAATGGAAATGAATTTCACTGGAGTCAAGATTCTCATTGAAAGCACCCATTTTGCAACATTTACTGCAAGATAAAGTACACCATGCCTTAAAATCTGCAAATGTGTCATTCTTATGATGCATTTTGAAATAAGAATGATCATGCAGAAAACTGGGTCAATTAGTGTTTGTGAATGTTTCACAACACTTACAGTTGAAAAATTGTATACACTTCAGTCAGTAAGGAAAATGCATAATACAGTCCACATTGGAGAAAAATGCAAGGTTCAAGTAAAGGCAAATAGAATGCAAGAGGGTGCAACAAATTTGCACCTCTGATTATGGTTTTTCAAATGAATATGACAACACTTTCAAATGTACCTGCACTGTATATGCTATTATGGAAATATATTATGCAGGAGCTAACCAGACTCTTGCAAAAAAAATCAATGAAATAATGGGGCCACAAACAAGATATGCGATGAATTAAGAGAAATTGCCCTCCAACCCCCTGAACAAAAGAGACGAGACACAAAGTATTGGGTTCAAATTGAGCAACTTTTATTTAAAGTTACCTATTTAATTTCCTTAAGTCTAACTCAGAAGGTGTCAGGAATCAAGGTGTATTCTAGCCGGGGTATCATGCCCCCTCGGCTAACGATATCAATTTCGGGCGAAACACCTGGATTACCTGATTATCCAACCAGGGCAACCCCTTTTAGGGAAATGAATGAGAGGTCTGTACTCGAGATCTTGAGATCAGCCTCTTTCATTCCAGGGCCATTACACTTCGTTAACCCTCAACTTGAACTTTGAGGTGACTGTTAACTTAATGGCCCTCACCCTGAAGGAGGTGCCTTAGGTGCACACCGACAATGGGCTTTCCTAGCTATTTTCGCCACCGATGTGGACAGCTGACCACCAACTCCCCATCCCCCACCGAGAGTCCGAACACCCCCTATCCTGTTAGACGGACGGAACGTTGCCCAATTCCGATATTACAATCCAACCGCTCAGCAAACAAAGCATTGTCGCGAGCCCTGGATAAAGGAGGTAGTGTGCTACCCCCCGTACTGTTGAGCGCATGGCCCCTTCCTTGTTCCCCACTTTATGAGGACTCTCACATCTCCACACACCGAACCACCAACAAGATGGCATATTGGTGGACCGGACGATGTGTATGCAGGGCCATGCCAGCCACCCAGTACGAGTTTGCTCGGGCCTGTAAGACGCTTTGCCCGTCCGCAACCAAAGCCGTTCCCCCTGATGTGGACAACTCCGCCAGTCTCAGCTAAGAGCCTCAAACCAACAGGGGGTAAGGACCGTGCAAGTTTGCTGCAAACCACGTATACCACTCCATTCCAAAAGGCGATGGAGTCCAGGCCCAAATGTTGGCCAAAATGAAATGTAGGACCCCTTGACGGCTGGTCACTACCATCAGACGGGCCCGACTCACCCACATGGTCCTTTTTAAGCCATCCTCACGCTTTCCCTCCGACTGGGCTGTGGGTCGATGGCCGACCATGGATTGTGACATCGGGCACTGCCTGCCAATTTCTGAAACTGGGTAGCCCCAATAGGGGCCGGAGTCAGCACTGGCAATCGGGACTCCCTTGAGCTCCCATTTCAGCCAAGTGGACATTACGTAAAACAGCGAAGGTGGTACCTGAGTGTCAGCCACATAGGACTAACCCCCCAATATCAAATAACTAACTATATAAGCATCCATTGTATGCATTGGACGCCTCTGCCAATGTCTGAAATAAATTTTTCAACTTTCCAGCCTATTGTAAGGCTGAAATGGTGTATTCAAAATACTATTCCTCTTATAATTTAAAGAAAACTCACTTTCAAACTCCGCAGCCATTTCTAAGGCTGAGAGGGTGTAACTCTAATGCTTAATCTTCTTCTGCTTAAAAGAAAACACACTTTCAAACTCTCCAGCCGTATAATAGGCTGAGATGGTATAACTCTAATGACTGAATCTTCTGTTTAAAAGAAAACGCGCTTTCAAGATCCCCAGCCGTTTATAAATCTGTGCGGGTGTAACTTGAACTACTAACCTCCTTCTAGAAAAAACTGCGCGTTTCAAGCTCTCCAGCCCCGTAAGGCTAAGAGGGTGTAATTCAAATAATTAAACTACTTCTGCTTTAATGGAAACACGGTTTTTCAAACTCCCCAGTCTTATATAAGGCTAAGAGGATGTCCCCAATGCTGAAAGGGTGAACTCACTGACTAATCTTATAATGTATCGAAAGGTGCATTCAACTCTCCGGCCGTTTATAAGGCCGAGAGGATGCAACCCAACAGCCAACCTTCACTGTTCAAAGAAAACGTGCCATTCAACTCTCCAGCCGGGTCAGGCTGAGAAGGGGTAACTCCACGACTAATCTTCTTTTGTTTTTTAAAAAAGGAACGCAATTGCAAACTCTCCAGCCAGTCAAGGCTGAGATGTTTATGACCAAACGAGTAATCTCGTGTTTTAAAGAAAACGCCTTTTCAATTTCTTCCGCCAGTTACAGGGCAGAGATGTGTAAATCAACTGACCAGCCATTTTTGCCTTTCAGAAAAATTCCCTTTTTATTTATTTATTTATTCTATCTCCCCAGCCGTTTCTTAAGGCTGAGGGGGCATAATTCTAAAGATTTATCTTTTTGTTTTAAGAAAAACGAGCTTTCCAAACTCTGCAACCGTTTTAAGACTGAGAGGGTATAACTCAAACTAACACGTCTTATCTTTTCAAGAAAACATGCTTTACAAATTCCCTGGCCGCTACAAGGCAAAGAAAGTAAGCCTCCAATACTGATCGTCTTGTAATTTAATAAAACGCCCTTTCCAAGCTCTCCAGCCCTTTATAAGGCTGAGATGGTATGACCGAACAACTAATCTACTGTATGCTTTAAAGAAAAAAGCGCTAATCACCTCTTGCGGCTTCTATAGGGCTAAAAGGGGTGTGTGCTTAAAACAACTACCCTCGTGTTTTATAAACGCTTTCAGACCTCTCCAGCCCTTCGTAAGGCTGGGGGGGGGGGGCGTAACACCGATGACTATTCGACTTATGCTTTAAAGCAACGCGCCTTTCAAAAATCCCAAGCCCTTTATCAGGCTGGGGGGGGTGTAAAGAAAAGGCGCTTTTAAAATTCCCAAAGCCTTTATAACACCGATAGGGTGAACTCAACAACCAATCTTTCTATGTTTCAATAAAAATGCGCTTCATAAAATTCCCCCGCCTTTAACTGAAACAACCAATCTTCCTGTATTCTAAAGAAAGTGCCCCTTTATTTATTTATTTATTTTTATTCTTCATTTTTATTTTATACCCTCCAGCCGTCTTTAGGGGTGAGAGGGCGTAACTCAATGACTATTACTCTTGTATTTTAAGAAAACGCGCTTTCAACTCTCTAGCCATTTATACTGTTGACAGGGTGCACTTTCATAACCAGTCTTTTTAGTTTTAAAGAAAAGGCGCTTTCGAACCCGACAGCCATTTTTAAGGCTGAGAGGGTGTGACTGCAATAACTAGTCATCTTTTATAAAAACGAAAATCGCTCTCTGTAGCACCCATGGGTCCGCCCGGGCCACGGGGGAGGGGTAATGCACCGGGGGTCCCGTTGGCATTGGGACCCGCACAGGCTGAAAGGGACTCGGAGGATGAGTTGGAAGGCCCAGAGCAAGATTGGTCAGCCGTGCCTTTGCCCAGTCCACCGGCAGAGAGTTTAGCCTGGGATTTCGAATGGGAGCATTCTCCCGGGGAAGGAGCGGACCAGGTGGAGATGGGAGGCAGTGAAGCAGATAGCGGAGATAGTTATGAATTCCCAAATGGCCGAGGTTCCCAGGAGCTGGCCGAGCAGCAGATGGAGGCTAGCGGATGGGAAACTTCGGGGGAGGCTGCTTCTCAGGAAGATAGCGATACTAGGCTGGAAGAGCGGGGCCGTTCTCATAACAGGCGCAGGGACATAGAGGAGGGCAGGAGGAGCTGGCATCTGTCCCTAGACCGTCACCGTTCGGAAAGTAGAGACTGGAGGCGCCGGGCCCTAGATCGTCGGGGGTCCCGGCCGAGGGATTAAGTACGGCCCCGTGGGAACTGATCCTCAGTTCTCCGGCCACGTCTATACTGAATAGGCGCGAAGCGGAGTGGGACCACAAGTTAACAGTGGTCATCAAGCCTTGCCTTGCCTTTGCCTTGTTTCCTGAGCCGCAGTGGTTTGCGGCACCTTGCCCTGGTTCCTGATTCGCATTGGATTGCGAAACCTTGTCCTGTTTCCTGATCCGCATTGGTTTGCGGAGCCTTGCCTCGCTTCAAGCTATTTGCTATTATACTTTGGACTATTGGCTTTATACTTTGAACACTTGCATTTTATTGGACTATATACCTTTTGGACTGTTTTTATACTCAATAAAGTAGTTAGCCTTTGCTACGTCTCCGTGTGTGTGTTAAAGGGGCAGTTCTAAGTCGGCGTTGGTGACAGTTGGCCGGAGAACTCCTCGAACCCCTTTCGCACCACGGGACGTACCAGGAACCGCAGGCAGCGCACCCAGGCTCCCATCGTCCCCACTGTTGCCATGGCTAATCTGACCGATGCCCAGGTGCAAGAGATGCAACGAGAATTGGGAGAGCTGCGGAACCGGGCCGGACTGCACCCGGGTGTTATCCCACCCGTCCGCTTCAGTGGCAATAAGGCCCAGGTGGAGGTTTTTGTTTGCCAAGTGGAACTTTATTTGAGCAACGCCTAACGAGTTCGCCAACGATCGAGCCAAGGTGGTTTTTGTTTTCAATCTGCTGGACGGGTCTGCAACGTGGGCCACCACATTGATCCGGGCGCAGTCCCCCATACCAACACGCTGCAGGCTTTCCTGGATGCGATCAGGGAAACATGGGGGGCCCGGTGAATGAGGAACTGGCTGAGAGGATCTGGCCCGGCTGACGTGTAGGATCTCTCCCTGTCCCAGTACATCTCCCGTTTTGAAGTTCTGGCTTCCCAGACGCAGTGGGGTCTGCCGTCGTTTGCGGTATCACTACATTGCGGGACTGCCGTCGGAACTGCAACAGGAGATGATAAAACATCCTCGGCCCGCGGATCTGGAGGCTGCCATCACCTTGAGCCTTCGGATGGAAGCGGGACTGCAGACCAGGAGGCGGTGGGACAAGGGCGTGATGGAGAAACCAGTGGCGCGGAAGGAAGGGGCTGGACAGTTTCAACCCCGGCAATTGCCAGTGCCGGCAGGCCCGGATGACCCGGAGCCCATGCAGTTGGGTACAGTTCGGCCCAAAGTAGACCAAGCGGGAAGGCTCGGCGTCAGCGCCTCAACTTGTGCTGGTACTGCGGGGGGGGCCGGACATTTTTCTAAGGAGTGCCCCCAGAAACCGCGTGGCAAGACCCCTCAAGCCTCTGCCGCCCTCGGAGGGGCCCCAGAGGCCGAAGAAGCCATTCAGGCGACGGGGGAAGGGACCGGCCGGGTGTAAGTGGGTCGCGCCACCGCCGCCGCTAACCTCCCCTGAACCCAAGACTGGACAATTGTTCCTTGTAATGGTCAGTTTGTGGTCGCCGAGAAGGGGCCGATGATGGTCCACGCCATGATAGACTCGGGGCCACCAACAACTTCATCGATGCGGACTATGCCAAGTCTGCCGGATTAAATTTTCTTGATCTCCAAGAGCCCAAGGCGCCCCAAACCATTGATGGGAGAGTCCTGAAAACAGGGGCTGTAACTCAGTATACGGCTCCTACCAGGATGTGGACTAGCTCCCATAAAGAGGACATTTCTTTCCTTGTGACCAAGCTCCCGGATTTCCCCATTGTCCTGGGCATTGTGTGGCTCGCGCTCCACGACCCCCAGATCTCCTGGGCTAAGAGGCAGCTAATTTTTCCTCGGACCATTGCCAGGGCCACTGCATGACGGCCCGGGCGTGCCTGGCCCAAGAAGTGGAGAATGTGGCCACCCTGCCCAAGAAGTATGCCGGATTTTGGGATGTCTTCAGTGAAAAGGAGGCGGAACGCTTGCCTCCGCACCGGCCCTATGACTTTGCCATTGAACTGCAACCGGGGGCCCCGATCCCGAGTGGAAGACTCTACCCTCTCTCGGAACCAGAGCAACAGGCTCTCCGAGATTTCCTGATGAGAACCTGCGGAAGGGGTTCATTCGGCCCTCCCAATCCCGGCGGGCGCCGATTCTTTTCGTCAAGAAGAAATCGGGGAGTTGCGGCTGTGCAATGACTACAGGGAACTCAACAAGATCACGATCCGGAATCGCTATCCCTGCCCTTGATCCCCGAGCTCTTGGGGCGGATGCGGGGGAGCTAAGGTGTTCACTAAACTGGACCTGAGGGCTTACAACCTTGTCCGGATTCGCCAGGGTGATGAATGGAAGACGGCCTTCCAGACCAAGTGGGGCAGTTTTGAATACCTGGTGATGGGATTCGGTTTGTGCAACGCCCCTGCCTGTTTCCAACATTTCATGAATGACATTTTCCGAGACCTGTTGGACGCTACCTGGCGGTCTACCTGAGACGACCTGCTGATTTTTCTCCGGATCAGGCGACCCATGATCGCCATGTCAAGGAGGTGCTCCAGAGGCTGCGGGCCCACGGGCTCTATGCTAAGCTGGAGAAATGTGCTTTTCGACTTGCGTGAGGTGGACTTTCTGGGTTACCGTATCTCACCTACGGGCATTGCCATGGATGACACCAAGGTCCAAGCCGTGGTTGACTGGGCACCCCCTGCTAGCAAAAAAGACATTCAAAGATTCCTGGGCTTTGCCAACTACTACAGAAAGTTCATTCCTGACTTTGCCAAGTGGGCTGATCCGATCACCCAGTGTTTGCGGGAAAGGTGCTGTTCGGTGGACTCCGGAGGCCGATGTGGGGTTTCGCAAATTGAAGCAGCTGTTCACCACCCAGCCGCTTTTGCAGCACCCCAACCCCGCACCCCTTTCATCGTCCAGGCCGATGCCGGATGTGGCGGTGGGAGCGATCCTGCTACAGCCGCAGGGACGGACTTGTTGCCCTGTGCCTACTATTCCCGGCAGCTGGCGGCTCCCGAAAAAGAACTACACCATTTGGGAGAAGGAACTGTTGGCCATCAAGGTGGCTTTCGAGGTCTGGAGACACCTGCTTGAAGGGGCCAAGTTCCCGGTGGAGGTTCACACCGACCACCGGAACTTGGAGCATCTGAAGTCCCAGCGCAAATTGAACCAGAGGCAACAGAGATGGTCCCTGTTCTTTGAGCGATTCAATTTCCGCATTCACTATGTGACCCCCAAGCAGACCAAGCAAGCTGATGCGCTGTCCCGAAAGCCGGAGTATGTTCGTAAGGGCGACGGGCCGTCCGAGGCCCGGTTGCTTAAAGCGGAGAACTTTGCGGCTGCTCGGGCGCTTCCTGTCAACCCTCCGGTGGCTCCGCCAGCCCCTGGCGACAAGAGACCCTTGAGTGTGTGGGTCCAGGCTCGCCAGCGAACCGACCCGTGGGTGCAGGAGCAACTGACCAAGGGGCCTCCGGCTCCTTTCCAGGTAAAGAATGGGGTACTTTACCACCGGGACTCTGTTTATGTCTCCCCTGGGCCCGAGCGGGCGGACATTCTCAAGCTTTGCCACGATAGCCGGGCCGCAGGCCATTTTGGGCTTTTCAAGACTCTCCAACTGGTCCTACGGGACTTTTGGTGGCTTAAAGTGCGAAGGGATGTGGAGGACTATGTGGGATCCTGCCCTGTGTGTCATCGGGCTAAGAACCAGGGGGGCAAGCCGGCTGGTTTGCTCCAGCCGCTTCCGACCCCCTCTGCCCCTTGGAAGATGATTTCGGCCGATTTCATCACTGACCTCCCCAAGTCCAAGGGCTTCACCACGATACTGGTCGTGGTGGACTGTTTCACCAAGATGGGTCACTTCATCCCTGTGTGGGGTGCGGCTGCATGGCCTTCCACAGAGCCTGGTGACTGACCGGGGCACCCAATTCACTTCCCAGTTCTGGAAGGCCGTCCAGAAGCTGCTGGGGATTGATGTGCGGATGTCCACGGCTCATCACCCGCAGACCGATGGCCAGACCGAAAGGGTCAATGCCACCTTGGAGCAGTATCTGCGCTGCTATGTCAACTATCAGCAAAACAATTGGGCGTCCTTGTTGTCCCTGGCAGAGTTTGCTTACAACAATGCGACGCAGGAATCCATCAAAGAGACTCCTTTCTTTGCCAACTACGGACACCACCCTCGGTTCTACCCGCCGGTGGACCCGTCCGCAGACGGTTCCGAGGCTAAGGATTGGCTTCGAGAGCTCACTGCACTCCAAGACTTGCTACGCACTCAATTGGACCAGGCGAAAGCTGACTACAAGCGGATGGCTGATCGGCGGCGCCAGGAGGGCCCTGACATCCTTGTGGGGATAAAGTTTGGCTGTCCACCAAGAATTTGCCCACGCAGCGACCCACCCGCAAGCTGGACGCGAGATTTTTGGGTCCCTACAAGGTTTTGGAGAAGGTGGGGCCTGTTTCCTTCAAACTACAACTCCCAGCGGACATGAAACTCCACCCGGTGTTTCATCGTTCGTTGCTCCGCCAGCGAAGGGGTGCGGCCTGACGTGACGCGCAGCCGCCTCCTCCCCCTGTGATGCGGGAGGGCGGGGAGGAGGTCGAGGTGCAGGACATCTTGGATGCCCGCCTCCGCTACAGGAAGTTGGAGTACTTTATTGACTGGAAGGGTTTTGGCCCGGAAGAACGTGCGGGGGTCAAGGCTCGAGATGTTCACGCCCGGAGTTGGTGGCTCGCTTCCACCGCAACTACCTGACAAGCCCAAGCCCCGGGGGCGGCCCAGGGGGGGGCCCTGAGGGGGGGATAGTGTAGCACCCATGGGTCCGCCCGGGCCACGGGGGAGGGGTAATGCACCGGGGTCCCGTTGGCATTGGGACCCGCACAGGCTGAAAGGGACTCGGAGGATGAGTTGGAAGGCCCAGAGCAAGATTGGTCAGCCGTGCCTTTGCCCAGTCCACCGGCAGAGAGTTTAGCCTGGGATTTCGAATGGGAGCATTCTCCCGGGGAAGGAGCGGACCAGGTGGAGATGGGAGGCAGTGAAGCAGATAGCGGAGATAGTTATGAATTCCCAAATGGCCGAGGTTCCCAGGAGCTGGCCGAGCAGCAGATGGAGGCTAGCGGATGGGAAACTTCGGGGGAGGCTGCTTCTCAGGAAGATAGCGATACTAGGCTGGAAGAGCGGGGCCGTTCTCATAACAGGCGCAGGGACATAGAGGAGGGCAGGAGGAGCTGGCATCTGTCCCTAGACTGTCACCGTTCGGAAGTAGAGACTGGGCGCCGGGCCCTAGATCGTCGGGGGGTCCCGGCCGAGGGATTGGGCACGGCCCCGTGGGAACGGATCCTCAGTTCTCCGGCCACGTCTATACTGAAGAGGAGCGAAGCGGAGTGGGACCACAAGTTAACAGTGGTCATCAAGCCTTGCCTTGCCTTTGCCTTGTTTCCTGAGCCGCAGTGGTTTGCGGCACCTTGCCCTGGTTCCTGATTCGCATTGGATTGCGAAACCTTGTCCTGTTTCCTGATCCGCATTGGTTTGCGGAGCCTTGCCTCGCTTCAAGCTATTTGCTATTATACTTTGGACTATTGGCTTTGTACTTTGAACACTTGCATTTTATTGGACTATATACCTTTTGGACTGTTTTTATACTCAATAAAGTAGTTAGCCTTTGCTACGTCTCCGTGTGTGTGTTAAAGGGGCAGTTCTAAGTCGGCGTTGGTGACACTCTCCAAATTCTCCCGCCATTTAAAAGGCTGAGAGAGTGTGCCTGTGTAGGCCCGACGGTACGGTCCTTTAAGAAAAGGTTAAGCGTTTAACTCTCTAGCAATAAATAAGGGCTGAGAGAGCGTGTCTCCTTTGGAGACAACCGTACTCCAAACTCCGGTAAATTAAGAAATACGATGGTTGAACTCATACACAACAGCCAGAGCCACCAAACATAGGTCAGCAGTAAGCTATCCAGAAATCGGGAGCCCTCCCTTTGTCACAATTGAAAATAACCCAGGTAAAATGACAATTACATTGCATGAAATTGTTAACTCCTGGTAAAGTTGACAACATAGGTCAACAGTAAGCAATACCAAGCGACGAAAGCTCGCACCGAAGTGATATTCGAAATTCAAGTTGAAATTCAAAATGACTCAGGTGACGGCCAAATGCATTGCTTAAATCAATAACCCAATCACCAATGGTCACAGACCCGTGTAGATCAATAGTCATCTACACCAATGGTCAGGGGCTCACTCAGGTGAAATGGTGAAAGAACAATCACCTGGTTCAACATTAGTAACTTCATTGCTAACGTTGACAAACGTGTATATAGTGAGCCGTACAAATGGTTAGGAACTCACTCTTAAAGTTGAATTTTTTAAATCCCCAGGTAAACAGTAACTCAGTTACTAGTGTTGACGGACATAGGTCAACAGTCAACTATACAAAGGGTCGGGAGCTCACTCAATTCAGAATTCAAAATAACCCAGGTGAAAATTAAATACATTATTTGAAATTATCACTCAATTGCTATTGTTGACAATTAAAGGTCAACTGTAAGCCATACCGAGGGTCGGGAGCTCACCGCCAAGTTGAAATTTAAAATGACCCAGGTAAACAGGCCACTCAAATGCTAGGGTTGACGGGCATAGGTCAACAGAGCTATACCCAGGGTCGGGATCTCACTCAAGTTGAAGTTTAAACGTGACCGGTGAAAGACTACGAACATTGCTTGAAATTATAACTCAATTGCTGCTGATGACAAACTAGGTCAACAGTAAGCCACACCAAGGTCACTCTTCAAATTGAAATTAAAATGCCCCAGGTAAAAAGTAACTCGAATACTATTGTCAACGGACATAGGTCGACGTAGGCTATGCCAAGGGTCGGGAGCGCCTCAAATTAAAATTTAAAATTAACCCAGAGCAATTAAATACATCATTTGAAATTGTAACTCAATTGCCAATGTTGACAAATGTAAGTCACCGTGAGCCATACCAAGGGTCAGGAGCTCACTCACCAAGTTGGAATTTACATGACCAGCTGAAAAATAACTCGGTTGCCAGTGCCCACGGGCATAGGTCAACAAAGCTATACCAAGGGTCGGAATCTACTCAAATTGAAGTTAAAACGGGACCCGGTGAAAATTAATTATATTGCCTGCAATTCCACTCCAATGCTACTGTAGACCAGATAGGTCAACGGTAAGCCATGCCAAGGGTCAAGAGGCCGCTCCCAAATTGAAATTTAAACTGACCCAGATGAAAAGTAACTTGATTGCTAGCGTTGACGGCATAGGTCAACAAAGCTATGGCAAGGGTCGGGATCTCACTCAAATTAAAACACTATTATTATTATTATCATTATCCATTTATTTATTTTTATTTTCTCTTAATTTTATAAAAAGACCCGATAAAAGAATAAATATATTGCTTGAAATTATACCCGGTTCCTAATGTTGACAAATAGGTCAACAGTAATCCATACCAGGGGGTTGTGAGCTTACTCGTGTTTAACGTGCCAATAATCCCTGCGAAATAAAGCCACACTGCTTGAAATTAGCAATTTACTTGCTAACGTTGTCATCCAAGGGTCAACAGTAGGCCATCGGTCAAGAGCTTATCAAAAATGAAAATTAAAAGGAACCAGGTAAACTGCAAAAGCATTTCTAAAATTATTAACTAAATTGTTAATACTGTCGGCCCTAAGTCGACCGTAAGCCCACACCCCGACCGGGAGCTCACTCTACAGTTAAATTAAAAATGACCCAGGTGAAATGATAAATGTACTACATAAAGTTAGCCTCTCAATTGCTAATGTCAACCATGGGTCAATCGTGCGCTATACGCCGGGTCAGGAGCTCCCCCCTCAAGTTAAAATTATTATTTATTTATTTTTTATAAATTAACCCGGGTGAAATAATGACTCATAACCGAATCAAAATCCCTATTGCCAATGTTGCCGAACATAGAACCACCACAAGCCTTTTATTTGTTCATTTATTTCATTATATTTTATTTCATTTTATTTTCATTCATATTTTATCAAGATTATTATTATTCCAATTTGCCTCCCCACTTAATGTGGTACCTTTATTCTTATTTGACAAATGAACAGTCTTTTCGGCTGCAAAGGTCGACAGCAGGCCACACTCAAGGTCGGGCCCCACTTCGACCCGGGCAGGCCTCGAACTCATGACCCACAGGTCAGAGAGATCTTATGCAATTGAAATAAGCCAGCTGCGCCACTTCTCGGTGATAATACATTCCCTGACCGAGTCTAAGCATAAAGCTCAAACCTACAGCATGCTGGCTCTCAAAGGGGAAAAGCAAGGGAAGGGGCCGGGTGCAGGAGCTACCCAGCAAGCACCACTGCCAGCGGGCCCAAATAAAAAAGAGGGGGGGGCTAAGTTGGAAAGCCCTGCCACCGGCCTTCGGCTTCCCCCTGCCTCAAAGGGCACCCGCCCCTCCGGACGGCCATGCGGGGAGGCGAGAGCCCGGCACCATAGCCGTGGCTCGCCCCCCGCCAGCCCCTCGAAGAAAATGACGGTTCCTGCCCAAAGGCGGCGGCCGCAGGCTAATGGCCTGCATGGCTCCCGCCCAAGGCCAAACTGCGGCCTTCCGCTCAAGCGGGCCGCAGAAAAGGCGCTCTGCCGCCATAATGGCGGCAGCAGGCTAAGCTCGCCCTCCCCCTGAGGAGGCCATGCGGGGAGGCGAGAGCCCGGCACCGTGGCTCGCCGCAAGGAAAGCGGCGTTCCCGCCCAAAGGCGGCAGCCGCAGGCTAATGGCCCGCACGGCTCCCGCCCAGGGCCAAACCGCGGCCCTCCGCAAAGCGGGCCGCGGAAAAGCGCTCTGCCGCCATAATGGCGGCAGCAAGCTACGCTCGCCCTCCCCGCTGGGGAGGCCATGCAGGGAGGCGAGCCCCCCGTGCCGCGGCGGTAGCTCGCCTCCCGCCAGCCCCGCCACGGAACGGCGGCACCCCAGGAAGGCGCTCTCCGCCAAAATGGCGGCAACAGCCCTGTCGGGGGCCCCAGAATAGCCCGCGACTCCCCGTCATTGACGGGAAGCGCGGACCCGAGGCGGGAGGGGGGGGCAGGGACAAGGCCCAGCCCCCCCCGAATCGCGGGCTCACCTCAGGAGGAGACCGACCGTCTCCTCCGGCTGCAGAGCTCCAACTGAGCTCTTCAGGGGGCTGGCCTTCCTAAAGGGAGGCCACGCCCCCTGCCTCCCAGAGGTTCTAAGAACCTCCTCTTTCTCCGTGGGAGGGGGCAAACTCATCTCCCTCTTTAGCCTTTGGCTAAGAGGGAAATACACTTTTAACTGTTGCCTGTTTAAATATTTAAATACCTTAATTACCAATAAAACCATAAACTCATGTAGATCATCTTTCCAGTCCATTTCAACCAAAGTGCTGCTTTATGTCTGCTGACCAAAAGCCTGGCAGCTTTATGTCTGCTGACCAAAAGTGGCAGTTGGTAACAAAGATTTTAGGCTTTTGGAGTATCAGATTTGGGGAATTTCTGATTCAGGTTGCTCACTCTTTATATCACAGTGTGCTTCCTTGTTTCTTAATTCTTTCCACTAAAAAGCCATTAAAAAGTGTACCATAGTATGGGAATGAAAATATTCCAAACTTTATTCTTGTGAATATAGAGCTGCTCTTAAGATTTTCATCAGTAAATAAATGTACAGTTGCTGTTATATAGATTTGTAGTCTTTGCCATAAAGCTGCTACTTTCTGGCTGTATAATTAAAATGTAGTGCTCTGTATAGATGATTTACATTGAAAACCAGCAGGTTAATTAAGACTGAACACTGTTGCAGTACAATACAATCTAGAAACAGCTGTGAAAATCATATCCTGTAGAGATCAATTGATCTTGTATAGACAACCATCTGATTTGCATTGGTTCCAAGTTAATGTAATTAAGCATCAGTATCTCACCATAACAGCTTATTTCAGTATAGCCATTACTAATGAATCCACGCCGTATCACTAAGAGTACCACACACAGCTGATTTCCAGTAAATTCAAACTGTCATTAACTTGGCAATATAGTCAGGCCTTTATGCATCCCACAAGTATTTAGGTTCTTATTAAATACAGTGTTAGTGTTAGTGTAAGCAAGCAGCTTCACTGGTTGTGACACAGTAGAAGCATAACACTGAATTCATTTGCAACTTTTCAAAACATGTGTACTAACAAAAGGGAGAAAATACCCATAATGTGTTCTTGAGTGTGGATAACTGAAATAATAAAAAATACCTTCTTCTGGCTCACTAATATATCAGCTATTGAATCTTGTGCTGATCCAAATAAACTATAGTTGTCTCTGCTTGACATAAATATGTTTTCTGTTGTTGAACACTGACTGAAATTTAAACTTACAAAAACAACAGTGATCAATTTTATACAACTGTCAGATTTCTCATGGTTTTAAACATTTGTGACAGCTTCAACACATGCAAAGAAACAGACACATCTCTTTTTGCATCTATGTATTCACCATGCATATGATTCTGGCTGTCCCCACAACATTCCTGAACTTCTGGTGGGTATGGCCAACCTGGTTTAGTTCCATGTTAAGAACCGTTGGGACATGCTTTAAAGTTTGCCTGAAACACCAGAGCAACCAATGACTTCAGCATAGTGTGGACACCAGGATTGCTTCCAATTCACACTAGTCCATTAACCATACAGGCCATCACCACCATTCTTTTTCTTCCTGCACATATCAGTTTAGAGAAAAGGATATGGATCAGGCCCATGCCACAGCTGTCACTGCTACCAGATACTCACAGAACTCTGTGAGAGCTCCTGGCAGTTGTGGATGTCCCAGGCTAACATAAGCAGAGGTGCCTATGCTACCACAAAGAAGGAGATGTCTTCTTCCTGCTCACATGGGTGCTTCTGCTTATATCAGTACAGGTCTCATTAAGCTGTAACAATGTCTGGTAGCGACAACACCAACTGAGATGGTCAGGTGACCATTCAGCATGACCAATGCAGTCTTGCCTTACTGGATTAGCTAGATTCCAACTCACCACTGTTGCAGGTTCAAGATGGTGTTTATGGCCAGTTGTGGATTAACCAGCAAATGTAGATGAGCCCAGTGTTTATCTATAGAACATAAGCAGTTTATAAAAACCTATGATGAATTCCCATAAAAGCATCATATCCTGAATCCATACTAAAGGTTTATACAAATGGTAACACCATTTAAAAGTGGTTTGGTTAGAGTCAAGGTTTCCCAGACATTATGTAAAATACAGTGATGTCTGCTAAGCGGAATGTAAAGGATGATGATTACTGATATTTACTGACATCAAAAAATATAAAATTTAGGAGGAAAATGTGAGGGTAAAATCCATCCAAAACATGTTTATCCTTTGTATATTCTTCTAACTCTCTACCCTTTAGCAATACACCAACCCACATGATAATAAGCTCAATGAATTAGAAAATAATAGAGCTGGCAATTGTTACTTGGGGGGGGGAGAAAGAAACCCACAGATAGAAATATTTCAAGAAAATGGGCCAAGTACATTCTTAAGTTTTTGACCATGGTTGTTTCATAGGATGTAGAACATATTTAACTACTTTATAGAATGCAATAAATTGATAAAAACTCTATTATTATTCAGAATCTTTACTGTTTTGTTCTTTTCTCCAAAATCTATTCTGCAATCTTTGGCATATCAAAAATTGTACTAAGGAGCATGTGAAATATCATGATTCCCAAACCACTTGCTCTTAACTGAATGGGGGAAAATGAAATGATTCAAGAATTTAAAAAGCCATGTAGTTGCAAATGTCAAATTAGGCTGTCACAGCAAGATAGTTTCTATGCCCTTATTGCTCTGTCCCATGGTAACTACTACTAATAATAACTAAAATATCAGATGTGCAGTTGCACTGGTAGCAAATATGCAACTGGCTGAGAAAGAACGGACAGTTCATGGGAGATGGATCATAGGCACCTTCTGTGAATGTAAACAAAGTTGGGTCCACCTGATTTCCTTCGGCTCACCCTTTGCCTTTCTACCTTTGTAATACAGCCCATTTTATTCTTTGGGATAACCTAGCCCCAAGGGAATATGGTTCAAGGGACTGGGGAGGAGAGAAAAAAACAAAGATAGATACCTCCCAGACTGGATTATCTTGATCCAATCTTTCATTTTTTAAAGTATTTTTATTAGTTTGATGTTTGCACCCATTCATTTTGAAATTCAGCCCAGTTTTTTATGTTTGTAATTTCAGCTAAAAACTTCTCATGCAACTTTTTCTCTGAATTTGAATGTGGAAATGGTGAGTGCATTGATTACCAACTGTCCTGTGATGGTATACCCCACTGTAAGGACAAATCTGATGAGAAGTTTCTTTATTGTGGTAAGTCAAACCATGGTAATATATTTTCTTCATTTAGTTATAGCATACCCTATTTTCAAGTAAAACAGCCTATAACTTAACTGTTTTCCAAAACTCCAAACTTCTCACTGTGTTCCATGTAAATAAAGGTTGATTTATATTTTAATTTACCAGAAAACAGAAGCTGTCGAAGAGGCTTTAAACCCTGTTTTAATCATCGTTGCATATCTACTAATCAAGTATGTGATGGAAAAAATGATTGTGGTGATGACTCTGATGAAATAGGCTGTGAAGGTACTTCTCAAATTAATCTGCACTCTAATTTTAGAAAACTGAAACTTATGTTGTGAAACTATCATTTTGAAAAATATCTTTGTTTGGCTAAGATATAAAGAATTTAGTAATGTCGTGGTAATTACCCTGGAAACTGAAAAGAAAGACTAAACCATTTCAGGTTCTCACTGAATTGTGATTTTTGATATGTATATTTGTATTTTCTGACTATGGCCCCATAAAATAATAAGAATAATAATAGTTGAATGTCTTTAGGTCCCATTTGGGAAGAGAAGTGGGATATGAATTCAAATAAATACATATAAAATGGTGATAAGTATTATGAGAAAAGGAAAAAAAACAATAATTAAGGTTCCAGTGGTAATTGTTGCTCTAGGAGAAATTTCATTCAGAGTGACAAAGTATTTGAATGAAATCACCATAAATAGTACAATACCCTAACCCTAACCCTAACCATATCACAATTACATAAAGAGTGTAACCACTTGAAATATGCTACTTTACCCAGCATTGCCCTGCTAAATCCTAGACTTTTGGATAGAATCTAAATCATGTATGGTTCAAAATTCCAGTCAGTAACAGTAACACAAAATGGTGAAGCCAAGATGGTGGTGGTGGTGATGATGATTATGATGATAATGGCATCTTACATATGTTAAAAAGATACACATAAAATTCACACACACACACACACACATACCTTATCAGTAGGAGCCATAGTTAGAACATCGGACTACAAGTCTGGAGATCAGGGTCTGAATCCCTGCTCAACCATGGAAGCTCACTGGATAACTGGACAAGTCACTTCCTCTCAGTTTCAGAACATCCATGGTAGAATTGCTTTAAAGTAATTGAAAACCATAGTCATTGCAAAATAATTAATATAGACAATGCAACAGATCATTAAGTGCCTTTTTCCAATGAGCAACCCTAAGGCCCACAAAAAAACAACTGAGCCTTTCACTGGGAGACTACTTAAGAGGGTGACAGTGTCACCTTTATAAAGCATAAGAGAAGCTGTCAAGAAGCCCCTCTCCCATGTCCACATGAGGTGCATCTGTAAAATGATGGGATGGTGAGTAGCACCTCCACTGACATTCTCAAAGCCCAGATAGACTTGTGTGGAAAAACATTTCCCTTTAGATAACCTGGACCAGAGCCATAGAGGGCTTGATAGGACCCGCATTTTGATATACATGACTATGTCAACTGATATATGAATGAAAAGAGTTGTTTTCTATGTTAAAATATAGTCTCTGAAGATCTTTAAGCAGAGGCTGAATCTGTTGACAATGCTTTGATTCTTGTTCCTGCATACCAGAAGGGGATTGGGCTGGATGGCACTTATGGTCTCTTCCAACTTTATAATTATATTATTCTACAATTCTATTATTATTATACATGCAGCAAATGCTGTTTCCTGTACAAAATCACGAATTTGAACAGAATAAATCCCAAATGGCAAGAAGCCTTCAAAGATGGGTATGGTGTTTGAGGACATTTTCTCAGCAGGAATAAAATTGCTGAAACTACTCATCACTACCTCCAGGAAGAAACTTAGTAAAGCATTGTATCCCTGAAAGGGAGTTATTTTCCTTAAACAAAATACTACTAGAAAGTGTTAACATCCTGAAAACAAAGGTGCTAAAAGATGTTCTTCTCTAGATTACACACATATTGTCTGGGTAATTTTATTTAAGGCAAAGTATATTTCAAGTCTTTTAGTTGATTTAGTAAGAGGCCTAAACAGTGCCAATTGCATTTATCTTTCTCTTCTCCTCCTCCTTAATACTTTATCCTGCAGTTTCAGGATGTGCTTCGGCAGAATTTCGCTGTGCAGATGGAATGTGCATTGCAAAATCAGCACAATGTAATCAGGTTATTGATTGTTCAGATGCTTCCGATGAAAAAAATTGCAGTAAGGAACTCTATTTTTACATTACCAACCATTCCTTTGATATTATTCTAGTATTTCATTCTTGTGTAATTAATTTGTATTATTTGTAGTGAAATCCTGTACATATCCACAAAATGCAAAAGACCATCACAAACATGTGAAAAACCAAAATAATGCTATACAGTAGCAATTACTAATAGATTTTATATCAAAAGAGCAAAAGTACAAAATTGAAAAGATTACTCCAACATGCAACTAAAAGGTAAACATGTGTTACTAAAGGTAATATAAAAAAAGAAAAACAGAACACTAGACACATGGAATACTGCCTCAAAACATAATATAAAGAAGAACATAATGCAACAAAGAAAGTCAGTATAGAATAAGTGAAGCTAAAAAGAGTTACAGACATACAAAGTGTAATATGTTCCATTTTGTTTTGAATAAATCCAGCTGCAAGCAAAATATATTAGTTCCTGTAATAATCTATGTTCTGGTTGCTAACCATCTTATAATAGCCTGGCCAATGATGGACAATAAATCCCATTCAGTTCTGTATTGTTCTATTATATTCTATATTGTATGTGTTAATTTTATTATTAATTGCTGCTATATTCTAAAACACTGTTGGATGATTTTAATTGTACTGTGATGGTCTTTTTGGATTGTGTGTCTGAGGTTGAGACTCTTCCCTTCTATATTTGATCTGTTCATATCTGCTTGTAACTAATCTCCAGTAGAGCTTAATTGGGTTGATAGCAGATAATGCTATGATTGGAAAAGTTAAGCTGTTGAACTTATATCAAATAAGATCTATGTTCAAATGAATATATGACTAATGTATCCTTACTGCATTTTGTACTCCTCAGATAATACAGACTGCACTCACTTCTATAAGCTTGGAGTCAAATCCTCAGGGTTTGTTAGATGTAATTTTACTTCACTTTGTATACTACCAGAATGGCTGTGTGATGGATCAAATGACTGTGGCGATTATACTGATGAATTAAAATGTCCAGGTAATTTGGAAAAGAAAAGCAATAATTTTCATTTTTCTTAATGATAAAGAATTCAGCACAGTTTTTATTAGTGGTACAAGTTATTTTACTATACAGTTTATGTGTGTGTGTATATATGTGCGTGCGTGCATATATATATATATATATATATATATAGAGAGAGAGAGAGAGAGAGAGAGAGAGCATCTCAAGATATAATTACTAGAAACAAATTGTTACTTTCCTACAGCTCGGAACAAACATACATGTGAAGAAAATTATTTTGCTTGTCCTAGTGGGAGATGTATTTTGAATTCCTGGGTATGTGATAGTCAGAAAGATTGTGAAGATGGAAGTGATGAAATACACTGTGGTAAGTTGCAAAATCTTTACAACCCTTGAAGTAAAAGAATCTTTTTTTTTACTTTTTGTAAAAACCAAAACAATTATATGTTTGCAAACCAGATGAGTTTATAATAGGCGTGATTGGTACTATACAAAGGGAGAGGAAGGGTGTCCTCAAAGCAGCATCAAAAGTAAAATTCAAAGGGTTAGCTGCAACACAAAGGATGTCTTTTTCTTAGGTATATATTTCTTTATTGGTAGTATCTTTTCAAAATCACTTGGCGTGGGACATATATATTTCTTCCCAAATGGGGATGTGGAATTGTTGAATTATCCAAAAACAATAATCACAGAACTCTCAAAACGGATAAATCCAAAAATAATAATATATATCCATACTTCATAGACTTGTTATATATATATAATCCGGATTGAGGGGCTCTTGAGGGTCGACGGACTGTGTATCTAAAGGCCTCTCCGTTTCGCCAGAAAACTGGCTTCATCGGGACCCAAAAATAATAATATTGTTTTTACATTCCACTGGTCCGATCATCTATACATAAAGGTAAAAATAAAAGTAAGATATAACATCATTTCTCTATATATAATAATAATAAGCCCACCAGTTGAACAGGACAACCCTTATGGCTAGGCTATATATATATATTTTACATACCATTTGTAGTATTCACATCAATGTATATTTCAGAGTGGACGCAGCCACTACTTCGCATGGTAGTCAACGGACAACACATAACACCGGAGGTTTACCTTACATACACTCCTACTTTGCTACAGGTGAAACCTTACTCCAAAATTTCGCTGATTGATAAACAATCATTGTGGCCCAGGGGTAACTTGCTTTTTAGGGAATGAATCCAAAAAACTTCTCTTTGATGTAGTAGTGTCTTATGTTCCTGATATGGTTTGGGTGCAATAATTTCTAATACCAGGATTTTGAAATCATTGAAGTTATGGTTCTGTTTATAATGAGTGTAAAGTGGTGAGGATTCATTACGTGTTTTAAATCTGGGTTTATGTTCCTGAAGTATGGATATATATTATTATTTTTGGATTTATCCATTTTGAGAGTTCTGTGATTATTGTGATTGGTACTATAGCAGACATTTGGACTTTGACTCAATTGATTTCTAGTGGTGCTGGACACAGAAAGCAGGGCAGCCATTTTCTGTTATTTCCTTTGATTGTCCATGTCATTTTTCATGTTCCAAAGCCCCAAAACATTTCTAGAACTGGATTCCAGATGGCTCTAGGAACTACAAATGAGTGGATCCCCACTCGGCCATAAAAGCCTGCTGGATGACCTTGAACAAATAAACCTCCTTTTGTCTGAAAGAAAACCTATGGAAACCCCTCTCTGGAAACCCCTCTCTGGATACATTTTGCAAAAAAACCCCCTATGATAGCTTAGCCTTAGGGGTACCATAAGTCAGAAAACAAAGCCTCTTTCATTTGCAATTCCTTTCAGATTCTTCTTGTTCATGGAATCAGTTTGCTTGTTCTGAGAATAGATGCATCTCAAAACAATGGGCTTGTGATGGAGAGGATGATTGTGGAAATGGCTTGGATGAAAGTGAAGTTATTTGTGGTGAGTACAAACATTTATTTAAAAGATATACAAATGTAGAAGCATTTGTTCCAAAGATGTGAGCCTCTCTGAAAGCAGCGTATAAAGAGGGTGGAAGACGTTATAACTAACAGTGAGATACCTAATCAGAGAAGCAGTAAGAAACTTTAAAATATTTTTGGATCTCTAAAACCATAAAATAAAATTACAGTTTAAAAGCAACAGTCTGAGTGACAACAGCTTTTTTTTAAAAAAAACCTGGTGTCATGTCCCTGTTTTGATCTTACAACCCTATCCCACAGTGCAGTCTTATCTGTCTAAGGTGCTGAGTCTGCAGGAGCAGCCACTCCTTTCAGGTTGGGGTGGAGTGCTTGTACTTATTACCAATGGATACATTCTCTGGTGAGGGCATGACATTAGTAATATGCATAATGTATTACCTAAATATTTTATGTAGGCTTTTAAGTGCTGGCTGGAGTTGTAAATTTGCACTCAAAATGATATTGATTCTGCGTAGTATGCATATTAATGTAGATGTTCTGACCCACCCTCAAAATATTTCAAACAACATTGACATATAGTGCTAAGATAACAGCCATAATAACAGACAATTGCATTATTTCTTCTCCAAGTGATAGGAAACTTTAGAGTTAGAAGCTGTAAAGTACCAGAAAAGTAGTAAAAATCCGTCATGTCTAACACTGTTCAAGAAGCCAAGCCATACATTTCTACTATAGTCTTGTACTTAATTTGTGATTTACAAAAGAAAGAGAACAAGCCTACTGTGATTTCAATATGGGAATTGGAATCATAGAATCCTAGAGTTGGAAGGACCCCAAGGGCCATCCAGTCCAACTCCATTCTTCCATGTAGGAATACAGAATCAAAGCACACCCGACAGATGACCATCCAGCCTCAGGAAAAGAAGACTCCATCATGCTTTGAGGCAGCATATTACACTGAGGAATAGCTATTACCCTCAGGAAATTATTCCTGATGTTTAGGTAGAATCTTCTTTCTTGCAATTTGAATCCATTACTCCATGCCTAGTCTCCAGAGGAACAGAAAATAAGCTTGTCCCCTCTTCAATGGGACATCCTTTCAAATATTAAAACTTGGCTGTTGTGTTCCCTCTTAGTCTTGTTTTCTCCAAGTTAAACATACTCTCTTGGCCACTCCTTATAGGCCTTAGCTTCCAAATATTTGATTATTTAGTCACCCCCATATGTTTGTATACTTTTGGAATAGTGGTGCTTACAACTAGACACCATATTCCAGATGAGGTATGAGCAAAGCAGAATAGAGAGGGACTATGACTTACCTCGATCTAGCCACTATACGCCTATTAATGCAGCCTACCATAGCATTGGATTTTTAGCTTTTTAATTCAGACAATTTTGCATTTTCAGTGGTTTTATGCTTAAATCAAAATTTAACAGACAATAATTGTAAGGTAGAGGGATTAAAGGAGAATAATACTTCATTGGAATTAATATGAGAGTTTCTTATGGTTATCTCAAGATGCTCAAGATGTGTGTGTGTGTGAAGATTATATTTTCCATGGTACACTCTGCTGATACATAGGACCTTATTCCCTAGACTAAGGGAAAGCTTTCCACAAATTGTTTCAATTCTAGCGGTACATTCAGCTAAGGAGGCCATGCAATAATGGAAAGTGTATTAAACGCATGTGTGTGTGTATGTTTGCACGCATGCACACACATGTACAAAAGCATACTTAGGAACTCTTTAGTGATAAAGGACCTCAGGTCTATTACCAACATTAAAATCAAGAAAACTTAGAGCAGTGATTCTCGACCTTCCTAATGCCACAACCCCTTAATACAGTTTCTCATGCTGTGGTGACCCCCCACCATAAAATTATTTTCTTTGCTACTTCATAACTACAATTTTGCTACTGTTATGAATCATAATGTAAATATCCAATATGCAGGATCTATTTTCATTCACTGGACCAAATTTGGCACAAATACCTGATATGCCCAAATTTGAATAATTGTGGGGTTGGGGCAATTGATTTTGTCATTTGGAAGTTGTAGTTGCTGGGATTTATTGTTAACCTACAATCAAAGAGTATTTCAACTACACCAAAGATGGAATTGAACCAATCTTGGCACATAGAACTCCAATGACGTAAATACAGGAAGAGTTTGGTGGGTATTAACCTTGAGTTTTAACCTTGTAGTTCACCTACATCCAGAGAGTACTGTGGACTCAAATAATGATGGTTCTGGACCCAACTTGGCACAAACACTCAATATGTGAACACTGGTGGAGTTTTGTTTATAATAGACTTTGACATTTGAGAGTTGTAGTTGGGATTTATAGTTCTCCTACCATCAAAGCACATTCTGAACCCCACCAACAATAGAATTTGGCCAAACTTCCAACACAGAACCCCCATACCTTGAAGGGAGTTGCTGGCACGAGCCTCCCTCCAGCCTCGCATGCTCTCCCTTGCCTGCATATGTCTACCACACTGCCATGCGCCAAGTATGCCAGCTCTCCTCTCCCCACTTGGAGTCTCAGAAACAGCTCTCCTCTTGGCTGAGAGACTGGTCAATCACAGCAGAAGAGAGCTTTTGGTGGGAGGATTTCTAAAATTGAAGAGGACAGGTGGAGCGATCTTCAGCCTTCTCTGCCAAAGGGGTTCCTAAAACCATCAGAAATATATGTTTTCTGATAGTCTTTGGCAACCCCTCTGAAATCCCCTCATGATCCCCCGAGATCCCGAACTCCAGGTCGAGAAACACTGACTTAGAAACTGAGGCAAAAAATGAAAATCTCCTTAAGCATAAATAGAAAATATTTGGGAAACCTATGAAGAAATTATAGCCCACCTATATTTGAAACTTTACTGCCAGATCTACTAAATAGCACAGTATCCCCTGAGGTGGCTGGATGCACCTAAGGATCTTTTTCTAATTTGCTTGTCTTCACTTCTTGTAGCATCAACAGAGTGCAAGTCATCAGTATTGCAGCATTATTATTAAGTTGTATTTCCATTCACAGAGGAACAAGATGCTCCTGAAAACCTAGGATTACTTGCACTGCTACTGCTTTGATTGCCTTGATAGTAAAGGGGAGAAATGGAATTCACTAAATCTCTTCTTTAAGGAAGCAATGAGCTATTTCAGTAATTTTCTCCACAATGTGAAAGTCTTGAAAAATCACAATGTTTTAAAAAGATTATTTACAATTCAGAACTTATTCCCAAATTTGCACATGATTATTTTTAACAAAACATAGTTATCTGATCAGAGAATGCTGTTTCCTTTATATATAATGCTGTTTTCTATTGAAAGCAACTAATGGAAAATTAGCACAGAATAAGCCCTGATTCATACTTTAAAAACTGGGGGGGGGGGCAGTGGGACACACACACACACACCATTTTTTGAATATTTTTGAATATTATTTCAATCTCTAATAAAGGTTTGTGGAAATTATTGATGCCACATTATGAAACCTTTCCATCAGATCAACATTTTAAAAATATCTTCTTTCTGACAGTTTTAGTGTTAAGATCTGTCAAATTTCTGATTCTTATTTTTGTTCTGTTATATGCTACTAGTTCTAATATTGGTTTATCCTTTTTTAAAAAATTATTGTTAGAAGGTGGCATCTAATTTCCTTTTTTCTTTTTTATATGATACTTTTTATTGAAAGTTTCCATTTTATCAAACATGCATGATCACAATAGGAAAAGGGGAAAAGGGGAAATAGGGTATGTTGACTTCCATTCTAGTTCCACACTATTTACACAAATTCTTCAGTCTTTCATTATAAACACGAGGCATCCCCAATGCTCTTACTCTTAAAAGTGAATATCTGACAGTACTCCTTTCCTTATTCTACATTCTCTAAGTATTCATTAATCAAGGTCCAATCTGTCTTTATAGTACCTTTGCCATTATTCTGCCGTAACCAATATGTTAATTCATCCATGTCTTTTATCTCCAAAATTTTCTCTAGCCACTGCTCTTTCTTGGGTAGGAGGTTTTGCTTCCACAACTTTGCAAATACTATCCTTGCCGCTGTTATGAGGAGTACAAAAAGTTTCTCTATATTGTCATTCTGAAATGTTTCATTATCAACCATCCCTAGCAAATACCATACTGGTCTCATCCTAGCACGGCCTAGGGCCTGCGTACCTGAAGGACCGCCTTACCCCGTACGTTTCCCCGAGATCACTGCGTTCAGATGAGCAAAATCTGTTGTTAATTCCATCAGTCCGCTCCTGCCACCTATCAACGACGAGACAAAGGGCCTTTTCAGCGGCAGCACCAGTGCTCTGGAACGCCCTTCCGGACAGTGCCCGTGCCATTACGGAACTGGGCCCGTTCCGGAGGGCGTGTAAGACGGCCCTCTTTGGACTGGCCTTCAATTAGGCGCACCGACAATTACCATGCTGCATACCTCCTCACCGATGTATGACTATGTAACTGGTTTTAAATGTGGCTTTTATGTTTTTTATGTTTTACCGATTGTAGGGCCGCTTGTTGATATGTTTTTCAACCGCCGCCCATGTATTTGTGTTGTGATCCGCCCCGAGCCTGCTGGGAGGAGCGGAATATAAGAGCGAACATAATAATAATAATAATAATAATAATCCTAAACTCAATTTTTAGGATTTTTTTTACATTCATCATGAATCATTTGCCAATATTCTTTTGTTTTAGGGCATGTCCACCACATGTGAAAGAATGTACCTTCCTGACTCTTGCACTTCCAACACTTATTTTCCACATTCTTATACATTAAGTTTAATTTCTTAGGCGTAATATACCAACGGTGGATCGCCTTCAGCCAGTTTTCTTTCAAATCAGTCGCATAAGTAATTCTCAGGTGTTTACACCAGATACTTTCCCATTCCTTAAATTGAATTGGTCTCCCAATATTTTGTGCCCACGTTACCATAGTCTGTTTGATTACATCTGTCTCTGTTGCCCAGTTCAACAACATGGAGTAAGTTTTGGATATTATTTTCTTTCCCGTTCTCATTATATTGTCCCAGGGTCCATCTGTATCACTAAATCCTTTGATCTTATCCAGGTTGAACCATTCTCTGAGCTGAAAGTAATGGAGCCATCTTACATTACTGAACTTTCTTACAATTTTCTCTTGTGTTTTTAATACAAATATGCCGTCTTTTTTCTTATTATGTCTTTATACTTAGGCCATTCTGTCCATCCTAGTAGCCTTCTTTGATTTGCTTCCAAAGGTGAGAGCCACATCGGTGTCTTTATATACATGTAGTCTTTATATCTGTCCCAAATTTTCACCAGAGATGAGCGGATGAAGTGGTTTCCAAAGTTCTTTTCCTTCATGGTTCCTCCATACCATAAGTAGGAATGCCATCCTTTACATAGACCAACGCCTTCTAGTATTAAGATCTTACTTTTAGTTAGAGAAATCCAATCTTTAATCCACAATAGTGCGCAGGCCTCATGGTACAGTTTAAGATCTGGAAGGCCAAAACCTCCTTTTTCTTTTTGCATTATCATTACATTATATTTTATTCTTGGTTTCTTGCCTTTCCAGATAAAACTCATTATGTCTTTCTTCCATTTTTAAAATATCTCTATATTTCTTATTATTGGTTGATTCTGAAATAAGTAAAGCATTTTCAGCAGCGGATTCATTTTTATAGCTGCAATTATTCCTAGTAGGGAGAGATTTAATTCCTTCCATTGTTCTAAATCTTCTTTCACCCTTATCCACTGATTCATATAATTATTTTTTAGTAAATGTAGATTTCTTGCCGAAAGCCAGATCCCTAAATATTTAATTTTTGATGCAATTTCGTTTCCTGTCATTCCTTGCAGTCTTATTTGGTCTTGTTTAGATATATTCTTAGTTAAGATTTTCATCTTATTCTTATTTAATTTGAACCCGGCTACTTCTCCATATTCTTCAAAGATTTCTAACCATTTCAGGATATTCTTTTTAGGATTCTCCACTATACAAATCACATAGTCTGTGAAGGCTCTTACTTTATATGTTTGTTTGTTGAGTTTTTATCCTATTAGTTCTTCATTTTGTCTTATTTTCATAAGTAAGGTCTCTAATGTGAAAATGAAGATCAATGGAGATAACAGGCATCATTGTCTGGTTCCTTTCTCGATATTAAATTCTTCTGTTGATATCCGATTTATCCAGATCTTCGCTTTCTGTTCTTTATAGATTGCCTCAATCGCATTCTGAAATTGAAATCCTATGTCTATCTCCTTAAAAAGTAACTTGAAGAAGTTCCAGTTCAGATTATCGAATGCTTTCTCCGCATCAATTGAGAGTAAAGCAAGTTCTTTTTGATGGTTTGTTTCATAATATTCAATTACATCTAAAATTGTTCTTACATTGTCTTTTATATTTCTATTGGGTAGGAATCCATTTTGGTCTTCATCAATCCAATCTAACAAAAATTCTTTAAATCTATTTGCTAATATCAATGTGAAGATCTTATAATCGGTATTCAACAGTGAAATAGGGTGATAATTTTTTATGTCTTCTGGATCTGCTCCCTCCTTATGGATCATCACTATGTCTGCTGTCCTCCATGAATCAGGTAGCTCTTTTTCTTTTAGTGCCTTATTCAGTATCACCTTTAATATTGGTATTATTTCCTCTTGCATTGTTTTATAAAAACATGCAGTACATCCATCTGGTCCTGGCGCCTTATCGTTTCTCAAACTTTTAATCGCCTTCTTAATTTCTTCCTCAGTTATATCTTTATTCAAACTAGAGCGCTGTTCCTCAGTAATTTTGTTTAATTTTAGGTTACCTAAATATTCCACTATTTTCTCTTCATGAATATTTTTTTCAGAATACAGTTGTTTATAAAAAAAAATTAAATTCTTGTCTTATTTGTGTGTCTTCCGTTGAATATTTATCACCTGTCTTAATTCTAACAATTTGTTGAGATTGCCTCTTTTTCTTAAGTCTTCTTGCTAGCCATTTTCCGATTTTATTAGCATTTTCGAAGGAGGTTTGCTTAATATATTTCATCTGTTTTGCCATTTGTTCTATTTCCAGATTATGTTTTCCTTTCCTTAATATTTCTAATTTCTTCGGTATTTTCTTATTTCTTGGATTTCTTTTAAGTTTATCTTCCAGATTCTTCAATTCTTCTTCAATTTTTGATAGTTTTTGTCTCCTCTGTTTATTCCTCTTGGAATTTTGTTGAATCAAATGGCCTCTCATAACCACTTTATAGGCTTCCCATACAAACTGTATTTTAGTCTCTTCTCTGGTATTTTGCTCAAAATATTCTTTAGTCTTATATTTATTTATCTTTATATCTTCTGGTGTTTTCAACAGATTCTCATTCAATCTCCATTTCCTCGTCCCTCTCTTCTGGTTTATAATCATTGTTAAGACACCATGGTCTGATATATCTCTAGGGTGTATCTATTTCTTCTACTTTCGTTGAAAGTGTCTTAGTTGTCCATATCATATCTATTCTTGACCAGCTCCTATGGCGGCTCAAATAATAAGTGTAATCCTTTTCTTTTTCGTTATGTAGTCTCCATGTATCTTCCAGATCATAGTCTCTCATCCATTTGATAAGATTGTCAGGTAGTGTACTGCTGTCATCTGTATTTACCTTTTTAGGTATTTTGGTTTTGTCCATGTATTTATCCATTACTCCATTAAAATCTCCTAAAACAATTAAATGGTCACAATATTCATTACTCATCTTCAATTTCAAAGCCTTCACAAAAATTTTCTTAGATGTGTTTGGTGTATATATATTACAGATCATAATTGTCTCAGTTCCTACAGTTATTTTCACCACCAGCATTCTTCCTTCTTCATCCCTGAACATAAATTCTGAGTCTATTTTTTCATCTACATATATTGCGACCCCCCTTTTTTTCCCGGGGCAGAGGAGTAGAATACTCTTCCTAATTTTTTCTGCGTTAAGTGGGAAACATGTTTTTGCTTAATATGTGTTTCTTGTAATGCCACAACATTATAATTTCCATTCTTAATTTGGTTGAAAATTCGTTTTCTTTTATTAGGAGAATTTAGACCGTTCACATTGTTAGAGTAAAACTTCAATTGCTGCACAAAACTAGACATCTCGTTCTTTGTTTAATACATCTTCTATATCAGAATCAGCGATGTTATCCTCTTCTTCTTCCTCCTCCTCCTCCTCTGGTAGGTCCACAGAGGCAGTTCCTGAGGCAGTTGCTCCTCGGGATTCAGGGGTGTTTATACGTTTCCTTTTAGCTTTCTTCTTGTTTTCAAGTGAGCTGAGTGGAGTTCTTATTTTTCTTTCCTTCTCTAATCTTCTGTAGAAATCTTTTGCTTTTTCTTCGGAGGTAAGCCAGATTTTCTCATCCTTGTAGGCCACCATAATTCCCTCATTCCGTTCCCATCTGAACCTAAGGTTCAGGTGCTTAAGTTCATTGGTAAGGAAGAAGTACTTCCTTCTTCTATTTAACATGGTAATATGGAATTCACGAAGGACCATTACTCTAGTATCTCTGAAATTTATAGGGTTGGTATTAGTTTTCCTCCAGACCTCCTCACGTATTCTCTTCCGCATAAAATTCACTTTCACGTCCCGAGGGACCTTATTCTTTTTTGTGTAATTTGTCTGGATTCTGGAAAATTTTGTCCACTTCTCTATCCACTTCTCTCTCCGGCATTTCCATTACCTTTGAAATCAATAAGATTATTGTTTCCCTAATATCTTCTCCTTCTTGTTCCACAACATTTCAAAATCTAAGCTGGTACTCCATCTCATTATATTCAAGTCTTTCCTGTGTTCTTTCTGTAGTTATATTCTTTTTTCCTATGGTTTCTACTTTTTTCTGGGTCTTTTTCTGAGTTTTTTCCATTGTACTTTGATCTGTTTTTAGCTGCTTTATATCTTGAAGTGCATCTGAGAGCTCTTTTTTCATAGTACTCCATTCCTCTTTTAGTTCTTTCTTCATTGTTAACATTTCTTCTTGTGTGGCTTTCTGTTGGGATTCATGCTTCTCGGCCATGTTCTGTAATTTATCTTGTTTTACTGCCAGTCTTTGGATGTCTTTCTGAATTTCTTTAAGCAAATCTTTCATTCCTCCATCCTCTGGTCCTTGACCTGAGAATGAACCTCTTCTAGGGAGACCTTTCATGTCCTTTCCATCTTTACCTTTTGGGATTGCCATATTTCTTGTTCCTTTATGCAACTTTCTTTTCAATTACTTTATGTCTAACAATCTTTCCCCTGCTCCAAATGCTATTGATCAATATTTTATAAATCTAATTATGTTAACACTTTCTTGCACTTTGAGACAATTAATTAATTAATTATAACCACAATTGATTCCAAAGTGGGTTAGAATACAATCAACCACAATATAAAATCCCCAATCCCAATAGTCAATTATTGTCTCCCACCCTAACCTTCCCTTTGATTTGCAATTCTCTTTTCTCAATTAAATTCTTAAACAATGCCTAATTTATTCCCAAGCTTCAGGCCTTCCCCTCTTTATATCTTTCCCTCTCTCCCCAAAGCCAAAGCCAATCTTACTTTTATTTCGTTTCTTTCTCCCCTATGAACCAGTGCACCAATATTCAAAGTTCAAAGTTTCAGAGTTCTCTGCTATCTTCTATAGGCCTCTTTAAACTTTCTCCCTCAGCTCCCAGCTTTCGTCTACTTCTCGTCCTTGTCCCGTCTGTTTCTCGTCCTCGTTACCGTCTACTTCTCCTCCTGGTCCCCGTCGTCTCCTGCCTCATCCCCGCCGCTGTCAGTCTCCTCCCGAGGTTTCCGTTGGCTTCTTGTCCTCGATCCAGTATTATTTCTAGGTTTGTGCAGCTTTAATCTTCAGACGCTCCTTCTCATTGTTTCTGTATGGTATTTCTCTATGGTCTCTAGTTCCCTCCTTTCCGGCTTCCAGCTTCCGGTTTCACCGTTATAATGTTCGCCTTCCTTCCTTCCTCCTCTGGATAGCCTTTCTATCCTCTGGACTCCTCTCTATGGTGCATGTCTCCATTCTTTCTTCCCTTCCTTCCTTCCGCCCTCGTGCTCGCCCAACGGAAGGAGGGCCAGAGCTCCGTCAGTTCAAATTGTTTATGAAGAAGGAGGACAGTAGACATAACAAAACAACTTCAAGGTCGTTGCCATCTTTCTTTCTGCCATTTCTGTCTGGTTAAATATTATTGTCCTTAAATCTTTAGACCACCTTTTCTCCAGTCCAGCCCAAAGATTACTTTCAAAAAATATTCCATTCACTTCTGGCTCCCCAACCTTGGCCTCGGTCTCTCCCATTGGAAATTCCCTCCGATCCCCTCCAGCAATATTTTAGTTCACTTTTGTATTCTTTCTTTCTTTAATCTTTAATCTTTAAATATTATATTATGTCTATGGCAAAGGTCAACAATTTCTTTATCTTTTCTTTTATTTGGGTTTCAGCTTTTCTTCATCCAACCCTTTCCCTTAGGCAACACCTCTCTAGCCTGGAATTTCGAACTTCTTCTTAAAAACAGAGACTTCCTTATCTTGCACTCCTTTCTTGCTGGATTTCTTTAATGGAAGTGAGTGTGGTGTAGTTGGTATGGGGTTTCCCCCACTTCCTGTCTCTTGGCCTGCTCACCGTGGTCTACCTTCACACCCCCTGCCCCCCCTCCTTTAGGGATGGAGGTTTTAGGGGCACGAGAGGGACCTGCTGGCTTTGCGCCTCTTTGTCCACTCGATCCGGGATCTGAGGGGGGACAATTGAGTCCACCAAACCTGGAGAATGGGTGGCTTGCTTGAGAGCACTCAGCAGGCCATGCCTACCGCCATGAGTGTCCACCGGAAGTCCTAAATACCTTTCAATCAATAATAAATGCATTCCTCTTTTCATCTAATTTGAACTTGTGGTGTATGACATAAATTATTTGGCTGGCAACCTCTTCACTGAATGAGGTCAATTAGTAAGCACCTAGATTTATTTTTTCATTTTAAAAGTCTTCTAAAATGTCATATTTCATATCATAAAGTCTATGAACAATAAAATGTTATAAGGACTTGGATATTGCTCCTTAGCATATACATAATAATTTGATTAGCACTATTCAATGTCCTCCAACATATTGTATCTCAGTTGTCCTATTGGGACTTGAGAGTTCAATAATGAAGAGAACTGGAATTTGACTTTTTAAAAGTAATGGTATCTAGAGACCTTAATAACATAGCTTTTGAAAGTAATGAATTTGTAAGATATTTAAAAACATTTAACAATTAACCTTTCTGCAGACTCAATAACATGTGCCCCAAACATGTTCAACTGCTTAGATTCCTATGCCTGTGTTCCTCAGCACTGGCTTTGTGATGGAGAAAGAGACTGTCCCAATGGAAGTGATGAGCTTGCTACAGCAGGATGCGGTATGCAGCATGTATATTATTCCTATTCCCTTTTGTGTTTCTTTTGTCTTTTATCACATTAAGTGATATATTTTATCCCTCATATTGACCTTATATCACATTAAGTGATATATTTTCTTTTGGAAAAGCCAGACTTAAATAAAGTCAGCCAAAAGTTTAAATAAATAGTCCAGGACCTACAAAGCCCATGCATATTAGTTTCTAAGCAGACCCCCCCCGCCCCACAAAAGAAGAATGGCATCATCTATGGCACAAACACCAGCCATTAAAAGTAGCAGATGTGCTTGTGATGATCCATATTATTTGGAATTTGTCATTTAATACTGGAAGTGCCCTACTGATGAGAGATGACTGTAACAAATGATGAAATCTGTTTCATGTGCCTTGTGGAGGCTACTATAGAGGGGGCTCAAATACATCTATTTCCAGAAGATAATTTCCCCACATCAAAGGGAGAATTTCAGCTCTGTGGAATAGTGATTTTTTTTCAAAAAAAGATGACATTTCTTTTGACGGGTCATGATGGCACCTACAGCTCTTTGTAATGAAGTCTACTTAGAACCATTTGTTAAAAGGCAGACTTTCCAATTCAGTAATGAAAATGCAACTAGATAGATCCTATGTGATAGACATAAAGTATGACAGGTAATTCACCAAATAATACAGCAGCTATTGTATTCTGCCAGTTTTAGTACATACTCTTGAACAGATTATGTTTGTGTAACACCAATTTTTTTTAAAAATGTGAAGGATCTCCACAGACATTTGATGTTCTTTCTGGTCAGATTCAAGTTATCATGAGATAGAAATGGAATGATACATTTCCAGTAAAGTGGAAGAATGTATGGCATCTTTTAAAAAACCCAACAACAACAAAACAATGAATGTTATATATTCTTTTCTTCAAATGAAAAGTTTTGTCCTTAAATTGCCAGGTGGTTTTCTACCCAAGTTATGCAAACAAATAGAAGTGTATAGAAGTCAGAATACATTTTTCTATATAAAATAAGATATACCAGCACAGATTGCCATTCTTTTGCAGAATTATTTCTGGTTGAAAGTTTATCCAGTACAAAAAATGTGTTACATTTTTTATTATTTTGAAATATTTTCCCCATTTTTATAGCGCCTAATAATACCTGTGATGAAAACACTTTCACGTGCCACAATAAAGTATGCATTCCAAAGCAATTTGTATGTGACCATGATGATGATTGTGGAGATGGTTCAGATGAATCCTTGGAATGTGGCAAGTATAATTAAAATCTAATCTGATTAAATTTGAAATGTAAAACTAGATTGAAAAGAAAAATATATTTAAAACAGATATAAATAAATCCTTTATCATATATTTCATAGTTAAATTATATTATTTTTGTATTTTATATTTTTTTATTTACAGAATACATGTTCTTCTTTATTCTGATACATGTAAATAAGAAGTTCCTAGATTTTCCTATATTGAGCAAAAATTATATATACAGTCTGCTGATTGACAACAAAATTAATTTTTATCTTGGTGATATTTAATTTTCCTTCACTATGCAAATGTTTATCTATATGTATGCCTAACTGGCTGGAAAATGGTTCTTGAAAATACAGTCAAAACAATTATTGATGCAAAAGTATTATTTTATTTTCAAGGCTGTTGAATTTGTTGTGTTCAAAAATGTTTTGTAAAATTTTGAGATGTGTGAAATTTATATATTTTTTCTCACTAATTTCAGTATGTTTCTTCTTCTCAGCAACAGACCACAGAACATTTGAATTTCATTGTTCTGGAATATACTGTGTATTTCAGAGTCTTAAACTTTTTTTAAAAAAAATTCTTAGATGTTATTTCTTATGCAGTTTTATTTTTTTAATTTGAAATGAAGCACACCAGACTTCAGGAGCTATTAAAACGCAAAACCTATGATCAGATAGCAAGATTATATATATTCTACGGTGTAGGTTGACCTCATGTATAAGTTGAGGACACATTTTGGGGTCATAATTGTGGATTTGATAAAACCCACTGAGAAGTTGAAGGTCATTCCACAGAGAGGGAAAAGCATCTGCATTGCCTCAGAGGTCTAACCATCTTGGCCACCACTGCCATTTCCCTAGCCAGGTTTTCAAAATATCCAGATGTGCCACCATGGCAGAAAGAGTAGAATTGGTAGTGGGAGGTGTCAGTGCTTATTTTGGATTCTCCGAGGATGAGCTGAAGTCTGATTTTGCTATTCTAAACAGAGAACTGAATGGTTCTTTTTTTTTAAAAAAAAAAAAGAAAATGTAAAGTATAGTAGTCACATTGACTCCTGGATAAGACAACCCAGGTTGACTTATACACTATTTTGTGCAATGGTCAATATACTTTAGGTAACAGGAGGATCATGTTCATAACACACACAAAAGAGAAAGCACCTTTTATTGTAAAATATTTTTTCTAGCTCTAGCACCTCATATTTTCTGATATTATACATTTTTCAAGATGGTCTTTATGAAATTTGGTTGTACTGTATAGTTATTTTCAAAGCAGGAAGACACTTTATCTATTGAATTCAAATTCTCACCTCATTTACTATGAAGGTTGCAGGCTTTTGCAAAGTAAAAGTGGGTAGAAGTGTTTAAGCAGCAAAAATGTGCCAAAGTTCAGAGAAAACTCAGTATAACTATTCATTCTTCTTTTAGGTTATCGTCACTGTAATCCTGGAGAATTCAGCTGTGCTGATGGAAGATGTCTCTTAAATTCTCAATGGCAATGTGATGGAGATTTTGATTGTCCAGATCATTCTGATGAAGAGCCACTTAATATAAAATGCAGAAGTGCAGGTTCAGCTTTTTAAATATATGGGAATTTTGTATTTGCTTCATAACTAATTATACAACAGTTATATTTAAAGAATAAGATATTCTTCATAGAAGCATACAGAAAAAGAAATAGCCAGGGATATAGGACAGTGACCCTCTAACTGTTGGACTCCAACTTCCAAAAGGTCTTCCCAAAAGGCCAATATTATTATTATTATTTATTTCTGGCATTTTACCCCACTCTTCTCAACCCCCGGAGGGGGGGGGGGACTCAGAGCGGCTTCCAAAAAGGGCACAATTTGATGCCCACACAGTAAAAACACAGTATAAAACCCTAACATTCAACAATAAAATACATTAAAATACAATTACATTAGTGCATCCTATGCATTCATCTATGTTAAAAACAGTGTTCAGTCCATAAAAAGCAATTGTGCCCTATTCAACAACTTTCCATCAAAATCCAGTCTAAAATACTGCCTTGTGCTATTGTGCAAACACCTGGTCCCATAGCCAGGCCTTTACTTTTTTCCTGAATGTCAGGAGGGATAGAATTGATCGCAAAGCGCTAGGGAGCACATTCCACAGACGGGGAGCCACCACCGAGAAGGCCCTCTCCCTCGTCCCCACCAACCGCATTTGAGAAGTTGGCGGGAGCGAGAGCAGGGCCTCCCTGTATGATCTTAACGTACGAGGTGGGACGTAGCAGAGCAGTACCTCTAAGCCCCATCTCTGCAAGGTGACCCAGAAGGATACCGTGGTCAATGGTATTGAAAGCTGCTGAGAGGTCCAGCAGAACCAGTAGGGACATACTCCCCCTGTCGAGTTCCCTGCGTAGATCATCTACCAAGGTGACCAAGGCGACCAAGGCTGTTTCAGTACCATGTCCCGGCCTAAAGCCAGACTGTGCCAGATCAAGATAATCAGTGTCTACCAAGAACCCCTGGAGTTGCAAAGCCACCACACGTTCCATGACTTTGCCCAAATAGGGGAGATTGGAAATAGTAGGACCACATGTTTTCCACACCAGATATTATCTCTCTTATTCTTATCCAAAATGTTCTTCGTGTAACACTGTATATGTATTACTTACATGCTTCTTTTTTGGAAGATCAACTTTGTCTTTCAATCCATCACTTTCAAACTTACTGGTCCTAATCTAAAGATATTTGGGTACAACAGCTGCCAGATGATGCTGTATGTAAGAGAGACTGAAATAAAACATTTGTCATTCCTGGACAGGGAAGAGTTAGAAAAGAATATAACCAATAGCTGTTACCAGTTAAATTCTACTTGTTAGACTGCAGCTGAAATTATACATGTTGATTAATACTATTGATTCCTACAGAGGTTTTTGCTGCAGTATAGATTTTAGTTGGATTGTTTTACAATACTGTACCTATCCAGTGATAAAATACATTTTGAAATAATTACTTGAAGAGTAAGCTCTGATTGCAATTGAAAATTACTTTTGATGATCTAGCCTGACAAATATAATTAGCATACTGACATAACCGGAGCCTTTTGAATGAGCAAATAATATATCAAATTAAAGAAATAGCACCAGCCATCGATTTATGGCTTCAGAATATACTGGCATGGTATTGGCTATACCAATGAGGTGTATTTACGATTCATTGTTGTTGATTTAGTAGTACCTGAATTGATCAGCTGTGACTGAATGTTAATACTTAATAATCCTTAACAAATTCCTTGCATTCTATTTGTGTTTTCTCTACACTTGTTTCTTATTTTTAGAACAGTCATGCAACAGTTCCCTTTTTATGTGCAAAAATGGCAAGTGTATCCCTCAAGGAGATGTTTGTGATACTAAACAGGATTGTGGAGATGGATCCGATGAGAGAAATTGTCGTATTAATGAATGTTTGAGCAAAAAAGTCAGTGGCTGTTCTCAGGATTGTCAGGATCTTCCAGTTGGGTACAAGGTTGGTAGTCCTGGTGTGTATTATACAATATATAGATAAATAAAACATAGAACAAAATGATATACAGCTTTTAAAAATAAACATAATTACTATCATAATTATTTGGGTGAGCAGGAAAATTACATAACACTGATACCTTAGCCCAATTGACTTGTTCAGGCACTATAGATTATGTAGACATGTTTGTAGTTCAAAGGGTAAATCTCATTTCTAATAGTTGGGAACAGGCTGCAGGGGACAATACAATCAACTCTTTTAATTGCAATAAAGCATATAAAGTAATTGTTTTGAATTAATGGAGAAAAGAAACTGCAAGTGTTCTAACAGTAATCTGTGCTTACAGAGATGTCTGCCTATACATCTTAGATATATGCTTAATATTGCCTGCCCGGAGTGTCCAGGACTGTGAAACAGCACTACTTCCCCCACTGAGTGGAGCTTAACCCACTCTTTTCTTCTCCCACCCTGCATCACTTTGCTGCTCTGTTTATCCATGAATCCCCCATCTCCTAGTCTTTCTAGCTAGTTCAAACAGTATTGTTGGTTCTCCTTTTCCTTGCTGCTCTGTTCTCTGTCCTTTTACCCTCTATCCTTCCTTCTTCTGCCCTCTGCATTTCTCACTGCATGGCAGTGGCTGCTAATGTTCCTTATAGTCACGTCAGCGTGCTACCCTCAGCATTATATTTTTTCCTTCCATTATTCTCAGTTCTCCATCCCATGTGTTCTTCATCCTTAAACTGAATAATGTTCTTAACTAGAACTGTAAAGCAGAGAGTGGTGAAATGCAGATGGCTCCAGGGTCAAGGCAGCAGCAATAATTCTCCTACCTCAAGTGGTAGGAGAATTTCTAGATACCACTACTCAAAAGAAGTCTATGCCCTCCAAAATGCTTTTTCAGTCTTTTGAGTTTCCAGATGTCTATTTGTTCTTTCTGATACAGCAGACTAAGACAACTACCTCACTGAAAATCTGTTGCAGCAAAATCAGCAGAATCTATGGCAATTTGAATGCTAATCATTTAATTATGGAATTGTACCCCTTTACCTTGGTTTTTCGTTCTTTTGTATTTTCCCTTCATTTATTGTAATACATAACTTGACTCCATTCATTTCTAGTAACTGTTTTCAGCCAGCTCTATAATAACAGACCTCAACCATCTCTATTCTAGCTGGCTTTCTCACAAAACTGCAAAATTTGCCCAAGGAATTGGAAGAAAACAATTTACATTTCTATGAAGATGCTTTAAGTTCACTTATTAGTTGAGTCATTTAGCAAGCTTAAATTCCTTAAGATCAATACAGATCAGCATACATTTTTGCAGCTTGTGAGGCTTATGTAGCATGAGAGCTGCACTTTTCCTGTCCCTTGGCTAAACATTTGTAATGAAATGTCAGGTTGTTAAGGATCCAGGCAAACACCAGATTACTATCCTTAGAATCCAGGGTAATGTTACAAGTGGGTAATATGGCAACCCTAATATATTTTGCATTGTGATTCAATGTTTGTATATAACAAAAAGGGGACTACACAAACTGATTATTGTATTGTCGAAGGCTTTCATGGCCGGAACCACTGGATTGCTGTAAGTTTTTCGGGCTGTATGGCCATGTTCCAGAAGCATTGTCTGACCTCACAACCTCTGAGGATGCCTGCCATAGATGCTGGCAAAACGTCAGGAGAGAATCCTTTTGTTATTGTATGTATGTATGGGTAAGTGTGTATGTTTTGTATGATTTGTTATGGTCAAAACTGACTAATCAATAAAGAAATTTGAATCCTTCTGGAACATGGCCATAAAGCCCAAAAAGCTTACAGCAAACTGAGTATTATTGAAAATGTGCAACAATATAAACAAGGTCCAGAAATTAAGCATTTAATAGTGGCTGATGAAAGAACATTTCAGAAAGCATTCCTTTTTCTAGAGCTACCCTTCAATCATGTATTAGAAGAACTTGCAATTATGGCACCTTTAGCCCAAGTAATGAATTATAACTATTTCTCCTTTTGGAAAACTTCACTTGGAACACATTTCAAATTAATAGAAGCATACATTCCCCTGCTTTGCTAGTTTGTTTCTCTTCACAAAGTGGGACCAAATTTTAGACTTGTGTTAGTTCTGCAATGGAAATGTTGTTCTATGTTGGTTTTCATGCAGTAAATCAAGGAAACAAGGAAAGGTTGAAGAGGAAGAATATCAGGAAAAAGAAGAATTAAGTTTTTGGCCTAAATCTAATCGTTTTACTCCATAGATATTAGATGTACTGAATTAATGGAACTTGCACAAGTGCTTGTCTCCAATCATGGATCGACTTGGGAAGGTATTGGCTGCCAACCTAACAAAAGAGTGCGGGTTTGGCCAGCCCTCTAGGCACCAAATTCAAGTGAAATCAGCATTTAAAATGCTGGTTTCATACACATTTGGGCCTGCATCGAAGCAGCTCTGGCTTAGTTTGAAAAAAAGAAACAGCAACATGAAGCACATGAAGAAACATAGTAGCATTAGAAACTTTGCTTCCAATCCTATCTCCATAAGCATCTCTTAAAACAGACATCTGCTATGAGCTATTGCAGAGATTTTATGGATTTTCTCATTTCTAATATTGTGAAATGTTGCCAATGTAGGTGATAAAGCTCATTTGTAACAACAGAAATTCCTGAAAGAATTTCCCTGTAATATGAGTTTTGGATGCTGAGTTAGATGAGGTTATGAAACACATTTTGAACTGACTGATATCATGCCTGCTGAGGAAATTTACTTTACAATTCTATATAGTACAATTCTATACAAGTCTATTCAAAAGTGGGTCCCACTAAGTTCAGTATGACTTACTCCCAGATAAGTGAGTATAGGAAAACAATCTCAGTGTGTTTGATACAAATGTTGTTTTATTTTCCTTGTAGTGTAAATGTTGGCCTGGCTTCCATTTGAAGGATGATGGCAGAACATGTGTAGACATTGATGAATGTTCATCTGGCTTTCCATGCAGCCAACAGTGCATCAATACATATGGAACCTACAAATGCCTATGTGCAGACGGTTATGAAATACAACTTAATAACCAACATAGCTGCAAATCTCTCTCAGGTATCATTATCTATAGAAATATTAAGGACTGAATCCAATTCTGTAATTAAAAGATAGGGAATGCTATTCGGCTTCACTGTGACATAGTCTTCCTTAACTCTTTTAGGGTTAAGGTGTAAATCTGTTACCTCATGTCATAATATTCTGAAAATATTTTTTTCTTTTGTGACCTTT
The DNA here is from genome assembly GCA_030556195.1 of Anolis apletophallus. Classification (NCBI taxonomy): domain Eukaryota; kingdom Metazoa; phylum Chordata; class Lepidosauria; order Squamata; family Anolidae; genus Anolis; species Anolis apletophallus. Next base: position 134,740,457 of record JARBWK010000002.1, on the reverse strand, counting down.
ATGAGTCTTGCATAGTTTGAAATGTATGTTGTTGCCTCTGCCATTTTCTCACCTAGACATTCGAAAAGTCCAGAAATGTCACCACGGCAGAAAGAGTAGAATGGTGTCAGTGCTTCATTTAAATTCCCCCAGAACAGATTAAGTTCTTACCTTTCACCATTCTATTCACATATCATTCTATTTCTGATGGGAATTAAGCTATAGTAATTAAGTTGATCTGTAGAAAAGTTAATCCAGGTTTTTGGGCCGGGACCTCCCTGTCACATTTGATACAGTGAGTGAACTCGAGATTCCGTTGCCACTCGATGGGTTCACCTTTGACCGTTTCCATCTGCTAGACGTAGAGGTTGTTGACAAGGTTATGGCTGCTGCGAGACCAACGACTTGCTCCCTCAACCCGTGCCCCTCCTGGTTAGTTCGATCTTGCTGGAAGGGGTTACGAGGCCGTCTTTTGAAGGCAGTAAACAGCTCCCTTGAGCAAGGAGGCCATGACTGCATGGCTACGGGCTAGCCTGTTGAAGGTGAATCCATCTAAGGTGGAGATCCTATGGCTGGGTCGCCCGGTTTGGGGGGGGGGGGAGTGCCGGCTGCCTACCCTGGATGGCAAAGCACTTTGCCCGTCGTCCTTGGTAAAAGTCTGGGGGTCCATTTGGACCCACTGCTGACAATGGGGGCCCAGGTCTCTGCTGTCAGCAGATCCGCATTTTTCCACATCAGGCTAGACGGCTGGCACCCTACCTATCCAGGAGCAACCTAGCTATGGTGATCCAGGCTACGGTCATCTCGAGATTACACTACTGTAACACCCTCTACATTGGCCTTCCTTTGTCCGTGATCCGGAAACTCAAGCTAGTGCAGAATGCTGCAGCTCGCCTGCTTGCCGGCACCTCGGCCAGGTGTCATATCACCCCCATCCTGCAGCGACTACATTGGCTTCCAGTGGAGTACCGGATTACATTCAAAATGCTGGTGTGGACCTTCACGGCTTATATGGTCTAGGGCCAGTGTACATGAGGGACCGCCTCACCCCATATGTTCCCTAGAGATCACTACGGTCTAAAGAACAAAATCTTCTTGTTTGGACTTTCCACCTGTCCTCCACCAGGCATAGAGCATTTTCGGTAGTAACTATGATCCTTTGGATCACCTTACCGGAGGATGTTCAGGCCCTCAGAGAGTTATCCTCTTTTCAGAGGGCCTGCAAAACAATGCTCTTCCGGCAGGCTTTTAACCTCTGATAACCCATGTTGACCATCCTGTGTGGGTCAGAAATCTATTTAAATCTGTTTTAAATCTGTGTTAAATTTATTTTATTGTTGCATATTATGATTGTGCTTTTTAGGCTATGTAAACCGCCCCGAGCCTGCAGGGAAGGGCAGTATAGAAATGGAAATAATAAATAAATAAATAGATTTTCAAAATACAATTTTCAGATATATATGAGTATATAGTAAAACAGATTCCCAGCTCTCTAGGTCTGGCTTCTCGTCTAGATGCCTCCAGATGAGTATGAGAGTACTGCTCTGAAATTTAGAAAACACAATCTTCTGACCATTGCTGATTCAAGGTATCAGAAATACACCAAAGTCCTCCTGAAAACTTCTTTCCCTAATTTCTCTCCTTCAACAGGAGTCAGTGCAGCAAAATACTGAGCTGCCTGAATATGTTAACTAAATGAAAATTAAATTATTATTAGAGATTATTTACACATACATACATACATAATTTAATACTCATCTGAGCCATTTTGTGTCTTATCTTAGTGTTAATTTTCCCGGTCCTCATCCAATCTCCTTCACTCTAATCTAAATAATAGAAATCATAGAATGAATTCCTTTCCCCCATGAAGTGTTTATTCCCACTAATGCTTTCATTTTACTTCTTTATTCCATAATTTTTCATGTTATTTCTCTCTCCTTGCTTTGCCAATTCTTGCGTAAGTATCCCTCTCTCCCTGCTTACCCATGTCTTCCTGTTGTTTTCACATTTTTCTTTTCCCCTTGTCTTCCTGCTTTTATCTTCTTCACTTTCATCCTCCTCCTCCTTCATTACCAGGATTCAGTGCTGGTTTTTTTTCTGTTGGATCCATTATTTTCACTGAAATGTATGTTTATTTCAACATTCCTGTGGTCGCTTTCATACCAAGAAAACCAAGAATATCCCAGTTCTGCTGATGTTATATACTAAAGCTTATAGTTGAATTCCGGTCTTATTTATAAGTTACTTGTAGTCAACAGATCAGAGGAGTGTACATCAATACAACATAAATATGCTTAATATACAAATGCAGAATGTATCAATTAACTAAAGTTCTCACTATATTCCATAGTCACACAAAAGTTACAAAAATATAATAGTATATACAATACTTTTATTTTCAGAATGAGTTATCTCATTAACTAAAATTATGGCATACATTAATTTCAAATGCCTGACAATTTGAATTTTCCTCTGTTTTAATGTCAACTGATACTTATCACCTATTTATTCCTTAAAAGCTAGGCTGAGTAGTTATGTTGAAAATTGATTTTGGAACTGAAATTATTGAGAGTGCCAATATATTGTTTGCATTACAAAGGGTAAATCAAAGTACTCTGAAAGAGAAGCTAATTGAATCACTTGCTCAGTTTATGACACATCATTGATCTTATTTGAAATATTGTTCCTTTAATGTTTCTTTGATCCTTAACACTGTTCACACCATGTAGCATTTTATTTTTTGTCACTTGTGTTTCTTTTCTTGAAGTTCCATAAAATTACTGAAATTCTGGCATAACATTTTCCCCCTTTTCCTATATATAGATGAAGACCCATTTTTAATTCTGGCTGACCACCATGAAATAAGAAAAATAACAATTGATGGATCAAACTATACTTCAATTAAACAGGTATAAACATCACTATTTATAATTTATATAGTTCTAGAATTTGAATCCACATTGTTTAGCTGAGGTACAGTAAATTCAGGTATACTATATCAGTTGTGAAACACCTGCTTTTAATTCTATTTTCTTGTATGTTAAAATTTGTAAGGTACTTTGAGTCCCAGATTGGGACCATCACCATCTTTTCCACTGCCTCACTGCCAGATTTATAGAAATAATTGTACGGCTATGCTGTCAAATTGTGCAGTGCATGAATGTTCACCCAGCATTCAAAATATACTTGGTGATCCTGGGCAACTAATACTCTTTTAGCCTCAGAGGAAGACAAAAACAAACTCCTTTTTAAAGAAATCTTGCCAAGAAAAACCCATAATAAGTTTGTCATTGGAAGTCAAAAATGACTTGAATGTATTTATTTATTTATTTAGAACTTTTATATCCTGTTCTTCTCTATCTCTGTGGAGTGACTCTGAATGGCTAACAACAGCAAAAAATCAATGCTACACAATAAATAACATTTAAAAAACAACATACATAATATATAAGTTATAAAATACATGTAAAAAGACAATTCACTGAGTTAAAAAATCATCCAACTCAATCCAAACATTGTGGTCCAATAACTCTTAGTATTTACCGGTTCAATCCATCTATCTGCATATGCCTGATTCCAAAGCCAGGATTACAGTTTCTTCTGCGAAGGTGGTGGGACTGAGAGCTGAGCCTCTCTGGAAGATCTTAAAGTTCTTGATGGTTTATAGGGGAAGATATGTTTGGACAGGTAAACTGGGCCAAAACTGTGTAGTGTTTTATAGGTTAAAACCAGCACTTTGAATTGTGCTCGGAAGCAAACCGGCAATCAGTGGAGCTGGTGTAACAGGGGAGTTGTGCACTCCCTGTACCCTGCTCCTGTGAGCAACCTGGCTGCCGAGTGTTGAACTAGTTGGAACTTTCGGGCAGTCTTCAGCGGCAACTCCACATAGAGTGTGGTTGAGTTGAAGACACACAACAACAAAAACAACAACTATCAATAAGTTTTAAAGTTTTAAACAAAAAATAAAAATGTGTTCTACCATTCAATTATGTGGCATTCATCCCTATTTGCACTGTATTGGAAGCTCGTCCACATATCCTGAAAGGGGGCCAAATTAACAGTTTTTATTCTTCTATTGTTGTACCTTACTTTGTCATACCTTAACTGCCCCATCCACTGCTTCCCGGCCCCCCTCCCCCCCCCGCAAAGGCTAGCAAAAAATCACAAGCAGGCCAGATGACTTTTGTACTGAAAGAAAAACAAGGCATAGTACACACAGAAGCAATTCCGAACGCTATTATAAGAAAAAGTGTCCAAAATGTAAGCTTTATAAAGGGCATATGCCTTTCATTCAATGGTGCCTTATATTTGGTGAAATGTGGTATGTAACCATGACAGATTATATACCAAGCATGAGCAAATTTTGGACCTTCGGGAGTTTTGGACTTAAACTCCCAGAAATCCCAGCCAACTTGCCGTCTGTTAGGAATTGTGCGAGTTGAAATCCAAAACACCTGAAGAGCCATAGTTTGCCCATGCTTTGTATATACCATATACCCTGTCAACCTTTATTTTTTCAAATGGCAACAAATATAGGCTTGGAAGTCCATTCCTATTCAGACCCATGCAATATGGTTGTTTTGTATACATGAATACATCAGCAACCAAAAATCCTTAATTTAAAAGCCTCATTTTAACTTTATATTGTTGCAAAAGATAAAAATATACAAGCAAATATGCAAGTGACATACCGCTCTAAGCCTATGTTGTTTGAATTAATATTTTATCATCAAACCTGTGGGCATTGCAATGCTAATTTTATTAAATCATGTACTGTATACAAATAAACAATATTAATCTTCTCTCTTTTTGGTTTTTTAGGGTCTAAACAATGTGATTGCAATAGACTTTGATTACAGAGAAGATTTCATCTATTGGATTGATTCCAGCAGACCAAATGGTAGCAGAATAAACCGAATGAATCTGAATGGAAGTGATGTCAAGGTGATTGGGAAATAAAAATGGAAGTATTTACATTATTTGGATTCCAAGTAAATATTGTTGTAAGGCTGGGGGCATGGTTTTACTGTGGCTTCAGACCTTTCTGGAAGGTCGTTCCCAGATGGTAAGGCTGGGTGACATCTGCTTGCACCCTTGGCCATTGACCTGTGGGGTCCCGCAAAGTTCCATTCTGTCCCCCATGCTTTTTCACATCTATACGTAACCGCTGGGAGAGGACATCCGCAGTTTTGGAGTTGAGTGCCATCTCTATGTGGATGATGCCCAACTCCACTACTCTTTTCCACTGGAATCCAAGGAAGCCCCTCGGAGGCTGGACCAGTGCCTGGCTGCTGTGTCGACCTGGATGAGGGCAAACAAATTGAAGATCAATCCCGATAAGACACAAGTCCTCCAGGTCAGTCGTACACCTGACCGAGGTATTGGGTGGCAACCTATGCTTGGCGGGGTTGCACTCTCCTTGAAGGTGCAGGTCCGCAGCTTGGGGGTTCTCCTGGACTCAGCACTGATGCTTGATGCACAGGTGTTGGTGGTGGCTGGGAGGGCCTTCCGACAATTAAAACTTGTGCACCAGCTGCGACCATTCCTTGCGAAGCCTGACTTGATCATGGTGGTCTACGCCTTAGTTACCTCTATATTGGACTATTGCAATGCACTCTACGTGGGGCTTTCCTTGAAGATGGCCCTGAAACTCCAATTGGTCCAACGCTCAGCAGCCAGACTTCTAACTGGGGTGAATTACAAGGAGCGACCAACCCCTCTGTTCAAGGAGCTCCATTGGCTGCTGCTCACCTTCTGGTCCCAATTCAAGGAACAGGTCATTACCTATAAAGCCCTAAATGGTTTGGGACCCTCCTACCTTTGTGACCGCCTCTCCTACCACAAACCTGCATAATCTATTCAATCTTCCAGGGAGGCATTTCTTTTGCCCCTTCCTCTATTACAGGTTCGACTTGTGGGTATGAGGGAGAGGGCCTTCTCCACTGTGACCCCCCGACTTTGGAACTTGCTACCTGGGGAGATTAGATAAGCCCCTAACCTAGCAGCCTTCAGGAAAGAGCTAAAAACCTGGCTCTTCCAATGTGTCTTCGGAGAGTGACCATTCAACCTGTCATTTGTTCCCACCTACAATTCACCCTCATGATAAAGCAGCTCCCCTTTTATCAAGGTTAAACCCCACTGCTCCTCCTCCTTGGGCTCCTTTCTTAGAAATACACTTTGTGCTCCTATCACACCCAGGGTTTTAAGCTTCTAACATTTATCTTATTTTGTCATTTCATATATTTTGTAATGCTGCTTTTTTCCCTTGCTGTTTTATGTTCAATTGCGTTTTATTGTTTTTGGGCTTGGCCTCATGTTAGCCACCCCTAGTCCCCTTTGGGGAGATGGTGGCAGGTTATAAATAAAGATGATGATGATGATTATTAGACAAAGTTTGGGTCAGTAAAAATTATAACTACAAAATAAACTTTGGTTGGATCAAAACTTATTCATACTTGGAAAAAACATATTGAAGTCATCGTGTTTCATTTATCTCTGTTTCTTTTATACATATGCCTAAGTCTGGAGCCAATATTTCAAGAACTGTGAATCTACAGGTCAATTATGGTCTGCTTTCACAAATACAAGTAATAGTGTTTTAAAGAATTACATACTGATTTAAATGCAGTTGCAACAAATACATGTCAATTACTGGTACAGTCATGAATAACTAGTTACCACTCACAAAAATGCATGCAGTATGTCACGGTGCCTGTCATAGGCATATTGCTTCATTTGCTTGGTCGACATTATTATTATTATTATAATTATTATAATATTTCATTATAGAATACCAATATTGCATATGGCACTTTATGATAAAACAACCCAAAACATGGGGTCCTTCCAATGGTGTACAATCTAAAATATGTCTCTATATACATAAACACAGAGAGGAAAGAACAAATAACAAAAAAGTGCACAAACCAATTGAAGAAAAAATACTGCTTGCCCTAAGCATATTGTTTTATTTTCTTGATCAGAAAAGTTTACATTGTAAGAATACTTTATTTTATTATTTCCATTTAAGTGTTATCACAACTCTTTGGAATTCTAATGTTTGTTTTTATATGGCATAGTAAATTAATGGTCTGCTTTTCTTTCATTTTTTGTTTCTGGACTTGGTTCATCATGCAGATTTCCACCATTTTCTATCTACAGCTTGTGTCCCCCTTACATGTTATATTGATTAAACCACTGTTAAAATGTTACACTGATAAAATCAAACAAATTGTGCATGTACCAGTCTAGAAATCAATTTTAAAGATTCTCCATGGTTTAAAACAAGTAACAGATAGAATGGAGTGCAGTGAACTCACTGTGAAAAAAGGAACAGATTGGGGAAAATTAAGTCAGATCGAGTGTAATATATCAGGCAATTATCTTCATCTGGAATGTAGGAAGTACAATTGGCATTTTGTACTTTATACTTAAACCATCTCACTCAACCATTATTTGTATTATTATTTCCCATCCCTATAAAATGTATGTTTATTAATCTGTGGTCTCTGCAAATAGAATTACAGCATCCACGGAGCCCCCCCCCCCTTATAGAAATCAGCAATCTGTAAGGATCCATGCACTCATTTTGTAGCTTTCAAATTGCCTGGCCCTTGCTTTTATCTGGATTGCAAAAATTCCAGTCATTCTACAATTCAATTACATGTCTGCAAACACTTGTGGAAGCTCAGCAAAACTGTTTGGGTGTTGTTGTTGTTTAGCTTTTGTTAGTTAATAATGAGCATCGATGAACAATTCCTCCAGGACATGCTGCTGAAAAATAGTATGATGAAGAGAATATTATTCTGTAATACGCACTATATAGAACACCTGGTGTAACCTTTTTACTGTATATTGAGATAATTTATGTATACTTTCCAGCATTGCTCTTTCCACAAACTAAAATTTCTAAATGCAGATACTATGACCCAAGAACATATACTACTTGTTTTGCATACTCAAGCAGAATATGTAATTATGTTTGCATCAAATACTGAATGGGAATATGCGCAAAGCAAAACTGACTAGATATAGATGGGAGACTTTCTCTGTAACATTTATTTATTTATTTATTTCAGATATTTATATCCCATCCTTCTCACCCACCGGGGGGGGGGGGGGTTGCTCAGGGCGGCTCACAACCCGCAACCATTACATGCCAAAAAAGTAGCAATAAAATCATAATTAAAACATAAGTTAAAAACAACGAATTATAAACATCCATTTAAAAGTTAAACAAATCCAAATCCAGAGCCATAATCCGAGGTCTGTCCAATGTCAATCACATAAATTGTTTGCCTTATTATCGCTGCATCTGCTGCTCAAATACTTGGTCCCACAACCATGATTTAAACTTTTATCTAAAGGATAGGAGAGAGGGGGCTGAACTGATTTCATTAGGGAGTGTGTAATGACAGTAACGACAGAGTACTTATATGGTACTGTCTACAGTAATACCCACTAATTGCAACCATTGCCTATCATTGCCTAGAGATAAGGATGAGACTTCTTCATATCAAAGCAGGATGACAGTGATGATGATGATGTTGATGATAACTTTCTGATAAAGGAGACTGCTGGCACCAGCCTCTTTCTGTACTGAGACAACAGTTCACTTAGCAACTGTGTACTTGTCTCCTTGCACCAGAAAAAGCAATTCTTGCCCACCTCATAGACATTTGAAAGAAATAGGAACTCCAAAAGAAGACAGTGATATAATAGAATTTTGTTAAGAATGACGCTTTTTTAAAAAAAGGTCCATGGGTATGTCTAACATAGGGGGCTGCTTAATAACTAGTCAGATTATTGATTTATCCAGTCCAATATTATTAGCTCTGACAAGCAGACGGTCTCCCAAGGTTTTAGACAAGATTCTTTCTTAGTCTTATCTGGAAATCACAGGTGCTAAGCACGATTGATCCAGTTTATCTTTAAAAATTGAGTAGGATTGATGTGTGTTCAGGGTGGTACAGTGGGGATGATGGTACTTTTGTCCCAACCATTCTTGTGAAAAAGAACAAGACAGTTGAATGAAATTACTATCTATGCATACTTTTATAGAACCTTATTGATTTAATGCTGTCATTTTAGTTTATTGTTGTTTTATAAATTAAATCCTTTTCTCTCAAATAATTTAAGCAATATTAACTTTAGGCTGCAATGCTACACACCTAGGAATAATCTGATATAATGATACTTATATTTGAATAGATACATTTTTACTATTTACAAAATTGGATTTATCAGTGTGATATCATTATTTTTGTCTATTTCAGAAGAAACCTTTTAAATCTCCTTTTAAATGAAGTCATGTTCTTCGTATTCTGCTACTTATACAATTTTTATTTCTCTAGGTAGTTCATAACACAGCTGTTCCTAATGCGCTAGCAGTTGACTGGGTTGGAAAAAATCTTTACTGGTCTGATACAGAAAAAAGGATTATTGAAGTATCAAAACTCAATGGATTGTATCCTACTGTTATTGTAAGCAAAAGAGTGAAATTCCCTAGAGGTCTCTGTTTGGATCCTCAAGTTGGGTAGGCAACAGTAATACAATAGTAATGACGTTGATTGATCATGTAGCCTTGTCATCATAACCTTTGCTTAATGAAAACCCATTTTGTGGTTTGCTTGGTGTTACAATTCTGCATACGACCAATCTATTAAATCTCCTGTTAAAGACAATAGAGGTTTATCTAATCTACCATAGAAATGTGCTTCTCCATAGTATGAGAGTTTTAACAAATTCATTTCCATGGAACCTTTTGTTAGATTCCATTCTTGGACTATCTCCAAGTGAGGTGCAGTTTGAGTTCTAGAATCCACACATTGTTGAATACATCTAGAAAAAAATGCACATATTTCAAATGTACATAGAAAAATGTGCAGGAATCAGAGATCCACAAAGCACTGGTTAAATGCATTAAGCAATTCATAAAGTTACAAATGTGCACAGACTTTGGCATGTTTTAAAATAAATGAAAAAGAAAGACATGATTCATTACACTCTGTAAGGACAAAGAAACACCACATTTTTACATAACAGGATAAAGACATCTTGAGATTTTAAAAATTGAAAAAATTATTATTATTTGCATAGAAAACAAGAATTTCTGCACAGAAAATATTACTTACTGCACATAATATATATTATGTGTGCAGAAAATGTTGTTATTTGGGATTTATTTTACATTTACTTGGACATAGCTGATTTGTACAGTAAACACCTGTAAGGGAAACATCAGTTTTCTGTACAAGCCAATCCTGTATGGATTTTGTGCAGAAGTCCCAAATTGCAAACATTTATGTGCAGAAGTGCTAAATTGCAAACAATTATTTATGTATCTGGTCATTTGGCTTTAATGTATTTTATCTATATGTATTTTATGTATATGTATTTTCCTTTTTTATGGTTATATGATGTTTTAATTTGTATCAACTGCATTGAATTCTTGCTGTAAGGCTGGTCTGAGTCCCTCTTCAGAGGTGAGAAGATCGGGATATAAAAGCTTTAAATAAATAAATTGCAAACAGGTTTAGAAAATGCTGTGTTTTGGGGTAGGTTTTTTTGGGGGGTTTTTTGGTTTTTAAATCTTTCTTTCAACAGGAAGTCATTTGATAAAATACTTGTTGATACTTTTCTCATTGCCAGTACCAACATGTTGTATGACCGAGAGCAAGGTTGGGAGTAATAAAAGGAGGAAATACATGTGTTTTCAGCACTCTGTTAAAACCTCTCCTCCCACCCAATAAGTTTATTTATTTATTTATTTTACTTTATTTCTACCCCACTCTTCTTGCCCCGAGGTGGACTCAGAGTGGCTTACAGATTTTGGTAAATATTCAATGCTCCCATTATACAAAAACAACAATACATCAATAAAATCAATAAACATATAAATTACAATGACAAGTTACGTAATACTGTAAATAACATGAAGATTTAAGGCAGGGCATATTTGCAATGTTAAATTCTGATTTGGCCCACAGTGTGGCAATTTTCCATTCTTATGGCAGAGAATTTAGTTCCTGGATTCCAACTAGAGCAACCTGCTGAGAGGTAATGAGCAATCTGAACAGAAGCACAATTTCTTAAAAGTAAATATTCCAAACTCCTCTTCAGTTAGTACTGCAGTAATACAATGATATTTGAAATACCTTTGACTGTTTCTTGTTGATAGCAAATCAAATTTGGAGGAGGGGAGCAAATTTGATATCAGTAATACAATGGTCCAAAGTTATAAACAGTTTACACTATTGCTTTATAAAACCAATAAACAGAATTGCTATTGATTTTGTTTCCTAGATATTTGTATTGGATTGATTGCTGTGAGCATCCTCACATTGGTCGTGCTGGTATGGATGGCTCTAATCAGACTGTTGTGGTAGAAACACAGATATCTAGACCAATGGCTCTGACAATAGATTATGTCAACAAAAGACTGTACTGGGCTGATGAAAACCATATTGAATTTTCCAACATGGATGGCTCTCGGAGAAATAAAGGTTAGTTGCATTCAAAGAAACAATAACGTCAAGGCAGCCTGTTTATTTAAATGTATGATACTTATTGTGGGAGAAAAATGAACATTCATGTGCCAAGAAATTTGAACTAAAGAATGGATAATGTGCCCCGTAGCAGAATGAATTATAATTTTAATTTATATGGATACATAGAATTGACCAGTTAATTTAAGCTTAGCCTAAATGTGTTTTTGTTTTTGATTTTTTAATTAAAGAAAAATCAACTAATTAATGCATCTTTTCCAGCTCAAGCCAGAAACTGGCAAGAATCCTTCATATAATTTATGGAAATGTATTTACAGTGAATTTAGGCCCACTTGCCAATCCCTACATATTAGGAAATATGTGCTCTGATGGCATCTGTTCCCCTGTCACTCAAGAAGGAGTTAACCACTGTTTCCATCTTCTTCCATCAACAATCTCTGGTATGAGAGGCTGAAGCAGGACCCTGTTGTAATTTCCCCTCATGCAGGAGATCACTCATGTGACTTGGGAACAGCAGTCAGCTGCTTCTTGATTGGCAGGACAACAAATCACTGATATTTTTAGGGGTGGATTTCTGATTTGTGGGGGTTTTAATATTTTTCAAACGATGGGCTTCATAGGGACTGTAAATATGTAGCACAAGTGTGTAATTCAAGGATACACGTAGAAGATTCTAGCCTGCAGTACATTTACCTTGCATAAATAAATTGTTTATTTAACTTCATTGATAAAAGGGAACCCATCAGTTCATTAAAAAAATATGTATGTGATTCAGGTTTATGTGATCAAGCATATAGAAATATCAGTTACTAACATTTATTCCACTTCCCTTCTTAGTTACTTTAAAAATACAATACAAACTGCCTGGATTAGACAAAAATCACAACCATTTATCCTGTTCTTCTGTGAGTTTTAGTTCAGATTAATTTTATCCAATTAAAATCTCACCATATCTTAGATAGCAATTGTTTATAGGGATAATGATACAGACATATTTCAACCTCATATTTATTTTCAGGTTTGCAAAAAGATAATGTGTGTAAATTGCTTAACACTGAAGTGCTGTATCTATACTGTAGATTATTTTTCAAGTTTGTTCTATGTGTTATTGGACCTCACGGCAGCGTTTGACACGGTCGACCACAATCTATTGACCCACCGCCTGGCCATGGCTGGAGTGAGGGGGACAGCCTTGAAATGGCTGACCTCCTTCCTCCACCAGTGGTCTCAGCGTGTGAGGAGGGGCGAGGTGGTCTCCGAGGGCTCCTCATTAGTTTGTGGGGTTCCTCAGGGGGCCATCCTCTCCCCTCTATTATTTAACATCTACATGCAGCCGCTTGCACAGCTGGTGCAGAGTTATGGGCTGGAGTGCCACCAGTACGCTGACGACACCCAGCTCATTCTGAGGATGGAGGGCAGGCCGGAATCCGTCCCCGATAATTTCCAACATTGCCTCGAGGCCGTTACTGGATGGCTGCGAGCCAGTAGGTTGAGGGTGAATCCGGCGAAGACGGAGATCTTGTGGTCGGGCCACCCGGGTGGTGTGGGTGTCCAGCTTCCGACCCTGGACAGTGTGGCGCTATGCCCATCGCCTTCCGTTAAGAGCCTGGGGGTCCATCTGGACTCCCAGCTGACCATGGAGGCCCAGGTCACTGTGGTCAGCAAGGTTGCTTTTTTCATCTGCGACAGGCTCGGAGGCTGGCCCCCTATATCTCCCGGAACAACCTGGCCACGGTGATCCAAGCTACGGTCATCTCAAGGCTGGATTACTGTAACGCGCTTTACGTTGGCCTTCCTTTGTCGGCGACCTGGAAGCTCAAGCTGGTGCAGAACACTGCCGCCCGGCTCCTGTCTGGTACCCCAGCAGGTTGCCACATTACACCTGTTTTGCAGGATCTGCACTGGCTCCCAATTGAGCACCGGATCTCCTTCAAGTTGTTGGTTCTTACCTTTAAGGCCTTGCACAGCCTGGGGCCAGCGTATCTGAGGGACCGACTCACCCCATATTGTCCCCCGAGACCACTACGTTCCGAGGACGCTAACTTGTTAGAAATACCTTCGGCGAAATTGGCTAAATTGACATCTACCCCCCGGAGGGCGTTCTCTGTCATAGCTCCTACGCTGTGGAACGCCCTCCCGGCCGGAACGCGAGCCATAAGGGACCTGCTCCCATTTAGGCATGCCTGCAAAACTTACCTGTTTGGGTGGGCCTTCGGGGAGTAGGTCCTGTCCGTGCTTCGCTCTAGCCGCTGTCCTGGGGTGTCTGCTGTTTAATTTCTGAACTGTATCTGGGGGGTTTGTACTATGCTGTTTTAACTGTTTAACTGTTTTAGATGTTTTTATTGCATTGCTTGCATGTTATTGTACTTTCGGTTCCCGTGAGCCGCCGCGAGCCTCAGGGAGTCGGCGGCATAGAAGCCGGAAGAAATAAATAAATAAAAATAAAATATTTATGCTAATCCATATTTCCTGCTTATTTCATACAGGTTGTTTAATAATAACAACAAAATGGGAAAGTTAGTTCTGAAAAGAAAAATATATAACTTTATATATGCTTAAGAATTATTTTCCAACCTGTTTTCTGTTTCATAAGACCAATACTGTGAATATCACTTCTACAGCTGATGCAAAATAGTTAAATAATTTATGAGCAGGCAAAGCAGCTTCATAGATACTCAGGATATGGGAGATGTCTGCCTATTGTAAATTGTGGGAGTTCAGGTGAAATTATAAAAACTCCCACAGAGCAGGCCTCTCATACAGCTTTGGAGAGTGATAGAGGATTTTGGTTTTTTAAAAAATGTATTACAGATGAAAACATTACTTTTAGGGTTGGCTCTTAAGGCTTGTTGGGAATATAAATTTGTATTCTTTGATGATACCAGACACAAATATTAGATTGAAATAAGAAACCAATGTAAAATGTTGCTAAATAGATGTGAGTGTGAAGAAGTGTGATCTAAAAACTTATAACTCAAGCCATAAATGAAAATAATTGGCAATTGGTAAACCCAACTATTGCTGAAATTTAAGTCAACACTTATGCGCAGCCTTATTGAGCCAATGGGCCTATTTTCATTGGGATTAGCAGTTAAATTTAGGCCACAGTCCACATGCATGATTGGATTCATTAAGCTGTGGCTTATGCATATAATGTATGAACTCATGGTTTACATGTATTAGTTACCTGATAACCAGGTTCCACATTCCAATTAGATAGGCAGGCTGTTCTGAAGCACCAGCCCATCAAGGCAGAAAAGACTGTCCTGAGCAGATTCAACTCAGTAAACTGAGGAAAGTCTTTTAGATGTGGTTTCTGATGTCACCCTTCAAACCTTTTTGTTTGCATGTGGAAGTGTTATAAATTATTTACAAGAAGAATATGAGATCCCAGAAATAGTGGTCTCCTACAGCAACCATAAATACAGATTTAATGCTTCTACAATTGCATTTCCCAACCTTTGGTCCTCCAGGTGTCTTGGAGTTCAGCTCCTACAATCCCTAACAGCTGATAAGATGGCTTGAATTTCTGGGAGTTGAAGTTCAAACACTTGGAAGACCAAAGGTTGGGAAATACTGTTTAACAAGGTATAGGAAAGGAGAGAGGAAAGAATGGAACATAACTCACGAGGAAGATAGTCTGGCTAGAGGGCATCACTCTTTCCTTACTGAAGAGTCTTCCCCTGAGTATATGTACTTGCACATTTGTATGCAGCAATGCATATGTTGCATGTAGCTATGCATAAGTAGTATTCATCTCATGATGCTTAGGACAAGAAAATGTAACCAAGTGGGACTGATGTAGCTAATCTTAGCCTCATACTTTTAAATGGTAACAAAGAGCCTTTAGGCTTGACAAGTTGTCACAGCAATTATTCAGAAGACGTTACACAGTAGTTGTCTTTGTCAGCTTTCACAATATGAAATATTTTAACTGGCAGTCCTCCAACACTAAACATTAATTTTCTATTATGTTGCAGTACCTAATCAACATATTTTAGGGGTGATTGCTCTTACGTTATTTGAAGACTATCTATACTGGACTGATGGGAAAACCAAGGCAGTCAACCGTGCCCATAAAACCTCTGGAAAAGATAAAGTAGCATTGATTAACTCATGGCATGCCATCACTGATATACAAATATATCATTCTTATAGACAACCTAATGGTAACTAATACCAATTTTTTTCAGTCAAGCAATTATTAGAAGTAACATTGTTAACAGTTGTAATGGTTTTGCTTAACAATAACGTTCAGTAATCCTTCTGACTCTTGCCAAAACAGTTAACAGTAA
Organism: Anolis apletophallus; assembly: GCA_030556195.1. Lineage (NCBI taxonomy): Eukaryota > Metazoa > Chordata > Lepidosauria > Squamata > Anolidae > Anolis > Anolis apletophallus. The sequence goes on along the minus strand of JARBWK010000002.1, from coordinate 134,724,676 downwards.
TAGATTAAAGATATTATTAGTCTTACTGAAGATATGAAAATGTGAGTAGGGTTACTCAAATAGCCAGCTTTTATTAGCCTAGCAAATATTAATTCTCTCTCAGTCCCAGTATTGCAGCTTGCATGAAAGTGAACAGGTGGTGGACATAGTATTTTGTGGCCATATGTCATAATCCCTTCTCTCTAGACACCTTGAAAAAGCCTGCAAGTGTGCAGAAATCTGAATACATTGACTTTTGGGGCATTTATATATTTTGGAAGAGTCCCTGGATTTGTGAATCGGCTGAATAGTATGACATGATAAAATAATGTTATTTCTTGAGAATTATATTGTATGCCAAGATTGCATTTGTATATTTCTACAATTATATTTTAAACAAAACAGTTTGCTGTTCTTTATCTTCCATGAAATTTACTTTTCACTATGACAGTTTACTTCTTTTTGCTAGCAATGTCAATAGGGTAATCTACATGGGCCAAATGAGTTAGCCGGGTGGTGAATGGACGATAACACAAGTTGTGGGGTACTCAGCTCATCCACATTTTGGGCCTTTTCCCCATGTTTGGGGAGTTCAAAGACAGGAGATGACACCTAACTTGGCAGATCATTCTAGCCATTGCAATGCACACCAGGTATGAAAATGTTGATGTTCATTTCTTGGCACCTGGAATAATGCTTGGTAGAGCAACAAGGTAATTGGAAGAGATGGGGAAAGGAGAGAGTGATTCCCCCCCTCCCCTGTGATACTTCATCACTCTATCATCATTACAGGAACCAAGTGGTGACCAGCACAACTGTTCGTGGCCCATGTAGATGAACCCTACATTTTAGAGGAAATGTTAATTATATTGTTTTATGTTGTTTCTCCCCATAAGTCTGATATGTTTACGTTCTTTTGCATCCATAGTGCCTACACATACATGTACATTAGCTAATGGAGGATGTAGTCACTTATGTCTCCTAGCCCCTGGCAAAGCACACGCTTGTGCTTGTCCCACCAACTTTTACCTTGCTGCTGACAATAAGACCTGCTTATCAAATTGCACAGCCAGCCAAGTAAGTGTACTCTTTATCACATAAAAGTGATAAGAGTTGTCTCTCGTGTGTCTAGATATTTTGAAATGAAGAACATGTGCCAGAGTTTAGAACTGGATAAGAATAATCTATGCATTTTACTTCAAAGTTCTACTGTGTTCCATAATATTCATTTGAAAGAAAGTGGATGTGTGTCTATAATTAGAAATTACCACATATGCCCATGCATACATCTAGAGACTGTAGTTAAAAAATCAAAACAAAAAAACTGAACAGCCTATCTATGAGTCATTGTGAGGACTATACATTAAATCTGATTTAAAACATGAACCATCCCCTCCTCTGAGTAGAGTGGTGAAAGGCAAGAGCTTAGTCCTTCCTGGGAGAACCTAAACACCCTCAACTTTTTCCAGTATGGCTACCTTCTAGACATTTTGAATGCCTGGGTGAAAAAAGTGTGAATAACTGTTCCCTTAAGGCAACATTGATGTTTTCCACTCTCTGTGGAATGGCCCAAAACTTATCAATGGGCCATACCAAAATCCAACATTTTTGCCCCAATACTTAGACATGAGTATATAGGATATCTCCATTACCTTTAACTTAACTAAATGAGCATTCATTATAAACTTAGACCTCCCTCTATGCATGACAAGACATGACTTTCACTCCTGAAGGTAGATCTTTGAATCCGAGACATTGCAGCTCATCTGTATTTATGATATCATAGGAAGGTCCTAGGCCCCACCTACATCAACCATTTAGGTTGGTGTGGGATCAAATCAGCCTGTGGGCAGCAACAAAATGCATGCAGGCCTATCCAGATTCACCTGGCTGCAACCCAGGTTGAAATAACTCAGGGAAAGTCAAAATTAGGGGTTTCCCCTAGGATTAGGGGTTTCCCCTGAATTATGGTAGTGGAGACATCCACAGTTAGTGCCTATGCAGAACTGGCTTTGGGTGTCCTGACAGCCATCCCATACTCCCTGAGCTCAAGCAGCCCAAGCTTCCAGGATAACTGTATTCCCACACCTTCCTTCCATGGCCTACTGCATGCTTGGGGCTCCACTGACCTACTTCAATTTCTTCTGACTCACAAAAGTGTCACAAGATATGGTAGGTGATCAGTGGAGATCCCAGAAGTAGGTTCACTGCTGTCACCATCTGTGACACAGGGAAATGTGATGGTGGCAGTTTTATTCCCTGCCTAGCATCACTCAGCACAGTTGAGCAGTAAGGATGCCCTCATGCTGGCCAAGGGGCTCAGGGCATAACTGTTGCTAATTTTGGAATACCGGCTCTGATCCGCGTTATTGGTCATTGTAGATCCACCCTCGGAAAGTCAGCATAAAATAGTACTTTGAGTACTGAACTACAGTTCTGGAGACCAGGATTCAAATACATCTTAGCCATAAAAGTTCATGAGGTGACCTTGAACAATTCACACCCTCTCAGGCTCAATGAAAAACAAACCCTCTCTAAGAAAATCTAAGAATAAAACTGTATTGTTTCCCTTAGAGTCACCATTAAGTTGGAACTTGAAGACACTCAATAACAAGGAAAAAGTCAATGGCATGATTAGAATAGAACTAAATTCTTAAAATAATGAGATTAACTAAATAATTTTCAAAGAAAATCTGACTTTTGGAAATGTCCCATAAATTCCAATCTACAGTACAGTACATGTAGCTGATTAATTATATTGTTATTTCAGTTAGATTTGAAGTTATTCAAGAAAAGCTATTGCTATTTTAAAGTTTTGCTTGTGGTTTCTTTCTCCTGCAGTTTCGCTGCAAGACAGATAAATGCATTCCATTCTGGTGGAAATGTGATACTGTTGATGACTGTGGTGATGGATCAGATGAACCCGAAGAATGTCGTAAGTATACATGGAAATTATTTTTGAAATGTATTGTTGCAGACATTAGAAACTGAATATTTTCATATTGGAAGAGTGACGTAGCATCATTGCTAAGTATTTAGGGTCTTTTTTATATTGATTTCATTATCTTGGGCTAAATCTGGTGTTCATTCTACCTAGAACAGATCTATTTAAATTGGGTTAGTTTAAATGAAGAAGGAATTTCAACTTGAGTAGGTCCACTGTAATGGACCTGCTTTAAATTGAGCTAACTTTAGAGTTAGTGATCCATATTTCACTATAAAGTGAAAAAGATTGCTATACATTGAACAGTCATTTTAAGAACAATTATGCTTACAATCAAACTTCACTGCTCATTTCTGTTACAGACGATATCTGTCCTGAACATAACCCTATGCAACACACCTTTTGTTCAGGGTTATAAATGACATTTCCTAATTGGTTCTATCACAAAAACATAGCAAAAGTTTATTCAACTACAAGAACTTTGTTTTTGAAGGACAATCCTGCAGCACATTTTCCTATAGTTTTTCAATAAATATCTCATAGAGTCTCAACCAATTGTGGCAGTCACAAAAACGAAATTTCTGAAGTATACCACCTACTTTAAAAGTAAGTACCACACAATTAAACAGGAAATAACACTTTCAAACCAGGAACAGGATTTTTTCCCCAGATTTTGATATAGTGCAAAATTCTCTATGAATAAAACCATTGTGAAGCCTTGCATTTTCTGGTTGAGACTTTTCAGCCGATGGCCTTCAGTGGTCCCAAGTTTCTTCTTTCAAATTAAAACCTATCTTCTTGTGTCGATTATAATATTATTTAATCTGTAGGTAAATAGCCAGGAAATGTTACCATAAATTTTATTTAATTCTTTGTGAGCTTTTAGATTCAGAGTATTTTTAACTAGCAGATCCCTATATGTGGGTCAACTAGTCCATCCTAATAGTTTCCTTTGGTTGGCCTCCATTGGGGAGATCCATAGGGGAGTTTTGGTGTAGAAGTTTCCTTCGTACTTCTGCCAGATTTTCAATAAAGAGAACCTCACAAAGTGATTTCCAAAGTTTTCTTTTTCCTTTTTCTCTCTGTCGTACCATACGTATGCGTGCAATCCCACACTTAGATCAAATCCTTCTAAACTTAATGTCTTTTATTTTATTATGGTCATCCAGTCTTTAATCCAAATTAAGGCACAGGCCTCGTGATAGATTATTAAGTCAGGGAAACTGAATCCTCCTCTAGTTTCCCCCCCAGTTAATATTGAAAATTTAATTCTTGTTTTTTCCCCCCTTTTCAGACAAATTTTAAACCCTTAGTATAATTTTAAAACAAGTTGAATGGTGTTAATTTTGTTCAGGTACTGCATTGCTTGGAAGGGAGGAATCTAGTTACTCTTAATTCTATATAATTAACAAGTTCTATATGTTTTAGTCAAACTTTAGAAATAACTGCTGAAGGAATGTAGCATGGATTAAGTAACCCATGATAAATGATGTTATTGATAAAAAAACAAAAACAAAATAGGAACTACTTATGCTGGCTTTTGGGGTGGAAAAAACCTCCACATATCCACACTACACCAGAAATTGACAGAATATCTTAAAGAGGGGTGTCCAACCTTTGGCTTCCCTGGGCCGCATTGGAAGAAGAAGACTTGTCTTGGATCACTGCTAAAATATCGTAGTGCTAACAATAGCTGATGAACAAAACAAACAAAAAAAATCTGTACATAATTTCATGATAGCTGTCACCATGTAAAAGCAAAAAAAAGTCAACACATAATAATCCTAATTATGTGCCATCCTATTCAGAGTGTCTTTTAAAATTGTCAAGAGATCTGGCCAAACTATTAGCAATTATAACATGAATTATGAATAATTCTCTGATCTTTGTGGATGTGATTCTTGCCATTCCGTTCTGTTGTCTACAAAGTTTGTGCTTGAGAATCGCACAATCAAGTTACAAGCCAGGGCCTGTCTTAAATTACTTTGGGTAGCATATTTTGTTAAAACATTCATTAATCTAGTTTAGACAGCTTTAATATAACATAATTTTAAATTACTTTTTAACGTTTGGGATTTCCAAGGCTGTAATCCTAAATATGCATGCTTGATAAAAGTAGGAAATATTTTGTAATAAATATGCATAGTTTTTAACAGTTATATAAAATAGTTTTGGTAATGTCATTTTCTGCTTCTTGATGTCTGGAATCTTAGAAACTGTTTTGGAGTTAACTACAGTCAGTTCTCCATATTTATGAGTTCAATCAAACACAATTCAAAAATTATCTGGGGAAAAAATCCAAAAAGCAAACCTTGATTTTGCCACACACCAAGCACTAACCTGCTATAGCCTCCCACCATTTCAGATATCCTCTCTTCCAATTATTTGAGCTGTTTGCATTTTACACAAGGACACCACTGCCAACATACCGTCCTGCCATGTATTGCTTCTGCATACTGTTGCTTGCCGGTATCAGTTGTGGGGAGTGGGGTTGTTGGGTATACGTCTTTTATTGGTTTTATTGATGTTTTATTGATTTTATGTTGTAAACCGCTCTGGGCTCCAGAGAGAGTGGTCTACCAAATATATATATATATATATATATATATATATATATATATATATATATATATAATGGGACCTGAGTGTCCATATATTATGATATCCACATGGAGTCCTGGAACCTCAGGGGATACTGAGGACTCACTGCATTCTGTTTACCAGAGGTAGTCCATTTCAAATAAAGGCAATATAAATTCTAATGAATTATTTAGCTAAACACATATTTATTTCTGCTGGTACTACTTTTTCCTGTTGTTGTGTTTTACGTGTGACCATTGTGTTTCATTTACCAAAGACAGAGTGAGAGAAAAGCATTATAATATACTAAGTAACAAACAGCACAGTCTTTTATATATTTAGTCAGAAGTAAAATCAATTGAGTTCAATGGGGATTATTCCTACACAAGTGTGTGTATGATTGCAGCATCAAATGCAGTAATTTAAGTGGTCTATTCATTCAGTCTGATGCCCTATGGGGAAATTGCACAATTTATTGTTAGCAGATATTCAGCTTTTATAGCAATTAGATCTCCTTGTGTTTACGCATCATATAATTGCACGGAAAAGGTGGAGATGCGAGTTTATAACAAAAAGAAATTTGGCAGAAGCCATTTATTTCAGCATAACTAAGAAGAAATGCATTAAATTGCTTCATTAAAATAGACTAGCAATTTAGCATCTCTTGGACAATAGTGATAGTCATCTCCTTGCTTTAAAAATTACAGGGTAAAGACATTCTGCCTTGTTTATTGCAAAACATTTGATTTAGAAGGGAGCATTTTCATTAACTTAATTGGGATGAGCATAGACAATGTTATGTTGAAATATGTAGGAAGCTGGGAATGATGGAAATAAAATTCCCAACTCCACCTTAAAAGGAAAAACACAGCGGCAAGCGGAAGAACTTAGGACACTTGAAGTTTCTTGTTGCAAAGGTTGACTTCAGTTCTTTAATGTTGTAAAATTCATAAAGTATAGTCCAGTCAGCAAATATATCCACTACAAGATAAATCTCTTGCATGGCAGTGCAAAAACACAAACATAGATACAGGAGGTTTTGTTTGCTCACGCTCCGTGACTCACAGATCCTTCTGCTCCAGTAGTTTGCATCCATGAAGTGGTTCTCCAGAGAAAAACAAAACTACCACAAAACAGTAACAGGATAAACAGAGTCTTCAGTTTTCTTTGTCATTAGCCTTGGCAAAGATATCAGCGTGTCTTTTCAAACAAACTCTTTCTCCTCCTCCTTATCAGCCAAACGCTCGGCCAGACTTTCTTCTTCTTCAATCCCCCCCACACATTTAGCACAGCAGAGAGATTTTATAGCAACCAGGAAACCACTCCCCAAACACAGCTCAGCACACAGCTCAGCACACAGCTGATTAATTGATTACTCCACAGTGGAAATCTACTCAGATACTACAACAGGTATAAACTGTTCACTTAACTCTTTATTTCCAACACCCTCCTAAAGAGTTAAATTAAACATAACGAATCGACAAATCTAACGAAAGCAGCACCACTAAGTGGTTTGGTGAAGACATCTGCAACATTTTCTTCACTGGGAACATAATACAAACAAATCCTTTTATTCGACCAATTCTTGCATATTTGCATATCTTGCACCCAGATATCTAGTTCGGCTCTTAAGTCCCTCTGACTTTGCTATTGCCAAGCAAGACTGTGAATCCACAAACACATTTGCAGGTTCATTTTGTTCCATTCTCATATCTCGGATCACTCCTTGTATAAATTCCATATCATTACAGGCCTCATTCAGAGCTGATAATTCTGATTCAGTCGTATTTTTGCGACACAAATGATTGCTTCCGAGACTTCCAACAAATTGGAACTCCAGCAAACTTAATCAAAAAACCTGACACAGACTTTTTGTCAACCATATTTGCAAAACTACTATCAGAAAAAACTTCAATACTTTCCGATGAGTTTGGACAAATCTCCAACACTTTTGATACAGTACCTTTTAAATACCGCAACACTCTTTTTACTCCAGCCCAACTGTTTCAGTGGGATTCTCAACTTTCCTACTAAGCACCCCCACAGCAAAACTTATGTCAGGCCTAGTAGCATTTGATAGATACAACAAACTACCCACTACTGATCTATAGACATAATTATTTAGGAAAGGTTTCCCCTCCACGCTAGAAAGAAATTCTACTGCCATAGGGGTATTGGCTACTTTAGCATCAGACATCCTGGTTCTCTTTAACAATTCAACAATTTTGTCAGACTGATTCAGTCTCAGGCCATTTTCAATTTTTTCAAAATTTATTCCAAGGTATTTTTTTACCAAACCTAAATCTTTAATTTTTAATTTCTCTGCCAGTTTCTTAAAAACTAGACCCACTACTTTGGAATTTTTACCCATGCACAAAATATCGTCAACAAAAACAACAACACACATCTGTTGATCTCCGATCCTCTCAAATACAAACAAGGATCCACCTTACTACGCTGGAAATTTAAATCAGACAATACTTTGTCCAGATGCATGTTCCAATTTCGGGCACTTTGCTTCAGCCCGTACAACGATTTTCGTATTTGTAAACACCTGAGCGCAGGTGATCTTCAAAACCAGGAATAGCAGTCATATATACACTATCCTCAAGATCAGCATGTAAATATGCTGTTTCCACATCAAAATGATGGATCACCCATTTACTCTGACAGGCTACAGATAAAGCTAGTCTTAAAGTTTCTGTTTTCACAGTGGGGCTAAACACATCATCATAGCTTTCCAAATATCGTTGTTCGAAACCGCGAGCGACTAGTCTCGCCTTGAACACAAAACCATCCTGCTCGGATACCTTCCGTTTATATACCCATCTACAACTGACAGGCTTAACTTCTGATGGAACCTCGGAAACCTCCATAACTCCTAGATCCATTAAAGAGTTAAACTCTTTTTCCATAGCTTTCCTCCAATTATCTTGTTCAGATATTGGCCTTTTTAACATGTCTTTGTAGCCCACAGGCTCTGTCCAGTTTGCATCCTCCATAACCAGACCAACTTGCAAACGATCCGGTGGAACACCAATATTAGACCTGGAAGACCTTCGAGGAACTACGTCAACCTGCTCATCTTTGCTTTCAGTTTCCCTCCAGAAGTCACACTTTCTTCATTCTGAAGAGAACCCTCTTCCTTTACTTCCATAGAATCCGCAACTAACTTGTTCTCAAAAGGCATGAAAATCTCATGATTAGCATGGATCTTCTCCCAACGGGTGTTTTCTTCAAATTTAGCATTCCTGGAAATAGTTACTCGACTACCACTACTCCAGAACCGATAACCTTTTGATTCAGAAGAGTATCCCAAAAAGACCATTTGTTTCCATGCTTGTTCATTTTTCCTCCTCTGTTCAGAAGGAACTAAAACATAAGCAGTACTTCCAAATATTCTTTAAAAACTCAAATCTGATTTCTTTCCATAAAACAGAAAATAAGGAACTTGTCCAACACTTCTGGACCATAATCTATTGGTTACAAAACTGGCGTTTGCTACCGCCTCTGCCCAAAACCTATTAGGCATCTCTGCATCTGCCAGCATACTTCTTCCCATGCTGCGCAACGTACCAATCCATCTTTCTGCAATCCCATTTTCCTGGTGGACATATGCATTAGATAATCTGTGCTTTATCCCATATTTCTTAAATAAAGCATTCATCTTTTTGTTAACAAATTCTCCACCTCTATCTGACTGAACAGATTTTACACGGTGTTCTGGGAATTGAGTTCGCATAAGCCTTAACCATTCGTCAACTTTTTGTACAACTTGAGATTTTTCTCGAAGAAAGAACACAAAATTATAACGAGAAAAGTCATCCACCAAAATGAGAAAATAACGAGAACCCACTAAAGAATTTGTAAATGGGCCACATAAATCCATATGTACCAAAGAGAGAATTTCACTAGTCTCTCTGAACTTGTCTTAGCCACCGGGTGGCTTTTAACTTTGTCTTCATGCATATAGTACAGTCCAAGTACTTATTGCATTTGCATATATCCAAACCTGTTTTGTTCACAGTTTGGATGATTCTATCCCATCCACAATGACCTAGCCTTCTATGCCATAGATGAACACATTTGTTATGAATCGGCTGTCCATTACCTGGGCAATTCTCAACATCTACACATCCTACAGATACATTTACATTTTTGAGTAGAAAAAGACCATTTTCTTCCTTGATTACAATCCTGACTCATAAGAATTTCTGATTAAACATTCACCATTTTCAAAGATAACAGCATAACCCATTTTCATCAATTCTTTAACACTTAAGATGTTATATGCCAGATTATTAACATGCAAGACCTCATTTAACTTTAAAGCAAGTTTTTCAATAAAAACAGCCCCAGCCCTATTTACACTTGCTCTCTGACCATTTGCCAAAGTGATAGAGGTCACTGGAGCTTCGTGCAAATCATGAAGCAAAGATAAATCTTTAGTTAAACTTCGAGTGGCTCCAGAATCAATCACCCAAGAACTAGCTAAACAGCTATCATCCACAACATGGGCAATTAAAGAAAAATCAGAGCTTCTATCTCTGGGCTTTGTAAAACTATGTTTCACATTTTTCTTTTGAGTATTCATTGGGGGCTTTTACAATCTCTTGCAAAATGTCCTTTTTCTGAACAACGCCAGCAACTTAAATTTTTATGAGCTTTAGCTATGCAAGCTGCCTCAGACTCATAAACAGACTTAGTTTGTCTCTCTATTTTGTTGTGATAATTAGAAACAGAAGTTCTAACTTGTTTCTGAGCCACCCACTCATAGAGTTTTGAGGAAATATAATCAACATTCAAATCTTTATCCTGAATATTTACAAGACAGTCAACAAAAATATCAAAACCTTTTCCCAAACTCCCCAACAAAATAAGAGCTCTCAAGTCTTCTTCAAACTGCAATCCGCGTTGCTCCAAATCAGAAAAGATAGACAGCATAGCATTCACATGATCTTCTATGCATCCACTCTCAAATCGAAGAGAAAACAGTTTCCTGCAAAGAACAATTTTCGAGCCAGCACTAGGTCTCTGATAAAGAGTTTTATAGCAATCCCAAACTTCCTTGGCATGCTCTAATCTTCTCACATGGACAAGTTGCTGGTCTTCGACCCCAAGCAGAATAAAGGCTCTGGCTTTTTGGTCCATTTCCAGTTCCTCATCGTCATCATCAGCTGGGAGGGCATTCACAGCTTTCCACAAACTTTGTGTGATGAGATAGCATTTCATCTTCTCAGCCCATGTAAGATAATTTCGACCATTTAGTTTCTGAAATGCCAACTTAAACATTCCAGCCATCTCTAAACTTCAGGACTGTAAAAAATTACAACAAAAAGTGTCCAAATACTTTACTCCAGAAGACAAACCTCTTACTCTCGAGTAGAAAGAAAAATTTACTCCCGAGTAGAACTTCCACACTTTGTCCTCTTACTCTCGAGTAGAAAGAAAAATTTACTCCCGAGTAGAACTTCCACACTTTGTCCTCTTACTCTCGAGTAGAAAGAAAAATTTACTCCCGAGTAGAACTTCCACACTTTGTCCTCTTACTCTCGAGTAGAAAGAAAAATTTACTCCCGAGTAGAACTTCCAGAAACAACATCGTTCATAGAGGTACTGGGCCCATAACCTGTTGAAATATGTAGGAAGCTGGGAATGATGGAAATAAAATTCCCAACTCCACCTTAAAAGGAAAAACACAGCGGCAAGCGGAAGAACTTAGGACACTTGAAGTTTCTTGTTGCAAAGGTTGACTTCAGTTCTTTAATGTTGTAAAATTCATAAAGTATAGTCCAGTCAGCAAATATATCCACTACAAGATAAATTCTCTTGCATGGCAGTGCAAAAACACAAACATAGATACAGGAGGTTTTGTTTGCTCACGCTCCGAGACTCACAGATCCTTCTGCTCCAGTAGTTTGCATCCATGAAGTGGTTCTCCAGAGAAAAACAAAACTACCACAAAACAGTAACAGGATAAACAGAGTCTTCAGTTTTCTTTGTCATTAGCCTTGGCAAAGATATCAGCGTGTCTTTTCAAACAAACTCTTTCTCCTCCTCCTTATCAGCCAAACGCTCGGCCAGACTTTCTTCTTCTTCAATCCCCCCCACACATTTAGCACAGCAGAGAGATTTTATAGCAACCAGGAAACCACTCCCCAAACACAGCTCAGCACACAGCTCAGCACACAGCTGATTAATTGATTACTCCACAGTGGAAATCTACTCAGATACTACAACAGGTATAAACTGTTCACTTAACTCTTTATTTCCAACAAATTTGTAGATATTTATCAGTATTCTTGAAATCTTGCATTGAAGTAGAAGTGCCTTTCACAATCCTATATTTCAAGATGTATCAGGAGAACCTAAAATGGAATAAGATACAGTGTGTGTGTGTGTGTGTGTGTGTGTGTATTCATATTGAATTTATAAAACAATCTGTTGCCAGGATGTGTTTTTTCATGTCAAAATTTCCTTGAAATTCTTGGGCTAACACGTTGAAGTTCGTTTAATTAAAAAAATCTGAATAAATCTGAAATTTAATAGGTGGTTAAAACAAAATTTGAAAAAGCAATATAATATCAGATGTAGTGAAAAGTCAATAAAGTCACATGAGTGAAGAAGGTGTCTGAGAAAACTATATGAAATTTATAATGAAACAACTATTACGACTACTGTGAGAGCAGTCGATCCACCTCATCCTGATAGGCAGACTCATCCCCTTCAGAGATAAGCCCAACAACTGTTGCATCATCCATGAATTTGGTATCTATATTGCTATGATAAAAATATAGACAAGTTGTTCAGATGTCACATGCAGTACTTTGAATTCACTTACACAAACAATTGTATTATTCACACCAAAGTGTTTCAACAATTCATTAAAATTGCATTATTATGTTATGCTATTGCTTATTCTAGTACTTGTGTGGCTGCTAGCAGAGCCAAAGGAACTAGTGGATACTAGTACTGCAATTTCTAGTTTTTCTTCTTCTAGTATGATGTTGGATATGTTTTTTCACTCTTTATGCTAAATATTTTATCTAACTTTTTTTCCCTTTTATAGATTGAAACAGAAATAAATTATCATGTGTATTAAGATAAATGAATGAATGGCATAAATATCAGTCATATATATAATGGGAGGGAAGGAGGGAGGGAGGGAGGGGAGAGAGAGAGAGATCAAATTTAAAATTGTTTACTTAATTTTTCTCTATCCCAGATACACATGTTTGCTTGTCAGGTCAATTCAAGTGCACCAAGAATCAGAAATGTATTCCAATAAATCTCAGGTGTAATGGCCAAGATGACTGTGGTGATGAAGAAGATGAAAGAGACTGTCGTAAGTAGTTCTATTTGTTTCTTTTCTTTAATAAAATCTGCTTACCAAACTAAGAAATAAATATGTTTAGTACAAAAAATAAAAGTGATGCAAACTTAACAAAAACCCTTTATAAAATAAGAAGTATTATTACATAGTAAATGTTGTTTCTGCAAATACTCAAAGTTGTCTGCTCAGATGTATCAGTTATACCAGTTCACTATGAATAATTTACTGTTATAAATATCATAGAAAGAGAGGAAGAGTTGGAATGACAAATAAAGTAAGCAAGGTGTTGAAGCTTATATATATATATATATATATATATATATATATATATATATAGAAAGAGAGAGAGAGAGAGAGAGAGAGAGATTTCTTTTCATCTGAGGAAAAACAAAGAGAGCATGTTGATTATTTAGAAATTACACATAAGCCCCACCTCAAGCCTCAAATGTAAAGCCAGAGGCAGTGGTGGGGGAGGGGGGATTAGGCTTCCTCATGAATAGAGACAGTGTGGGTCAATAGGGAGAGGCTGCCTTGAAGCCTCTTTCCGCTGTCATGTGACAAGGAGCAGCGATACTTTATATAATTCTATATAAGCATGGCTAGCCTATATTGTCTCTGTTGGATTGTGGTAATTGACATTTTGTGGTGTCATTTAAATGTTTTGCCACTGGCTGTCATGATGCCGAAACGTTCTTCCATCTGCGGCAGGCTAGGTGGCTGGCGCCCTATCTGACCAGAGACAACCTGGCCACAGTGATCCAAGCCACGGTCATCTCAAGATTAGACTACTGTAATGCTCTTTACATTGGCCTATCCTTGTCCATGATCCGGAAACTTAAGCTCGTCCAGAACGCTGCTGCTCGACTTCTCACAGGGCCCCCAGTGAGATGTCATATAACACCTATCTTGCAGCACCTTCACTGGTTACCAATAGAGCACCAGATCACCTTCAAGGTGATGGTATTAGCCTTCAAGGCCTTATACGGTCTAGGGCGGCCGTATCTTAAGGACCGTCTTACCCTCTACCAGCCCCGGAGATCGCTTCGTTCTGAGGACTTGAACCTGCTGGAGGTTCCCGGTTTCAAAACCATTCATTTAGTATCAACTAGATGCAGAGCCTTTTCTGTTGTGGCCCAATCATTATGGAATGCCTTGCCAGTCGAAGTTTGGGACCTGCAGGATCTTCTGCCCTTCCGCAGGGCCTGCAACACCCACTTATTCCAACTGGCATTTGAATGTGGTTTTTAACTCTTTTAAAATTGTTGCCTGTTTAATTGTACTTGAGAGTTATATAACGATGCTGTTATATTGCTTTGTTGTAAGCCGCTTCTAGCCCTCGGGGAGTGGTGGCATATAAAACTGAATAATAAATAAATTAATTAATTAATAAAATAAACATGATACATGATACTGGCACATTAAAAATCTTTAAAGTAATGTTGGTAAGTACCATAGCACCCCCCTTTGTGGGTAAAGGGTGGGCCTTTAGAACAGCTTATCTGAGTTCTAATAATAAAAAAATAATAAAACTTTATTTATATACTGCTCTATCTCTCTGAGGGGACTCAGAGCGGTTTCCAAGTGACATCACAATACATACAGAGTAAAACAATGTAACCATATGATTAACCAAACAAAAAAAGAATAAAACTGTTGCCATAACATACATATAATAAAAATAATCCTGCCTATTCAAGGCAATTTAAAAGGCCGGGCCGAGATTAGTGCAAGTTCAAAAATTCTAGGGGCCCCAGGAATTTAGTGCAATGCTATGGCAAGCAACAATAATATTAGTTCCAGGTCTATGGTTGTTCATTTCCACGGCCTATTAGAGGAGAGATCTGGGTAATTGATGGGAAGAATAAGGCCATATTCGGCAATGTGTAGGGCTGAGTTAGAACTGGTTATTTTGAAAGGCTTGTTGGAACCACCAGGTCTTCAAGATCTTATGAAAGGAGGGGAGGGATGAGGCCTGTCTTATGTCCCTTGGAAGGGCATTCCAGAGAAGGCCCTCTCTCTCATCCCCACCAACCGTACTTGCAATGGTGTTGGGAGCAGAAGGAGGGCCTCCCCAGAAGATCTTAGAGTTTATAGAAGGAGATGCGATCGCAGAGATAGGCGGGGACCAAACCATTTAGGGATTTATAGGTCATGACCTGCACCTTGAATTTGGCTCAGCAACTAATCGGCAGCCAATGAAACTGTTTTAATAGGGGTGTTGTATGCTCCCTATAGTTTGCTCCAGTAAGGAGCCTGGCTGCTGCCTGTTGTACCAGTTGAAACTTCCGGGCCGTCTTCAAGGGCAGCCCCATGTAGAGTGCATTGCAATAGTCCAGTTTGGATGGAACCAAGGCATGGACCACCCTTGGGTTGCTTGGAAGGGGCTTCCCTTTGGACATAGAATGGGGATTTCTCACTCTTGAAAAATTCTGTGGTTATGATGACTTTCCATTAAATGGCTGAGGCTAGCAACCATTATGATTTGGATTACCCTCAGGGTTTTGTTCTGGCCCAAGGGTGGTCTGTGGACATAGTCTTGGGACTGTCACCTGGCCATCAACTATACCATTGGATGGTTGTAACCCCCTCTTTTTTGCAGGTTGCAGTGGTTAAAATACCTAAGCAAATAAATAGGTAAACCACTGGTACTTCATACAATACTTCATTTGGTCTCTTTATTTTGTAATGGCAAAATAAAGAATCTATAGATTGCACTCTTTCAAAACAGGATTTACAAAATAGTAATTGGGTGCTTGGACTTTGCCTAGACATGTGTGGTTATATACCAAGTTATAGTATTTTACCTACTACCCTCCCCCCAACATATTCTCATAATTACACTCCAAAATAGCACTGCATTTTCTGAAATGAATAGTTCTATAGAATTGTCAATTTTGTGTACATGTGTTGGTCAATTTGTTTTGCATTATATTGTTTGTTTGTTTTGGCATTTTATCTGGATGATTTGTTTTTCAATTGGATTGTGCAGTTTTGTATTTTGTTTTCCTACTTCCCTCATTGTATGCATGTACATGTATATATTTTAGACTAGCCATCCCCTGCCATGCATTGCTGTGGCCCAGTCTGTGTGTAATGTATGTGTTTTTTGTGTGTATATGTGTGTATATATGGGGTTTTGCACATGCATTCTAAGTTTTTTTTATTCTTTTGGATTTTAAGTCCTCTTTGCTGTGTTTTTCAGTGTTTTTATGAGTGATGGTCACTCATTGGCCTGATAGATGCCTTGTGTCCAAATTTGGTGCCAGTTCGTCCAGTGGTTATTGAGTTATGTTAATCCCACAAACAAACATTACATTTTTATTTATATAGATTGCATTCCTTTGAAAGGATCAACTGTTTTTACTTATTTCATTATAAAGTACCATCTGCATTTGACGATGCTATATAAATAAGTTATTGTGATGATGATGATAGTGGAAATTTTAAAAAATGTCAGTAAAACATACAGTGGACTATCATTTTGACAAATTATTTTCATTGCGAAGAAATTGGTTGAGTTCTTTTGATGTGGAAAAAACCAAATAGAACTAACTAAATCATTCAATTAAAGGAGTACTGTAGATTACAAAAATCGAAATTAGCTCTGATTATCTTAATGAGAAGTTCTGTATGTTAGAAAACAATTTTAGTACTTAAAGTAACTTCTTTTCTTTAAAGCGGAAAACAGCTGTTCTCCCGACCATTTTCAGTGTAAAACCACAAAGCACTGCATTTCAAAACTGTGGGTATGTGATGAGGATCCTGATTGTGCAGATGGGTCTGATGAAGCAAATTGTGGTAAGTACTCTGTACACTAGTAATTCTCCAAATACCATACCTAATTAAGCCATACCTAATTACCATACCAAAATGGCACAATTCAAACACAGAGTGTTTCACTGTATTATACTGGGAGGACATTCCAAGGTGGGAAGACAATGCTCAGAGGCCATAAATGCTATTTGACTTAGGGGAGAAGGTGGAATAGAATGGAGCTTCTTGTGAAAGGCAATGTTGTTCTTACAACTGTTTATTGATGATTTTCTGCCTGCATAAATACAGGGTGTTTCCAAATTATGGACCCAATTTCGAAGTAGTATATTTAACAATCAAAACATATTACAAGTAGACAAATATTACAAATGGTTTGATGAGCTATCAAGTTATCAAGTTTCAGTCATAATATCTCATAAGACCTTATTTTTTAGGGTCAACAAATGACTGAAGCTAAGGGCTGTTTGCACTGGAAGAGAAATCTAGTGGTAATCATTTGTAACTCTATGACCAATCCTTTCAAATGATGAGAGTTTTATTCATAGGTTGCCTTTTTTCTTTTTGCAAAATGAGGTCCATCTTTTTGATGGACCTGGTTTTGCACACACACACACATTCCTTACACATAGATTAAAATATATTTGGCTATAATACTTAGCAAAATAACTGCCAACTCCAAAAATGTTCCAATTTATTATTTATAGAAATGTATATTAAATGTCTTATTGGAATAATTTTGTTCTTTACTATTGGTAGTAATGTCAGGGGATATTAGGATTATATTTTATGGTCATCATTTTGGCCTTTTTCTTGCTTATTGTTGTTAACTACGGCCAAATCAGCTTTGACTTACAGCAACCCTATGAAGGAGATACTTCAAAAACACCCAGACATTAAAAGCTCTGCTAATGTCTTGCATAATCAGGTTCTGTCTTGCTTTTATTGTTAGTCTACATCAGGGCTGTCCAACTGGCTGCCCCCAGGCTGTATACGGCCCCCAGCCCCTTCCCCACGGCCCCCTACCCTCCTGCAAGATATCTGCCTTTTAAGATTTTTTTTAAAAAAAATTAAAATATATTTTTGGAATATTTTTCAGAATATTTTTTATTTATTTTTTTCGTGGCGGCGGGGGGGTTAGGGGTGGGGCAGGGAGGAGGAGCAGGCTCTCTTCCTCCTCCTCCTACTTCCCTCCCTCCCTCCCTCCTTCTCTCTCTCTTTCCCCCTTTCATTCCTTCCCCTTTCCACCACCTGAAGGAAAGAGGGAAGGAGAGAGAGTGCACAAGTGAGAGGGGGCGTGGCCAGAGCGAAAAAGGGGCAGGGCCGAGTTCGGAGCACGGGGGCGGGTGCTCATCCATTCCCTTTCCGGCTTCCTCCTCTTCTGAGGATTCCTGCCAAGTTTGGTCCTGATCCATCATTATTTGAGTCCACAGTGCTCTCTGGATGGAGGAGAACTACAACTCCCAAACTCAAGGTTCAGTACTTTCTGTTGCTCTCATGAGAGTTTAGGTTTGATTCAACATGGCTGAGGAATGCTTTGATTGTGTTTTCCCCTTATGGCAGAAGGAGATTGGACTGGATGGCCCTTGGAGGTCTCCTATTCTAGGGACCCCATTATTATTATTATTATTATTATTATTATTATTATTATCATCAGAGGCTGAATGGCCATCTGTGAGGAATGCTTTGATTGTGTTTTCCCCTTATGGCAGAAGGAGGTAGGACTGATGGCCCTTGGAGGTCTCCTCCTATTCTAGGAACCCATTGTAATTATTATTATTATTATATTATTATTATTATCAGAGGCTGAATGGCCATCTGTGAGGAATGCTTTGATTGTGTTTTCCCCTTATGGCAGAAGGAGGTAGGACTGGATGGCCCTTGGAAGTCTCCTATTCTAGGAACCCGTTGTAATTATTATTATTATTATTATTATCATCAGAGGCTGAATGGCCATCTGTGAGGAATGCTTTGATTGTGTTTTCCCTTATGGCAGAAGGAGGTTGGACAGGATGGCCCTTGGAGGTCTCCTATTCTAGGAACCCATTGTAATTATTATTATTATTATTATATTATTATCAGAGGCTGAATGGTCATCTGTGAGGAATGCTTTGATTGTGTTTTCCCCTTATGGCAGAAGGAGGTAGGACTGGATGGCCCTTGGAGGTCTCCTATTCTAGGAACCCATTGTAATTATTATTATTATTATCATCATATTCAGAGGCTGAATGGTCATCTGTGAGGAATGCTTTGATTGTGTTTTCCCCTTATGGCAGAAGGAGGTAGGACTGGATGGCCCTTGGAGGTCTCCTACCCAGGAACCTGTTGTTGTTATTATTATTATTATTATTAGCAGAGGCAGAATGAATATTATGCCTTATCATTCAGGGTTATAGGCTGTGTGGAAGGGCCCTGGAACCTTATTTGACTTCCTTTCCACACATCTGAATAAAATGAATATTATTTGCTTATAAACCAGATTATAGGCCTGAGTGGAAGACTTCTTATTTGACTTCCTTTAATCCAGTTCAGCAGTTATTTGCTTTCTGAGTGTTATAATCCAGGCTGTGGCTGTGGAAGGGCCCTGAATCCACACTGCAATATAATCCAGTTCAAAGCAGGTTTTGTGGGGTTTCCTGCCTGGATATTCTGAGTTATATGGCTGTGTGAAGGGCCCTGAGTCCACACTGCAATATAATCCAGTTCAAAGCAGGGACTGGGACTTGAGACTGGGATTTTGGTGTTCATCTCTATCTCCAAGTCAAAGCCCCGGTGTCCTCCACAGACACCTCCCAGGCGGGGAGAGGGCGGCGCCGGGGAGGGGGGGCAGGGGTGGAGCCAGGGATGGGGGTGGAGCCTGGGAGGAGCCGGGGAAGGGGCGGAGCTGGGGTGGAGCCAGGGAGGGGGCAGAGCCGGGGGCGGAGGCAGACCCTTCGGCCCCCCAGGTCATCAGTAACTGGAATTCCGGCCACAGGTCCGGTAGAAGTTGGACAGCCCTGGTCTACATATACTGTGGTCTTCCTCCTTTCAGCTTTAAATACTCCTTGTTGTTTTATGTATTGTTGAAGGCTTTCATGGCCAGAATCACTGGGTTGTTGTCAGCTTTTGGGGCTGTACGGCCATGATCCAGAAGCATTCATTCCTGAAGAGATTATTGTTTTATTTTTATATTGTTTTATCTAGTGAATTATCTCATTTAATAGTTTATTTTATACTTTTTGGTGTTTTAAGTAAAGCTCAAAACTGTCACTTCAATGTGTTATAGTGGACATAAAGCCTTTCTATGCTTCACTTACAACATTTTTGAGAATGCCAAACTGTCAGGGATTCTTAGGTACTTCCATATTAATTCATATATACTGACACAGTTGCGGGGTTTGTTTTTTTAATTTATTTTTATAGATTTCAGATTCCAAGGGTTTGTTCTGAGATTCATCAAGATTGTCTAGAAGATGTACCACTGCAATTTATTCTCTTCCTGACAATTTATTCTCAGTTTGAACAATAATAATTGTCATAGAAATAGTCTGGTGACAAGTATTTTGTTCTGACACGGGTGTCAGATAATTGATTCAGTACTTAGTGAAATACCATTAATATGCTATAGCTTGTAATCTAGTGTGCATTTTTCACAGTGAGGAACTGCATTAAAGTATGATAATAAAAAGAAAATTCATTCCTCTTACAGATAAAAAGACTTGTGGGCCTCATGAATACCAATGTAAGAACAGCAACTGCATTCCAGATCATTGGCGGTGTGACAGTCAAAATGATTGTGGAGACAATTCTGATGAAGAAAACTGTAGTAAGTAATGTTTATTATTAGAACTTGGGATTTGCTTTATGCACTTTCTGGTCTTTTGTCATGTTTTGCTACTTGATTGGAGTGACTTTGGGCAAAGGAGTGGAGCAGCTTGCTGATGGCATGCGTAGCCAATTTTGTTTATGTGTCTGCTACTCCTTGGTGGAGTTTATGTCTTGTAATATTATAGATCCTTTTTTGGGAATACCTCAATCCCTTCTCAGAGGAGGGGGAGGAACAGTTTACTCAAAGTAAACAAGTGAAGCGTTGGTCTCATCTCCTGCAGCAGCAGGTAGGCCTGCCTTACCTGCTGCTGCAGCAGTAGTTGCCACTATTCCCTCCTTTGAATCTTTAAAATTATGTACACAGAAATAGAAGATCCTTCATAAAAGCTAGGAGCAACTCATAAATTATAGTTCTTAATCCATCACGGGCAAGCTTTTAAGACAATTAGATTTTAGTGTAAAGTCTCTGAAGGAGATGGGTCATTATGTATTGAAAGATCTGAGTCTCAAAGCTTTCTTTCTTCTTTCAGAACCACAGACTTGTGCTCAAAAAGACTTTCACTGCTCAAATGGAGATTGCATATCTGCAAAATTTTGGTGTGATGGTGATTATGATTGTGTGGATGGCTCAGATGAGGTAAACATTTTCCAATTTGTATTCACTCATAACTCCTATTTGGAGAATAACATTTGCCTTCATGTCAGTAGCACTGCTTTAGGCATCAAAAGTATTTGGACACTTTCATGCCTTCTCAACCCATGCATCCAGAAACCTCTCCTCTATGATATCTTGATGACAAATTTATTATATGGACTTACTTACATTCTTCCGTTTCCACACAGAACACATTACCAAATTTATTGTTCACAACCAAGCCCACTAAAACAACGACTTGAAATTCTTGGATTTACAACAGGCATTTCTCTAATTACTATCTCAATCTAATCCCAGAAATGGTAAATTGGCTGGGAATTCTGGAAGTTGAAGGCCAAAATACCTGGGGACCCACAGATTGAGAACCCCTGATAAGGAGATGAAGAAACAATTCAGCAAGGCAAAATTACTTCACAGGAAAAATAGGACAGACGAGTGCAACAAAATGGCAGGCCATTCCTAGTTGTCATTTGTAGTTCCCAATTTAGATGGCTCAAATGCATAATCAATGAGCTCAAACAAGTTCTGGAGAAGATGTATAATACAATATCTTTTCTTCACAAACAAAGGTTCAGGAAGGACTCATCCCAAGCTTTCTACAAGCGTGTTTATGATTTGGAGGTTGGATGTGTCATTTGAGTCTGTGCAATGGATTTTTCTGGTGGAGTGCAGCGTGCACAGAACTGGCCTCACCCTTTAAACCAAAGGTTCGTTGGCTGGGGCCTAGCAAGCTGGGACAGTGGCAGCAAGGTCCTCAGGTCGTAGGTTTGGTTCGAGTTTCCTTTTCTAGAAGTTGACCTTACAGGGTTAAATGAGCACCATCTGCCCGGGTTTGAAATCAGAGTTTTCCTTCTCCTACGATGGTTGCCGAAAGGCTAGAGAGCCCATCCTGCCCTTTGACGCTCTTTGTCAGACCCTTCGGTTGTGACCATTGGCGCCCCTTTGTTGTGAGGGAGAGGCTTGCGTACCCTAATGAAGTTGTGAGCTATGCTGGCGGTGGTATAATATTTAATAACTACAGGTGGGGAACCGTGTGTATATCAACACAGGTATAACACTGGTCAAATTGCAGTGAATATATACATCAAAATCTGAGCTAAATAGCAAATAATACACTGATATATATTCACATATGTTCTTTTATAGTTCTATTGTAGTTCAACAACATAAAGCACAACACTGCTGAAATAGCAATATAACAACGTAAAGCATAACTCTGCTAAAATAGCAATATAAAGGTACTACTGCACTTATTTATTTATTTATTCCTTCTTATATTCCGCTCCTCCCTGCAGGCTCGGGGCGGATAACATCATAAAAACTCGGCTGACATGTAACATCCATGTCGCCGTACAATAAAACAACATAAAATACAACATTAAAATACAACATTGGTCCCGGAATAAAAATTATGTCATGCCATAGCATTCCCTGAACCAGGGTGCTGGTTAGAAGATGAGTACATTCGGCTTATTCGCCTAGCCGAAGGCCAGTCTGAACAGGGCGGTCTTACAGGCCCTACGGAACGGAATAAGCTCCGTGGCGGCTCGAACATCAGCAGGAAGGGTCAAGATTAGTGGGCTATAGTCACACAGGTTGCTCCTTAGAATGGAAAAACAAATAGAGATCCGTTCCTGGTGAAATGTCTTTCAAACAAAACTGTAAATCCGTCCCCGATGGGAGCTTAACCACAGATGTGGTGCGGTATTCAAATTATAATCTGTCCCCGATGGGAAATGGTGAGTAAAGAGTGCTGCCATATTAAAGCTGCTCCGTGGTTCACGAGGAGGGGATGATGTGTGTAAATATAAGCCCAAGTCGTCTCTGGCTCCAATAGATGCCAAGATATGATGATACCTCCGAATGGAGAAACCGGGAGGGAGAAGGTTGTCGCCGTCTAGGGCTAGGCCTCACTTGATCTCCCTGAACAAACCACACAGCTTGAAGGTTCAACACAGTTTTATTGTGCAGGAAATAAGAAAGCGTGAAGGCCAATACAATGCCTTAAAGAAGCAATCAGGAACAGCAGGTAATATAGCCCTGCAGCGGGGATTCCAAGCCGGATGCACTGGAAGAGTCTCTGGGTAGATTCCCTCTGCTTCAGCAACCGGGCCGCTTGGGAAAGCAAGGGATGTTTAGCAACAAAGTCTTTAGCAGCAACAGGCTTGAGCAGGACGCACAGAGTTCAGTGGGCCAAGGCATCCCGGTGGAAGGGGCGGAGGTAGCTTGGATCGGGCCGTTGGCGGCCGGCTCTTCAGAGTAACATTCTGTGATGGCAGGAGTTGATCCAGGATGCCCTCCTGCAATACGGGGACCTCTCATATAGGATTCCCTTTGCCCGTCCCAGTGCGTCGAACATCAAGCCCAATGATTGATGAGAAACTATGTGTTTATGGTTACCTCAGGTTCTTTAGAATGTTCCCCAATTAACGGGCACAGATGTTTTGGGGAAGATTGGTTTATGGATCCTCTGTAGCGCCAGGCCGAAAGGGAGTCTCGCTCTGGTAACCTTGAGTGCAGTTATCTATGCATTCCGTGCCACTTTCACACGAGAATGCAGAGAAGCTTCAAAGGGGCCTGGGAAGTATCAAACTGACGGTTTAACCACTTCCTAGGCCGGATGGGCCTATGCAGGCCCGGGCAAATGGGCAACCTGGAGGCCCTGTGGTGTGGCAAAGGTGAAGTAGAGCCGCTATAGCTTCACCAGGTGGCTCCGCAGGAAATCTCACGAAAGCCAGGTGGAGCGGGAAAGGTGAAGAGGGCCGACGCGGGAGTAAATACCCTGGAATTCCTCTTGCGTTTCGACCAAACCGGTCTTTATCAAGGCCAGGAGAATGCCATAATATCAGTCATAATCATGCTTGGTAAAGCGGTGAGAATACATCAATCTGCAATATCAAAATTAGAAATGTAGGACAAATTGCCAAAACACGGAAATAATAATTATATATATATATATACATACATACATACATACACAGACACACACACACACACAGAGTCTGAGACAGCATGTAATTACCTAGGTCAGTGGCTCAATGCGAGGGACGCTGTGGAGTCACTATGGTAAGAGCAACGGAATTAATACAGAGAGTAAATTATATAGGAAGCCCGTCACATGAGTAACGCAGAAATTCCTAATTTCTCATTGAGGCCGTGGGGCGTTTCTGTGCGGTAATTGACAATTAGACGTGATTCTGCTCTAATTAGGGCCGAATTGAGATCACCATGGGGGGAAGTGGAGACTTTCTCTATGCCAAAGAATCTCAATGAGTCAGGGCTGTGTGACAGTCTCTTGCAATGCATATAGAAAGGGGAGTCTTCTGACAAATTTTGAATTCTCGACCTGTGTTCCGAAAAGCGGACCTTAATCTTCCTCTTACTTTCACCTATGTAAATAAGCCCACAAACATTTCAAACACTATTTTAGACTGATATAATGCTACTATAATTGCTGTAATGGCAATGAATACTCCATTTTATCATTATTTATTTATTATTTATTATTTATTTATTACTTCGATTTATACACCGCCACTCCCAAAGGCTCTGGGTGGTTTACATAAAAGATACAACAACCATTCAACAATAAACAAGGTTAAAATGTTTCCACTTGTAAAGTTCAAAAGCCTACTGAAAAAGATGGGTTTTGCAGGCCCTATGAAAGGCCATCAGATCCTGCAGTGCCCGAACCTCAGGGAGGAGGACATCCCATAGTGTGGGGGCAATGATTGTAAAAGCCCGTTGTCTGGTTGCCGTCAGGCAGTAGTTCTTCAGACTAGGAATTTTCAAAAGATTTTGCTCCTTGGAATGCAGTGATCTCTGGGGTTTATATGGGAAAAGGCAATCCCTTAGGTTCATTGGCCCCAGACCATATAAGACCTTGAAAGTAAGAACTAGCACTTTGAAACTGATCTGATGCTCAATTAGTAGCCAGTGCAGTTGCTGAAGGACTGGGGTTATATGGCAGCTCACTGGTTCCCTCGCGAGCAGCCGCGCCGCAGCATTATGCACCAGCTTGAGCTTCCGGACCACCGCCAAAGGCAGGCCAATGTAAAGAACCAATGATTGTTATACTTTATAACAATCAACATAAATAATTTGTGCTTAGGTAGCAGACTTCAGATAACCAGCATATATTGTTTATTTTCAGACACTTTATTTACAATTACCAGTATATGTACATTAGCTAACTTACCAGAATATGTTTGTTTATGACAGAGCTATTGTGATTCTGGCTGCTTAAAAGACCAGTTCCAGTGCTCCAATGGTCAGTGTATATCCACAAAGTGGAAATGTGATGGATATGATGACTGTATACTTGGAGAAGATGAGAAAAATTGTGAAGCAGGTAAATCTTTATAAACAAGGAGGAGAGGAAATATGAACAGAAAAATGCTTCCCACAACTGAAAAAGAAATGTTTGGAACATTATTACATATTTATAAAGAAATGTTAATGCTTAATTTATTATTCTGTTATGAAGCTCCATTTAAAACTCAAATGTTTTAGGAGTCCAAAGGTCTGGATTCAACTCTGTTGTGCTATGTGTAATAGGTAGCTGAGATCTACCACTTCCTAATGCTTAAAATGTGCACATTACTATTGTGCTAGGTAAAAATTTGTTCTGGCAGACCTACACAGAGATAGAAAGAAAGAAAATACAGAGAGTAAAAAAATCACTGTGTGAACCCTAAATCAGGGTGAAAGGTAAATTGTTGTCAAGTCAAAGCAATGAATCTATAGTGAATACTACAAATAATCAAATCATTTATTTCTCTGTATAATGCATTTTCATAATCAGAAAGCACAATGATAAGTTTTTCTATATCTACTTCTTGTCTGATTTTCTTGATAGTTCTGTAGCAATTAAAGGACTGCAAAAGTAACTGAGAGCAATTAAACAATTTTTCACAGGGAAAAAAGAGGATATTTTCAGTGGTAGCCCCTCGGCTTTGGAACACCCTACCTAGGGACATTAGTTCGGCCCCCTCCCTCCTAACATTTCGAAAGAAAGTTAAGACCTGGCTATTTGAACAGGCATTTGCAGACGAAATATAACTGTATAATTAGATCCATGGAATGATCGATGATGTAGGAAAAGATTTTAATGTGACGCTGAGAATTGCAATCATATGTTTTTATGTTTTTATGCTAATTACTAATTGTTTATATGATTATTGTTTTATTATTTTTAATTGTGTTTATCAATTGCCTTATGTAAACCGCCTTGAGTCATCTTTGGGCTGAGAGGGGCGGTATAAAAGTACAGTAAATAAATAAATAAATATTTGGCAGGCATAGCTCTACTCATGGCAGGATGTAAACAGAAGAAAAAAGTAATTCAGTTCTCTGAAGTTAAAAGAATGCTGAGATTATACCATTGATAGAAATATGTAACAAGAACAGTGAATTATATATAGTAGTTTTTAAAAATCAAACATCCAACTCTGTGAAGGCTCAGTGCCTGACATCTGAGAAGAGAAGAAACACACACCTACCCCTTCTCCCCCCCCCTTGACTCATTGCCCCCTGTACACTGGAGGATTGGGGCCTGTATTGATGGGGATGCCCTATAAGTTAGACTCCCCATGCCATTTAACATTCCGAGTTATGTCTTTAAATGTAGCAAAGGAAATAAGACTATTGTTTCAAGTTTTATCAAATGCTGACATTAAACCTAAATATCCTAAAGGCACCAGATCCTGCCTGCTCACTAAGCAGAGTCAACTCTGGTTACTACTTCGATGGGAGAGCACCAATGAATAACAGGTCTTGTAGGCTCTATTTCAAAGGAAGGAAATGGTAAAACCACTTCTGAACATTCCTTGGCAAGGAAAATCTTATGAAATAATGGGATCACCATGAATCAATAAGCTACTTGAAGGCACATACACACAAAGTTGAATTATATATTAATTTCACAAATCAATGTGTTTTCCTAATGCCAATGTATATCTGAAATAGTGTCTCCAACCTGCTCTTCAAGTGAGTACGTGTGTGCCAGCGGGGGATGTATCTCAGCATCTTTCAGATGCAATGGAGACTATGATTGTCCTGATGGCTCTGATGAGGTAAGCAGTTAAGTATCTTGAACTCTTTTAATGCTTTGGTTTCCTTTCTTGTAAGTTATTATTATTTAAAATTGATCAAACAAGAAGTCCAAATACTAAAATGAGCAATAAATAAAAAGATAGACTTACTATCACTATATGTAGACTATATAAAATATACCAATACTTCAGTTTCCAAAGTAAACTTACGGAATTAAAATGATTTTTAAATGAATTCCTCAAGCATTATATAAAGAAATTCCTAGTGAATCATGAACTATCTGTTCATATCAGTTAAGAGTAATTTGAATCTTTCACTGATGTGGACATCAGAATTGTCCTATTGGTGGTTGCCCCATGTTGAATATGTGCCAGGTTTCTTTGCTAATCTCTCTTTATTTGCTCTTGAAAATTATTCTTACCCAGAAAAATTGCAATGGACATGAAATTGACATGAAAGACACAAAAGCACCAAATGAACAGGTAGATCTTGTTTAGGACAAGCCCTTCTTTGTTGTAATTACAGTTATCCCTCCTTATTCATTGGGGTTGGGCAATAATGAACACCTCTCAATTAGTTTTAAAGTCTTCCAGCATGACCCTATGGCCAGCTTTTGATGGAAGAGGAACATAGAATTGCATTGGAGGACCTAGAGATACCTAGAGAAGTGTAGCATATAAGAATCTCTGAATCCTCCAGCATGACAGGAAGAAGGTCAACACAGTATGACAGTATGACATTAGAAGACACAGATTCCTAGACAAAAAGTTTAACATCAAATCCATGAATAATCTAAACTGCAGAAGTCACAAGTGTGGGGGGACGACTGTACAGATATTTGTAGTTGCCATTGCAACTCTGGTAATTTTAGTAACATTCATCTTAAAATGTTTGAATTATTTTTACCATTATTTCCTGAATACTAGCTGCTCGGTCAATAGATATAATACTTTTTGTTTACAAATACTGCAGCATATAAATGTATTTAAACAGATGGATTGTGTCACAGACTGTAAAGAAGATCAGTTTCGATGTAAAAATAAGGCACACTGCATCCCTGTGCGATGGCTGTGCGATGGAATCCAAGATTGTGTAGATAACAGTGATGAACAAAATTGTGACAAAGGTAAGAGTTGGATTTTTCACCTGATCCAGCTTTTGTTTAGTAAGCAACTTTCCCCATGGATGTACACCGTTTTTGCCATGTTTAAGTCTTATGTGTGTCATAACACACATTGAATTCATTGAGACTTTGCTCCAATATAAGTATGTTTAGGATCATCCCAAGTTTCCATTTATTTTTGTATGAAATAATCCTAATGAGATTCAAGTTCATATTGTTTTCTACATGATTATTTTAAACACCCCATTTTGAAATTTTCTATATATGTTTCTATAGGTATATGTTTCTACAGATCAAAGAATTGGAATCCAGCTTGTGCTGGATAGGGTTACACTTCCCCTGAAACACAGGTCTGCAGTTTGGGGATCCTCCTAGACTCGGCATTGAATCTGGTGGTCTAGATTTTGGCAGTGGCCAGGAGGGCCTTTGCACAATTAAAACTTGTGTGCAAACTGTGCCCATTCCTTGAGAAGCCAGATCTGGCAACAGTGGCACATGCCTTAGTTACATCCCGTCTGGATTACTGTAACACACTCTATGTGGGGCTGCCTCTGAAGAGTGCTCAGGAACTTCAGCTGGTCCAAAGAGCTGTAGCCAGGTTGCTAACTGGGGCTGGCTATAGGGAGCAGACAACCCCCTTGTTGCAGCAGCTTCACTGGCTGCCAGTCTGTTTCCAGGCACAATTCAAAGTGCTGGCTATGGCCTTTAAAGCCCTATACGGTTCAGGTTCAGCTATTCAGCTTACTACATCCCCTTGTACAAACCTGTCCTGTCCCTGAGATCTTCAGGAGAGGCCCTTCTCTTGGTCCCACCTCCATCTCAAGCTTGGTTGGTGGGAATGAGAGCGGGCCTTCTTAGTGGCTGCTTGCGACTCTGGAACTCCCTGCTTAGGGAGGCCAGAATGGCCTCCTCCCTGCTGTCCTTCCAGTGATAGGCTCAAACCTTTTTATTCAGACAGGTTTTTAAAGAATTTAAAATTTAAAGAAGGATTTTAAGTTCAAGTCAGGGCGTGCTGTGGTTTTTAGCTTTGAATATGTTTTAATGGTTTTTCACTGATTTTAAAATACTGTTATGTATAATTCTGTTTTAATGTTTGAATATATGTTGTGTATATTTTAGATTGTGTGGTAATACTTTTAATGCAAGCCATTTTGAGTTTCCTTTGAGAGAGATAAAGTAGGGTATAAATAAACATGATGATGATGAAGACGATGATGACAATATCTTTATACCAATCTGAGTGTTTTTCCTTGGATTGGATATCCAAGCCAAAAAAAAAATTCATTAATGTACCCACTGCCACATCCTTTGTGAACTGGCTGCACTAGTTTTAGCACTGGTGTTAGAGTCCCCTAATTTCAAAATGTGGGGACTGAAGGGTAATTTAATTTGTTTGTGGCCCATGTTTACTTCAAATCTGCTAATATGAAAACATAGGGATAATTCAAAATATTGACAAAAACATCTGACCTACTAGAATGTATGAGAATGGATAAAATATCATTTATACATTTTAATCTAGTGGCTTCATAGCTAAAGGACCCCTGTGTGACAGAAAGTATTTCTGTCTGACTTCAGGCCTGATTATGGGATGGGGGCAGCTTTGATTACCTTGTTGGATGCCTTGGGCTTGGACCTGGAACAGTATTCCTGTTGTTGCTTCTGGATGCCTCAGACACTGAAAACTACTCTATCTTTTCAACATTGAAAACTACTCTATCTTTCTGTGCCACCTCCCTGAGATAAGATTTGAAGACATTAATTGATAGTGCCTCTCATTAATGAAGGGGCAATACATTCTTTGCTGGACTGAGTTAGCCTTTCTCTGAAACTGCCCATGTGCTCTTGGACAGTGTTCTGAGTTTGTATGAATAGGCATCTGTGATAGCTATGAGACCATTTGCATAGGAAATAATGGTGTACAGCTGGCCCTATCTGTGGACTCATCATATGCCTTGGTAGTACCATCAATGTGATTTGTCATTAAAATTGTTTGGAAATGATAGCCATGCAGTTGATCTGACCAGTGAATTATATAATCTTGGTCCTGATCTGAAAAAATCACATCTTGCCATGTGACCTTGCCTGAGTTTTAAGATCTGCTGGTGAAAACTTTTATTCTGTGATCTCCCCCACATACACATTTCTGAAGCTGATCCTAGACTGCTACTCAAACCCTAACATCAGACATTTTATTTTCTCCCTTTCTGTTCTACTTCTTTTGATACAGAGAGAACTTCCCATTGAGATAGACCTTTGGCCACTATATGGCTGTGCAGTTGGCTGTTCTTGCTCTCTAGAAAAGAAGTGGCTATAATCCTTTCTAGTTTCTTGCAATATTTTAAAATATTTTATTGTTGTTATTAATTCAGTGCTTAGTTTTAATTTGATTACTTGTTTAATGCTTTTCAGTTCTTCTCTAAATTTGTAAGTGGTAAGTTTTAGCTAAATCATGTTTTAGAATGTTCTATATTCCATTTTGGCTGAAGGGAAAGATAGAATACAAATAAATACAAACAAATATTTTCTGTTATGAAATTGTCAGCAGATTTCTATTCATGTGAGTCTCACTGAACTCAATGGGGTTTCTTTCAAACTTCATTTATATGGCATTTCACTACATGTAACTGGAAAACATGCAGAGATCCATAGTTAACACTTCTGCTTCCCTCTAGCATTTCCCTTTTATCTTTTCCCCTTTTGTTGCAGAAGGGAAATAGGGGAAAGTTTGTTCTACAACAAGGATTGGTAAAAGAAGTCCAGTACTATTTTTGTTTATTTACATAACTTCCGATGAACTCACATTACCTTTCAGATTTAGCACATTTGATAAAAATAAAGAAAATCATTTTTATGTTATTTAAAGAAAAGGTAAATGAAGTACTTTGAACACAACAAAATCTGATCGCAATGGAAGAGGATAAGCTGCTCTCAGTCCTCTCAGGGAGATGGGGTGGGATACAAATAAAGTTTTATTATTGTTATTATATTTGCCAGTTGCCACTAATTTACCACTTGACACCTGTAGGAGGATCAACCTTGTTATTAGCACAATATGTTCTTCCTATTACTATTTTGTACAGAAAATCAATAGAGTCTGGAAAATAAAAGTATAAGTTCTTTTATCAATCCTTTAAAACCAATGTTCTCTTGCTGGTACTGCCTTTCCATAAATCCAGCTTCCTATAAATATAAAGTTTCAAAATTCATAGGAATAATCAATGTTTCAGTACCTGAGATATGTGCTTCATAAGTTATAAAAATATTTTAGTTTAACTACACTTTTAGTCTTTTGAAATTGTTTTTTGAAAATTTTCACCAGTCCTTTTTCAGCAGGATTTCCCCCCTTGATTTCTCAAAAGTTTGAGCTCATCTGTATATTGGGCCAGTGTAGGCTGTTACCTATTCAAGAAGAGATTGTGACTATTTACACTGCTATCCCTCTTTCCCTCAATTTGGTCTGCCTGGGAGATGGCATCTACCTTGCCCTTCATTCTGTGTTTTGTGGTGCCCACTGGGCATGAAAATGGTGGAGTGTATTGCTCAGTGCCTGGAGGAAAGCTAACTAGAATGCCAAGGTGATCTGAGAATGCTTTTGTTGCTCTAGCTATCATCATTCCAGGCACTGAATGGTGACCAGTAGCACTGCAAATCCCAAAATGATGGGGGAATGATAAGGGTTATGGGCCAGTGGCACGGAATGAGTTATGATGCTTCTGAGCTGTGCAGATGCTATCCAGCCACCATGCCCGCTCAGAGGTAGACAATGCAACCACCTGCCAACCCCCAAACCAGCTTGCTGTAGGAAAGAGGTAGACTTTGCTAGATATATCTGTTTAATGGATAAAGCAACAACCACAAGTCTAGAAGACCCACACCGGTCTGATCATGATTACGACTCACCATTTCTCATTTAAATAGTCATAACATGATTCTGAGGAACACTTAAAACCACAATATCATTTGTAAATTCAGCATGACTAGCACTAAAGTTACGCTAGGTTTCTATCATAAATTCTCATTTGAAAAAGGAACACTTTTTAATTATGTTATTAGATCAACTCTACTAAATATGGCTAGCTATTACTTTTTAATATGAAAATAACCAAAATCCTAAATGAATTTTATATTATATATAGTGTCTTGAATATAAATAAGATCTGCATTTAAACCAATAGTGCCTAGCTATTCTACCATGAATACAAACCAAATATAATAATAACCTACACTACTTGGACATAGCTTTCAGTACAAATCTGTGTTTCATTCAAAAGTCGGACAATCACTTCATCGCATGGTTTGACAAAAAGGAATAGTTGTAACACTATTTATACTCATACGTTTTTAGAAAATGTTTGAAAAACACAAATTGGCTAGCAAGGCTAATTTGTGGCAGACAGAACAGGGCCAGATGCTCTGGCCACAACATGAAGCTTACTGTTGCACACTGGAGTGTAGGATTAGATGGACCTTTGGTTTTGTGCAATATGGATCCTTGCCATGTTTTCCTAATGGGCAAATAACAGCAGGAGAGTGATTTTAATTTAAAAATAACATGAGGGGTAAAGATCAATCTTCATCCATTATTAATTACCATGCACATAAATCACCATGATGTCTTGAATGTTGAGTAAGAATGTTTGATTACATTCTGTTTTTGTGTTTTTTCAGGAGGAAATATATGCAGATCAGATGAATTTCTTTGCAACAATTCACTTTGTAAACTCCATTTTTGGGTTTGTGATGGAGAAGATGACTGTGGTGATAATTCAGATGAACTTCCAGAAATATGTGGTGAGTGTCTTTTTAGTTTAATGTTGGTTCTTTGTTCATGGTTTTAAATTGCTTATATTTGTACTCTGGCTTTTCTTTGTTTGCATGTTTTATGTGTTTGTTCTTTAATGCATGAACAAAGATCTCTACTGGATCTTAAATTCCTCAATGTACAAAATGTAGCAAAATGTCCTCTTCTTCAAAGCTTTATGTGTGCATTTTAAAAAGCTTTTCTGTGTTTGCCTCCCCCCCCCCACATACACAAAGGGCTGTTCGAGTACAATAAAATACACCTTTCTCACCCTTGCTTTATAGCAAATATAGTAAACACTTCATATGTATGGAGAACATCACACATCCTTTGATATATTTCAAAAAGGTTTGCTTTTATATCTAAATCAGCTTTAAACCAAGAACATTTTAAAGCAATGGTTCCCAACTTTTGGTCCTCCAGGTGTTTTGGACTTCAGCTCCCACAATTCCTAACAGCTGGTAAGTTGGCTGGGTTTCTGGGAGTTGAAGTCCAAAACACCTGGAAAACCAAAGGTTTGGAACCACTGATTTAAAGCAATATTCATCTTTCTCAAATCTGAAGAAGAATAAACAGCTGATAAGCCATGTATTTACAGTAACTATCTATTTAAATATATGGATATGCAGTCATATAATAACTTTTGACTCTTTCATGTAAGTAGATAAATTAAAAATATAAGTGTTCAACATTGTTAGCATTATAACATTTGCTTTCTTTTTCACAGTAAAATTTCCATGTCCCCCAACAAGGCCATATCGATGCAGAAACAGCAGAGTCTGTCTGCGGCATGAACAGATTTGTAATGGGATTGATGATTGTGGTGATGATTCAGATGAAGACAACTGTGGTACATAATTTTAGTTTGGATTACAATGAAAGAAAAGATGTGACACTATGCATGATTGGCATCTTTAAGCAGCCAGACTTTGCCGTTTCCTCCTTGATATGCAGAGACCTATGACAAAAAGACATTTCTATTGCGCCTTCTGCTCCTTCTGCTTCCAGAGCGGCTGTTGCCTGTGGCTCCATGTCAATATGCGGTTGTAAACAAAGCTCATCTGATAAAAGCTAATCAGAGAAATAATGTGTCATGAAACATAATGTCATGATGCACAAAGCTAAATCTCCCCCTCCCTTCGAAACCCATTAACCATCCAATGTATCTAAGATTCATTTTGATAGTAAATAGGTTGCAAGGGATGGTGGTGTATGTCAAAGATGCTTTGGAATCAATCAATAACAGCGATCTTTGGTTCACATTTTTAAAAATGGATTCATAACTTGGAAAGCACATTACACATTATGTAAGCGCCAGACCACATCCAGTCAAAGACATTAGACTGGTTTGACTGTATGTATCAGCTTGCAGGTGGGACAAAGTCATTAAAGAATAAAACCAACTTTATGATACCAGGAGAATCACACAGAAAATATCACCCAGACACTGACTGTAGGTCATTCACCAAAACAAGCAAACTGTTTCTCATAAACTCTGTTCCATAACCAGGCCAGAAACCAGATTGAACTGAATCTAGAAATCCAGGAATGGAGAGGTCACAATGTGTTCCAATAACTTGCCCAAAAATGGAATGTTGAACACTAGCTGGTAATTAACCATTATAGAGAATTCAGGGATGACATGTTTCAACATAGGCTTCACAACTCCACTACAGCATCCAAGTCAAGCAGACCTGAGCAACTTTATCTGCAAAGTGTCAGTGAGCTTTTGGGTGGCCAGCATTTTCTAATTGAGTACCAATGTGTAATAGGCCTCTTTCACAGCAATTTAGTGCATAGAGATTTCTAGTCAGTGTAAAATATCTCCAACTTTTCCCAACTCATAGGGACAAAATTGCTGTTCCATAGAGACCTTATGAAAATCTGTCCTAAAATACCCAGAGACATGCTTTGGAGATGTAAATGTGTTTGATGTCTTCCATAAGGAGAAAGTAATAAAGTTAATGAGTTAGTGAGATATTTGTGTCAATAAATTAATGAATATTATCCTTTTTAAAATGAGGATACCACCTGGAAAATGTTGAGTACTGGACCAAGCTGACATCTTTTTTTAGTATTCTGGGCAAATAGCTAGTCACCAACTTTTTAATATACCGCAGAGCAGGGGTCAGGAACCTTTTTGACTCAGAGAGCCATGAGAGCAAAATATTTGGACATTTATTTCAGTGAGAGCCATATAATATATATAATATATTTTAAGACTGAATTCAACTAAATGTGAGTATATACGTACATGCTATGAGAAAAGGATTCCCCCGGCAGAATTACAGGACACTTCAGACCTGGCTCTGCAAAATGCATGCTCAGGACTCTGGGAAGGAAGAGTAGATGGAAGGAAGGGGGAAAGAAAGAAAGACAGAGAAAATAAAGAAGGGAGGGGGAGAGGAAGAAAGAAAAGAAGAACGAACTATGGAAAAGGAAGAAAAGAAAAGGGGGCGAGGGAAAAAAGAAGGAAATGGGAAGGGAGGAAAGGAAAGGGTGCTGGAACGAAAGGAAAGGGAGTGAGGAAAAAGTAAAATAATGAAGGGAAAAGAAGAAAAGAAAGAAGGGGGGAGAGGGGGAAGTGAAAAGAAAGGAAGGAGAAGGAAAGGAAGACTGTGGGGGAAAGAATAGAAGAGGAAAGAAGGAAGGAAGAGGGAGGGAGGGAGAATGGAGGAAAGAAGGAAGGGGAGAGAGGGAGGGAAATGGAAGGAGAGAAAGAAAGAATGGAAGAGGCAGGAAGGCACGAAGAGGGAGGAAGGAAAGAAGGTAGTGAGAGAGGGAGGGAGGGAAAAGAATGAAAGAAAAAGAGAGGGGAAAAGAAAGGAAAAGAAAAGAAGGAAGGAAGGAAGAGGGGGTGCGGGGCCAAGGCGGACCTTGGTGTCGACGTCAGTGAGGCAGTTCCTCTGGAGGTGTTGAAGAGGCCGTGGCTCTTGAGCTGCCCAACGATGAGGGCAATGAGCTGGGCGTCCCCCGGGGGCAGTGAGGCCGGGTCCGTGGCGGCAGGGGCAGGCCCACCTCCGCCACCTTCCTCGAGGCCCATGGCAGAGGACGAAGGGGAAAACTAGGACGAGGCGCCACCACCAGGCTCTGCCATTCCCGGCGAAGAGGATGCAGGGCCCCGAGAGCAGCGGGGGATGAGGAAGAGGTGGCATGATGGCAGCACAGAAGCGGCAGTCACGACCCATTTGCATCACTCCTCCCCACTTCATGCTGGGAAACCAAGGCCCAGCCAGTTCTGGAGAGCCACATGCAATCATGAAAAGAGCCTGCCCCTGCCCCAGAACTTAATGACTTCTTGTGAGGGCATGGAGCAAAATTGCAAAACTGGTAACAGCATGCTAGTCTTTTTATATCCATCCCTGGAGTTCCAAAAGCAAAGTTGAACTAAATGATTACCAGTGAGGCTATTCAGTTTTTAATTTTAAAAAACCTGTTTCAAGTGAACATGTTTATGGATTGAAGCCAGCCCAACAGATGTGTAGCAAGAGTAACCAAAATTATCCTTAAAGATTATTTCAGATTGTCTCTGGCTCATCAAACTTTTCCTTGTTCCTGTTCCAATATTTCAACTCTGCCTAAAGTTTGTGAAACAACTTTTCCATGGGGGTATTTTAAAGGCAGGGACTATTAGTTGAAAAATAGAGAAAACATTGCCCCCACTAAAGGCCAGGAACTTTTTTGTACATAAATATAGAAGAATGCCATTTGAAGGATTGGCAAAATACTATGCATCTGTAGAGGAGGATCCTCCACATTCAGCAATACATGATTAATATATGCATTTTTTTGCATTAAGATAATATAAATCTTTGTTACTTTTTGCAGACAAAACTACATATAAAGTAAGGCCGTGTAAAAAAGATGAATTTGCATGCAACAATAAGAAGTGCATTCCAGTGGAATTAGAGTGTGATCAGTTTGATGACTGTGGAGATGGTTCAGATGAGCAAGGCTGTAAATCAAGTAAGTTTGACTAAAAATGTCCAATTCATCATTCTTAAGGAATGAAATCAGAACACATCTGCCCCTTATTTATATCCAATAGAAGCTGTCTGGACACAGAACCATTATTTTTGTTTGCATATGTGTACAGTGTATTCTAGGTCACAGTAAATGTGTATATCCAATGAAGAAGTGTATGTTGATGCAGCTAATAGTGAAAAGGCATTACCAATTCTACGATGCCATTTTATTCTTCCAAGATCAAGGTTCAAAAAAGGATGTGTGTCTTACAATCAATGGTGTCCTAGATTCAGGGTTTTTGTTTTTTTAGGGGCAGCAGTGGCTGAGAGAGTAGGAGGGGAATTAGCTGTCCTGGGCAGCCCCTGAAAACCTCCCCAGCCCTACACCCGATGCTACCTTTCTGCCACTGCCACATCCTGCTGCTAGGCCACTGCCGCCTGTTGCTGCCATCACGTCAGTATCTCAGGGTTGGTGGGGTTTCCTACAAAAAAAGAGGATGAGGAGTGGCAGTGGAAGCTAAGAGTAGAAAGAAACCAACAAGGGTAATCCAGTCCAACTCTCTGCCATGCAGAAACACACAATCAAAGCACTCGCGACAGATGGCCCCAGAACTTCTGCTTAAAAACCTCCAAAGGAGACTCCCTCATGTTTCATTTCTGTTTCTTCATACTAGAAAACATGATGTGTGAATGCAGCCATACTGCATACATTTGCATGATTCTGTTAGCAAAAAATCAGAAATAACTTTTAAATAATAATAATAATCCAAAAGTGAGTTGCTATACGTTTTTCGGGCTGTATGGCCATGTTCCAGAAGTATTCTCTCCTGATGTTTTGCCTGCATTTATTGCAGGCATTCTCGGAGTTTGTGATGTCTGTTGGAAACTAGGAAAATGGGGTTTATATATCTGTGGAATTTCCAGGGTGGCAAAAAGAACTCTTGTCTGTTGGGGGTAGGTGTGAATGTTTCAATTGGCCACCTTGATTAACATTTAATGGCCTAGCAGTTCTCAAGGTGTGGGGGCATCCTTTGTTGAGAGGTGATTAGCTGTCCCTGATTGTTTCTTGTCTGGAACTCCCCTGTTTTTATTTACTGTTATGATTTTAGCGTTGTTTAATACTGGTAGCCAGATTTTGTTCATTTTCATGGTTTTGTCCTCTCTATTGAAATTGTCCACATGCTTGTGGATTTCAATGGCTTCTCTGAATAGTCTGACATGGTAGTTGTTAGAGTGGTCCAGTATTTCTGTCTTCTCATATAATATGCTGTGTCCAGGTTGGTTCATCGGGTGCTCTGCTATGGCTGACTTCTTTGGTTTAATTAGTCTGCATTGCCTTTCATGTTTCTTGATTTTTGTTTGGGTGCTGCATTTGGTGGTCCCTATGTAGACTTGTCCACAGCTGCATGGTATACAGTAGACTCCTGCAAAGGTGAAAGGATCCCTCTTGTCCTTTGCTGAACGTAGCATTGGTTGGATTTTCTTAGTGGGTCTGGAGATTGTTTGTATGTTGTGTTTCCTCATCAGCTTCCCTATGCAGTTAGTGGCTCCCTTGATGTATAGCAAGAACACGTCATTTGGGTGGATCTTTGTATTTATTTTTGTGGCTTGTTCTTGGTCTTGCAGCTTTTCTGATTTCTGTGATGGAGTATCCATCGGCCTGTAAAGCCCAGTTTAGGTGGTTACTCCAAAAGCTGAATTTGTTTGGATATGAAATTTTACATAAGCTAGTTTAAGAGTGATTGATCGTTACCATTGTAACACTTCTATGGAAATTATTTTTCCTATTGTTATCTTTGAAAAAACAAAATCACTTTGATTTGACAACACCCTCTTTTTTCCTTTTTAGGTTTAACAGAATACAGCTGTGAAAATAATGTGAACCCCTGTGGTGACGATGCATATTGTAATAAAACCAAAACATCTCTTTTTTGTCAGTGCAAATCTGGATTTCAAAGGAACAAGAGAAACTGGCAATGTGAAGGTATTTTTTTTTAAATGCATTGAAATCTCTATATCTCAAAATATTTCATAAAAATTGCATACATTTAAAAGATTATACTCAATAGCAATCATGCTTTATTTTTGGATGACACCGGTTTGGAAGTATGCCAGTCCTAATGCAATAGATACATAAGGAAGCAGTTGCAAAATTTGTTTGGCTTGTTATGACTTGATTAGAATTTTCTTTGTGGTTTTAGCCTTTCTTGCCATAACCTTTTTATTGTCTATAAATTCAATAAATTATAAAGGGTTTTCTTTCCTAGATATCAATGAATGTCTAATATTTGGCATCTGCTCCCAGCTCTGTATTAATGTAAAAGGATCATACAGGTGTACTTGTGAAAGAAATTATAAAGAAAGAAATAGTAGCTGCATTGCAAAAGGTAAGCTGACAGAAATAATTTATGCTCCTAGTGTGTTCATTTTAGTCATTAACAGCCAGCCTCTTGGTACTTGTGCACATGGTAACAGTGCATTACAGCATTATGCAGATTATTCAAGACTTACACTTGGGCAACTTGTGTAGTGCTGAAGGAAAATATGGAGGAAGTGAAAACATACTTTTCATACATATCTGGGGTTGGGAGGTAAAACAGGATACAGCTGAGTCTTAAGAGATCATTTATGGGAAAGATAATTATAGCTTTGTGTGGGGATAATCTATGATTGTCAAGAGAAGAATATAGAAAGAAAGCTTTTCCTTGAGATGATACTTGAAATTGAAACCCTTGAATTCCACAGTCATGCCACATTTTATTTAAAGGTATTTTTTTCTCCAGTGTAGGTTTATGCATGCATGTATGTATGGTATGTTAATCAGTCAGTATTAAGAACAGTTTTAACTATTTTCCAGAATGTCTTGAAAAAATAAATAAAAGTTTGTGATCTCAAATGCTAATGTAAATAATGTAAATATAAATTATATGACAGAATCACTTAAGAGATATAAAATACAGTTGGTTTATATTATTTAGCTCAGGTATTAAATAATAATAATAATTGATTGATTAGTCAATTTAGACCATATCAAATCATACAGAACATGCACACTTACCCATACATACAGTAAATGCCAATGTGAATATAAAACATACCTACATACCATCATGCTAAACCCACTCCTATCTACAAAACTTCTTGTTTAAAAGATTAAAAATTAATTAATTACTTAAAATAGAAGTTGAGAGAGGGCAAGGGTAAGTAAAACTAGTAACCATATCCATATTAAATTACATTGATGGCGGTGATGTCACAGCTCTCTGCTTTCATCTTCTCGCGGATGGCCAGTGTTCAGTTGCTAATTTTATAAAAGCAAATTGGAGGGACTGTGGAGAGAGGAAGATAGAAGAATTTTTTTCACTTTATATGGCTGGTATGGGCAGAATGAAATGAAATAAGATGCTGGTTCAAATGTCTGAGTGCTTAAACCATTTTCTGACAAACCGTGAGGAAATAAAATCCGGTCCGGTGACAGTCCATAGCACATATCTCAATTGATAGAATGGAGTTCCTCAAAGAGAACCCTCTGGAACAGTGGTTTTCAACTTGTGTGTTGCCAGGTATTTAGACCTACAACTCTCAGAAATCCCAGCCAGTTTACCAGCTGTTAGGATTTCTAAGAGTTGAAGGCCAAAACATCTGGGGACCCACAGGCTGAGAACCACTGCCCTGGAACCAATCCTTCCCATAGGAGAAGAATCACTTTCTCACCACACCTTTAGTTCATATCAGATCGTTTCAAAAGGCAAAGATTAAGGACAATTAACATGTTTGTGCTTCATCTTCATTTCTCCAAAATGTGTTAATTGGTCAAAGTAACCAAAAATGTTTCTGACACTTAACTGAAATGGCTACATACAATCAGTGCCATCTGAAAGAATCTGGAGACAAATCACAGCCACATATTAAAATACCTTTCTCAAATGTAGGATATTAGCATCTAGACTAGAGCGTTCCAGACGTTTCATGTTGGAGACATACTTTTTAGACATGCATATTTTGTGACACAGAAATTCAGTTTTACTAGCAAACCAGACATTTAAATCAACCACTTATAAGATATATGGACACATACATGAATCGCAGTAATGAAATATATCATACAACATATCCCATGAAAACCTTTCACACACACACACACACACACATACACACACACATGATTTATTGCTTATTTCACATAGATGTCTCTTGTTATGGTTTGTGCATCACACCAACACACTGCAGCTGACACACACAGTTTGGAAAGCTCTAATCTCAACAATATGTACGACAATCTGCTGAGACCAAATAAACTTTTTGAAAACTGTATCATGCCACTTCCTTCAAAGTGATTGGAAGTATTCACTATTTACATCCTGGACCCAAGCCTCATCTACACTGCCATATAATGCAGTTTGAAACTATATTATATGGTCAGTGTATATTTATATATTTCAGGTTAACTGTATTGAACTGTATTATATGACTCTACAATGACCATAATGTAGTTTCAAGCTGCATTGTATGGCAGTGTGGGTGGAGCCCTAAACTGTCAAGTCTTTTCTGCTTGATTTTACTTGCCTTGGTCCATTGTGGGCAGGAATAAACTGAAAACTGCAGCCACACCACTCCAAACACCTTGTCTATCTCCTTAGGTTGCACCATTTCAATTTTATGTCTCAAAATAATGTTTGATTCTACATTCATCAAGGTCAAAGTATATATGAGCAACTAAAAACTTCAAAACATATAGCAAACAACATATTCCTTTCTCCAGTCCTCAATATCATATCACCTTATTCCCATTAATACTGTAATTTGAGTGCCAGTGCCATACCCATCACCTAGATAGATAATAGTTCCAGCCCAGCAAAATGGCTCCTTCCTGAAAATTGCTGAGAAATGAGTAACTTCTCAAAAATAGCTGATAAAATGTTAAAAATAGTTCAGTGTGTGTGTGCGCGCACACACAATATTCACTCATTAAGGACTTTAAACGGATGTAATTTCATTAATTTCTTGGTAAAGGATAAAGGGTGTCACTGATGAAATCTCCAGACTAATGAAGGTGTCTGTTAGGTTTCAAAGACTGTAAAATAATGCAGTGGAATATTAGCTTCTGAAGGTCATTGAATGTATGCCCTCTCTTCAAAAAAATACATATAATCCAGTATGGGATTATGTTGCTTTGACTGACTCAGGTGGATTTTCTACTTTTTAAAATGGTTTATTTATATTTATGCTTAACTGCTGTTGTAAACCGCCTTGAGTCTTCGGAGAAAGACAATAGAGAAATTTCCCCAATAGATAAATAAATCATCACATAAAAATGAAACTTTCAGAAGTGATGTTTTGATTGTGCAATATTTTTGCACAATTTGAGAAATGCTATAGAATCTACATTTCATGGCATGCTTGAACTTTTTTTAAAGTATTTTTGGAACAAATACTAGCAGTTGTTTTATTCTGTCCATCTTTGAATGGACACCCCTTGTACAATTGGGGAATCACTACTACAGACTTAAGGAATTGTATACATTAGTGACATGTCAATATATTCTGATTTAACTTCAAAATATTTCATAAATATTTCATAAATGGTGACATACATTATATCCATATGACACACTGGTATTCTTTTCTTAACTATAAGATACTTACCAGAATACGGATTTGTGTGTCTTAATGGGATAGAAAGGTACAAAACAGATGGACACCTTTAAAAGAGGTAACAAATTTATTAACTTTTAGATTATATTGTCAGACTTAGGGGTGGTAAACTAGGAATGTTTATTTTTCATGCATACAGGTCTAGAATGAGATTTATACTCTTCATATTGATGCTTTTGGGGTTAAAACTACCCAACTGTAAGGGGCCAAGATTCTGAAATGATTTCAAAGAGATTTATTATATAAATAAGTATGAACATTAAGAATGCATAAAGTGCATTATTTCATAGTAGTTGAAAATTATTTTATTTTTGTATTTCATTATAATAATCTCCAGGCTCTGAAGATCAAGTTCTCTACATTGCTAATGACACTGATATCCTGGGTTTTGTATATCCATTCAACTACAGTGATGTTCACCAACAGATTACACACATTGAACATAACTCAAGAATAACTGGAATGGATCTATATTATCAAGGGGAAATTATTATTTGGAGTACTCAGTTTAATCCAGGAGGCATTTTCTATAAAAAGTTCCACCAGGGGGAAAGGAGACAAACCAATAGTGGTGTCATAGTAAGTAATCTGAACTGCTGTACTTTTACAATGTTTTTTAATTATAATTTCAGAGCAGGTATATGACTTAGTTTAGTGTATTACATGCACTTAGGGGTTCTAAATCGGAGGGCCTGGGTCACTGTACCCAGATCTCAAGGCAAATGAAGGAAATCTCAGGATTGGAGGCACGCATTGAAAAGATTGAAAATGGCTACTGTAAAACTTCTGCTTGACTGACTTTAGCCATGGTGGGACAATGGGTTAAACCAGTGCTTCTCAACCTGTGGAGTCCCCAGGTGTTTTGGCCTACAACTCCCATAAATCCCAGCAAGTTTGAGAACCACTGGGTTAAACCCTTGTGTTGGCTAAACTGCTAACCTGAAGGTCTGCAGTTCGAATCCGGATGAGCTCCCTCTGTCAGCTCCAGTGTACCATGCAGGGACATGAGAGAAGCCTCCCACAGGATGGTAACACATCTGGGTGTCCCTTGGGCAATGTCTCTGCAGACGGCCAATTCTTTTACACCAGAAGCGACTTGCAGTTTCTCAAGTCACTTCTGACAAAAAATTTCAAACTAACACCAGAAGTAGAGTTCAGTGGGAGGCATAGCTCAGTTTAGAGAAATATTTATTTGTGACTTCTCTATTTAATGTTAATTTTCTTAATTGTGATTCAGTCTTCCTTGCTCTGTCCTAAATGGTTAAAATCACAATACAATTTCCTTTTCTTGGTATAAGGGCAGTTGTTTGAAGGGGGACACTATATCTTCCCATTTAAAACATTTAAGGGGCCTCTATTTTCTCCGAATCCTCATGCTTTCTATGGGAAGACAGCATAGGCAGATCAAACTAGCCCTACTCCACTCCAGCAAACAAGCTGGAGGTTAGGATTGATCTGCTAGTCAATATATTATGAAACTCCTCAGCTTTTTTGTTGAATATTTGCAGTAAAAATAAATATTTACTTAGCATGTCATCACTGATGTCTGCTATTTCAAATTCCATCTTGTTATTTATGGGGTGGGGGCATTAAGCAGCCCTAATACAAAAGGTTATTTAATTGCCATTTCCATTTGAATTAATTCTTCGGAATCACACTTATTGCATCTGAATTCTTTAGAACAAAGGCTACAGTCCTACAGGTACTTCCACAGGATTATGCTGTTCTGAATTAAGTGCCTTTATTTCTTAGGAAGCATGCACACAATGGGATTGAAAGGCTGTGAATCTCATTGATTGGCAGCTTTATAACTTCATTGTTACACAGATTTTTTCTAGTAAACTGTAAGAGTTTATTGAATATATGGACAAAACTACTTCAGAACTTGCAATTCTTGACTTTTTTGAATAACATTTGTGTATGTTTGGAATACACATGTTTTCCTATATATGCATCTAACTACATGTGGA
Source organism: Anolis apletophallus (assembly GCA_030556195.1). NCBI lineage: Eukaryota > Metazoa > Chordata > Lepidosauria > Squamata > Anolidae > Anolis > Anolis apletophallus. Next base: position 134,680,036 of record JARBWK010000002.1, on the reverse strand, counting down.
TATGCATATTTTTTCAGAAGTGTTCATACCCATCAGGCCATGTGTGGAATATGTTGTCCAATCCTGGAAGAAGCACAGATACATGTTATCTAATTCGATTTTTTGCATAATGCCAGTCCACACCTTCATGGTGGTGAACAATGGGACTCAATTCACCACAGTTTAGTATCCTATTGGAGTAGTTTCTCAAGTCGCTCCCGACACACAAAAAAGTCCACTCTTTTCCTTGCCAATGTAAATTTTGTAAAATGGACCAGAAGTTGTGTGATGGACAGAGTCCAGTTCTGTCCTCATTTGGAGAAAGAAGCCGCTTGGGAGTGGCGACGCAGAAATGCAAATAATAAATAATAAATTTAGTCTTGCCTCCTATACATTTAATTCATTATCCCTCTTGCCCATATTCAGTTATGCATATGGAATAAACTTGTCTCTATTGTTCTCATTTGCTAGTATCACCAGAAATTTAAAAAAAATTAAAAGAACTGAAATTGTATATGTAACACAGGAACTCAGATTCCCTGCAGACAAAGATTTGAAAGAGCTAAACCCAATCTCACTAAAGCTACTCATTTTGAAGACATACTATAATGAGAATATATTGACCTTTTCATTGAACCTCATTTACATAAGATTTTTTAAAAGAATTAGGTATGTGTATTGTATCTTTCTTTCCTTCCTTATCACATAATAAAATGACCTTTTGTTTTAAGAGCAGAATATATGCAAATGTCTTCTACTACATTTTGTCATTGTTGATACAATAATATGATCTTAAAAGCCCACCTGTTTTTGAAAGGGCATATTAGAATTTGCAAGCAGATGCATACCCATAAAAACTGAGAGGGACATTCTTGGAAAGACTTGAAGAAACAAACAGGCTTAATGAGCCCATGTCCTGATCATGTGATAGAGCAGATATTTTGCACTAACTGTGATTTAGCAAGCTGAAGGACTTTTAAGTATTATGTGGGCTGTGATACATCTAATGTGGCACAAATTGGGCCAGTTTATATAAAATATGTAACTCTGATGGATGTAATTCTAGCGGAAATAATGTGGTCCATTTCTTTTGAGACTCTTGCGGTCCTCAGGGATAAATTGCCCCCAAATACCATTTAGGAGTTATGTGGGTAGCTCTTTTTCTTTTCTTTTTTTGCCCTCTGGGCCATTTTTGGTCCAAGGGGAGCCTTTTACTAAAACATTATTAACTAATGGGTTAATTCCTATTTTAAAAAGGGCCCCCTCTTTGGCCTAAAATAGTTTAGAGTGGAGAATTGTGGTGAAAATGTCCCAGGCCCTCAAGAGGGCACTACAGCAAAATATTTTATTGTATGGGCTGCATCAACAAAAATGTGGTTCTCCAAGATCTCCTAAGGGGTCAATCTGACAGTTGTCCACCCTGCTCTGAAAGGAGAACTACCATCCTGGTTGAAAACAGTTTTGGTCTTAATACAGGAATTGTTAGCTCTTCTATATATTTTTCTTTATGTGTTAGAAACCCACATCTCTTCTGAATACACACCGAACACAAAGTTATTCATGCACTGCTCTAATCTAATCATTATTACCCAATTACAATGATGCCTTGAATCACATGATTTTGTCTCTACATGCTACAAGTATGTGCTGTTGTTTTCGTTGCTGCTATTTTAAAAATATTTGCTCATTTTATCAAATGTTGTGCTATTTTAGCTTTTTTATTATGGCCCTGGTTCAGGAGGAGACACAATGAGTTACTGCACTGGGTGGCATCAACCCTAGTAACAGCACCAGGTTATTAGTTTGTCTTGTTTTATTTTTCTGGTAAAAAGCTGGCACATTTCCCATTGGGATCTTTGTGTGTGTCTTTTACACAGTGTCTACTGAATGGGCCTCTTTTTGTGAAAATTCCTGTTTTGTTGCTCTTGCATATGTACTCTACTCTGTAGACATCAGTTGTGCATTCACGATTAACAGCAAAATGTGGAATGGATTATTTCTGGCCACTGCAAAACTACAGTATTTAAGTATCTACATAGAAAAGGGATAATGTAGTTTTGTGGGATAGAAAGCAATAGGAATTGTTGTAGTCTAGCAAAAGATCCAGACAGAATCCTATTTCTTGAAGTCACGTGTCTTTCGCCATTGGAGGGCTTTTTTTTACTGCTTTTATTCAACATCTAAAGTACTTTATTAACTCTGATCTTTCATAATGATTTGTTAAAATTTAATCATATACTCAAAATACGCCTTGAACTTTCTGGTTTGAAGTATGAAAATGTATAAGCAGGGAATGTGAGGAATACTAAATTTAGAATCTCTTCTTTCCCTTAGTGCCCTGAATTCAAAAGACCTAGAGACATTGCAGTTGATTGGATAGCTGGAAACATTTATTGGACTGACCATTCCAGAATGCATTGGTTCAGTTATTATACAACACACTGGACAAGTCTAAGATATTCCATCAATGTGGGGCAGATAAATGGACCAAACTGCACAAGGCTCCTTACAAATATGGCAGGAGAACCATATGCAATTGCTGTAAATCCTCCAAAAGGGTATGTTGATCTTTATTGCAGTCATTAGAGTTGCATTTTTAATGTGAACTTGGTGCATTTTAGGGTTGACTTTAGAAGTTTGCACTGCCTAAAGCAGTTTGTCAATTTGAAGTATCTTTGGCCTGGTTTTAATTGGTTCAGAATGGGAAGAATGATACCCTTCAACACTTTTACTCTGTCTATGAAGTGTGTGCATATGTACACTAAGACATATTCAAAACACAGAGATATAAAAAACAAGGGTGATCAATCTGTTTCAGCTCAGAACTCATTTTTATGGGAGAAATCCAGAATGGGTAGGTCTAAATATAAATTGATGTGGCAAAACACTATCAGTATAAAATAAATATTGGGTCCTGCTGCATCTTGTCATCTTGTTTTACATTTTTATTTTTGTTTTTATTTTATTTATTTTGTGTTTTATATTATTATTTTCACCCTCCCCCTTCTTTTGTCTAAGTCTTGCTGTGTTTAAAATAATGATGTAAGAATTATTTAGTTAAATAAGTAATTTTATTTTGTTTAAATAAATAATTTTATTTATTATTTTATATAATAATATAATATGATATAATATAATGTTATATTACATTATAATGGTAATATAATGTAATATAATATAATATAATACAATGTCAAATATTGTATTATGTTATAGTATAATAATTGTCGTTCAAATATTTTATCGGTTTCAAGTATTAAAATATAAATATAGATATACAAAACAAATACAACACAAACACAAAATACTCTCACACACTAAAACAATCTCTGTGTGTACTTCCTACCCCTTCCACATCCCATCTGCTTTTTGTCAGTAATTCTATTCATTACCTAACTTCTCTTATTCTTATCTTGATTAATAGTTCATTCTATTCAATTATAGTATAATTGTAATGTAATGTAGTGTATTATTTTATAATAATAATATGATATGATATAATGTTATGTTATATTATGTCAATATATTATAATATAATAATTATAATATAATGTAGTATAAAATAGTTATGATATAATATATTATAACATGAGTTTGGTATAATATATTGTGTATACATTGATACAATATAATACTACTAATAATATTATGATATTATAATTGTATATTTGTTTTATATGCGATATAATGTTATAGTGCAATGTGATGTGTAGTACTGATATTGTGCTATGGCAGTAATGTAGTTTGTTGTATTTCCAGTTTGCTGTAAGCTGCTCTGAGTCCCCTTCGGGGTTGAGAAGGGCGGCATATAAATATCATGAAATAAAAAAAATAAATAAATAAATAAATAATATATCATTGTCACTATCTATGACTTAGAATGAAAGGGAACCCCTAAAATTTTAAACTTTTAGGTCCTTCCATACTGCTAAAAGCTATTTAGTAATATTGTCAAGCTCCAGAAAGATAAGGCTCTCTTTTTAGGGCTAAACAGGGGGAAGGGAGGAGAGGCTGGCACTGCAATTCCCCCTTCCTGAACCTGGAGAGGAGGTGTGGCTTTTGGGATGTCTTCTGGGATTGCAAATGGTGTTCCCAGGAGACAATCCCCATTGCCTCTATATCAGCTAGAGTCTGGTTCTTTGAGTAAGATCAGAATCTTTCTAGGCATTATTTAAACCTGGAATAAACCTGGATAATCAGGTTTACCAGATTTTATTCCTGAGGCGAAGGTTCCCCACACTTGGCTTGTGTGAATGCTATAGAAGGGATAGACAATATCCAGTTTTTCTTTTAAGATGACTGTGTGTGTGACACATTGATGATTATTAAGATGACTTGAAAGAAGCCGGGTTGCAGTTTCCCAGTTTTTATACATACAGTACATGCATAATAGACATATACACAAAGCTGTTTTGGGAGAAAGGTATACACTAAAACAAACCAATAATACAATACTCAAGTCTAATGCACACCTTTTTGGTTGAATTACATCACCAAATTGCATTGATAAAATTGTGTATGTAAACCCACTTTTCCACTCGCTCTTCACTGGTGCTGCCCTGAGGGATGTGTGCACCTTGCAGCTACTGTTGTCACCTCCTCTTCTCTTATTAGATCATGCAGTGGCCACTTTACCTTGCTTGTCTCCACCATTTTATTTTGACTTGGCAGCCTGGGGGCTTGACCAAAAGGCATGGGAAGCTATGCCTGTCTGTCAGGCTGAGCTCCTGGGCTGCCGGGTCACGGCAAGGTAGAACCAGGTGAAGCAAAGTGACCACTGTATGAGTGGCTGACCGAATGAGAGAGGAGGAGGAGGTGATGGCAATGGCTGCAAGGTTTCTGTGTATCTCAGGGCATGGCCAATCAAGAGCGAGCAAGATAGGGGGGATAAGATACCTCCCAACTTGCCTAATTCACAGGCTTTCCAAACCTCCCCCTCAGTTATGAAGGCCTTGTGAATGAGGCCAATTGGGAACTGGGCAAGGCTGGTGAAGGGGCAGAGCATATTACATTTGACAACAAATCATTTTTGTAATGCATGCTTTTAAAACTGAGGTGTGTATTACATGATGGCACTTTATACTCAAATAAACATGGTATATGGTTGGGTATCTGGTCACATATTTGCATATATGTTGTTAATATATCTATATTTTGCCATACTATTTATAAATTGAACATTTGGCAGAAATTCATGTAACTGGGGGATATGCTTCAACCCCCCCCCCCCCATGTGTCAGGTGGAGAAGAATATTGCCATAAACATGGTATGCAGAGATAAATTTAATGTAAAAATATGTATATTATAAAAAGTTATGAGAAAAAAGTATACAGTATATTAAGAGAAATACACATAAATGTTTTATATGAAGACTTTTATCTGAATTTCAAGGCAGATGTATGTTATATCTGAAAAATGAGAACCTGTGCAAACAGAATAGTGTCTGAATCACCTACACAGCAACTTACTAGCCAAGCAGATCAAATGAGTTTATTGAATCCACTTGTCTGTTTTTATGCCACGAAGCCCTGAATAGTTAGTATTTATACTTCTGTACCACTTTTAGCCCTTAACCTCCTTTGTGACTATCATGAAATTCAACAGCCCAAAGCAAGATGTTGTCTTTATACACTGATGCATTGGTTTCATGTTAAAAGACCTCATTCACATTTGGAATATAGGATGTAATTCTGATACTTTTAGTGGGCATTCATTTCAAAAGAGAACATTTTGATCCTTAATTACAATCCACATAAAATGCACTAGCATAACTACACATTTCAATAAGATTAGCCTTTTATTCTATGTTGTCAATAAAATATGTTTTGATGTTTGGAATTTCTAGCATGATGTACTGGACAGTAATTGGAGACCATTCTCATATAGAAGAAGCAGCAATGGATGGCACTTTGCGGAGAATATTAGTACAAAAAAACTTACAAAGACCAACAGGTACAGAAACTTTAGTGGGAACTTCTACCCACTAAGAAACTGGCTCCTTTGAGTAGAAATGTGTAAAATATTTGTCTTCCAACCCCCCGAAATAACGAGACAGACACAAATATATATGGTTTCAAATTTTGGGCAACTTTTATTAAATAGTTATCTATTTAACTTGTAACTCAACTAACCTTTTGGTGTCAGTTCAACTTGGTGTGTGTAAGCTGGGGTAGCGTCTCCTAAAGTCTACCCCTCAGCTATTAAGGCGTACTACCTAGGTCCCCTGTAGACTTCAACCCGAGCAACCCGTAAGGGAAACATCAGGAGAAATCTCTCTCAACTTTTGAGACTAGACTCTCCCCGCTCCTGGGACATTCACCATCACCTCACCCCTAAAATTAACCATCTAGGTGAGTGTTTTCATAATGCCCCACACCCTTAAGGGGTGCCTTAAGTGTATACAAACCTTTGAATAACTAAACTATTTACACTTAGCTAGTTTACTAGTCGACCATTCCATCTAAGCCCCTAATAGACAGTATAGGATAGGCAAAACCCTTGTGGGCGAATTCCTATCCGACCCCCAAATGTGAAACCATTTGAGCGATCATTATTATACTATCCATGGGCGGGAGTGGTGGGCGATGTCTTAGTGCAGAATGAGGGAGAAGGGGCTGGCAGCACACTATGCCAGCCCCTCCTCCCTTCCAGTACATTCTGCAAAATTAACCAATCTCTTCTCCGAGGGGAGGAGACAAAATTGCTCCGCCCCCCAACTTGTTGGAGGGCGAAGTGTATTGTCTTCCAACCCCCCGAAATAACGAGACAGACACAAATATATATTGTTTCAAATTTTGGGCAACTTTTATTAAATTGTTACCTATTTAACTTGTAACTCAACTAACCTTTTGGTGTCAGTTCAACTTGGTGTGTGTAAGCTGGGGTAGTGTCTCCTAAAGTCTACCCCTCAGCTATTAAGGCGTACTACCTGGGTCCCCTGTATATTTCAACCCTGGCAACCCGTAAGGGAAACATCAGGAGAAATCTCTCTCAACTTTTGAGACTAGACTCTCCCGCTCCTGGGACATTCACCATCACCTCACCCCTAAAATTAACCGTCTAGGTGAGTGTTTTCATAATGCCCCACACCCTTAAGGGGTGCCTTAAGTGTATACAAACCTTTGAATAACTAAACTATTTACGCCACGGATTGGGAGCAAATGTCCTATTTAGCTCCCATCCCCCACCAAGCCATCTACTATTAACTGAACACCCCTCCTTAAATCGTGCAAAAACAAAGAATTGCCCATATCAGACAAATGGATTCCATCTGATCTGTAAAGGTGAGGGCTGCCAAACAAAATCTGCCCATGGGATATGTAGGAGCCCCTACCTCTTGCAAGCACCGTGCGCATGACCCGGTTCACCCGCTTCCTGGCTGATTCCTTTTTTTTAATTTTTAAACAACCCTGCAATCCGACCACCGGAAGCGAGGGATGATCGCAGACCAGGCGATGAGCACCCGTGGCCATGCATGCCATATTTTACAGGCTTGCTAATCTGTTTGAATAGCACCAAAGCCTCAACTGGCCATAAAACAGGGTCACTACACTTTGCCAACTTAATGACATTGCCTCTAGACCCCAAATCAGATTTGGCTGACGGCACCAGCCACTCTTCGCCGTTATGCGTTATTGTTAGTTCAAAATCAACCAGGGCCCGCATAAACCTGTCAATTTTAGATACTGGACTACCTTGCTGATCCAATAGGGCTGCAAAGGAGCTGTCCAAGCGTCGGCATGAAACAAATTTGCTCCTGTGTGTCCGCATACGCATCGTGGTACACGAGCTCCAGGGCCTTCCCAATTGCAGGGAGCTCGAATTTCTGCTATCGTGAGTCTGACCCAGACTGCACGACCACCAAGCTAACTTTCTATGCCACCAACCGTTAATATAATCTGAAATACTCAGAGCCCATAAGCAATAAGCCAGCACAGCTAATTGCCCCCTGGTCACTTGTGGGGCCAACCCCACCTTTGAAACACCCAAAACTGTGTTATGCAGCATGGCGTATGCCCTTCCAAATTCCTCAAACTCATAGACCCTCACGTACAAGATCACACGATGTTTGAGGCCAGAGCTAATACACTACCCTTAAAGTTTTGGCCACAACTGTCCCCAGATGGGCTGGCTGTATTGTGCCGGACTAACGGCTGGGACTATGCCCCTGCTAAAGCCCACAAATGAACGGAACCAAACTGAAGTACAACCAAACGTCAAACACCAGTATAAGAGTCACCGAAGGTGCAACACTCACAGAACATGGAGAGCAAGCGAACCGAAACATCCGACCAACGTGTACTTCTAAGCCTCAACGCCCTGAGGCATAAACGGCCACCCTTAAGGCATTCATGTCCTCCAAATCCAGTCCTTTACATTGCCAGACCCTCTGTTTTGACCCATCAGTATTTACTGAATTTAACGTTGCTCGATGGGATTTGCTTGGCAAGGGGCGTGTGTGTATAACGTGGCTTAAATTAGAGGCATTTAATGGACCAAGGGCCTTGAAATGGACTTAGAGGAACCCCTTGATGGGATCCCCTTCCTACCTGAAAGGTTGGCCAATATTCTCCACACCCTTGCACATGCCAGAAATGAGAAAACTGGTTAACTACTGGGATGAACTATGTCACAGTGAATGGGGTCCCATCTTAATAACAAAGGAGTAACCCCGGGAATGCGACACATAAGTAAGAGCATGCGAGGATGGAGGGTGCCTCATGCCAGTGCATCTCTTCAGGGAGCACTGTGTGGAAAGTTCGGCCCAACTCCATCATCAGTGAAGTCACAATGCTCTACGCGCAAGCAAACTACAAATCCCAGCAGTCACCACTCCCAATGTCAATGTCAGTTGTCCGCAACCCATCCGTGTCCACATGTGTAAAATTTGATCCAGCGCAATGAAACAAAAGCCTACCCATCAGTGTTTACTTTAGAATTCATAACAGTAGTAAAATTCCAGCTATGACGCAAACAATAATTCTATAGTTGGGGTTTACCACCACATGAGCACCTGTATTCAGAAGTCGCCTCTGCCCCAAGGCTGGCTTTGATGCATGACTTCTCGGTCCGCAGTGATTTAATGCAGCTGGCTACAAACCTGCAGATGCAACTATCTTCAAGGTTGCATAGGTCAACCACACGCTAACTATTACAATCAGGAGCTCACTCTGCTCCCAGGCTTGCTTTGCACACATGACTTTTCGTTCAGTAGTGATTTAATGCAGTAGGCTCTCAATTAGCAGATGCAACTATCTTTAGAGTTGCATAGGTCAACGGCAAGCTAGACTATTAACAGTTGGGAGCTCACTCAGCCCCCAAGCTTGCATTGGAAACATGACTTCTTGGTCAGTAAATGATTTTACACAGTGGCCATCAACTAGCAGATGCAACTAACAATTAAGATTGCCTAGGCCAACAGCAAGCTAGACTATTAACAGTCGGGAGCTCACTCAGCCCCCAAGCTTGCATTGGAAACATGACTTCTTGGTCAGTAAATAATTTTACGCAGTGGCCACCAACTCGCAGATGCCACTAACATTAAGATTGCCTAGGCCAACCGCAAGCTAAACTATCAACAGCTGGGAGCTCACTCTACCCCCATGTTCTCTTTGAACACATGACCTCTTGGTCAGTAGTGCTTTAATGCAGCTGTCCACACACTAGCCAACGCAACCATCAATTACGGTTGCATGAACAGCAAGCTAGACTATTAACAGTCGGGAGCTCACTCCCGCCCCAGGCTTACTTCGAACACCTGACTTCTTGGTCCATAGTGATTTAATGCAGCTGGCTTCCATCTAGCAAATGCAACTATCAATTAGAGTTGCATAGGTCAACAGCAAGCTAGACTATTAATAGTTGGGAGCTCACTCTGCCTCCAGGCTTGCTCTGAACACATAACTTCCCCTGCAGTAGTGATTTAACGCAGTTGGCTACCCATTTAGCAAATGCAACTATCAAAATAAGGTTGCCTAGGTCAATAGCAAGCTAGACTATTAACCGTCGCGATCTCACCCTGCCCCCAGACTTGCTTTGAACACATGACTCCTTGGTCAGTAATGACTTTAATGCAGTTGGCTGCCAAACTAGCGGATGCAACTATCTTTGAAGTTGCATAGGTCAACAGCAAGCTAGACTATCAACTGTCGGGAGCTCCCTCTGCCCGTCGGCTAGCTTTGACCACAGACTTCTTGGTCAGTAATTATTTTAATGCAGTTGGCAACAACTCGCGGATGCAACTATCAAGTAAGGCTTCCTAGGTCAACAGCAAGCCAGACTATTAACAGTAAGGAGCTCACTCTGCCCCCAGGGCTTGCTTTGAATGCATGCCTACTTGTTCAGTAGTGATTTAATGCATTCAGCTGCCAAGTAGCAGATTCAACTATCTTTAAGGTTGCATAGGTCAACAGCAAGCTAGACTATTAACAGTAAGGAGCTCACTCTGCCCTCAGGGCTTGCTTTGAATGCATGCCTACTTGTTCAGTAGTGATTTAATGCATTCAGCTGCCAAGTAGCAGATGCAACAATCTTTAAGGTTGCATAGGCCAACAGCAAGCTAGACTATTAACAGTAAAGAGCTCACTCTGCCCTCAGGGCTTGCTTTGAATGCATGCCTACTTGTTCAGTAGTGATTTAATGCAGTCAGCTGCCAAATAGCAGATGCAACTATCTTTAAGGTTGCATAGGTCAACAGCAAGCTAGACTACTAACAGTAAGGAGCTCACTCTGCCCCCAGGGCTTGCTTTGAATGCATGCCTACTTGGTCAGTAGTGATTTAATGCAGTCAGCTTGCATATGTCTTGTATCATAACATGTATATGTTAATTACTATTTATTATTATTAATTTTATTTAGTTATTTAAAATTATTTATTTTGACCTTACCAAAATGGCCACCAAGCCTAACACAAAATGGCTGCCATGGCCCCACCCCCAAGATGGCCACTGACCTCACCAAAATGGCAGCTGAGTCTCCACCCCCTGCAATGGTTGCCACCCTTTAAAGATGGTGGCCATGGCCCCACCCACAAAATGGCCACCTCCATGGCCCTGGCATGGCCATGAGGCCCTGAAGTGAAGAGGACAAGGGTGAGTAAGGGAATCCCACCCCAGGGCCCTTTTAAGAAGAAGCTGAGGCTAGCAGTTGGAACCTCCAACCTTTCAGTGAGCAAGTTCAGCAGCTCAGTGGTTTAACCCACTGTGCCACGAGGAGGGGGACTTAAAGTAATATTATGTTATAGGAAAGGGGGGGGCAATCAAAACGAAGCCCTCCAGCCCTGGCTCCCTGTCCAGGGAAGCCAGGCAGAAGCCAGGCAGAATTAAACTTAGATGTAACTAAATTTAGCAGAGGCCTACGAAGGGCAAGGGGCCAGTTCAGCCTGGAGAATGAACTCTGGGCCTCCCTCATGGCCTCTGCACAGACCTGGTGCTGGATGGGCTCCAAGGTGTTCCTCACTCAACGATGTCTTATTGCAGAATGAGGGAGAAGGGGCTGGCAGCACACTATGCCAGCCCCTCCTCCCTTCCAGTACATTCTGCAAAATTAACCAATCTCTTCTCCGAGGGGAGGAGACAAAATTGCTCCGCCCCCCAACTTGTTGGAGGGCGAAGTGTATTGTTAAACCCTTAACAATTGGGAGGTTTAATAAAATACTTTATATTAACTTAGTGATTCTTCATCCTTAAACAGTACTAATTCGAACAGCCAGAAAAATAAGAACTACATCCTGAGTTCTAGAAATTTGGAGATAATGATATCATTAGGAAACTGTAGTTCAGAATATTGTGATTAATTTGATGACTTGAATCAACTTGGGAGTTAGAAATGGTGAAACACTTCAAGCGTAAAATGATTAAATTCCCTGCTGGTTATCTAATAAGTTGTCATTTTATAAAAATGAAGGATCTATTTTTAAAGTATATTTTAGTGTGGTAATAAGCCTTAATCAAAAAGCAAAGGATGAGTTTATATATACAACAACAGAAATTCTTCTAATGATCTGACATGTAGAAAAAAACCTTGAATTTGAAAAAAGCTTGATTTTGTAAATGTGAGGCACACATGCTTGCAAATTCAAACATGAGAGCCAATAAAAATAGAAACCATACTGTGCCATGCACATCAATTTGGAACAAAAATACAGAATTGATGTTTTAGTCTGTTTATGAAAAATAATTATTCTTAGTTGAACTGAAATGTGTAAATATATGACATAACTGGTATAGTTTGATTAGGAATAGCTAATATATGAGGGTTTTTTTTTTAAAAAAGGGGGTATCCAATGAGAAACATGTTTCTTCTCGCAGCCCTCTCTCAAAGTTTAATAAAGACCTGTATTAGCAGTATGATGTAGGGCGGTTATTTTAGTACTTATAGACACCACTTGTATCATAATGAAGCTTCTTTGCCCTTTGCATTGACAGAGATGTCATTGTTTGTGTGTGTGTGTGTGTGTGTGTGTGTGTGTGTGTAAAATGTGTGTTTTCTTTTAGAAATGTGATATTGGGATTTTTTTTTTTCTATTTCACAGGACTTGTAGTTGATCACTTCAGTCAGCGTTTGTTCTGGGCTGATTTTGAATCATCAGTAATTGGCAGTGTTCTTTTTGATGGCTCTGATTTGGTAATATGTGTGAGCAGTAAACAAGGTATGTATATTTTTTAAAGAAAGTGACCTTGTGCCCTATATTTACAGTAATATGATAAGTGGATCATTGCCTTAAAACATATTTATTATTTGAAATGAGCTTTCATCTAGACCGTATTTTACAAACTTCATATTAGGGACAGCTACAGCATTTAGTTTGCTGTGGATTTTTTTCCCAAGATAAAGGGTTAAGAAATAATAAATGACAAAATTGCTAGAGTGAATTCTACTGCCTGTGGTTCTTTTGTGTTCTAATATACTTCCAATATTTTTCTGTTAGAATCAATTTAGTATTATGAATATTGCAGTTAATTGGAGGTGGGGCAGATAGTACTAGTGCTTATTTTTCACAACAAGGTGGCTAAATTGCTTACTTTTAGTTTCATTAACAATTGGGGGCTCTACATCATTATAAAGCCCCATAGACAAGCATAAAGCAATGCAGGAAATGTGATTTCTGGCCATCTCATATAAGGACTACCTATACCAGGGCTGTCCAACTGCCGGCCCCGGGGCCGCATCCGGCCCCGTAGCCTGTTGGACACGGCCCCACCTATGCCCTCAGCCGCCATTTTTAAATTTTAAAAAAATCGATTTTTTTAAATTTAAAAATGGCGGCCGGGGAGGGGAGGCGGGGCAGGGAGGAGGAAGAGAGCTGGCTCCTCCTCCCTGCCTGTATCGCCCCCTCCGTCCCTCTCTCGGCGGCACCGATGCGATGCAGTTTGCATTGGCGCCGCCGAGAGAGGGAGAAAGGGGCGGTACAGGGAGGAGGAGCCAGCTCTCTTCCTCCTCCCTACACCGCCCCCTTCTCTCTCTCTCGGCGGTGCCGCTGCAAACTGCCTCGCAACGGCACCGCCGAGAGGGAGAAGGGGCGATCCAGGCAGGAGGAAGACAGCTGGCCCCTCCTCCCTGCCTGATCGCCCCTCCATCCCTCTCTCGGCGCCGCCGTTGCGAGGCAGTTTGCAGCGGCGCCACCGAGAAAGGGACAAGGCGGCGCTACAGGGAGGAGGGGCCAGCTATCTTCCTCATGCCTGGATCGCCCCGTCTCCCTCTCTCGGCGCCGCCGCTGCAAACTGCCTCGCAACGGCGGCGCCGAGAGAGGGAGAAGGGGGCGATACAGGCAGGAGGAAGACAGCTGGCCCCTCCTCCCTGCCTGGATCGCCCCTCCATCCTCTCTCGGCGCCGCCGTTGCGAGGCAGTTTGCAGCAGCGCCGCTGAGAAAGGGACAAGGCGGCGCTACAGGGAGGAGGGGCCAGCTGTCTTTCTTCCTGCCTGTATCGCCCCCGTCTCCCTCTCTCGGCGGCGCCGCTGCAAACTGCCTCGCAACGGCGCTGCCGAGAGAGGGAGAAGGGGGCGATAGAGGCAGGAGGAAGACAGCTGGCTCCTCCTCCTTCGCCCCTCCTCCTTCCCCGCACCGCGGCGCGTCCGCGGGGGAGGAGGGGCGAAGGAGGAGGAAGTCAGCTGGCCCCCCCCCCCCGCCCGCCCCGCCCGCTCACTGATCACCTGCGGCCCCCAGGTGATCAGTGACACTCTTCCGGCCCTTGGGCCGGAAGAAGTTGGACAGCACTGACCTATAGTATACTAAGGAATAGTATAGCAGTAGCATAGTAAGGATGACAATACACTATAATAACACCAATACACACACATTGCAGACATAATGCTTGCACTGCTCATTAATTTGCTATCTCACAATAAGTTACTTAACAAATTGTGGGAATACATGCTGTGTTGCTATTCATTATTATATTGGTTTTCCTCTCCAGGTACATTTCTTCACAGACTCCAAGAACACTGCAGCAATATCACCTTAACTTTTTGAAATATTTCATAGCTGTATAGGAATTTATATGTGCATTCTTTTTTTTTCATTTAAGGATTACTCCATCCTCACAGAATTGACATTTTTGAAAATTATATATATGGGGCAGGACCAAAAAATGGCGCATTCAGAGTGCAAAAATTTGGCCATGGTTCTGTAGAGTATCTGGATTTGGATATTGATAAGACAAAAAGTACTTTAATTTCACATCGGTACAAGCAAACATACTGTGAGTATTTATCTATTTTCGATACTAATAAAATGTTTTATAGTATTTGAAAAACTTCAAATATCGGATCCTCTCCTGTATTTGCTACTTGCAATCATTTTATACAGGTAATTTTCTGTAGCCCTGAGGAATTTGTCTGTTGAATCTACACCTGTGAGCTATTCAGAATAACTTGCACTGGATTTAATGTTCAGGCATAGTATGGCGAGGAGAAAAGGGGCCAAGAGGAGGAGAGGGATCGACTATGCTCTATTCTAGGCAATCTAGTTGTAATAATAGTTGCTTTCTTTGAAGCTGTTATTGTAGCAACATTTGGTATCCATACTTCATAGATGTAGCAGAGCTAGTGCAATATGAGCTTGTGATGGAAAGAGAATAATTACTCTGGAAGCTTCTATAAGGTAAAAAAGACATTTGTTTAGTGTCATGGGATCTGAAATACTGTGTCCAATTCTGTGCACCACACTTGAAGGGAGATGTTCACAAGCTGGAAAGTGTCCAGAGGAGGGCAACTAAAATGATCAAGGGTCTGGAGAACAATCTCTTTGAGGAGCGACTTAAAAAGCTGGGCATGTTTAGCCTGAAGGAGGGAAGGCTGAGAGGAGGTATGATAGCCATGTATAAGTATGTGAGAGGAAGTCATAGGGAGGAGGGAGCAAGCTTGCTTTCTGCTGTCCTGGAGACTAGGACATGGAACAATGGCTCCAAACTAGAAGAAAAGAGATACAATCTGAACATTAGGAAGAACTTCCTGGCTGTGAGAGCTGTTCAGCAGTGGAACTCTCTGCCCCAGAGTGTGGTGGAGACCCCTTCTTTGGAGGCTTTTAAACAGAGGCTGGATGGCCATCTGTCGAGGGTGCTTTGGATGCAATTTTCTTGCTTCTTGGCAGGGGGTTGGATTGGATGGCCCATGAGGTTGCCTCCATCTCTATGATTCTATGATTCTATGAAATCCATTTTAGAGTAGGAAAAGAGATAGATAAAAGAAATTGACTTGTACTTCATTATAAGAGTCTTTCATAGCTGGTTCTCATAATTGAGTGAAAGCAAGCAGCAATTATGGGCGTTGAGGAACCATGGATGCCCCTTCACAGAAAAAATGAAGAGATTAACTTCTTCAAGAATGAGAAACTGGCCTCTACAGGTAAGAAGGAAGAAAATGGCTTGAGCACATAGACCAAAGAAAGATACAAAGAGGTGAAATAAAGTGCAGACATTATCTAGACTCCCTACTCTCATTAATCACTTTATATAAGTGTTGGTGCCTGTTCACTTGCAAGCATTAAGACACTAAATATTGTTTGTTTTGAAGTATCTTCATGAAGCATGATCAAATATCAAGTAAGGAATTGTCTTTGCATCTTTAAAGATTTTAATTAACTGGTTCTGTTGTTTCATAGTAGTTATAACCCTGGAAACATTGTCTTTTAATTAAGATAATATTAGTTTTGGAATGGTGATAATGTAATTTTCAAGAAAAATTGCTGAAGTATTTTAATTAAATGTCTTTTAAAATCCATAGTCTTTTTGTTGTATCCCCTAGATAACAAAGAATGTCACTAACAAATCTATTAAGTTTGAAAATAATGCTTTAAAAAAATATACTGTATCTCCATCAAAGGATCCCAAAAAAAACCCCCTGCTTTTCTGGGTTGCTTTCTGGCCAGTCTAATCATAGTAAGCAAACCTGAGGTAGTGAGAGAGCAGCTTTCAGGTCATCCCTAAAGATGGTATCTTTCCTCAAACCTCAAACTAAAGAGGTAGATATAGAGGTCTCCCCTCCACCAAGTGGTTGCAAAACATGTTTACCCTACCCTAGTTTTCTCAATCAACCACCCATCAAGTGATCACCTATTTATAGACACCATTGAAAGACAATTGTGAAAGTCACCAAAATAAAATACAGCAGTAGTCTTATTGAATCAAATTATATTTCCATATTGTTTTAATCTAATATAAATACACATAGAAACACACCATCAAATATAGAATGTCTCCTTTATTTTGCTTATTCCTTCTCTACATGGAATCTATAGACATGGCTATAGGAGTGAAATAATTCAAAGTGTAAGAAATTACACAGCTTGGTGTTCTCAGAACAAAAACAAAAGTATGTCATAAATTATATTTATATTTAGATCCCTTTTTCTATTCAAGAACCACAAACCAGTTTGTACAGCTTTCTTTCCCAACTCCATTTTGTGTTCACCATAGTTTGTAAGATATGTTAGCTTGAAGTAGTGACTAGCTCAGAATCATCCAAGACTGGAATAAAATCTGGGTTTTCTGACTCTCAGTCCAAGACTATAAGCACTATACTACATTTAACTAGCATATAGTGTCCTCTATGCAGTCTCTAGTAGAACATGCTCCAGGTTTTCTGCTCCCTTTGAT
Source organism: Anolis apletophallus (assembly GCA_030556195.1). NCBI lineage: Eukaryota > Metazoa > Chordata > Lepidosauria > Squamata > Anolidae > Anolis > Anolis apletophallus. The sequence continues at coordinate 134,662,963 of JARBWK010000002.1, read as the reverse complement.
GTGTTCCTTCTTAACTCTCACTGATGGAGTTTTCTGAGGTCCTCAACTATTCAATTGGCCACAGATTTAGAAAGAAGTATGAACAGAAGGAAAAGAAAGACCAGAGAAAACATTCTCATTTCTAATGAGATAGCCAACTGGGAATAAAAGAACAGTTCTACTTAGGGCAGCATCAACTGAAAGAAGGAAACGGAAGAAAGAACATCAGTTCTAACTGGACACTTTCAGCCGGGGAGCACGTTAATTTGGAGGAAAGATGGGTACTGGAGATTGACAATTGCAAATTGTACTTGCATCTCAATGGAAGAAGAAAAGGTGGGTATTCATTTGGGAAGGGAGAGAAATGAAGGATCTAGTGTATGCATGTGGATATGCATTGTATGTTTTATTTATTGTTGATTTGGGGAAAGTTTTCTGTGAAACTGGTATGTTGGACTAGAAGACTCTGGATTCAGTGGAATTCCATTGTATTTTGTGACTTATAAATCCCTTATTTACCTTTTGTTAACTATCTTGAAAGGCATGTTTTGTTGCAATCATGAATATTGGGATCATTCACACTGCATAGCAGTCATTTTGTGACTGGCCCTACTATGTTTATGATAGCCTTTTTCTGGCAATGCCCATGCCATTTTCTCAAAATTCCACATATTCCCATTGATCTAGCTAGTGTTTTACTATGTTGGAGTTGTACATAGAATCCAACAATCCACTTATCTTGTCAGTTCCCTCTGTAAATATGTGACATTAAAATAGATGGTTGATTACTATTAACTATATAAAATATACATTATGTCCTCTAAATATTCTTCATCAGAATTAGCAGTTTCTCTTTCAAATGATGTATACTTAAGATGGAACACTGTAGCAGCAATTTAATACTTTCTCCTTTTCCCCCTGTATTTCAGAAATTTAACATCGAACACGTCTTGGCCACAAATAATGGACTTATAATCTTTATACGCATACCAAAAGTGTCACCACCATGGTGGAAGTTTCTGTGCTAAAAGAAAGGCAAAGAAGCTGACCTAAAATCAAGAAAGAAACAGTTCACAGCTTTCCCTCCAATGTCTTCTGTTTCAGAAAACATATTAACATGCTTCAGATAAAACTTTGTATCTTCTCAGGGATTTTTCTTTCAAAATCAATCACATGTTGTTGGCCTAGTATTCACAGATTCCAATTTATTTATTTATTTCCTACATCTAACAGACTACCAGCGGATTACATTTTTTATGAAGATATCAGTAGAAGTTCTGAATATTTTCATTTTGAGTTTTCAGCAAGAAAAGAACACATTCAGTTCTCTGTTTTTAATCCTCCTCGTTTGTACGTGTGTTTACAATGTGGAGAATTTTAAAAAAATAAGTGGTTGTTATGCCCACAAATAGATTTACTCATCCAGAAGAATAAAAATATTTTTGTAGAAGAAAGTTTTATTATGTTGAAAACAAATATGGAGAAGAATAAAAAAGGACAGAACTGGCATTTTATGTTGAAATGTATTATAGTCTAGATTTCAAGGAAGAGCAAAGCAAAAAAGAAAGGAGGAACATTTTACAAGCCTGATTTATGAAGAAATTAAGCACTGGAAAGAAACAATGAAGCATACCATCCTCCCATTCCATCCCACTAGACCTCTGCGCTCTGAAGAGCAAAACCTCCTGGTCATCCCCAGTGCTAAGACCTACCAGTTGACCGCGACTCGTCGGCGGGCTTTTTCGATCGTGGCTCCAACCCTCTGGAACCCCTTGCCCGCCGACGTTAGCACTATCCAGACCCTTTTCCCTTTCAGGAAGGCTTGTAAGACTTGGTTGTTCCAGCAGACCTATGGATCTGGATAACCTATGTGCGAATAGCCTCCTGAAATTGTGGTTGCTGCTCCTGTGTATAGTGTTTGACTATTGCCATCTTATATGCTGTTTTAATGGCTGTTTTAATCTGTTGTTGTTTTGTGTTTTATATATGCTCTGTTTTTACTATGTAACAACTGATTGTTGTGAGCCGCCCCGAGCCTTGGGGGGGGGGGGGGGTAGATAAATGCGAATAAATAAATAAATATTGCTATTTTCCTGATCATTGTTATAGAAAGTATCTTAAATTCTTCAGTAATAACTAAAACATTTTATGTTATTGTTTGGATTATACAGAGAATGTGAAGCATGAGAATGCTACTGCTAATACAATTGAGGACACTTCACAGTTGGGAATTAGCTGACATTTTAATTAATATATCATACCTCTGTTTTATTTCAAACTATGATAATCTCACAATGGAATGCCAAAGTGCAATGTGTTATTGAATGCCATGTTCAGAATAGTGTCTGTCATATATGATCGAGAAAACTATGAGGACAGGGGAAACTCTTTTGAAATGTGTTAATGGAAGAGAGTTCTATGGATTCCAAAAACAGTTAAAGGGACAGATAGATTAGTCCCAGGAACCAATCAAATCTCAACTTTCTCTAAAAAGCAAAAATACTAAACTGGGCATATCATGAGGTGATATTACTTCTTGGAAAAATAATGCTAAGTAAAGTTTTAAAAAGTTGCAAAAGAAGGAAAACAACATTACATGTGGGTTTGACTCAGTGAAGGAAGCCATAGCTCTGTGCTTGCAACATCTTTGAAGGCTCTCATTCACAGAATCACCACAACTCAAAGTCAATTTTAAAACATAGAGCAAAAACATCACAATGAAAATTACGTTAGGATATTGTATCTTATTGATCTTTTTCCCAAGAAGCACTTAAAAATTATGGAAGGAGTCATGTTTTAAATGTTTCCTCACAGATAAGCATTGAATTGATTGAGCTAGTGGATAAAGGATTAAACATGCCATGCACATTTATTTTACTGTTGATTATGCATCAATGTTTTTTTCTACTATAGATCAACACTGCCTTCTTTTTCAGTTTAGCTTCAATTGAGAAGTGAAGAAGCAATTTTTCTGTTCATTCAGAGACACACTGAAATAAGTTGTGTTAAAAAGTTTTCAGTACTTTTCAGAAGTGTTGTTTGACATCAATTACTGCAGGGAGACAGCTATAGGATAACACAAGAATATGAGTGGTCAATACTAGGCTCTGCCGGATCTCATAAAAAGTATGAACAAGCATTCTTCTCCAAAATTATAGAGTATAGCAAAGAGACAGGGAAGATTTAGTCAGAACATATACAAACATTTCACTGTCTCCAAACCAAAACATTTTATTTATTCATTGGATTATACAGAGCATGTTATGCTAAAACCACTGCTGCTAGAAATTTAAGGATAATTTATAGTATGTAACTCACTGATGTTTTTTAATTAATATACTATACCTCTCTGCCTTTATTTCAAACTAGCAACATAAATATTATTTTCAAATTAGCCCTTATTAAAAAAAAATACATTAGCATTCCACAATGCTACACTCAAGATTGTCATTATTTTGTTCTATCTGTAGGACTGAATCTTCTGAGAGAAATATCTTTTGATGATCTCTCCTCTAAATTTGCTGAGAGGAAATATCAAAAAATATAACTTTAAAAACATCCTGAATGTTTTTGTAATTATGTGTAAATATTACCTTTATATTGAGTCATAAAATCTGATCTACATGCTACTCTCTCTCTCTCTCTCTCTCTCTCTCTCTCTCTCTCTCTCTATATATATATATATATATATATATATATATATACCTACCTACCTACCTACCTACCCACCAGTTGAGAAGCAGGGAAATGTCAGTACAGAAATGCTCTGAAAGGGCAACAGAGATCTCATGGCATTCTCCTCCAGGCTTCTTCCTGTATTATAAACATCCAAAGAGAGAACACACCCTAAAAACCTTTAGTGCAGGGGTGTCATTTTCACCGGGGGCCACATCAGCCTTTTAGTTGTCTTCAAAAAGCCATTTGTAATTGTAAGACTGTTTAAATGTAACTATGTTGCTCTAGATCTGTAAACCTTGCAGACCACATGGTGGCCCGAATTTGGCCCATGGGTCTTGTGCCTAACATATGTGCTTTAGGGCATTGGCTGACCATTCAAGGCCACTGAATCTGCCCCCCCCCCCAAAAAAAGCTCTGGAAACTTCAAAGAACATTATTTGACATTTAAAAAAATATTTTTCTTAAAGTAATATTAATCCTGATTATGATTATATTAGTGTTATGAAACAGAACACCAACAAAATTCTTATTTATGAAATTTGAAATATTTATAATTTCATATGTATACATTAAAAGTGCAGTTCTTGATCACCAGGACAGCATCTTATGTGGAATGGAACAGGAGACAATATTCTAATTGCAAAGTAAGAAATCTGGTCAGAGATCCCCCTGCATATATATATATATATATATATATATATATATATATATATATATATATATATATATTCCTCAGATTTATTATGTCAGAATTCAAGCATCTACAAGAAAAATGGTTATGATTGAGGAATGAACGTATGGGAGGAATCTAGACTATAGGATCCAAAATCCTTGATCATACATTCAACAAACAAGAGTATTTAAACTAGCCTGACCTAAATAATTTCCCTTTACTTGCTTCCCTTCTTTTCTTTTTTGGCCATTTATGTGTTTGAAAAATAATCTAATTTATGTTTTGTCTTTTTTGTCTTTTTCTTCAAACAGCCCTCAATCCATGTTTGGAGCTCACCTGTGAGTTCCTATGTTTACTCAATCCTTCAGGTGCAGCTTGCGTGTGTCAAGAAGGAAAGTCATTGTTTAACGGAACATGCAGTGATTTGAGCATTTTAGGTGGGTATTATAATTTCCCAAAATAAAATATAAATATACACAAGAATAGAAAGCTTTTGTATTGTTATCCCAATAACCCCATGAATGTGGGATATAATGAGCATGGTGATCAGATCATGATATGAATAAACATAACAGTTTAAATAATGTACCAGTAAGGCCTTCTCGCGGACCACCCTGAGAATTTCGGGGGGGGGGGGGGCTGAAGCCCCCTAAGCGCCCCCCCTGGCTACATGCCTGGTGCTAACCCTTCCTATTCCAGCCAGATTTTTTTTTAAAAAATCAGCTGGAATGAAACTTTAAAACATATCTGTTCCAACTTCCACACAAATTGAACTTTAGAATAAAACCTACACAATCTATCTTGATCATAACTTGTTCATGACCCAGGACCTACCTATACTGTTCTTTTCCAAATCTGTATTAATTTACTTTAGATTCTAACAGTTCTGTGTTGAAATAAATGAATTAATTGAGTGTGAAACGTTATGCAAATTACAGGAAGCTACAGATTTTGGAAAAATCTTTAAAATTGAATGAATGCACACAATGTGTATTCACTGTTTTCCTTGGGTTTACCTTATACAATCTGAGGTTATGGATATGAACCATTCATGATAGTTTAATTCTATCTCCCTCCCCCATCCCCCACAATATGCATTTCAAAATGCCTCAGACAAATCAACTTTTTTGGGTATTGCATTATTCACATTAGGGATGGAGAATCATTTAAAAGCAATCTACCTGATTCTTCCTCCGCACTGACAGTCTGAGTGAAGTCTTAGGATACTGACATGCCCATTTCTTTATGGTCTCTGCCTTTTATAAATATACTGTAGATTGTTCTGAATCTGCTCAGAGCTAACTGTAATTTTTCATAGGAGCCCAACACATTTCTAATATACGACCAAGATCCTCCTTTGCCAACATGACTATGATGACAGAGCTCTATCATCACAGACACATCTGGCAATGCCACTCCTCTCCCACCAAAAAAAGTCTAGTTTTATAACCTAGCAGTGTCCCAATGGAAGAACTTCCTAGGTAATTGAAAAATGACCTTGGCTGTGCATAAAAACAGACTTTTAGAGATTTTCTTGAAGTTTCTTCCACAATTGCTTTTCTCTGCAATCAAGAGAGTCCTACCCATGCCATTTACCCATTACCTCAATCTTCAGCACATCAAAAATATTTTGGTCAGGGCCTACCAGGCTGAAACATTGGGTTTTGAAGGTTATATTCCATAATAAATCCCCAGATGTTACAAGAAATTAAATTTATCTTAGAGTCTCTTAATTGCTGAATAAGATGCTAGCTTTGTGTCTGGGAAGATTCACCCTTTTTCCAATTCAGCTTCTTTTCATCAGTGCAACTGCAGCAGCCTATCTGGAACTTATCAATCTGTAAGAGATGCATTTTTGAGTAATGAGTTTCTACTGTTCTGGAATTACTACTTATTCTGTAATTACCTTTCTCTTATTGGTAGCTGTATTTTGTCCTTCAGTTGCAATTTCTTACCTCTCTTATACTAAGTAGACTTTCAAGCACATAGCACTGAAACCTTCTTTTCATGGCTTCTAAGTGATCCTATTCAACAAAAGTGGGTCAACTGTAGTGGTAAAACTTAGCTCTGTGAAAATTACTGTTGTCTCTTGTGTCTTGCTGAAGGCCATACTGTCAAGAATCTTAGCATTGTCAGAGTTTTACCATGCAGTTTTGCAAAACTGTTTGCTTCTTTTGACTATTTCAGGGAAAGTCACTACAAACACTATCTCCTTCTCTAAATGTGTATGCTTCCAAAAGCTGAACATATGCAGCCCTTGAAATTGGAACAGACATCCTGAATCATGGTTGCAGCTTTGGAGTCTTTTGTATGGACATGTGTGTGTGTGTGTGTGTGTGTGTGTGTGTGTGTGTTTGCCTTCCAATATTCTCTCAATTTATGGTGACTATGTGAATTTCATAGGGTTTTCTTAAACAAGACAAATATGTCTCCTTTGCTGTTGATGGCTTCTAAAATAATGTTAATACAACAAGTCTCATTGTAGTTAGAAACCACTCCATCTGTATGATGATACTTACTAGTTAAATGTAAATCTTCTTTACCTCTTGACAAAAAATGAAGGGGAGAATAATAAGGAGAGTAATGACGTCATTCCATCTCACATAGTCTTCATTATCTCAGCAGTTACACTGTTGTTATCAACCACTCTTTCTGCTCCAAACAACAATTCTTTCAGTATCTCAGACATTTCATTGCTACCACCTACAGAGCTGACCAAAATATGACTTTTAAGGAAGATTCAATAGCACTATGTATCAAAATTTGAAAAAGTTTGGGTTTCTTGTTTGAAAGTCTTATTTTCTGCTTAATTGTGTGATATCCTGCTTTGCAACAGCTGCAGAGCTGTTTGGGCTGGAAGTCAGCTTGAAGAAAACGCACCACAGGAAAAACACCATCATGCCCACATCAGCATAGGCAAATCTGTGCTTAAGTCTGTTCAGCAGTTCACCTACCTGGGAAGCATAATCTCTTCAGATGCCAAGATTGATAAAGAGATAGATCACAGATTAGCAAAGGCATATAGTGCATTCAGAAGGCTTCACAAAAGAGTCTTGAGCAACAAGCACCTGAGGCAAAGCACCAAAATCAATGTGTACAGAGCTATCATACTGTCTATTCTCCTTTATGGGTCTGAAACATGGGTCACCTATCGCCAACACCTACAACTCCTCAAACGCTTTCATCAGCGCTGTCGTCGCTCAATCCTAAATGTACACTGGAGTGACTATGTGACAAATGTTGCTGTCCTTGAGCAAGCAGGGATCACCAGCATTGAGTCCATGCTATTGAAAACACAGCTGCGCTGGGCAGGGCACATCTCTAGGACGGGGGACCACCGCCTCCCAAAGATACTACTCTATAGTGAACTCACCATGGGTCAGCACAAGAGAGGTGCACCAAAAAAGAGATATAAGGACTCTCTGAAACAACATCTCAGGCTGGGCCAGATTGATCACCAACAATGGTCCACCCTATCCTAAAATTGGGAGGCATGGAGATGCACTACCTATAATGCTGCGGCCTCTTTCGAGAAGACACGTTGAACGGATCTCGAAGAGAAATGACAATGCAGAAAGAACTGCAACTTGGAAACAACATCACCCAAGGATGTGATGTTGCTGTGCTTTCTGCAACCAGAATTGCCTATCTCAGATTGGCCTTTTTAGTTATCAACGCGCTTGTAAAAAGCATGGGATGAGTCCTTCCTAAGATTCTTTGTTCATGAAGTAATGCCAGAGAGTGTGTGACACTTACTTTAGTGGTTATACTCCAGAAACATGTTTGTGTGTGTGTGCACCACAAACTATGTTGAATTGGTTGAGACTATGAGATATTCATTGAATTTTTTTAGCAAAATGTGTTGCAGCGTGTCCTGCTAAAACAAAGCTTTTGCATTCTTTTTATGATAGAACCAATAAGAAAATGACATTTATAACCCAGGGACAGCAATCATGTTATACATAGTGTAATCACTTGTCCTTGGAGGATCTCCACTTCATTGTCTCCTATTTTTAAGAAAAATATTTTCAGTTAAAACCATGCTCATAATTGTAATCACCAGCAAGATTTCCCCCCTATTCATTGTCCTCTTCTGTAATTTCAAAAGGATAGTAACCTTATAGTTTCACACTGCCTTCCTTTTGAAATTGGATGCATATTTTCACAGTTCTCAGGTTATTGTATGGCCTGTCTGGATTCCTCAGACTTCTTCCAGAGTAGAACGGCATTCATTACTGTTTCTATGCAGACAGCACAAAATCTTTATAATCCAGTACCTATATATTAGTATGCCATGAGGGTTCACAAATCAGCTTGTCTATTTAAGCAGAGAGGTTGTCAAAATGGGTGATGGAATCTATGCAACATTCTTATTAAGTGCTACAAACAAACAAATCCAGAGAAAACCACTTTAAGCCCATCTATTCATAATTAGTGCATGAAAGCAAAGAGAAGCCATGGACAACAACGTAATTTAAAGCCCAAATGGCCAGGAAAAACCCTGTTGCCTAGGAATAAAATAATATTTAAAAATATTTTTAAAATGGTTGAAAAGCATGTTTTTCCAGTGTTCAAAAACCTTCAGAGAAGACTCTTATGCTGACTGAAACTTTCATGGTCATTACGTCTACTGACCAAAATTTGCAGGAGGTTGTTTTGTGCAGACATCTGCATTTTTGTGTGTCTGTAAAATAATATTTCAATGCAGGAATCTTAATTCATATGCATTTCCTATGCTGCAATGTCTGTACCAAAATATTATTTACCATGCAGAAAATTATCTTTTCAATATAAATCAACAATGTGCTAATTTTATATAGCACAAATCACATCACAGCTATTTTTCTGTACAGAAAGGACATTTCCTACACTAGAATTAACAGTTTAAAATGGAATAGTGTTTTCCACTCAGAAACAAACAAAAACAACTTGCCCACTTCAATTATGTTTATACTACCTACCTAATTTCTTTCTTTCCCTGAGCTGAGGCCTACAGGATGCTTGTTAGGCATGTGTGGTAGGTGCTCCTACAAAAATGCTTGGCATGACAACTTGCTATATTTTGATACTTTCATGATAAAACTGATGCTTTCATGGGAACTGAATTTGCACCTTCTCTCCTTTTCCATATGAGAAGAAGTGAAATAATCTTAGATAATGCATCCAGAATACAGCTGATTCCTGATTTGCATCCTGAAAAGTGGCTTCATAAGCCACTTTATATCTACACTAAATTGTCTCACAACACGGGCCACTATTATTTTGGATCACTGAATGAAGAAAATAGTAGAACTTCCCCCCAAAGGCAAAGGTATGCAGGTGATTCCCTAATCAAACAGATTTTTCATGAAGAAGGAAAGGTTTTGCAGAGAAATTTTGTGGCTCAGGTTATGTCTATGGTCTGAAGGTTCCCCGGCCATCTCTACAAGCTCATCATTGTTTCACATGCTTGAGGCTGAGGTGCATTATTTTAATCAGTTTAGGTAGTATGTCAGTTCCTCACATGAAAGCTGACAATAATGAAATTTAACAATGATAGAAAGCAAGGATATGCAAAATCTTTGTATTGCTATTTCAACCAATATTTAAAAACTTTGAGGAAATATACTGTTTGTGAAAGGGCTTTATTTTTTTGTTAGATTTCCTGAATTATTATTCACATTAGCGATGGTGCCACAGACAAAAATAAATAATTAAAATAGTTTTCTGCCAGCTGTGGGAGAAAATTAATACTCATCTGTAACATTCTCTCCTTATTTAAAGTTTCTGCAGTGTTAGACAGATATTGCTCTATAGAGAAAGGGGTTTTTTTTTGTTCTTATCCCAGTTGCAGGAAAACAACACCTATCCTTCAATGCAGAAAGGATTATATGGAGTTTGGGATTCTAAATGTGAAAAAGTTTCTTTGTTCAATCATTCTTCCTAATTGTCCTGATTTGCCCTCCAAGAACAGCCTTAATACCACGTTGAAAGTAAATGAAAAATGCTTTACTTCAGCAAAGAGAACAGCACACACAGTTGAAAAATGCAAAAGAAAGCAAGGAAGTCTTGAAGCAGACACAATACTCAAGTCTCTGATAAAGTCCAAAATAAACAGCAGTGTTACATCAGACAATGGGCAATGATCACTAAATCCTTTGAAACAGACTCAAAGCAGGTAGAATTGGAGTGAAGGCAATAAGCATCAGAGTTGTTTGTTACCTGCAAAAGCTAAGTGCCCCTGCTTCTGATTTTTAACCCTGAATTCCCCACACAGGAGATTCTAGGGCAGCTCCCAATTACCTCAGCATTTCTAGTAGCTATTCTAGCTGAACACCGTCTGTGCTCTGTTTCCTTTCACATTTCCAGAAATGGGGGTACTTGCAAGACCTCATCCTCTGATTCCAGTTCCCCCTCTAATTCTGAAGATGAGGAATCCCTAACACTTATGGTGTTTCTACACTTCCATAAAACCTTTTAAAAATAAAATAAAATATTTGGGAAAAATAACTGTGAATTCCCTTTCCCTCCTGCTTCACATGATGATTCATATCCCAGCATATGAAAAAGCAGGTATCTTAATTATGGCTTCCTAGGAAATAATGAACTAGTTTTCTTTTTGTGGATAGTGCAAAATTATTTCTTAGATAACTGGACAATCACAGATCTTTCCACCTTCTGTTAATATACCTCATTTTGCAATCATCATCATATGCTATCACTCAAGGCTGAGTATGATTGCCTTCCAAGTATAGAGTCTTGGTGGTAGGTCAATAGGTGACTGTAGAGACCTGTTCTTAATCCACATGTTCTTTTGCAGTGAGGATATTGGTTTCCAGATGGAAGGTGGTCCCAGTCAGGATTGGGTTGACATGCCTTCCTCTTGACATGTTTTTCCTCTTTGACCTCCTTTTGTGCCTCTTCAAATTCCACAGCACTATGGGTAACAGCTGACCTCCAGTTAGAGCACTCGAGGGGCCAGGGCTTCCCAGTTCTTGGTGTCTATGCCACAGTTTTTAAGGTTAGCTTTAAACCCATCTTTAAATCTCCTTTGTTGTTCACAAACATTTTGTTTTCCATTTTTGAGTTGAGAGTATAGTAACTGCTTTGGGAGATGGTGATTGGGCATTCAGACAAGTCCAGCGAAATTGATGGTGAAGGATTATCACTTCAGTGCTGGTGGTCTTTGCTTCTTCCAGCATGCTGATATTTGTCCACTTGTCTTCCCAAGAAATTTGCAGGAATTTTGGAGGCAATGCTGATGGAATCGTTTTAAAGTTGAATGTGACGTCTGTAGATGGTCCATGTTTCACAGGTGTATAACAGAGTTGGGAGGACAATAGCTTTATAAACAACCATCTTAGTATCCCTACAAATGTCTCAATCCTCAAACACTGTCTTCATTTGAAAAAAAAGCTGCATTCACAAAGCTCAAACGGTGTTGTATTTCAGTGTCAATGTTGACTTTTGTGGAGAGGTGGTTGTAAAGGTATTGGAAATGGTCAACATTTTCTAATGTTACACCATTAAGCTATCTTTTTGACATTGCAGAGGAATTGATTGATGCCTGCTGATAGAACACTGGTTTCCTCAATGTTCAGTGAGAAGCCACCATATGCTTCTGCAACAGTATTTAGACTGACTTGTAGGTCTTCTGAATGAGCACAGATGGCATTATTTATTTATTTAGCCCGCCTTTCTTAGCCGTAAGGCAACTCAAGATGAGTTACAGATCAGCAAGAATTCAATGCATAAATTCATAAAAATACAATTAAAAAGATTCAGCATAACAATATAATCAACATACTGAAGTTCTATAACAGATATATAGTAGTCTTTCCTGGATAATCACAACTGTAGTAATTTATTAAACCTTCCACTGTGCTAGCATGTCAGTATTATATCAACTTTATAATTATTTAGCTCATTTTTTGCAAGGTTTTGATTAACAATTTTAAACATTTTTATCTATATGATTATGTATTAAGTACAGATGACACATGTAAGCTGCCTTGTGAAAATGGAGGAAGATGTGTTATAAATGAAAAAGGTGATCCAAGATGTTATTGTTGGCCAAGTTATTCAGGAGAAAGATGTGAAACTAATCACTGTAGCAACTACTGTCAGAATGGAGGAACGTGTGTAGCTTCAATTCTCGGTATGTATTTAATTTTTTTTTAAGGAAAAATGTACTTTTAAAATGTCAGTAACTAAAATAATATCAGATATTGTTGTTATATTTTTGTTATTACTATTGTTAGATAGAGGTGATTTTTTTTAATTTCCAAATTTCAGAGAAACACTAAATCACTAAAAATAGAAAATATATGGGAAGGTGGATATATTTGAAAAAATGAAATTCTACTGAAAAAGTGAAAGAAATAAATAGAAAAAGAAAAAATGGTTTCTTACGTATTGGACCCATACACATACTCACAGACAAACGCACACAATGCTATGTGTGTGGAATTCTCACATCCAATTCAAAGAATGGCAACTCTATCAAAGCAATGGGAAATGCAATCTAAGAATATTGTTTCCCTCTTACCATGCACATATTGGTAAGAAAAAGAAGGCATAGAAAGGTTAGTGCATCACAATAAACTTTGGCCTAATCAACATGGCCATGGACACAGCACCATCCAGAGAAGCCAGAAGGAACATCAGCAGGAAGAAAGAGGCAGTTTTTGTTTGTTATGGGCTGTCCCAGACCTCAGCTCTGGTTGCAGAGGACTGGCTCTTCACAGAATGAGGCCCTGATTGAACACAAAGTTTGTGCCCAGATTCTGGGGTCCCCAACAAAGGGGTAATACCAAAGGGGATTTGCCTCTTTGGAGAGAAAAAGTGTGGTATAAATAAACGAAGATGCAGTTTGAAATTGCATTGTTGAAGACACACATAATACAGTTCATTATATGCAGTTCAGGTGTAGATAAGGCCTTCATCATCATAGTTAATACACAATTAGATTAAGTGCAAACCACCATTTAGTGAGAGGAGAAATATTTTATTCTGTGGGGCTTAGGGTTGCCACTTTTTGATATGAGAAATAAGGGACATCTACCTAAAAATACAGGATTCTTCACAAAAATAAGGGACACTTCGTAAATAAATAAATAACTATTCATTCACTTCAACTCTCACCATTCCTTACGGCCTCAGGCGCCTTCCTTTCCCCCCTCGGTCGCTTAAGCTCTAGGGAAAAAGGATGAGGGGAAAAAGGAAAGGACCTGGAGCTGTTAGGAATGGTGGGAGTTGGAGTCCATAACACCTGGAAGGGCCCACGTTGGCCCATGCATGGCCTAGAGGGCGAGGCCATGGCCCAAGGCTCACCAGTCGTAGAGGAATGCAGCTTGAGGAGGAGGGCAAAGCGGAGCTCAGCGTGGGAGGCCAGTGAGGCCCAGAGCAGGGCCCTGGTCTGGGCTTTGAGGGGCGCGAGCGGGAAGGGGGGCACGCAGGTGGCCAAGTGCTCCCAGAGGGCTTCTGTGGTGATGCCATCCAGCCCCTCCAGTGCCACCTCCTCCAGCACATGCATGTCCAGAAGGAGGGATGCCGGCAGGGACTCCCCGTCCTTCTCTCTCTCTCTCTCTCTCTCTCTCTCTCTCTCTCTCTCCCTCTCCCTCTCCCTCTCCCTCTCCTCTCCCTCTCCCTCTCCCTCTCCCTCTCCCTCTCCCTCTCCCTCTCCCTCTCCCTCTCCCTCTCTCTCGGCTCTCCTCGCATCGCCATGGCAACAGCCCAACAGGTGGGCATGAAGAACAAGGAGGAGGCCTCTTGAGCCTCCACCTCAAACTAAAAAAAAGCCTTGCCTCCTGCTGCCAGCCACCTGTCCTGTCAATATGGGACAGAAGCTTAAAAATGGGACACGGAATTCTGGGTCAAAATATGGGACGTCCTGTATGATACGGATCAGTTGGCAACCCTAGTGGGGCTATGAAATGGCTTGTATTTCTATCAGGACTGTATTCTTAGTACTACTAATAGTCTCAAAAACTAATAATAGCTGTAATCTTTAAAGAAGGTGGGTGTAATATGACACAACTCCATAAGCTCATTCAAAAAGTGTGGATGACAGAGAAGATCCCAGCGGACTTTAAGGACACCATTATTATTATTATTTAAAAAGTATTTATTGAAGTTTCCAAAATATTATACACAATATAACAAAAACAACAACAAAATAACATTACACAGACATAGCGCAAAATAAACAATAACTAACACATAATATTCTATTTTATCTATTTTGCTTAAATCCCTCCTACTTAAAGTGGGAAGTATTTCCAGCTTTAATACTATGAATGTATATAGTTAATTGATTCAAATAAAACATAGATCTCTAAATACCTTAGCGAAATAGTCTATATACAGTATGTCATTTATAAGAGAGAGGTCTAAAAACTTTATTCATCTTCCAACCTGGTTGTTTTCAGTATATTTTCTTTATCTATCAAATCGTTTCTTCCCTCTTGTTCTAAGTTGCTAACATTCCTACAGTTCATTTAAATAAGAAAAGGAAAAAAAGAGAAGAAAAAAAAATAAAAAAGATAAAAAGAAGGAAAAATGATGATGAAGAAAGAGATCATTCCTAATCATTCTTAATCTTAATTATACAACCTACTTAATCAAATTTTAACTCTATCTTATGTTCTTCATTATAGTACTCCTTTATTTTAGACCAGTCATTCTTCACTATCACTCCTTTTTCTCTGGATTTAATTGTTTCTGTAAGACAGTCCATGTAGATTATGTCTAAAGTTTTAATTAGCCATTCTTCTTTCGTAGGTGACTTTTCCGATTTCCAGTATTTTGCATACAGTATCTTAGCCGCCATGGTGGCAACTATAAAGATTTTTCTATCAATTTTTTGTAAAGGTTTGTTGAGATCCATTATCCCTAAAAGAAAAAGATCTGGTTTTCTTTCGATTTTAATCTTTAGAATTTTTTCTATTTCAGTTTGTATTTGTTTCTTTTTTTCTTTTTGCTTTGGGACAAGTCCACCATATATGGAAAAATGTACCCCTCTTTTCTTCACAGTTCCAAAACTTTGGGTTCAAATTTTTATACATTTTTGCCAATCTTTCTGGCAGTAAGTACCATCTATATACAATTTTATCCAATTTTCCTGGTATGAAGAGCCCAATATTTCTCTTGAATTGTTTTTCCATATTTGCCTCCATGTTTCTTTACCGATTTTATATCCTATATTTCTGGACCATTTCTCCATATATTTTCTATTTTGATATTTCCCATGTCCCACTTTAGCAATAACTTATACAATTTGCTTATCAATGTGGAATACTCTCCCCATATAATTTCTTCCAATTCATTTAATTGTTCTTCAAATCCAATCTCTTCATCTAATTTAAATTTCTCTTTTACCTGCAAATAAGAAAACCAGTTCATTTTCTTTCCCTCTGATTCTAATACATATTTTTCCTTTAACACATACTTTCAGCCATCCCAATGTAAAAGATCTTTATATGTCCACCAGGTATTATCCTCTAGTTGTCTTATTCTGAATGCCTCATTTGGTGAGACCCAATGAGGAGTTTTTTAAATATTTTCTTTGGTATTTCTTCCAGGTTTTCATGAGTGCATATCTTATATAGTGATTATTGAAATTTGAGTCTATTTTTACTTTATCATAACATAAATATCCATGTAGCCCAAATTTTAACTCATGTCCCTCTAAGTTTAACAATAGATTGTCCTCTAGCCTGATCCAGTCTTTTACCCAGGTGATACAACTTGCTTCAAAATATAATTTTAGGTTTGGTACCTCTAGTCCCCCTCTTTCCTTAGAATCTTTCATCATCTTCATCTTTACCCAAGGTTTTTCCCCATTCCAAATGTATTTTGAAAGGTCTTTCATCCAGTTTAAAATATTTTTCATTCCTGATGATTGGGAGAGTCATAAATAAAAAGTTGATTTTGGGTAGAATAGTCATCTTAACTGATGCTATCCTTCCTAGAAAGGATAGATTTAACTTCGTCCACTTCCTTATATCTTTTGTAATCTCCTTCCATTTTTCTTTATAATTATTTTGAAATAATTGTGAGTTTTTTGAAGATAGATTGACTCCTAAATATTTGACCATATTAGAAATCTTTACATCATATTCATCTTGGAAAATCTTTTTTCTCTTCTCAAATATATTGTTTACTAGAGTTTGTGTTTTACCCTTATTTATTTTGAAACCTGCTATCTTCCCAAATTTCTCAACTTCCACTAGCCAATGTTTCAATCAGATTTTCTACGATTAAGACTACATCGTCAGCAAATGCTTTCACTTTATTTTTTCTCTTTTAATTTGTAATCCCTTCAATTCATCGTCTTCCCTTATATTATTTAATAGTATTTCCAGCATAAATATGAATAGTAAAGGAGAAAGGGGGCAGCCTTGTCTTACCCCTTTTTGAATGTCATTCTATTCACTCTTTTTGGGGGGTTTATTATTACTTTCGCTGATTGTTCTTCATATAAAGCACAGACCACATTTCTTGTAGAGGAGAACACCATTATTATCACCCTTTTCAAAAAGAGAGAAGGGTAAAACTATCCACTTACTGTGGAAACTTGTGAGAAAAATTCTCACAAGAATTCCAAAAGATATATTTCCTGAATTTCAGAATGGTTTACACTCCTCCTGTCACGCCCCAGACACTTTCCAAGCCCAAACCAGAGCGACGCCATGTTACAGCTCTGGATTCAAAGAGGCCTGAAAGCAGGCCTCTGCAGTCAACTCCAAGTGAACTTCAAACCTCCAAGGCCAGGCGCATCCCTGTTAGTTCTCACGCCGATAAGCCAGCTGAGATTCATGAGACTAGCAATACTCCCCAAACTCCAGGTGTTTGCTCTAATGAGGACACATTCCAATCCAGCCAAGAAGCGGTGGGAACCGAAACCTTCCCAGCTGATCCTGGGAAAGTTGTGTGCCACAGTCAGCGTATTCGGGAGCAGCGTCATCGGGGCCCTTAAAAGCTGGGTCTGGAGAGGGCTCCGCATCTCGAGTCAACTTTTGATTTCTTTGCCTTGTCTTTGGAACTGTGTTGGACCATGGTGGTCTTCTAGTGGAACTATCCTATATTTACTAAGCTTTGATCAAGAGACTTTTCAGGACTAGCCATTTGCGGCATTTCACATTGCTTCACTTGGAACTATTTCAAGCCTTTTGGGGGTGCCTGGATCCGGGATTGGGCACAACCTAGCTGATTTCAATTTTGCCTTTTGCTTCTTTCATTTATTCTCAATAAAGCATTTAACCGCAGAAACTGTGTATTGGTTTACTCAGGGTTCAGTTCAAGCTCTAGTTGCAACACCTCCAGAGGAACAGTGGATATGACTTTCACTGCACGATAGCTCCAAGAATATGCAGGGAACAAAATCAATCTTTGTACATGCAATTCATCAATGTTTAAAGGGCTTTGAAACTGTGAATCCTAATGCTATATAGGTCCAGTCAGAATCTTCATTTGGAATGAAGTCTGAAAAAAATCCTTTTGGAAGCAATTTTGAAATTTTTAAGGAGACCTGAAATTTTTAAGGAGATCCTTGCCCTTCCGAAGCTGGTCGCGCCATATTTATTCTGACTCAGGAGTGAGTCGGAAATGACTCAACATTTGGAGGCAGCAAGCAGCTTGCATACTGGGATGCTTGCTTCCAGCCAATGAGGGGAGAACATGTGGTGAGGGGAAGGGCAGGGTTTTGGCATGGCAGCCATTGCACTATATAAAGGGCTGCACGTGCCTCAGGGCTGCATGAGCCCAGGAAGGGAAGGGAGAAGGGAAAGGGAAGGGAGGTTGTAAAAAGAAGAGCAGGGCAAGCAGAGAAGGGCTGGGAGCAGGCCCATTACCTGCGAGCCTTGCAGCCGAACCGCTTGTGTGTTGTATCTGTTGGCGGGGGGAGAAGTAGGCAAGGCAGTGGAGAACCAGGGCAGGGACAAGGGCTCTTGCCTGCTGCAGCTGCCTTGCAACCACTTTGTTGTTGGGGTTTGGGACGGGTGGGTGACGCGCGGGTATGTAAAATTTTGGGGTGTGAGGCTGCAGTTTGATTCCTCAGTTTGCCTTGTGTTGCCTAGAAATCCAAATATTTTCCTTCCTAAAGGTCTGAAATACACATTAAAAAGAGAAAAGGGCATGTGTCCTTGTTTGCTTTGAGTCCCTAATGAGGAGACACTTGAAATCCCAAATACTCAAACTATTTCCCTTCAACAGGCTGTGAAATCAACTTCCAAATACTATGTGTCCAAACTTGCTTTGAGTGGCTACAGAGGATATACTAGAAATCCTATATATTCAAACGATGTCCATTTCAAAAGCTGTGAAATCAACTTCCAGAAGCCCTGTGTCCTTAGTTGCTTTGACTGGCTACAGAGGATATACTCTCAAACTATTTCCCTTCCAGAAGCTGTGAAATCTACTTTCCAAAGCCCTGTGTCCCTAGTTGCTTTGACTGGCTACAGGGGATATACTAGAAATTGAATATACTCAAACTATTTCCATTCTAAAAGCTGTGAAATCAACTTCCAGGAGCCTAGTGTCCCTAGTTGCTTGGTGTGGCTACAGAGGATATACTAGAAATTTCATATACTCAAACTATTTCCATTCCAAAAGCTATGAAATTAACTTCCAGAAGCCCAGTGTCCAAAATTGTTTTGAGTTGTTTCAGAGGAGACACTAGAAATCCTATTTACTCAAACTACTTCCCTTGAAAAAGCTGTGAAATCAACTTCCCAAAGCCCTGTGTCCCTAGTTGCTTTGAGTGGCTACAGAGGAGACGCAACAAATCCATTTACTCAAAATATTAACCTCCCTTCTTTAAGGTGTGAAATCAACTTCCTAAAGTCAGAAAGGCCTCTCACTGCTATGTGTTTCCTTACTTTGCTTTGCATTGCCACTGTGAAGACACTTCAAATCCCTTATGCTCAAAAATGTATCCTTCCTAAAGATGTGAACTCAACTTCCAAAAGCCAACAAGATGTCTTACTAAGGGCTGTGTGTGTGCATGTGAAATTTGCCACCTCAATCCTAGCTCTGCCTCCTTGAGCAATTCCTCTTTATCTCTTCTGACAGCCCTAAGGATTTTATTGTTTTTGAAAATAGTCTAGCTTTTGATATGAAACATTCTATTGTAAGCAGCTCGAGATGTAAGACCCCTGTGTCTTTTCCACTGGAAACAAGAAAGGAAGGGGGCAGAGCATCTCTCTGCGGGAGCGTTCCACTAGGGCTACTGAGGCCACTGATTCTGCAAGCACTGTGAGAACTCAAACTCGTCCCACTGACACAAACTGTCATTTTCCCAGAGCTGTTTGAAGTAGCTCTTATCAATCCGAAGTGGGGCGTGAGGATGATGATGTGTTCGAGGTGGGGGCAAATGAAAACATGGAAACTTTCCCCCAAACACCCACTTCTCCCTCAGGTCACAGCGATCCAGGGAGGGCTGTTTGCAGAAGGGTCATCGAAAGGTTTCCCCCACCCCCAGGTATTCCACCTATCCTGATGGACAAAACCCTACAACTCCTATTTGCTCTGTAATCACTTTGATGTCCATTCTCAGAAGGCCAACTTGGCAGTTTGTAGGCATTGGGGCAGGACCATCAGCAGAGGGACAGACTTGAGGCATCTGACGACAAGTGGCCTAAGGATGTACATGGAGAGGCATCACCCTACTGTTAAGTTGGATGGAATTGGCTTGGGTTCTTGACATCAAGACCACATCCCCTGAGGTTTCTTCTGCTGGGCCAGGACTTGGTTCCTTTTTTAACGAGACAGGGCTTGGTTCCTTTCAATGAGGCAGGACTTGGTTCCTTCTGCCAAGGCAGGAGTGCTTGCTTCTTTGGGGGACAGGGCTTGTTCTTGGAGGACAGGAGTGAGTGGAACATGTGAAATATTACCTCAAAGGGAACATGCACAATACCCACTGGAGGGATGCTAGTTTGACTGCCCTATGTATGCCAGTTCTCCTCCAATAGGGGTGGGCAGGCAAACAGTCAGTCCTCTGAAGATTCATCTCTCCTCCAGATCTTGGAGGGTGAACACTACATCCTCCTGGTCTAGTCAGTCTCAGAGCCATTGTTTCATTTGGGGATTCAGTTGCAGAAGCATTGTATTTGGACGTCTTTTGGGGTAGTTATAGCCACAGGAATTTGCATGCATTCATCACCCTGTGGTTTCTTGTGGCAGGGCAGGACATGGTTTCTTTTAATGAGTCCAGGCTTGGTTCTGCATTGCCAAATAAGTCACTTTAAATCCCATACTTTGAAGCCAATACTTGTTATGAATAACCTTCCCAAACTGGAAAAGAATATCCCACTTCTGACACCAATTATGGCATGAATGTCTTTTCAATAACTTTGAAGCATAGGTTCTTTTTATTGCAATTTCCAGTGTAAGAGGGTATTTCAGATTACAGAAAAATATTTAGACAAACAATGACATTAGACATACAGATTCTATGCAACTACATTGAATGTACAACAACTTACAGTAACATTGGACTAATAAACAGACAAAGGGGATTTACATTTTCACTCAACATTCACACACATAAATATGCAGTCATCCTCATGCACCCAAATATTATTATATCCTTTCTCCCTCCTTGGAGAATCACCTGTTAGGCCAGACACTGCTTTCCTGTAGCCTTTCCACTGAATAGTTCCAAAACTTCCATAACACCATAACTTCAAAATGCCAAAATGCATCTTTTCCCTAAACATAATGCCAAGGACCAGATCTCTGTTTTCCATACAGCAGATCCTGACTCCCTGCACAAATTCTAAGACTCCAGAAGCACACTTCTTCCTCTTCCCTTGAGAAAGCAGCCCCAAAGTGACCAGAATCATGCTTCCCCATAGCTTATGTGGCACTCTCCATAGGTACACTATCTCGCTCCTTCCAATGGAGCAGAGCATAGTGGGTGAACCAGACTCCTCAGGTCAGTCACACTTTGAGCATTATTAGGTTGAGTCTTTTATAGGAATATTCTGCTGATGTAGTCCCAAAGTTGTAAATTAATGATAGATGTCTTCCATCCTGGATCCATCTCCGTTTCCTGGCCAGATGTTGACTCTTCTTGATTGCTGTTGACAAACACAAGGCTTGTGTTGACTTCCTTCTTAACATAGGAATGTTGCAAACATTTCCTTAACTTCAAAGAACCATTGTCAGAGTTCCTTTTAATTCTCATTAGCAACTTTTAATTACAGTCCAGCAAGCAGGTAGTTTGTCATTGTAGGCCTTAATATTATACTGGTGCTTCCAAAATTATTAACTCCAGCCACACATCCTTCCATTCTACTTATTCATGCCTACACATCATTTTAAATTCACATTTCTCAAATCAGCACATTAATTTTTGTGATATACTTCCCTAACTTGTGAAATCAACCTACAAGGCCCCAAAACCTCACATGGCTGGCTGTTTGTTATTTCCTTTGATTTCTCCGCGTTGCCAAAGAAGTCACTATTGGTTAGCAGAGGGATAGTGTTTGTCTGCCTGGTGACCTCCTGAATTTTGGCGGGCCGGCCATGTAGATTTTGGATTTCCAATCCTTCAAGACCCTGTCTTGGATGGGTGCACTGCTTGCTTGGCTGAGCTGTCCTGTTGCTGCCTTTTGTTCTGCCGTATGGCTGTGTGCATTCTTCTCTTCCGTCTTCCGGTTCCTCCCTGTAGAGACATCCTCCGAGGGTATCTTCTTGTCTGACCTGTGGTGGAGTGCCATTCATCCCAACATACTTTTTAACCATTCCCCTATTTTGGGTCGCTCAATAAGTTTCCTTTCACTGCATTGCTTGGACTCGGTTCCTTTTTACTTGTAAAGTGACAGCCATCATATAGAGAAGGAGTGCCTGTTAGGCTGCCCAGTGTAGGTCGCCGTTTAGCCACTCCGAACTCTTACCGGGTGAGCTTGCCTGTTGTAGGGGGCCTAGCTATCGTTTTCTTCTGGACAAAGCTGTAAGCGGAGGCTGTTTGAAGTTGGATCACACTAACTTCTAGTGTTTGGGATTTATGTTTCACTTCTGACAATGCTGGATGTCATTACTAGTTTTGCAGTGAAAGAGATTTTAGTTTCACAAATAACTGCAGTTATCTTCGCAACAACTCTTTAGGTTTTTTTGATTTAAAAAAATCATCACTTTTTGCCCTTTATGGAAGACTGCCTGTTTGTCTGCCTTGTGTAGGCTTGCGTTTCTCATCATACCGCATTCCCTTGCATTCCCAGGATTCACTCCCGTCTGATGGCTCACTCTCCAAATAAAGGTGTGCATTGCAGGCCCCCCTCCTGCTAATTGCTTGCCACCTGTTTTGTCCTGCAAATAAAGGAGAGGCAGATTTTGGTTGGTCATGTGGATGTTCATTTTTTTCCCTTTTGCTGTAAACAGCAAACTTCATAACAGCTCAGATGCCATCACTACATTTATCAATGAGATCAATTTCTTCATTTCTGATTTTTAACAGAGGGTGTGCCTGTTTGGCTGCCCTGTATACACCAGTTCTCCTCCATTTTGTGTTTCCTTCCCATCTGTTCCCTTTACACAAGGCAGGATATTACTTTTCTGCAACATTTTGAAGTGACATCTTTCATATAAGAAAGGAGTGCATGTTTGGCTGTCCTATGTATGCCACCGTGGTCTTCCATGCAGGTTTTTCTTCTTTTCTACAAGGCTGGACTTGGATCCTTTACATGAGGCAGGACTTGGATCCTTGCAGAGGGGAAGGTGTTGGTAATTGGAGGGGTGGGGTGTTATGCAGGTATCTAGAGGGCAGGTAAACAGTCAGTCCTCCGGGGATTCATGAACATTGTTTCTTCAAATGAGGCAGGTATAGGTTCCTTGTATTGAGTTCCATTCACATTCAGATGAAATCCCCTGATGGAGGAGTGCCCATTTGGCTGCCCAGTGTACGGCACTTACTCCTTTCCTGGAGGGGTGCATTTTCGGCTGCCGTGTGTAGAGATGTGTTTTGTCCCCCCGGACAGTTACTGTGTTATCTCCTTCACTATTGGTGAACGGCCTTCCTTTTTGGGGTGGGGGGATAAGATGTGGTTGATTTAAGTCAGTCAACATTAAATCTTCTTGGCTTGTTTGTTTGGGGGCAGTATTTCGTCTTGTAGGATCTGAGTGGAACACATCAGAAATGACCCCTAAGGGGGCATCTGCAATCTCCACTGGAGGGATACCTGTTTGGCTGCCCTGTTTATGCCAGTTGTACTCTATGCAGGGTTTGCTTCCCTCCTTTGTCAGGAATTGGTTCCTTTTAATGATGTAGTGCTTGGTTCCTTGTGTTGGGGCAGAAGTTGCTCTAGGACAGCCAGGGTGGAACACGTCAGAAAGGACCTCAATGGGAACACCGACAATCTACACTTGAGGGGAGCCTGTTTGGCTGCCCTGTATACGCCAGTTGTCCTCCAATTCGGGGGGTTCATTTCCTTGTGGCTGAGATTACTTCCTTTTAACAAGACAGTGCCACCCCCTTCATAGAATGGCATCTTTCTGATCATGAAGGGGTGCCTGTTTGGCTGCCTTGCGTACACCAGTTCTCCTCCATCTGGGGTTTCCTTCCCTTCTGTGGGTTTCTTCTGGTGCGTCAGGACTTGATTCCTTGACATGAGACTGGGCTTGGTTCCTCTAAATGAAGCAGGACTTGGTTCCTTGACATGGGGAAGGACTTGGTTCCTTTCAATGATGCAGGACTTGGTTCCTTGGCATGGGGAAGGCCTTGGTTCCTTGACATGAGGCTGGACTTGGTTCCTTTTAATGAAACAGGACTTGGTTCCTTGACATGAGGCTGAGCTTGGTTCCCTTTAATGAGGCAGGACTTGATTCCTTCTGATGGGGCAGGGGTTATTTACTGGAGGGGCAAGGTGGAACACTGGCATCTACAGGTCAGGCAAGCAGACAGTCCTCCAGGGATTCATCCCTCCTCCTGGTCTTGGAGGGGTGGTTAGGGTGGAACACTGGTGTCCACAGGGCAGGCAAGCAGTCAGTACTTAGGGGATTCATCCCTTCTTCTGGTGCTGGAGTGGTGGGGTGGAGTTGAATGCTGGCCTGCCCTCTGCTTATCCGCTTATCTTGAAAACAAGCTAATGTAATTTATTTTATTTTATGAGATAAATTCAATTTTTTTCATATAGCATGGTTCAGAGAGGTCTGCTCTATAAAAATGTATCAAACATCGTGATAAATTATAGTTTCATTTATTTGCTCTGATGTGGCGAAATGTGGAATATCAATATCAGGAAGTTTGGGAATGGGGTTCCTCTATTACCTTTTGACAATTCCATAAAGAATCACGGAGGCAGCTCATTTATATTTCTTGTAATATACCTTTTTACTTGAATTACTTTTTAAAAATGGACAAAACCCCATGGATTATCTGAATAAGTTGAAATTTGGTATGCTGACAGAGGAGAATGTCTTCTGCCACAGTGGCAAGTTTGGTCAGGATTAATCTAAAAATGAGCGAGAAGGAATTCCCTGAATTTTGCCTAGTGCCACTTGCAGTTTTTCACGTATTGCACCATCGCACCTGCCATTAACAAAGTGATTCAGAAATTTCAGAAATTTCAAAAAAAAAATCTGAACTTTTCTTTGGAAAAATTCAGAATTCAGTTCAGAATCTGACCATCAGTGACCCCTTCATGCGAAACGACTTTGGAACCATTTTGTTCTTGGATCAAACAAGTCTACTATATAGACCATCCTCTTGAAAAATCGTATGCCCTGATACATTTGTGAATGTCCTAAGGCTCCTCCATGATGACAATAGTCTTGGACAGCAACAGCTCCCAAAATGACCCATTTAAGATGGAGTCAGGTGTCAAACAGGAATGTGCTTTTGCCCCATCTTCACAGCTGTGATTCTACACCTCATTGACAGGAAGCTTCTGGAATGGAAATCACCTCTTGGACAGATGGCAAGTTTTTTAACCTCAGAAGGCTGAAAGTCAAAAGTAAGTTCACAACAACTACTATATAACTTCAATATGCTAATGATAACATAGTCTGTGCTCATTCAGAAGAAGACCTGCAAACCATGTTAAACATCTTTTCAGAAGCATATAAAAGCTTAACCTCTCACTGAAAATTGAGAAAACCAAAGTGCTCTACCAACAGGCACTAACCAACTCCTTTGCAATGCCAGTAGTAAAATTTAATTGTGTAATGCTAGAATTTTTTGACCATTTTCGCTACATAGATAGCCACCTCTCCACAAAAGTTGACATTCATGCCAAAATACAACATTGTTGGAGCTTTGCAAGTGCAGCATTTTTTTTCAAATGATGCAAAGAGTGAACGAGGATTTGAACATTAATGAATATATCAAGATGGTTTCTAAATAAATTTATTTATTATTTATTTATTTGCTCTATTTATACCCTGCCCTTCTCACCCGGAAAGGGACTCAGGTGGCTTACAAACTACAGCAAAATTCAATGCTGCATCATAACAAAGCTATTGTTCTTCCAACTCTATTGTATACTTTCTACAAATGTCACTCTTGACTTCTGGAACAATTCCATCATTGTTCCCTCTGAAATATTCTGCAAATCTCTTGGGAAGAAAGGTGAACAAATGTTAGTGTTCTGCAAAAAGCAAAGATCACCATAGTTGAAACCATGATTCTCTGTCATCAACTTTGCTAGACTGGCTACATTGTCTGAATGCCTGATCATAGTCTCCCCGTGCAGTTAAGCTACTCTCTGCTCAAGAACAGAAAGTGGAATTTGGTGGACAGGAAAAGATATGTGGAATAAACACCAAGAACTGGAAAGCCCACACCCTCAAGAATTTAACTGATTAGCTGTTACAAACAGTGCTATGGATTTTGCAGAGGCACAAACAGAAGGTGAAAGGGAAAAAACATGCCAAGAGGAAGATGCATCAAGCATTTGGAATTGTATGACCTCACTGTGAATGAACATGCAGATCTGGAATAGATGTCTACAGTCACTTATGGGCCCACCACAAAGACTCTATCCTTGGAAGGCAATCATGCTCAGCCAGAAGTGATCACGTATGATGATGGGATGATGAGTTATAATAGTAATTATAATGGCAGTAATATTTACAGCAGTAGGCAATAAATGGATGAATGGCAAGCCCTTTATTTACCTTATGCAAGCAGTTGAAATAAATCTATGCATTGCATCAAGGAAACTTGATGGGTATGAGTGTTATATGAGCACAGACTGCTTAACAACCCACTTGACAAACCATAGATTTATTCATTATTAGTTTACTTACAGTAAAACTCAGTAGCAAATTACTTTGTGGATCTAATGGAAGTATATTACTGTACTTTAATAATTGAAGAAAGAAAGTGAAAGCAGTTAATTAAAAGCATAATTCTGAAAACTATTATTAAATCATTAATTGTAATATTATTTTGAAACCAAATAAATAATAATTATTTAAAAATAATTAAAAGCAGGAGCAACTTTATTAAAATATATTTGTTTACCCTCAAGAATATTTAAAATACAATAATAAAATAATTGCTTCAGAATCACGGCTGTTTGTCTTGTTGATGCTGCTGCTTTATTGTTTTGTTGTTTCTGTTATAATTATTGCTATTATTAGAACCTATGAATCATGATACATGGAATGATCATTCTTTAAAGAAATTACCAAAGCCAATGTATACCACTATTAAAGGGATAATTCATCTACAAGTTTTTAATAAATTATTTTTGCATATTTTTGTTTTAAATTTTTGTTTTTGTTCACATAACACAAATATTAGTAACGTATTAGCAAGTAGATCATATGCTCTATAAGAAACCTCTCCAAATCTCACCACATTTCCATTCTCAAATATACTATATCAAATGGGAAAGATATATAGAATAATGAAGTAACTATTTTAAAACATTTTATATTGCTTATTATTTGGCTGAACATTATTAAAGATAACTCTTGTCTTGAAAGCATTTTTCAATACAAATATGAAATAGTTTGGAATAATATAATGACCTTTCCAGTGGTTTTATTTCAGCAGGGGAGCATCTCGTATTGGTATTGTTGTTGATTCATATTTAATTTTCCACGTATTTTAACACACTTTTACAAATTCTCAGTATTAGGGAAATTTTTACTTTAATGTCACCATGGATTCTGCAGTCCCAAAATTATGTTCCAAGGAAAGCCCTTTCTTTTCAAGCACTCAGTTATACCATTTTTCTTTCAAAATGTATTGCAAAATGCTGTGTGTGTGACTGGCTTTGGCTGTTAGTTCCGGGTGTCTTTTGCATTCACTGATACTCTACCAATAAAATGATACAGGACGCTTACTTTATCAATGAGTTGGGTTAATAGACTGAGGAAATGAACTTTATCAATGATATTCAAAAAGTGGAGTTCTCAGTCTTACCAAACAGGATTGAAGAAAAGTTGCCTTAAACAAATAAATCCAGATATGTCCATTCATGGGCAGAGTCAGAGCTTCCTAGGGTGAGGGAAGATCTTTTTTTTAAAAAAAAAAATTATTTTACAGCATCCATACAAACATATATACATAAACAACATAAACAACAGTGTGCCCTGTGAACGTGACCCTCCCCCCTCACAAACATCCACACCCCTCCACCCCTGCTGAGGGTTGCATCTTTGTTTTCTTCTTCCTCCTCTTCTGCAAGCTTCTTGGACAGTTTACATTACAACTTAAACAATAACTCCAACTTATTCCTAATGGTTTGATCCCGGGTTCTCCATACGATGTATCCTCTCACCTGATCCCATTGTCCCAACAGCTGTCGCAATTTATCCTCATGCAATTGATTGACCTTCATCTCCATAATTTCGAATTGAATGTGTTCTACCAGAAACCGCAGCCAATTGTCTATTGTCCATTTTGTGGAGTCCTTCCATCCTAAAACCACCACGGCCTGGGCGCTTTCTATCATTGCTGTCTTCATTTCCGAGTGTTCGCCCATCTTGTTCTTTTTAACCAACACCGCCATCTCTTTTGTGATAGTCCATTTTATATTCAAAGCTCTGTTTATCTCCTCTTCTACCTCTTTCCAGAATCTTTGGACTACCTCGCATTCCCATAATAGGTGCATATAAACCCCTTTATCTCGGCAGCCATGCCAGCATCAAGAACCCGCATTTTGGGAGATATATGTTAATTGGGCCGGAGTACGATACCACTTATGCAGTATTTTCCTCCTTGTTTCCCTCACTCTCGTGTTCTTAAGTTTGGCAATATCCCCCACTATCCTCTCCATCTCTGCTTCTGAGACTTGCAATTCCCTCTCCCACATTGTGGTTAATTCTTCTACCGTACTTCCCCCTGATGATATTAACATATTGTATATCCTTCCAACCTGGACCCTTTTCCCTTCCTTCTTTTCCCTAATTATCTTCTCGAATTCCGTATCCTCTCTTTGCAAAGCCTCTCTAACTTCCCTCTGCTTAAGGTAGTCACTTATTGCCCTGATTTGCAGCCACCGCCTTTCTCCTAACCAATTTTCCAATCTCTCTCTCCTAATTCTACCCCCTTCGTCTACTAATTGCTCCAGGCTTGTAACCCCCTTCTCTCTCAGTATCCTTATTATGCTGCTCAAATTTTCCTCTCTCTTAGGGTTCATTATCTCTAGCGAGGCCACTTTTGAGACTCCCGGTGCTATCTTCCTTTGCCAAACTCTCCACACTTCCATAGTAGCTCTCATTGGTCCAATCAATTTGTCCACCTCACTTTTTGCCCATCTCCTAAATATCAATTCCTCAGTTCCGAATCCATTCACTTCTTTTTCCAATTTTGCCCATCTCTTATCCTCTTCCTGCAGCTCTATCAGTCTTTCAATTTGGAAGGCATCTCTATATGTTTCTAGGCTAGGGATTCCCGGAGGGTGAGGGAAGATCATTGTGAATTTTTTTATCACAAATTCACTCTGTGAGTCCATGTCTTGATTCAAATTGCAATGTCTTACTTCAGTGATGGTACAAAAATGGGACAAATATTTATGGTGCCATTTTTGTCTAGTGTAGCATGGAGCAAGTATGTAGTCAATAATGACCTGTCAGTTGGCTGATAGATAAGTTTCCCAACCTGACCACAACTCCCCACAACTGTTGCAATAAAAATGACAGATCTTAGGACCTGCCAGGAAGGTAATGATGCAGAGAACCCTTCTGCCATCTGAGTCTGGCATCCACATCTCAGCTCCAGATCTGAAGACACCCATGGGACTTAATCAGAAAGCAGGTAAACCTACTTAATACAATGGAAAACTAGAGAAGCTACACTGTGTTGAAACCATATTGCTGTATCTATTTCAGCTCTGAATGATGAAGGCCAAGGCATTGCCTCAAATGTTGCTCCCATAAAACTAGTAACCATTACAGATACAATGCCACTTTTTTCCAAGTTGACATCTGTGGCCTCTGGGAACTCAAATCACTAGATTTAGAGCTTGCCAATCCTTGTATTAAATGCTTTGTGAACTGATCATAGCAATAACTCATCTCTGAGGTCCTGGTCCATGCCCACACTCATTAACAAAAGAAGTTATTGAATGGCCTTGGGACATGCCAGGCTTTAACTTTCCCTCCTCCAGGCTCACGTATAGTGTCAATTGATGAGTTTATCCTTAATGGATTCATGAAACAGCATGAGTTTTTAGTGGAAAGTGGAAAGGAGTGGTACAGGAGCTATTTTGAGGTTAGGTTTCATTCTTTTTGGTATCTCCTTTAAAGTCCATCTAAAATCCAGGTAAGATATTAGATGCAGAAATACAATTGCCTAAAGCCACAGAATCAAGTCATGCTAAAGTAAGGTTGCCAGTTTGTAATTAATTAATATATGATCTTTTCTCAAGATACAATATACATTTGCACTACCAGGATACTGAAAGTTGAAACAATATATCCCATGGTGGGTGAAAATCAAAATAGTAATCCAAAAAGTATTAAATCATACTAAAATGTTGATTATGCATCTTTGTTCATTCCACATTTAAAGTTTAAAGCCACACCCTAACAGCAGGCAACCTACATTTAACTATTAGGCCATATTTCATATCTCATTTGCACAGAAATTATATCTCCGAGTCCAATTCAAAGTTCTGGTTTTGACCTTTAAAGCTCTAAACAGTTCTGGCCCAGCTTTCTTGTCCAAACACATCCACCCCTACATCCCACCTCAAAATTTAAGATCTTCCAAGGAGGCCTTGCTCTCGCTGCCGTCTACAGCTCAAATGCGTCTAGCGGGGATGAGAGACAGGGCCTTCTCGGCAGTGGCTCCCCACGTACTGTATGGAACACACTTTCAACTAAGATAAGATTGATATCCTCCCTCCTAGCTTTCCAAAAGAAAGTAAAGACATGGCTCTGGGACCAGGCGTTTGGTCAATAGATGCAAGCAACACCTTAAGGGATGAATTGGAATGATGTTATGACTGTCGAGGCTGGTTTATTGTTTTAATGATGTCTGATGAATGGTTTTAATTATGTATGTTTTAATTGTGCTATGTCTATTTTGAGATTTTATTGTAATTGCTGAAATAGCCTCTTAATGGGGCTCACTGTAAGCCGCCCTGAGTCCCCCTTCGGGGGTGGAGAAGGACGGGATAGAAATATGGGAAATAAATGGTGTGAGGGGAAACTACCAAAGTTTACACTAAAGACATTTGTAAATATCAACTAGAATCAATCCACCGAATTAATAGGAACTTTCTAACTCAGTTAATATCCAATGCTAGCTAAACTGACTCATTGTGGTTAGTTTTAACAACTAGATTTAGCCCATTCATTCAACATATATATTTTAAAATGCAGATTGACTTAGGCTGTTGGTATTTTTTTAGCCATATCAGTGTTGCACAATTTGAAAAAAAACAAACGATATCTAATCATGGTTTTGTTTTGATCTGCATGTTATTGCTATAAAGATTATTCTGTGTTAAAATGTACAATTACACTTTTTTAAAGCATAACTACTTCATGCAGGATAATTTCTTCTGTGGATATAACTTAAATATAAAAATAAGTTATCCAGCACTGATATGGCAATAAAGTGCTTTACACATAAATGTTTTTTAAAGAGTGTGCTACAAAAATAGTTAACTATGAATAATATTGAT
The DNA here is from genome assembly GCA_030556195.1 of Anolis apletophallus. Lineage (NCBI taxonomy): Eukaryota > Metazoa > Chordata > Lepidosauria > Squamata > Anolidae > Anolis > Anolis apletophallus. Next base: position 134,631,568 of record JARBWK010000002.1, on the reverse strand, counting down.
GTCTGAAAGAATATATTTTACTCCACAAAAATACTTTATGTAAGGGCTGCTAAAATGGCAGGATTGCAAATTTTTACCTAGGTGAAAGAAATAATTACATTTACCAACGTGATTAATATTTTCAGCATACGACTATAATATTGATGACAGCTTTGAGCAAGAAACGTAGAGTTGTGCATCCTGGTATAGTCAGCAAAATCATAGATTTTGACCAGAAGCAATTTAAGAAAGGGCATAAACAAAAAATATTGCAATGTCAGAATTGGATAACATCAATGAGAACAAGGGGAAGTAGAGGGCAGTGGTAAAAATAGCAAAGACACCCAAATAGCTTTCTTCAAAACATGTTGGTCAGATGGAATGGAACTCATTAAAGGCAGGTGACAGATGAAAGGAAGTGATAGGAAGAGTATTTTTCAATTCTTAGGGGAAAATATTATATTTCAATAAGAATGATGATCAAAAGGAGTGTGAATGCTTGCACCTGCTTGACACATTATGTTAGAAAACATGTTTACATGTGCAAGTACATGCTTTAAGGGACTTACATAATCAGAATGTAACTGCTATATATCACAGATACATAACACACAATAGTACTTTTTAGTGTTTTTTCCCAACAGTGATATACAATTTCAGATCATAATAACATCATCTGCTTTGTTTTTTGTATTTCAAATTATGATAATAGGGATATCATTCTATGTAATCTTATTTATTCATCAAATGGCTTTGTTCCCTAAACTTTGCTGTGTAAACTTGCATTTGCATTCAAAGAAGTAAATGGCTCTTCTATACAAGCTGCTTAATCCAAAGCTGGTCTGGAACAGTAATACTCTGGACTAGCCCTGAGGGTGGCCATGCTGTCCATCTCCATTCCATAGTGGCAATAAAGTGGGGTCCAAACTATGAAATGGGAATGAAACGGGTTCAGCCCTACTGGAATGACACATTACCTTGGTGGTCACTTGTCACCACTGCCAGACCACCATGGAGCTCCAGAGAGCTTCTGGCCGTCACCAGACATCTTTGTTGGCATCATCAAAGGCACTCACATGACCAGAGAAAAGGAGAGGACAACCCCCTGGTTTCATGGCACCATTGCCGATATCACCCAAGGTACATGGCAACAGCTCTGGGGCTCCATACATGTCTGCTATAGACACAGGAGGGTGATATGGGCCTGATCCTTCCCTCTTTAAGCACAAGGAAGAGGTGGCTGTGCCTTGTTATGTGGACAGTAGGCACATTTGGTCCAACTGTCCACACAACCCTAGAGTGTGGAACTGCTCCAGAGTTCTGGCAAAACTATGAAACATCCTTCTAGCATAGGATAAAACTGGGTTAACTGGTTTTACACTGCCTGATAGACTGGAAATCCCCAGACATTGTTTGGATGCCCTGGATCGACTATGGAGTATAGAGCCAGTGTAGACATTCAATTCAATTCAATTTTATTACTTACTTAGTCACCTTCCACCAGCGGTGCTCTGGGCGACTTACAACATAAAACCAATAAAACACTTAAAAATAATTACAATTAAAACAACTAATCAAACGCTCTGCCAAAGAGCCAAGTCTTCAGTGCCACAGTAAAGCATCTCAGTAAAGCATGCCCAGCATTTCTTCAAAAGTCATTCATAAACTGAAATATTTAAGATGAAAGCCATTATTCTGTTTCACACATGCTATGACTTCAGTTGACCATCTGAATATTAGGACAACATGCCTTCTGATCTAGGATATCTGGTGCCCTAAATAAGTGAGGGTGCAACATAATACAGCATACTGCTGATAATCCAATTTATTGTTATGTAAAATGAATTTATTTATTTATGTATTATTCAAATTTGTATGTCACCACTCCCCGAGGGCTCGGAGCAGCTCACAACATCCAGTAAAATACATCATAATACAGAAAATTTAGCAATTTGTTAAAAATAAAGTTAAGATTCAAAGGCCAGCCGGAACAGGTGAATCTTATAGGCCCTGCGGAATGCCGACAAGTCTCGTAGGGTCCGAACTTCGTTAGGCAAAGTTTTCCAAAGCAACGGCGCCACAATAGAGAAGGCTCTGCGCCTCGTAGATGTTAGGCGAATGGCCTTGAAGCTGGATACTTCCAATACATTTAGGTCTTCAGAGCGAAGTGATCTCTGGGGTTGGTGGGGGAGAGACGGTCCTTCAGATACACTGGACCTGGACCATGCAAGGCCTTGAAGGTTAACACCATCACCTTGAAGGTGATCCAGTGCTCGATCAGCAACCAGTGAAGCTGCTGCAAAATAGGTGTTATGTGACATCTCACTGAGGTCCCAGTGAGAAGTTGAGAAGCAGAGTTCTGGACGAGCTTAAGTTGCCGGGTCACGGACAAGGGTAGGCCAATGTAAAGGGTGTTACAGTATTCTAGTCTTGAGATGACTGTGGCTTGGATCACAGTGGCTAGGTCATCTCTGGATAAGTAGGGGGCCAGCTGCCTAGCCTGCCACAGATGACAAAAAGCGGTTTTGCTAACAGTGGAGACCTGAGCCTCCATTGTCAGCAGTGATTCTGAAATGACTCCCAGGCTCTTTACTGAAGGTGATGGGCGTAGTGCCTTGACATCTAAGGTAGGAAGCTGGACCACCCCATAGTCCGGACGGCCCAACCATAGTATCTCCGTCTTTGCTGGATTCACCCACAACCTGCTAGCACGCAGCCATCCAGTAACGGCCCCAAGGCACTGATGGAAATTTCCAGTTACGGAATCCAGACGACCCTCCATCCTCAGAACAAGCTGGGTGTCATCAGTGTACTGATAGTACTCCAGCCCAAAACTTCAAACTAGCCGAGCAAATGGTTGCATATAGAATTATAAAGCTCTGTACATTTTATCATTAAGTAAAACAGTCAGTCCATACTCAAGAAATGTATCTCCTATGTGCACAGTATCCCTCAGTTTAAAACATTTCATATTTCATGTGTTCCAGTGAACTGGATTTTTACAGTAACAAAAAGGATTGAGATCCATAGGTTGTTTGTCTGTTTTATTTGCAAGTGCTATACTTTCTGTTAAAATTATGAAGTATTCATTCAAGTAACTATTAAAATATTTAATTATACTTGACATAAACTTACAGTATGTTTATAAATAATGCATAAATGTGATAGTGGAAAGTTATTTTTTTCCTAAGGTGTACATTTTTCTTACTGAAATATGTTAGTTTTATAATTTTTTCATTTCTAACTCATAGGGAGGCCGACATGCAGCTGCACTCTGGGTTTTACAGGTCCAAACTGTAACAAAACCGTTTGCAATCATTTCTGTCAAAACAGTGGAACCTGCACTGTCACTGCTGGAAATCAACCCCACTGTCACTGTCAGCCTGAATATACAGGTGACAGATGCCAATACTGTAAGTATAGTTAATAACAGGTAACTTGTCTAAAATGTTACAGATATTGAAAATTTAAAACAGTTTGACCTGCATATTTAAGTATATTGGAAATATAGTCTATCTTCAATTTAATAGTTAACTCACCCAAATACTCTAGTCACCCCAGTAAGAAATCACGACTCACATGTCAAATGTTGCTGATCATCAACAGAGAGATAGAATCATTCTTAGGAACTTGTACCATATTTATACCCTTTGATTACAATTCTTTCTTTCCTGGAAATTCACCTGGGACCAGTAGTCAATGGTACAGGAATGGTACCACCCCATCACTTTGAGTACTACTGGGTAAATTTACTTATCTCTGAAACAACAGTTAAATGTGATCTCAAATGCAAACTACTTATTATGATTGGCTTAGGTGTTTTCAGCTAATAGAATGGTTAATATAGGGAGAAAGAATCTGATTATTTGAGATATACACAGGCAAGGATATTGTCAATGTTTTATGCATGCATTAATTTCTTTTACAGAAAAAGATGGATATTTGTGCCCATATTCAGTTCAAAGCTGCAGATGTTTGCACCTCAAATCACAAAGTCTTAGAAAACTATTAAATGTGTGTAAGAATGGTCAGGGGGAATTGCGCAGTTTCAGTGCTCATTCTAAACCAATTCTTTGTGGCTTAGATGTCAGGGCATAGGAAGTCAAGCTTTCATCAAACAAACAAAAAATGGCTGTTTGCAATAAAGATGAGATGAGTAAGCACAGGAGCCATTCAATGTGTGCACTTCATGTTCTATAAATGTCAGGTTCAAGGCTTCCCTTAGTGGCTTGTTGTGAAATGAGCTTTATAGCAAGAAGTTTCCATCCACTCCACCACCAGATAGTCGATTAATATTGGAGAACATTTTCTTCCCATTTTAAATTTCTTAAAAACACTAAAAATGTAAAGATCCAGAAAAAGGATCTGGAATACCCTTATACATGAGTTATGTATGCACACTACACTATTACATTTAAAATAACTGCATTTGGTTATTTTAAAACTATATAGTACATAAATCATGCACAGACAGACATACAGATTAAGAAAAAAAATTACTTGAGGCTTACCGAAAGCCAGACACATTGTTTCTAGCTGACTGCTTCTGCAAACACCCCCCCCTTTTTTTTTATACAAAAAAAGGAATTCATTTAAATGTAAATTTGAGTGTGCTTGCTGCACAGTGTGTGATTATCAGGTTTTTTTAGTCAGCTGACGGTAGAAAATAACAGAATATTTCAGAGGCACTAAATTCAGTAATGAACAAATTAAAAGTGGGAATATTGTTTATTTCCATAAAAAGATGAGAATTTAAAGAAATTCATATGTATTCTACATTGTTTATTCTATGGTTCAGAGTAATACAACATTATAATAAATATCACAACACTAATGGGACCAAATGCACAGTCAAAATAATTTTATAGTATTTTTGTTATGTGATCTATGTGACTCTTTAAAAAGGAGCAGAACAGATATTAAAATCATAACCCATGATTGAAGTCATGGATGCAAGAGCACTGCCATATGTCACCAGGACCATTCTACCATAGATATAGAGTGTGCCTATGTGGCCCAAATATCCCAGGGCTGATCTGGAGTGGAGTGTTCCAGATTAGCTCCAAGGAAGTCTACATTGCCTCCATGCTGCTCCATTCCTGCTCTATTTCCTTGTCCCTTCTTTATGCAAGTGTCTACAAAGGCAACAGGCAACAACCAGAAGCTCCTTTGAGCTCTATGGCTGTCACAACCATAGCAAAAAGGCAACAAAGGGAATTGGTGCCCCTGAGCCATGTGAATAGTGGTAGTTGGTTCCGATTCAGAACTGGCCTAGCTGTTTACACATCCTCAAATTGCAAGGTTGCTCAGAAGTTTTGGGAAGCTCTGGAGCATTTCCTGATTATGGCTAACATGGGACAAAATGTATTTCTTGACCTTGTTTTGTGTTGAGGGTGAGAAGGCTGTATGCATCATGTGGGTGCTATGAGGCCAACACTCACTCATCTCGGGTTATATGGCCTGTGTAGAAGTACCTCTAGATTAGTCTTTTCTGTTGTTTTGCAGATACTATGGATATTTTACTCTTAAAAAAATAAAGGGATAAATAAAAAGACACTCTAAACAGGCATTGTCATTTATAGATGGTATTCTACTAATACAATAATGGTTGACTGATATTTAGTAAGAAAAGTTAATGTTTTAATCAAACTGTACATGTTCTATATTTTTAAAAGGCATTTTATTACTAGTAACTTATGTAAAAATCTTGATTTGTTCCAGATGTTTGCCACCACTATTGTGTTAATTCTGAATCTTGCATCATCGCTGATGACGGCAATGTAGAATGTGTCTGTTCTCTACGATATGAAGGCCTTAAGTGTGAAACTGACAAATGTGTAAAATGTCACGGTGGACAATGTATCATAGACAAGGAGAGTGATGACATAATGTGCAAGTAAGTCAATGTCATGATAAATAAAATAGTCACAAAGTATCCAGTTCTAATATTTGCAGAGTCCTAAATCCAGTTTTTATTTGATTTATAGCTCACCTTTCTCCCAAAGCAGATCTCAAAGTGGGACCCAACATTACAGAAAAACTATTGACTACATTATGCAATGATAAATCAGCACATAAGCAAATTTCATTTATTAGATGGGACAAGCAATTGGATTTAGCCTAAGCATTATATTTATTTATTTATAACTCACATTTCTTTTCCACAGGATTCTACACCTAAGTTTCTAGCCATACACTACTATAGGATGGTTATATAATTGCTTATAAAATAAGCCGATATGTTCTGTGCAAATATTTTGGCCTAAATCCAATTATTTTTTGGACCTAGTGTGCAACCATTGAATTAACATCCCTGCTCTATGTCTTGCATACTCAGAGCCATGACTTTCTTAATTAAGTCAATCCACTTGATTCTTTTCTGCTTGCTTTGTTTTCTTCAGAATTAATGCATACCTGCACACACAATCACACATTTGTTAACTGCGTGTTTAGTTTTAATTCTGAAGAAAACAAAGCAAGCTGAAAGAATCAAGTGTATTGACTTAATTAATAAAGTCCTGGCCCTGAGTATACAAGACATAGAGCAGTGTTGTTGATAGCATGATCTTTTAGAGGTGTTTCATTTATAGGATATCACTATATGTTGACACATGACAACAACAAGCGGAATTGAATTTGTACCACTAGCAACTGGTTATCATTAAGGACCCAACTACATGTTCCATATGTGTTGGCTCAGGGGTGAATGGACTCTGTAGCATCCACATGACACACAAGGTCCACTCACCTTAACATGGGAGAAGGCTTCTTAATGTGGCATTGTCCCATGTTGAGCAAAGTTGCATAATGCTCCAGGCTTACCTAAAGCTCATGAAGTTGATCACATTTTAATAAATAATAATAAACTTTATTTGTACCCCGCACCCATCTCCCCAATGGGGACTCAGGGCGGCTTACATGAGGCCGAGCCCAACAACACAACAAAATAAAATCAATCAAAAAACAACGCGGTCAATTACATAGAACATAAATTGAAAATACTACAATCGATATAAAATTACAGTAAAATAAAACCATTTATGACACAGGACAATGAGCGGGCCACATGTACAGAATTAAAATAGAAGGAATAAATATTTTGGGCCAGTGTAAACAGTATGGGGTGCATCCTATTAAAAAGTGGTCATAGCTGCTCATATTGCCATTCAACTTAGTCTGTTCTGTTACTGGGACTTCAGCATAGACCACCAAACAAGAAAATGTAACGACAATAGCTGGAGCAACAATTGATTTGGCTATAATCACTACAAGCATTGAGTGATCATCACCATTATCATTTTGGTCACTGTTAAGGCCAGAGCAACAGGAGGAAAATTATCTGGTATGAAAACGCAATCCCTCTATCTTGTGGCAATGCAGTGCAAACACCTGCCAGCCCCCAAAGTGAGTGCCCCATTCTGGATCAGGATTATCATTTATACTTTGTGTAGATAGCCACTAAACTGGTAGATCAAGATACAGGAAGACTCAATGCTTGATAGTATTCAGATCCCAAACTCCCCGCAACATCACTCAAGGACTTCATGCATATATTCAGTGTTACTGAAAAAATGGAATCCTGTACCACCTTTAGCTTAATAGCAATAGAGCTGAACACAAGTCACCCAGTGCAACTTTCTGGTACTTACTTCAGAGATAGAAGTAGAACCACTAAAACATAATCCACCTGTTACCATCTGACAAAATGTTCAGTGGGATACCATAATGAAAACCACTACGAGGTCCAGGAGGACCAACAAGTTACCACAGCCCTCTGTCTCTCACCCAAAGTAGTAAGTCACTGATGTGCATCCAGACTGAAATTGGTCCAGATAATTTGCTTTCTTCAAGACTGTCAGAGCTTCCATAGCCACCACAAGCTCAAGGATCTTGCTCAACATTGGGATTTTCTAGTTCTCACATACTGCTGGCCCCAGAGATATTATCTTCAAGAAAGGAAGGAATATAACATTCTTCAAGGTACCAAGCATTTGCCTCAGCTACAGTGAGATATTCACTTGGATCCCATAATTCAACTTTGCAACATTTCAACTCATCTCAAGCTGCTGGACTAGATAAAACATTAGACTCTGTAATAATTATGGCATCAAATTCTGAATGAATACATGTAACTTTATCCTTATGGTGCCTAGCAAATGTATTACTGTGAGCGGAATAACCTATTCATTGATTGAGATTACATAATTTGTTGAGATCTGAGTCTGATTACAATAGCATTCTCATCAATTAGAATAATTCTATTGCTAGCTGACTTGTTGACTATAAGAAAGTAGAGACATAATAATATTTTGGCCAACTTCACTACTGCAGCTTAAACATGATTAAGAGTCCTCACTAACATGGCATCTTGCTCACTTCATGACCTATGGCACTTGCACTCCAGCTTGTAAACTAGCTTGTTCCACTGTTATTTACCTTGTGTGTACCAAGGTAAATTACAAGCTTCACAACACCAGTATTGATGTTTCCAGCAACTATATCAATAGCCCTTTCCCTCTCAAAATTCCATAATGAAACCAATGCCTTGATTGAAAATGGGTTCAGTGAATAACCTTGCTTTTGGTGAATGCACACACACATTCATTTTGTGGCAATTTAACTAAAGGATCAATTCAACCTGTGAAAGAGAAGAGGTGAGGGTGTTATATCAAAATCTGGTTCAATTTTAACTCCAGTCAATACAGACAGCTATCTGACATGTAGAATTAACTTTTCTACAGCTAACTGCACCACTTCCCCACCCAAAGTCACAAAGGCAAAGCCTGAGGCAAGAGGAGGAATTCGATGTTTGTATATTTTAAATGATTATGCTGATGATTTTATGTCCAGCTACTTTGAGTCGTCTTTGGGGCAGATAAAGCAGGGTATAAATAAATAATAGTTATATAACACTTGTCATTGTGCAGCCATTTTATGTCTCAACACTTGCCATTAGGTGGCCATATTGGGCCCCTTTTTAGCACCTGTCATCGGGCAGTCATTCTGTAGACTTTAGCGCTTGTGATTGGATGGCCATTTTATGTTTTTCAAGGCAATGCTCCTTGGATTTCCATCTTGTGTCTTCTTTAGCAGTGTAGTAGGTGGTCACATTGGGGTCACCCGGTATCCTTTGACATGATGCCCAATTGATTGGGTGGCCATTTTGGTCTGGTTTAATGGACACAGCTACACGTGGACCACTACATATGAAGGTGGTAAGAAAAGAAAGGCCAGGCCTAGAAAGTGTCTGCTAAAATATCCACCTTGAGATTTGCAATAGCAAATGTAGCTGAATTTCAATTGGGACCGAATGGACTGTGCGGTTTTGCTCTCCAAGATAAAAGAGCTTGATCAGAGGCAGTTGGGTGTAAAGAATGCCAAGGGTCAGGCATCCCAAGATTCAGATAAAAGCCACTTATGGGAATGATTTCCTTTTGTCTGGGTGCTTTGGAGGAGTGTGTCGATTTGGAAGTGACAAGTGAGATCAGTGTTTCGAAACCTAGTGATCACATTTTATTCTCTCCTTTCATTCTAAGAAAGACAGGGTCATCTTTCAGATATTTTAATTGGTCATTCTGGAAGGAATAGTGTGGGCTTTTTAAAGGGCAAAGCCTAGATCTTCTATGTCTAAACAAATTTCTGTATCATTAAGACATATGGCCTTTCATGTTCTTCCCTGTTTTTCATCTCTCCTTCAGTAGCATGTAGATGGGAATCCCAATCTGATTGGTTTCTCGTGATATAAAGACAACATTGAGTTAAAGAATGTGACACCACATGTTGGCAGTTACTCCATTTATAGAGCAGATGCTCTTTTTCCTTATCTTCAATGGCATGTAGATGGGAATTCCTACCACATCAACGTTATACAGTCTAAGGATAATGGTCAGTTAGAGAATATGATGCCACATGTAGGGAGTAACTTTACTGCCCGGATTATACCTTCTACCTTGCCTTCAGTGGCATATAGATGGGAATCCAAATCAGATTGATCTCATTGTATTGCTTATCATGACATTCTTTTCATATATCCTGAATTATACAAGGTTTATGCTTTCTATGTCGCCATCAGTCCCCTCAGGTTAGTTTGCAGCCCAGGAGTACAGTTTAAATCACAATATGAATGAAAGCTGGTTGCCCTAAAGACCGGGTAGAAATTTTTCTCTCCCCTAAAGGAGGGGTGTGTGTTCACCCTTATTGTATATTTGAGAACAAGGAGTTTGCTCAGAGAATGTTATATATAGGTTTCCATGGCAAGAACTAGGGGAGAACATGTTGGGGTTCACCTTGGCACCCCCAATTTGTAAAACAATGCCTCCCAGTCCCAACCCAGCAAGACGACCCAGAAAGGGATCATAGTCAATGGTATTGAAAGCTGCTGAGAGATCCAAGAGAACCAACAGGGACACACTCCCTCTGTCTAGCATCACCTCACCCCTAGAATTAACCTCTAGGTGAGTGTTTGCATAATGCCCCACACCCTTAAGGGTGCCTTAAGTGTATACAAACCTTTGAATAACTGAACTATTTACGCTTAGCTAGTTTACTAGCCGACCATTCCATCTAAGCTTGTCTTCCAACCCCGAAATAACGAGACAGACACAAAATATATGGTTTCAAATTTTGGGCAACTTTTATTGAATAGTTACCTATTTAACTTGTAACTCGACTAACTTTTTGGTGTCAGTTCAACTTGGTGTGTGTAAGCTGAGGTAGCGTCTCCTAAAGTCTACCCCTCAGCTATTCAGGCATACTACCTGGGTCTCCTGTAGATTTCAACTCGGGCAACCCGTAAGGGAAACATCAGGAGAAATCTCTCTCAACTTTTGAGACTAGACTCTCCCGCTCCTGGGACATTCACCATCACCTCACCCCTAGAATTAACCTCTAGGTGAGTGTTTGCATAATGCCCCACACCCTTAAGGGGTGCCTTAAGTGTATACAAACCTTTGAATAACTGAACTATTTACGCCACGGATTGGGAGCAAATGTCCTATTTAGCTCCCATCCCCACCAAGCCGACTAATAATAACTGAACACCTCCCCTTAAATCCTTAAGAAACAATGAATTGCCCACATCAGACCGATGGATTCCATCCAATCTGTAAAGGTGAGGCCTGCCAAGCAAGATCTATCCCTGGAATATGTAGGAGCCCCTACCCCTTGCAAGTGGTTTGCGCATGGCCCGGTTCACCCATTACCTGACCGTCAACATTTTTTAAATGTCCCAATTCCTAACCACCAGAGGCGAGGAATGACTGCCCACCATGTGGCGCGTACCCGTGGCCATACATGACAAATCTTACAGATGTCATTCCAAGCTTGCAAGGCCAGGGCTCCGCCCTTCAAAGGCCAAGATCATGGGCTGCGAGGCATATCCACAACCCGTCTGGAGGGGCCCCTCCTAGACTGAAACAGAAGTGGGAGGAAACCGCCTCCACGCCTACCTCTGGTCCCTTGCCACTCCGCAGTAGTGACGGACGCGAGGCCCAAATGCTGACCATAATGAGTCCTCATGGCCTGCCTTGCAGCCCAGTGCTGCCACTGTGCCTGCAGACGAGGATACTCCATCTATGGTTCAGCAAAGCGGATCTGTCAAGAGATCACCACAAACAATTCATGACAACGGAGTACACACATTTTTGTTTTGTTTTCTTTTCTTTTCTCTCCGAGTCACATCACATAGCATTGGCCACGAAGCTTCTCAATGCAGCGAGAGTGGGTTGCAATCCTGTATTGCCCCAAACTGCTGACCATAATGAGCCCTCATGGCCTGCCTTGCAGCCCAGTGCTGTAACTGTGCCCGCAGACGAGGATACTCAATCTATGGTTCAGCAAAACGGATCTACCAAGAGATCACCACAACCAATTCATGACAACGAGTCACGCACATATTCCTGAAGGCATTCAATTTCATCTGCCATAATGAGGGTTTTTTTTTTTTTTTTTTCTCGAGTCACGTCACATAGCATTGGCCACATTTTTGAAGCTTCTCATCAATGCAGCGAGCTTCTCAATGTGGGTTGCAATCCTGTATTGCCCCAAACTGCTGACCATAATGAGCCCTCATGGCCTGCCTTGCAGCCCAGTGCTGTAACTGTGCCCGCAGAGCGAGGATACTCAATCTATGGTTCAGCAAAACGGATCTACCAAGAGATCACCACAACCAATTCATGACAACGGAGTACGCACATATTCCTGAAGGCATTCAATTTCATCTGCCCAGGGGTTTTTTGTTGGGTTTTTTTGTTGTTTTTTTTCCGAGTCACGTCACATAGCATTGGCCACCGAAGCTTCTCCAATGCAGCAATAGTGGGTTGCAACCTGTATTGCCCCAGAAAGCTGGCCATAATGAGTCCTCATGGCCTGCCCAGCTGCCCAGCAAAATAACTGTGCCCGCAGACGAGGATACTCCATCCATGGTTCAGTAAAATGGATCCCAACGAGATCGCCCCAATCAAATTACTACAACGGAGTACCACGCATTTCCTGAAAGCGTTTTATTTCCATATGCACGGGGTTTAACCCCCTCCGAGACCTGTCCGATAGCATTGGCCACTGAAGCTTCTCAAATGCATCAAGCGTGGGTTGCAAACCTGTATTACCCCAAAATGCTGACCATAATGAGTCCTCATGTCGTGCCCTGCAGCCCAGTAAAAATAACTGTGCCCGTAGACGAGGATACTCCAACCATGGTTCAGCAAAACGGATCTCATGGATCGGCACAATCAACTTATGACAACGGAGTACCACGTATTTCCTGAAGGCATTTGATTTCCATCTGCCCAGGGTTTGATCACCTCCGAGTCATGTCCCGTAGCATTGGCCAATGAGTCTTCTCCAATGCAGCAAGAGTGGGTTGCAAAACCTGTATTGCACCAAACCCATCATCCTTAGCACCTTACTGGTGCCTGTATACAACTGGTAAGTTGTTAGTTGTATGCCATCCGACTTACCAAACGGTAACCCGCCCAGGCTTGCTAATCTGTTTGAATAGCACCAAAGCCTCAACTGGCCATAAAACGGGGTCACTATACTTTGCCAACTTAATGACATTGCCTCAAGACCCCAAATCAGATTTGGCTGACGGCACCAGCCACTCTTCGCCGTTATGCCGTATTGTTAGTTCAAATTCAACCAGGGCCCGCGTAAACCTGTCAATTTTAGATACTGGACTACCTTGCTGATCCAATAGGGCTGCAAAGGAGCTGTCAAGCGTCGGCATGAAACAAATTTGTTCCTGTGTGTCCGCATACGCCTCGTGGTACACGAGCTCCAGGGCCTTCCCAAATGCAGGGAGCTCGAATTTCTGCTGTCGTGAGTCTGACCCAGACTGCACGACCACCAAGCTAACTTTCTATGCCGCCAACCGTTAATATAATCTGAAATAGTCAGAGCCCATAAGCAATGAGCCAGCACAGCTAATTGCACCCTGGTCACTTGTGGGGCCAACCCCACCTTTGAAACACCCAAAACTGTGTTATGCAGCATGGCGTATGCCCTTCCAAATTCCTCAAACTCATTGACCCTCACGTACAAGATCACAAGTTTGAGGCCAAAGCTAATACACTACCCTTAAAGTTTCGGTCGCAACCGTCCCCAAATTGGCTGGCTGTATTGTGCCGGACTAACGGCTGGGACTATGCCCCTGCTAAAGCCCACAAACGAACGGAACCAGACTGAAGTACAACCAAACGTCAAACACCAGTATAAGAGTCACCGAAGGTGCAGCACCCACAGAACATGGAGAGCAAGCGAACCGAAACATCCAACCACCGTATACTTCTAAGCCTCAACGCCCTGAGGCATAAACGGCCACCCTTAAGGCATTCCTGACCGCCAATTCCAGTCCTTTACATTGCCAGACCCCTGTTTTTACCCATCAGTATTTGCTGAATTTAACGTTGCTCGATGGGATTTGCTTGGCGAGGGCGTGTGTGTATAATGTGGCTTAAATTAGAGGCATTTAATGGACCAAGGGCCTTGAAATGGACTTAGAGGAACCCCTTGATGGGATCCCCTTCCTATCTGAAAGGTTGGCCAATATTCTCCACACCCTTGCACATGCCTGAAATGAGAAAACTGGTTAACTACTGGGATGAACTATGTCACGGTGAATGGGGTCCCATCTTAATAACAAAGGAGTAACCCCGGGAATGCGACACATAAGTAAGAGCATGCGAGGATGGAGGGTGCCTCATGCCAGTGCGTCTCTTCAGGGAGCACTGTGTGGAAAGTTCGGCCCAACTCCATCATCAGTGAAGTCACAATGCTCTACGCGCAAGCGAACTACAAATCCCAGCAGTCACCACTCCCAATGTCAATGTCAGTTGTCCGCAACCCATCCGTGTCCACATGTGTAAAATTTGATCCAGCGCAATGAAACAAAAGCCTACCCATCAGTGTTTACTTTAGAATTCATAACAGTAGTAAAATTCCAGCTATGACGCAAACAATAATTCTATAGTTGGGGTTTACCACCACATGAGCACCTGTATTCAGAAGTCGCCTCTGCCCCAAGGCTGGCTTTGACGCATGACTTCTCGGTCCGCAGTGATTTAATGCAGCTGGCTACGAACCCGCAGATGCAACTATCTTCAAGGTTGCATAGGTCAACCACACGCTAACTATTACAATCAGGAGCTCACTCTGCTCCCAGGCTTGCTTTGCACACATGACTTTTCGTTCAGTAGTGATTTAATGCAGTAGGCTCTCAATTAGCAGATGCAACTATCTTTAGAGTTGCATAGGTCAACGGCAAGCTAGACTATTAACAGTCGGGAGCTCACTCAGCCCCCAAGCTTGCATTGGAAACATGACTTCTTGGTCAGTAAATGATTTTACACAGTGGCCATCAACTAGCAGATGCAACTAACAATTAAGATTGCCTAGGCCAACAGCAAGCTAGACTATTAACAGTCGGGAGCTCACTCAGCCCCCAAGCTTGCATTGGAAACATGACTTCTTGGTCAGTAAATAATTTTACGCAGTGGCCACCAACTCGCAGATGCCACTAACATTAAGATTGCCTAGGCCAACCGCAAGCTAAACTATCAACAGCTGGGAGCTCACTCTACCCCCATGTTCTCTTTGAACACATGACCTCTTGGTCAGTAGTGCTTTAATGCAGCTGTCCACACACTAGCCGACGCAACCATCAATTACGGTTGCATGAACAGCAAGCTAGACTATTAACAGTCGGGAGCTCACTCCCGCCCCAGGCTTACTTCGAACACCTGACTTCTTGGTCCATAGTGATTTAATGCAGCTGGCTTCCATCTAGCAAATGCAACTACCAATTAGAGTTGCATAGGTCAACAGCAAGCTAGACTATTAATAGTTGGGAGCTCACTCTGCCTCCAGGCTTGCTCTGAACACATGACTTCCCCTGCAGTAGTGATTTAACGCAGTTGGCTACCCATTAGCAAATGCAACTATCAAAATAAGGTTGCCTAGGTCAATAGCAAGCTAGACTATTAACCGTCGCGATCTCACCCTGCCCCCAGACTTGCTTTGAACACATGACTCCTTGGTCAGTAATGACTTTAATGCAGTTGGCTGCCAAACTAGCGGATGCAACTATCTTTGAGGTTGCATAGGTCAACAGCAAGCTAGACTATCAACTGTCGGGAGCTCCCTCTGCCCGTCGGCTAGCTTTGACCACAGACTTCTTGATCAGTAATTATTTTAATGCAGTTGGCAACCACTTGCGGATGCAACTATCAAGTAAGGCTTCCTAGGTCAACAGCAAACCAGACTATTAACAGTAAGGAGCTCACTCTGCCCCCAGGCTGCTTTGAATGCATGCCTACTTGTTCAGTAGTGATTTAATGCATTCAGCTGCCAATAGGTAGCAGATGCAACTATATTTAAGGTTGCATAGGAAAACAGCAAGCTAGACTGTTAACAGCAAAGAGCTCACTCTGCCCCCAGGGCTTGCTTTGAATGCATGCCTACTTGGTCAGTAGTGATTTAATGCAGTCAGCTTGCATATGTCTTGTATCATAACATGTATATGTTAATTACTATTTATTATTATTAATTTTATTTAGTTATTTAAAATTATTTATTTTGACCTTACCAAAATGGCCACCAAGCCTAACACAAAATGGATGCCATGGCCCCACCCCAAGATGGCCACTGACCTCACCAAAATGGCAGCTGAGTCTCCACCCCTGCAATGGGTGCCACCCTTTAAAGATGGTGGCAATGGCCCCACCCACAAAATGGCCACCTCCATGGCCCTGGCATGGCCATGAGGCCCTGAAGTGAAGAGGACAAGGGTGAGTAAGGGAATCCCACCCCAGGGCCCTTTTAAGAAGAAGCTGAGGCTAGCAGTGGGAACCTCCAGCCTTTCAGTGAGCAAGTTCAGCAGCTCAGTGGTTTAACCCACTGTGCCACGAGGAGGGGGACTTAAATTAATATCATGTTATAGGAAAGGGGGGGGGAATCAAAACGAAGCCCTCCAGGCCTGGCTCCCTGTCCAGAGAAGCCAGGCAGAATTAAACTTAAATATAACTAAATTTAGCAGAGGCCTACGAAGGGCAAGGCCAGTTCAGCCTGGAGGATGAACTCTGGGCCTCCCTCATGGCCTCTGCACAGACCTGGTGCTGGAAGGGCTCCAAGGTGTTCCTCACTCAACGATGTTCTCTTGCAGAATGAGGGAAAAGAGGGCTGGCAACCCCTATGCCAGCCCCTCCTCCCTTCCAGTAACTTCTGCACAATTAACCAATCTCTTCTCCGAGGGGAGGAGACAAAATTGCTCCACCATCCAACTTGTTGAATGGTGAAGTGTAAAAGTGCCAGGGGGGGGGAGGGAAAGGCCTGAGGCAGCCAGGCATGGTGGGAGTTTCAGTCCAAAACACTTTGCAGCCCCCAACAATGAGACAACAAAACCAAACTTGGCACACAGAAACCCCAAGACCCACTTTACGTCTTGGTGCAGTTTGAGAGAGGATGGACCATGGATAGGCCAGCATTCCAACATCCCAAATCTCAAAGGTGCCAGACAGAGTTCTTTATAAAAAGGCTTCCTTCAGCTGATTTTACAAACTAGGCCTCAGCCTGAATTGACAGTAAGGCTTCCTCAACTTGATTTTCGAGACTAGGCCTCAGCCTGAATTCACAGTAAGGCTTCCTCAACTTGATTCTCCTGAGTAGGCCTCAGCCTGAATTGACAGTAAGGCTTACTTAACTTTATTTTCTTGACTAGGCCCCCAACAATGACAGAACAAGACTACAGTTGGCACACAGACAACCCCCCCCCCCCCAAGACCCCCTCTACATCCTGGTGCAGTTTGAAGGACTTGCAGTACCTTCACTCACTTACTCTGACCAGCACGGGTGATGGACCTGGACCAAACTTGGCACACATAACCCCCATGATGCCCTATACGTCCTGGTGCAGTTTGAGAAAGATGAACCACGGATTATGGGATTTGAAGTACTTCAAAGCGCTTAGTTTCCTAGAGACCACTGTGGCCCACAACAAAGACCGATAAATATCAAACTTGGCACACAGAGTCCCCATGACCCACTCTATGTCCTGGTGCAGTTTGGAGAAGAGCAGAGCATGGATGATGGGGCTTGAAGTACCTCCACTCACTTCCTGAGACCGCTGTGACCCTCATCCAATGACTGATCAAGACCAAACTTGGCACACAGAACTCCCATGACCTACACTACATGCTGGTACAGCTTCGAGTAGGATGGACCATGGATGATGGTACTTGAAGTACCTCCACTCCCTGAGACCACAGCGACACTCATCCATTTACCAATAAAGACAAAACTTGGCAAAGAGTGCCCCCATGGCCAACTCAACATTCTGGTGCAGTTTAGGGGAGGACGGATTACGGATGATGGGACTTGCAGTACCTTTACTCACTTCCTGAGACCGCTGCGACTCTCATCCAGTGACTGATCAAGACCAAACTTGGCACATAGAGCCCCCATGACCCACTTTACACCCTGGTGCAGTTTTCAGGAGGATGGACCATGGATGATGGGACTTGAAGTACCTCCACTCACTTCCTGACACTGCTGCGACCATCATTCAATGACTGATCAAGACCAAATTTGGCACACAAAACCCCGTACATCCTGTTGCAATTTGGAGGAGGGTGGACCATGGATTATGGTCCATCGTCCATAATCCTTCACTCACTTCCCGAAACCACTGCGAGCCAAATGAACAACTGATACGGACCAACCTTGGCACACAATGCCTTCCTCAAATAACCTGGGCACCACCGGGTCCTCAGCTAGTGTTTGATAAAGTAGAAAACAGTAGGAAAAGAGGAAGACGGTGTTATAGGTGGATAGACACAGTCAAGGAAACCATTACCCTGAATTTTCAAGACTTGAGCAGGACGGTTGAGGTTTTTCATTTAAAGGGTTTTCTTGATGGCAATTAACGACAGCAACAATAACAGTTGCATTTAATTTTACATGCAAATTTTCCTAATACTGAAGACTGGCTTATTATGCGAACCATTTGAATTTGGTTTCATGTATATGCAAAAGCTGTGAATACTACGGCATCATCCTGGAAAACCTAGCAATGTGTTCTCTCTAAACATCCAGTGCAATTCTATCATTAATTTCTACTAGGAATTCTGACAGAAGTTGACCATAAATCACACTTCTGTAGGCATTTTTCCGATCCTCCAGAGTTATTCTATGGTATGGTTTGTCCAGAAAGCCCAAATCATTTTAGGAAAGAAAATATAGTTCCAGATAATATGAAAATTATAGAGTGCTAAAATTGATCCCTTGCATAATATGCAGTCCTGTTGTACACACATTATTATAGTCCATACTGCAACCAATAACATAATCACAAAAGAAGGTGAAATTCACGAGATAGCTGTCATTTGATACAAATTTTCCTGCAGAAAATTTAAATTAAGTCATGTTGCTTAAAAATGCAGAGCAAACAAAATTCATCATCAGAGGTTAATGACAATTTATTGTGTGAAAAAGAAAGAAATTAACCAAAGACCACTGACTTTACTGTGATTTATGGTTTTCCTATTTTGGTATTTATTATATTCCATAATTAAATAAATTATATTTTAGCAGTATTTATTTATTTTTATTTATTTACGACATTTATATGCCACCCTTCTCACCCCGAAGGGGACTCACTGAAGTAGCACTGAAAAGAAATAACATGGACTTTTTTTCTCCACAAATCACAGCTGTACAAATGGAAAAATTGCATCCAGCTGTCAATTATGTGATGGCTATTGCTACAATGGTGGTACATGCCAGTTGGACCCAGAGACGAGCATACCTGTCTGTCTGTGAGTATGCAGTCTATCTGACAATCATATCTGTATGCAATCAATTTCAATTCCATTTTGACTGTAAAAATTTCTTTTCCAAGGCATTTTGTCATAGAAAAGGCTCTGTGCTGTTTTAGTTATTTTTGGTTATGATGATTATTACAATGTTCAGTATTTAGCAGAAGAATGATTGGCATCCCTAAGTACTTACTATTAGCGTTGCACCTTCTTTACCTATTTCAGTTTGCAGATTTTAATCATTTAAATATGATGAAATAATAAACCCATAATCTTCTATAATAAATTAAATCAATATGTTTTGTTTCATATGAATAATGTTCCCATTGTTACAGAAGCCATATTTTTACAAATGTTTTTAAGATGGGACATTATGCCCAACTTCATCATGAATCCTTAAATCAGGCTTATCTTTTAAAATTATAACTTATAAGTAGTGTGTTAAATACATATAGCAGCTGTCTACTATGAACAATGATACTTCATAATACTACTACCAAAGACCAGAATCACAAAGAACAGAAAAGCTATATACATTCTTCATTAATGGACTGGCATTTACAGTGGATTTTCAGACACATGTAGTTCAGTAGTAGATACCTGATGATTTTACCTGCAGACTTCAGTTTTAGGGCCTTTCCAGACAGGCTCTATATCCCAGGATATGATTCCAGGTTTTCTGTTTTAAACTGGATTATATGAATCCACACTGCCAGATAATCTGGGATAAACAGAAAACCTGGGATCAGATCCTAGGATATAGGGACTGTCTGGATGGTCCCTTTGAAATGGTTCAGCATATGTTCAAAATATACATAAATCATGTCTGAATGAAAACTGTGTTTTCAACCAATGCCGAACCTTTTTGATTTGATTGTCATTGAGATCGTAACTGAACAACATAATTTTAATGGAAAATATGGCCATATTCACTTTAGCATATTTTAGTTTGTAATATTTTTACCATACTCCTTAAAAGTGGGGGGCAGCGGGAGGATTTGTTCATCACATTTTGTTCTAGAACCAAAGAATACAAAATGTCCTTGGCTACCAAGAAATTGTGTTTGCATTCATTGGAAATGATCCATCATCTCACTGTGGGTGTAGTGACTGCATGTGAAGGATCGGCTTGTTGCTTCACCCCCCCCCCCCTTCCCCTCAGGAAATAGACAAATTAAGCCAATGTAAGGAGTTCTCAGCAAATGAGATAATCAAGCTCAAAACTGAAGAAACAAGATGCAGGAAAGCTAGATGCACATAATATCGTCCTTTAAAAGACAATTCTAAGGCTGTAAGCCTAAGAATGCAACAAAGAAGGGAGGTGGAGCAACAGGATTTTGCTGATCCTTTTTTCACAGGCATCATGCCCATAGCTTTCAACAAAATTGTATGGATAAAAGCAGACTATACAACCTATGAGAGAGCTATGCATATTTCCTTATTGTTAATTTTATCATCATTGTGTATGTGCATTAAAACGAAAAGGCCGAATATTTATTTATTTAGTTGTATTTTACTGAAATTCTGCAGATGCTCTTTGGGGTTTAAAAGTCAGCGCTGTGACCAGAAAATGAATCCTTGTGATTACTACTGTCAGAATGAGGGAATTTGCACTTTAACTGCGTTTAATGAACCGAGATGCAAGTAGGTTTAACCTTCCACTTAATGCTACGCATTTTGTGACATCATTCCTGGGCACAGTTCATTGGTTCACATCATGCATATCCATATCCATTTCACAATTTATACTTAACCTCAGGGTTCATTTGTATAATAAAATGTAGCCCTTTTTCATAGTCTTGCTAATGAGTACACTAAAATATAGAGCATTGGGTAGACAGTTGTCATATTATTAGAAAATAAATATTATAGTGGTACATAATTAAAATAATGTGGTATGTCAAGAGATTGGCTAAATAACCCTTTCTTCACACAACACAAAGTTTATAAAAACAGCAAACTATGCATAAATTCGTCATCTGGTATTCTCCAGCCTGACACTTTAATTCTGGAATGTTTTAGTTAATTGTACAAGCAGATACTTTGTCAGTTGCTGAAGTGAAAAACAACTTCATAAATGTAATATGAAAGTAATTTTTAAGAGCAATTATCACAAACAACAGCAAATTAGAAGAGCTATTTAAACTTTCTCACTTTTACTGACTGTGCACAATTTATTTTTATTTTATGGCATCTTTCAAGTATAATTCATATATGCATACTAGAAGAAGAAGAAATGAGTGTCCATTATGAATTATTTAATTGCTACACTGAGTATAAAGCACAATCTTATTCAGAATTCAATCAAACCCAGTGAAAGAAATGGATTTGTTGACTGGGATTGCAGCTGTACTACAGAACTTGGACGAGATTTTGAGCTTTCCTCTACCGCATGGCAATTATTACTCTACTTTTGTGATGGCATGCATTTGGCACTTAAAAATTGAAGCCTTTCACTGTGTAGACCCAAGACCCTATTACTTCCTGATATGACAATCTACACGCACTGATATGGCAGTAAAGACAATACCAGTATTAGGAGTTTATATAACATGGGTTTTTTTTTGTTCAGGCGTGATCTTTTATGCATTTTCAAATTTACTGTGATCGACAAATGCCATGTTGTCATTTTAATGGAGAAAAACTGCAGTTTGATATGTTCACATTTAAGCATGTACACATTTTAAACATGTACAAATATTAAATACAGCTGTCTACATGCTGTCAAATATATTTTTGTTGTTGTTGTTATTATTAACTTTATTTCTCCTCCACATGGCTCACAATTACATGACACAATCCAATAAATTTTAAAACAGCAAATACAAAAATTAAAAACAATTCAAAAGTAATAAAATATTTTGTCATCGATATAAGTTAAAATACAGTTAAGATACAATAAAATATTTATACAATTAAAATTGCATTTAACATTAAATATCGCCCACAACTCCCCCACCCCCCACACAGCAGTGTGGCTCCCATCCACCCCCAAATGCTTGATGGCAAAGGAATGTCTTAACTTGCTTGCAGAAGGCAAGGAGGAATGGGCCATCCTAGTCTGCCTTGTGAGGGAGTTCCAAAGTCTGGGAGTAGCCATTGGAAAGGCACTCTCATATGTTCCCACCAAGCACACTTAATCAGATAGTAGAACAGAGAGAAGACCCTTCCCCATAGGATTGTAGATTTCTAACAGGTCAATAGAGAGAAATACAGTCCTTCAAATAACTTGGACCCAAGCCATATGGGGCTTTACAGGTCAAAATCAGCATTTTGAATTGTGCCCGGAAATGGGTTGGCAGCCAGTGGAGCTGTTGCAACAGTTGTATGCTCCCTGTAGACAGTCCATTAATTACCTGGCATTCTCTTTTTGGACCAACGGAAGTTTCTAAGCAGTTTTAAAAAGTAGCTCAATGCAGAGAGCATTACAATTGCCAAACCAGGTTGTAACCAAGGCATGATGGCCAGATTTGACCTCTCCAGAAACAGGCACAGTTGGCGCATTAGCTTTAACTGGGCAAAAATACTCCTGCTCAGTGCTGATACCTGGGCCTCCAGATTCAGAGCCAATCTAGGAGTACTCCCAAACTACAAATCTGGATTTCAGGGCAGTGTGGCCTTGTCTATCACAGGGTGAATCCTGATTCCCAGAACTGTTTTTCAACTGAGCAAGAGCACCTCTCTCTTGTCTGGATTAATCTTCAATTTGTTTGCCCTCATCCAGTCCATTACAGCTGTGTTTAGCACAGGAACTGTTTCCTTGGAATTAGGTGGAAAAGAGTAATAAAATTGGATGTCATCGGCAAAACTCTGGATGACCTCCTCCAGGTTTCATGTGTATGTTGACCAGTGGTCAAGGAGATGAACAGGAATTCCCCCAGCACCACCTTTTGAGACTGTCCTTCCAAGAAAGAACTGAGCCACTGAAGAACAGTTCCTCCAAGCCCCATCTCAGAAAGGTGACTTAGAAGGATATCATGGTCAATGGTATCAAAGGCCACCAAAAAGTTCAGGAGAACTAACATTTCAATTTGTTAACATTTAACATATTAATTATATAATTATCAAACATTTCCTAATCACCTTCTCAAATGGACTATCCCGTTCTCTTATTTTTTCCCTTCGTCTGAAAATTTCCTGTCTTATGGCCCAGCTTTGGATCCAGTTCCCTGACCCAATCCAGTTCTGAATTTCTTTTTGTTCAACAGGGTTTCCATCCTCTGTGTACAAATCCTCCACTAACCTTTCCCTCTACTTTCGATTAATCTCAGTGTTCTACCTATGCTTACATCATTATTATAATTCATTTGCCATATAGTTGCCACCTTGCTTTCGTTGCCTGGGTTTAACTTCTTCTTTCTTTTTTTCCACACTTTTACTGTTCCTTTAAAGGGTTCCTTAAATTCTGTTTCCTCTCTCCTCTTCCAATCCGTAAATATTATTTCTTTTCCTTTAATATTATTTATTATCTTTTCCATATTTACCCATTTTTTCCCCGTGTATTGTATTTCCAACAATCTTTGTATTTGAAATGCATCATGGTAAACTTCTAAACTTGGGATCCCCCAGCCTCCCTCTTCCTCACATTCTAACAGATCTCTAACATATATACATACACTAATCCAGCTTTGAAATATAGCAAGTACCTTACAGAATTACTGTCACACAGAAACATTTTGATAGAAAGACTTGTAATAGTGTGATTTCCCTAAAATAGTTTTGACAAGTGTATATGCTTAGTTTCCCCCCCTTCCTACCTTTCCCCTTTTCTTTCTCTTCCTTCCCTTTCTCTTCTCCTATCCTTCTTTTTCTCCTTCCTTCTGTCCTTCTTTCTTGCCCTCATACATCTTCCCCCCCCTTCCTTCCTTCCTTCCTTCCTTCCTTCCTTCCTTCCTTCCTTCCTTCCTTCTTCTTCCCTTCTTTTATTTCTTTCCTTCCATTCCCTCCATTTGTATCTTTCCCCCTTTCCTCTCCTTTCTTCCTTTTTTCTTCTCCTTTTCCTTTTTT
The DNA here is from genome assembly GCA_030556195.1 of Anolis apletophallus. Lineage (NCBI taxonomy): Eukaryota > Metazoa > Chordata > Lepidosauria > Squamata > Anolidae > Anolis > Anolis apletophallus. The sequence continues at coordinate 134,607,275 of JARBWK010000002.1, read as the reverse complement.
CTCTCCTCCCTCCCCTCCCCTCATGTACATGTCATCTAGCAACAGTTAGTCCACATCAATCCCTTTATTTTTCAGTCACATGACAGAGGACAACTTCACCTAGTCACTGCCAATACACTTTGTTCCTTTTCTTTGCTTTGGGTCCAAAAAGGGCGGCTTATTTTTTAGTTCAAATCCCTCAATTTTTAAAGTTGGTTAATGCAGGGTATGTGTGCCATGTTTGTTCAAGATCCATCAAGCCATGTACTGTAGAAGCTTTTGTGGTAGAAACCAACCAACCAACCAACATGTTTGACTTGTATATAGAGAGATGTTAATTCTAGCAGCAACCTTTTAGAAAAGTGACATTTGCGCTTTCTTTTTCTTATATGGCATTAACGTTCTGTACATGTATGATAAGAAGCATTTACTATACTCCATCCTTAATATTATGTGAACTTCCAGACTATTAAGATTTCCATGACCTATTTTATTTACATTTCTTTTTGTTGAGTACTTATAATGGCTATTAGCTGTTGTTGTATTTTTACTCGTGTTTCTTCATAAGTATACTCCATGCTATATAATTTTTTTCATAGTGGTAATTTAGCCTTATTTCCAGTAGTACTTTGACCTTATCAGTAGATGAAGTGTGAGCAGATTTAAAAGACTGGTTGGAACATAAAATTAAATGTCATAGAATTAAAGGACTATATAGAATATGAACTGGATGTTTTTTTACAAAAAGCAAAAATCTGCATGGATATTATGATTTTTGTTTTGGATATTGGCTAAGGCAGGCATTGTACCTGTACTGCTTTAGGCGAAGTTGTGTTATCCAATCAGATCACTCTATGTGCACATACTTATATATAGGCAGCCTCTGAGTTGCAAACATCCCACTTACAAATGACTCATAGTTACAAATGGGGGTAAGACAGAAAGAAACATCTACCCCAGGCAGATTTCCTGAAATACTTATCATGGGGAAAAGGTGTCTCAATTGAAGCTTTATCATTAACACTTGTTTCCACAACAAGCCAAATTTTTCAAAATCCAATTCTCCCAGAGACAGAACATGGGGTGAAATCTCCTGGAAAAAAGGCACAAACAGTAAAACAAACGGTATAGCTTGGCAATCAAAGAGGAAATCTCTGTAGCTAGCCCTCTCCAGATGTAAACAGCCTACTCGATGTGGCAATAACATCCAATTAAGGTGAAGGTTCTTCTAGGGGAAAATATCCTTCAGTATTTTATTGCCCCAATGGGCAGAAATAGTTCAAAACAGCCAATGGAAATTCTTATAGTTTGGAATTCCTTCCATTTCGTTCCTTGGGGAACTTTATCAAGGCTGAGAGATGGATATGAAGAATTTTACCTTCATCCTTAGAGATATATAATTCATTTTTAAGGATGTGAGAGATTCATTCTCCTCAGATGGAACAAACTGTATGCATCTCAAGCATATGCCGCCAACTCCTTGAGGATGCATACAGTTTGTTCCATCTGAGGAGATGGAACAAAATTATAGTAGATCAGTCTTTTTCTCTCCCTCATAAACAACCAAATTATCTAAATCATCATCGTCATCATCATTTTGCATTAACCAGCTCACTCATTTCATCCCAAGCTACACCAAATATTTTACCTAGGATGAGTCTACACTGACAGCTAAATCTGGGGACTGCTTAGGACTGCCTCACTTGTTGTCCAGATGTTTCAGCTTTGCAGAAACCACATCAGTGTCCCTGGACTAACACCTCAACCTCCTCAGTTCCACCTAGACATGAAGCTCCATCAACCTCGGAGCAATCAAAAGTACATCTGCTGGTTTCAGAATGGGGTGAATGGGAGCAGGGAGGGGAGATATTCCCCTTTTTGCTGGTTGTGTGGGTGCCTTGTTCTAACATCAGCAGAGATATCCATGATGGCCAGGAGCTCAGATAGACCTCTGTTTCCATTTGGGATAAGTGTCAGCAACACAGATGACAGATCTCTTTCCTACACTACTTCTAGGAAAGGATGATGGCACAATATCAATTTGGGTAGAGAATCAGTCTGAATCAGTCTGTACCTGTCCCAACAGGTACACAGTCAAAAGGTACCCCCTAGTTTCCAGCAAGCTTCAGAGTACCTCCCAACATTTTCCAAATCAGGGCAAAGTCACTGGAAGTTGGAAATACCAACTACCAGTGACTTTGTTGGTGGGTCAACATTGTGGAGACAGCCAACAGTGAATTTGATGTGAGTCTGGGTTTTGTTTGGGGAAATTTTTTTGCTCATTTTTTCATGTCAGGAGTGACTTGAGAAACTGCAAGTAGCTTCTGGTATGAGAGAATTGGCCATCTACAAGGACATCGCCCAGGGGGTGCCAGGTTTTTTTTGATGTTTTACCATCCTTGTGGGGGACTTCTATCATGTCCCTGCACAGGGAGCTGGAGCTGACAGAGGGAGCCCATCTGCGCTCTCCCAGATTTGAACCTGTGACCTGTCAGTCTTCAGTCCTGCCGGCACAGGGGTTTAACCCACTGCACCACCGAGGGCTCCTTTTGCTCATATTGACTCACCCTCAGATGCAAAGTAGATGTAAAGGCTAAACAAAAATGAAACTGAAATTACACTCAGATAAAAATAACTTTTTTGATTTGTGTACAGTTAAAAAGACTACTAGTGTGATATAAAAACAAACAAAATGAACCTTTCACAATTATATTTCCAAATGTTCCAAAAATAACTTAAATTTATAACAAGTTTTAATTGTAAACACATAAATAATTATTTGAGAAAATGAGTAATTACTTTTTATTATTACTATAATAATAATTGTAGAAAACAAATAACAAATATAAAACAAACAAACGAGTAGATTACTCTAAGCCTATCACAGTCCCTAAAGAGTATAGGCCTCATTTTAAAAAATCATCTTCCTTTCACATTTTAGGGAAGTACTTTTTCACATAAGCCTATTAAAAACCTTTCCCCAAAAACTTTTCTTCTATGGATCAAGCTATTGGCTATTTTTCTGCTTTTGACTCCCTTCTTTGGTTCTTCCTTGTGTCCTTCTTGTCTCTCTGCTTTCCTTTCTCTCTTCTCCTTCTGTCACCTTCAGATTTAACTTTGGCTGTGTTTTGGTTCAGCTTTTATTTTGAGCTTTCTCTAGGCATGGCTTATTTATCTACCACAATTTTAACTTTCACTTTATGTCTTTTGTAATGTCCAAGTGCTGGTCTTAACCTACAAAACCCTATTGGATTCTGGCCCAGTTTTCCTGTCCAAATGTGTTCTCCCCTATGAACCATCAAGAGTGTTAAGATCATCTGGAGAGGCCCTGCTCTCGGTTCCACCACCTTCGCAGGCGCGTCTGGTGGGATAGAGAGACAGTGCCTCTTCTGTAGTAGCCCCCCGCCTATGGAATTCTCTCCCAAATTAAATTACATCCTGACCTTTAGGAAGCTAGTGAAAACCTGGCTGTGGAATGAGGCTTTTGCAGAATGATGGCGGAGACCGGTAATCGACCAAAGTTATTGACCACAGTATATGGACTGAATATACGGACTGAGTTGGACATGATTTTATCCTGGCGAATGGCTTTTATGTAATTTATTCTATATGTATTTGGTAATTTATTGTCGATGTATGATGTTTTAGATTTTTAGTGTTAGCATTAAATCCTTGCTGTCAGCCGGTCTGAGTCCCTCTACAGAGGTCGAGAAGATCAGGATGTAGGTTTTAAAGAAATAAATAAATAGATCTCATATATGTTAATATAAAATAGCACAAAGCACTATTAATCCAATCTTGATCAATCACAAATGTCATCCTGAAGATAGAAATATTGCATTACTAATATGTAGAAGGGGGTCACAACATGATTGATAACTGCAAACACCTTCACTATTATTTTGAATTAACCTGTAATTCCTCTGGATTAATGATTATGCAATCAAACAAGAAAGTGTGCATGTTGTTTACAAATACTTTTTCATGTTTAACTGATGAAGTGTTTACAATGTGGTAAGAATGACCTGGTTGACCTGAACATAATATTTAATGATATATTTCTTTAACTTCTATTTTGGCTTCAATTAAATTTCTTTCAGTGTGGAAATTTATATTTAACATAAGAAATTATATATTGGATTATATGTTGAAATAAGTTATGGATAGTTTTTATATGTCATAAAATAGATAGATAGATGATAGATAGATACTCTTCTGTGTATGTCTACAATCAAGCAGCAAATTAAGACATTTCTAGAGATAAATTCTACATAAATTCTGTAACTAACTCTATAGCAGATGTTTCAGAATTAGAACCTTTTAGAATAATGTATTTAACCATTAGACACACTGGCTGCAAATTGCAATCCCACAATATATGGAAGTAATATATTTGCTATTTCTGCACTGCTGGATCTTTTATGATCATCTAATTTTGTTTCTTAGGAAAGTGAATTTTAAAGCTATATAATCAAAGTGTTTGAGAAAGTGTCCATTGGTTTCAAATAAAATGTCTATCCTCCACCATTCCTCACATATAAAATTGTATTAGACTGTGTCATCTCCTTATCTTTCCCACACGCACCCTCTTTGGCTCTGCAGAATGACCCTTGACTTATCCATACGTCATATAAAAAATCCATAATTTTACTTCCAAAACCAGCCCTACAATCTCATCAAATTGATGATGTCACACAAGGCAATCTGTCAGCCTCTGTAGCTAATTGGCGGGACAGTGAGGAAATCCCACTGCCCCAAGTCTTTGAGTCTTCTTTTTCAAGAGATAAAGCCAGGTATAAATTATTATTATTATCATGATGATGATCCTGACACCCATCACCCCACCTGCAGTGATGCCTCACCATTACATGTGGGGAAGCATCACCATGCAGCTTCCCCCCCGCTTTGGCCCTGTTGTTTTAAACAGAACACAGGAAGCCTTCAATGCTCTGGGTGCAGCATCAAAGGATGCTTGCATCTGAGTTGATCCAAAGAACCCCACCAGAAATTAAAGTGTTTTGTGTGATGAGCAGTGTAGGACCAACTCGGAGATTACGATCATCTGTGGAGGCCCTGATCTTGATCCCATCTCCTTTGCAGGTGCGGTTGATGGGGAAGAGAGACAGGGCCTTCTCAGTGGTGGCCCCTCAGCTATGGAACTCCCTCCTTAGCAAAATCAGATCAGCCTGCTCCCTTCTGACCTTCAGAAAGAAAGTAAAAACATAGCTTTGGGAACAAACTTTGTCCAATAGTGCAGTACAATAAGTGAAGTGGAATTGTGTGCAATAATGACCAGAACGGCTTTCGACTATGTCTTTGGATTGTGTGGTCTTAATAATGTGTTTTAATGTTTATGTTGCTTTTTAAAATGTATATGTTTATTTTATTATATGTCTGTTAATATGGCATCAAATTGTTGCTGATTGTAAGGCCACTCTGAGTCCCCTTTGGAGTGAGAAGAGTGGGATATAAATACAGTAAGTAAATAAATAAACTTGGACGCAAGCATCCTATGACACTTGCAGCCCCTTGTGTGTTGAAATCCCTAGACATATACAAAATATTGACTTACACATAGTTATATATGGTAAATAACCAGATTACTCCTGAGCTCTGTATCAGAGGCATTCATATGATTTCTGTGCACATTCATATTCTGGAAAAAAAATCTACCATGTCTCTCTTCCAGTTTCTTTCAGACACCTTCTAATTTCTTTTTCACATTGTCAAACATCTTAGTGATGGAATTAACTTTCCCTTCTTGTCTTCTGTGCTAGTACTTCAATTGAAATGGTTATATGTGGCTGGTTTTAGCAAAGTTGTGCTGTTCTCCTACTAGTCTGTAACTATTCCTGGTCTCCTGTTATTGTAATTGACTTCCCCTTCTGACCACACACCTTAATCAAAGGGTGTATGCCCTAGTTTCCTATTCTACAGGCCATGACACTAGAAAAATGTTGGAGCATGTGATTATAGTATTTCATCACTAAAACCTTAAGAAAATGATAGCTGTCATTTTAAATATGAGTTTCTAGGACTTCAACAACAGTGGCATTTGTTTTGGTAGAAATAGTCAAGTCGTTCTTCTCATGCTACAATTTCAAATAATTGTTTTAAGGAAATCTTTTGAAATGTTGTCCGGTTTTTTTTAACAAAAACTGTTATTACACTAAGTGGATCCATATCATGAAATTAAGTCTTTGCATATAACAGAAATTCCATTTAAAGGCGAGAAAATAAGTGATTTAAACAGCAAGGGATCTATATTTTGACATTATTTGGATATAAAGGATAAACTGACAAATGTTAGTGAGTAATTACATGGTCATATTTTTCTTTGTCAACTCAGCCTTTCTAGTTCTTAAGTTGAAGTATGAAACTCATGAATGGCAGCTACAATAAAGTGAATACTACCTTATTTTGTTGCTACCATTTATTTTTATGTTCTAGTGGTTCGTAAACACACTGGAGTCCTCACCTTGGATCAGTCTAATGCCATACTTAAAGACATTACATCTTAAAGAGGAGATACTCACAAATGCATTAGTTCCAATGACTCTATATGTTATTTTGGTTTTAGTAACTTTGTAGAGCTGATAATTTTTGTTTTACTTTGATTCTCTCAGACTCTGTCAATGAAATTACATTAAATGAAATTAAATTTAAGATGACTTTTTAAAGTTTCTATCATCTGCTACTAAAGGCCAACAGCTGCCCAAATTCTATTATAAGTATAAGGTCCCACTGGATTCCTTCCTAAAAACTCTTACTTTTTTGTTGTTTTGCACATATTTTAACTTGTAATTAATACCTACTCATTCTGTCACACAAAATCACATACAGAGACATAGAAGCTATTTTATGATCATATCCCATACAAGCTAAACATGCCTTACCCAGAATTCTGAAATCCCAAATTCTCCAAAATCCAAAATGGTTCACATGGTTAGCTAAAATAGTGACACTTTCTGATAGTTCAGTGTACACAATCATTACAGATTTTGCATAAGATGTATATGAAACATAAAGCAATTTCATGTTTAGTTATAGACCCCTCCATGAGATATCTCATTATGTATGTCTATGCAAATATAGGTATTTCAACATCTGGGGGGGAAACCCAAAATACTTCTTTTTAAATAACAGATACTCCGTATGTATATCCATCAGCTAAAGAATACTGAGCTTGAAGGTGTAGAAGAAAATGTGGAATTATGTCTATCCCCAGTTCTAGGTTTCCTGACTCATGTTTAATTTGATAGCATTCTATAGCTACTAAGTGTAAGATCAGGGTTCCACCCAAAAGATTACACTAGTTAACAAACATCCTAATACCTCAAATGTTAGACCTGATAGGTTTCCCCTATCCACTCTAATTTTTAAAATACAGAACATTTGCCATATACCAGACTTTATCTGCTCGCCCATAGGAAATTATGATAACCATATCTAAGAAACTAGAATTGATGGGGTGCCCTGAATGAGTGCCCTTAAAAAAACCCAAAACAGACCTAAAAACCAAGACACCAGGAATTGGGGGGGGGGGGTTATTGAGCTGTGTTGTGTGTGTGTGTACTTCTGAAAGTGTATACTTTTCATAAGCATGTGATTCCCCTCAATTATTTGTTGATGTAATTTGGTTTTTGTTTGGCCTGATCTGCACTAATAGAGGGACTGATTCTGGGTTATGAAATAACCCAGAAATCCTATACAAAGCAGTAAAGATTGAAACCATTGGGAAATGTGGAAAATCTTCTTTTATGTAATTTATTTCAGCTAGGTTTTCTGGCTTCTTTCACATTCATATTCTATGATCTTAAGTGAAAAGCATATGCACTGAAAAGCTATAACCCCCTGGAACAATAAATTAATGTTACTGCTGTGTTTACTCAATATTAATACATAGGCACTTTTGTAGAAATCAGGGAGCCTGATTTGCTCTTTGGACTTCACATATTTGAACAAAGAGGGGGGAAATGAGTGGAGATAAGATTGCTCCTAAAAGCTGTCATCCTAATTTTAGTTACTTGTCTTTAAATTTCATAGATATTTCATAGAATTGTATTCTTGAATTTCAGAAGAAAATTCACATATGCTTTAGAGTGAAATTCGCATTTGTTTTGTATGATAACACATATGTACAGTATCTCATCAGGTACCAGCTTAGAATGAGAATTAATTTGTGCATGCTAGCATCTGCCTCTTATTGAAATGTACTGCTATGTGCACATATGCATTAAAACAAAGATTTTAAAATGAAATTACCAATTGATTGGAAGCTTAATTTTCAATTAAAGTTTTTAAGGTGACTATCAATAAACTAAAACAGCCCTCATAGCAGCTAAGTTGAATGACACAAGGAGAGCAGATATTCCACATTAAAATATCTTTCAATAAAGGTAGCTTTTATTACTACTTGTGGTCATAACAAAAGTATAATTATTGCACAGGAACAGGCCTGATTGGTAGTGTAATCAGATTCTGTGTGTGAGTTTGTATATTCCTTTTCTGATGTTTCTAGTAATCAAAAGCCAATCCTTTTAAGTCAATATGTTTTGTAAAAGCCTCTGAAGATTATATTAATATGAAAGCAATTGCAGCATTAATGTGCAAATAGTTGAATAATTAATACTGATTCTTCCCCGTTTGTGAATCCTTAATGGCATTAAGTTCTTGGTATGAGGAGTTACTCTATATAGGTTTTTGGCTTTGTTGACATTTTCCACTTCATCACATGGGCAAATTTACCTGCTGTATGACATTTTCACGACAGTTCGGGGACAGAGCCTGCCGAGTCCCATCAAATGATGTAGACTTACATTTGGTAGGGCTCCATCCCCGAAAGCATAATACAACAGAGCTACATGAACATGGGAGGCTTTCCATGTTCTAGTTGCCAGCAATGGAGCAAGCATTTGGGAGGGGGAGGGGGAAGCTAGGCAACTATGTTTTCCCTCATGGGGAAGGTGGTGCATGGGGTGAAAGATTCCCTCACTGCCCACCAGATTTTCAGATCCATCTGATTAATCCTCCTGCTGTCGCTCACGTTGGGCAAATTTATGTGATGTCCTTTATCACACCTAAAGTTATCTGCAGAAAACAGTAACCGTTGAATTGTTATTTAAATAAAAGTATCCATTTAAAATAAATAAAAAATAATAAAAACATATATAATTATATAATTTAAATAAATCCTGAAAGTTAATTCTTAGAATATCATTATTACTCTATAACAATAGCAAATCCTATTCACTCTGGAACATAACTTCCCTATCATTCATGTGGATTGTGTCCAATTAATTTGATGAATATATTAATGATTTGTGAGCATAAGTTAATTTTGTTATCTTCATTGGGTTATTTTAGATGTTCCATGAACTGGTCAGGTACACAGTGTGAGCGACTAGCTCCCAAGAGCAGCAAATCTGACCATATAAGTACAAGTAAGTTTTTTTCCAATAGTAACTTCATTTTAGCTGGTATTTCATGTACATTGTATTATGCGATCTTCCTGAAGGCCTCTTTTAAATTCTTTTACAGCAGCTCTTCTGTAAAATAATACCAATAATAATGGGAAAGCAACAGGGGGAACAGAAAGGGAAAGGAAGGGCAAGAATAAGAGGTAGGCAGCCTGCACATGAGATAGAGACACATTAGCACTGTCATTGTTGTCAGTTCATTTCTCTCTGAAGCTCAGTAACTTGAGCTCTACAAAACTGCAGAGAATCACAAAACGAACTCTACCGGTGATACTAGTGTATTTTTGGGAAGATAGTGAGGAAGATTAGTATATCCACAGGCAGTACTAGTGGTAGCAATCCAGTCTACTTACAGGTGATTTTTTAAATTGAAAAAAACATATTTTTTCACCAATGACTTGAAGGCATTTCACACAATATTCCTCCTCCTCTCCATTTAATTCCAACTACAAACCTATGAGCAAAAGTTGAAACCTAGTGCAATTTTGCAGGGTATAAATTAAGGATAATTTCCTCATGTTTTAGACCAACATTCTAACCAATATATCACATTGAACCCAGAGAAAGATAGTCCCTTTTTGTGTAAAGAGAGAAAAGTTAACTTGCTCCCCTCTCTGTTGTTCTTCTATCTACAAGCAAAAAAACCCCAAAAACAATTTGTTCATCAGAGACATCTTGAAGCTAGTGTTATTTCTTTCCACTGGTGCATTTTAATTGGATTTTTCATCTTTATGTTTTAACTGTATTCTTGTTTTTATTTAAACAGTCTTGAGACTTCTTTATTTTTTTGCAAGAAGGTGGATATGACATATAGCCTACATCAAAGCATTGTTCCAGGCTGATACTACAGAATTTTCTAGAGCTCCCTTCTTCAATGAATTTTGAATACTGTTTCACACACACGCACACACACACAAATAAACACAAAGCTTTTAAGAGGTTTCCCTGGTTTCTGAAGCAATATTTGAAAATTCAAAGGAGCCTATTGCATAAGGTAGACTGCCCTCCCTGTGGAGGTAATTCCAACAGTAGAGCTATCCTATAGGGTTGTGGCCTATGTGACACATTGGTTGATTAATTGGGCATACAATATAACATATTGCTTAAATAATTCTCTAAGTTTCCTATCTGCTTATTATTATTACAGCTACTAAATAATGCTGCTTCTGTTTGTTGCAGGAAGTATTGCAATCATTGTTCCACTTGTCCTCTTGGTGACATTGATTACAACTTTGGTAATAGGCCTGCTCCTTTGTAAAAGGAAACGAAGGTAAGATTTTTCTTTGTGTTGTCTAGGGGAAAAAACTATGCATGAGAGTAATTGAAAATAGTGAAGGTACCATGAACAGGATGTATTTCCAGAAAGAGGAAATAACTGATTTAACTGCAGATAATACTTTATTTATTATGCAATGTGGAACTGAAAGTTTAACTCAAGTACAAACTCATATACATAATGTTAAACACATCCCTTAAAAGCATATCCAAACTAGATAGATAGATAGATAGATAGATGATAGATATAATCAAAGCTATCTTGGTATTTCCATATGTTATGAGTGGACATTTATTTATTTAAAACTTTTATATCCTGATCTTCTCTACCTCCGTAGAGGGACTCAGACCGGCTAACAGCAAGAATTCAATGCTAACAGTAAAAACCTTTTAAAACATCATACATAAACAATATGTTAAAAATACATATAAGATAAAGTTCATATAAACCATTTGCCAAGATGAAATCATGTCCAACTCAGTCCGCACATTGTGGTCAATAATTTTGTCAATTACCGGTCTCAGCCATCACTTTGCAAATGCCTCATTCCACAACCAGGATTTCACTAGCTTTCTAAAGATCAGGAGGGTGGGGGCAGCCCTAACCTCATTCGGGAGAAAGTTCCATAGCTGGGGGGCCATCATAGAAAAGGCCCTGTCTCTCATCCCCAGCAGACGCAACTGTGAAAGTGGCGGGACCGAGTGCAGGGCCTCTCCGGAAGAGCTTAATGCTCTTGATGGTTCATAGGGGAGAATACATTCAGACAGGTAAACTGGGCCGGAACCATATAGGGTTTTGTAGGTTAAAACCAGCACTTTGAATTGTGCTCGGAATCTAATTGGCAGCCAGTGGAGCTGGCGCAACAAGGGAGTTGTGTGCTCACTGTACCCCACTCCTGGGAGTAGCCTGGCTGCTGAGTGTTGGACTAGCTGCAGCTTCTGGGCAGTCTTCAGAGGCAACCCCACGTAGAGAGCATTGCAGTAGTCTATATGGGATGTAACCAGTGCATGGACTACTGTGGTCATGATGATGCTCTCATCTCCTCAAGCCAAGAAAACATCCATGGATTTTTAAAATTATATTTAAAATGCCTTATTTAGAAGCATTATAAGTATTAAAATTGATTGTAGGTACATGCCTATATGAGAAAAGAAGTAAATAAGCAGTCTGGCAATATAATAGAAGTGTGTATATATAGAAATGTATATACAAATGTATTAAGTGGTTTCTTCTATTTGGAAGTTTACTTCTTCACATACTGAGTAACCATTCTAGAGTCACAGATTGTATCTGTTTGCAATAGTACCGAGAGACTTACTCACTATTTTTTCTCTAATATATTGTAGGACAAAAACAATCCGACGGCAACCAATAATAAATGGAGGAATCAATGTAGAAATTGGAAACCCATCATATAATATGTATGAGGTGGGGCATAATCACAGTGAAAGAGGTCTTTCAGATTTTACATTAAATCCAGAAAAGGTAAAGCTGACTGTTTAATTTACTTTTTTATTCAAACAGTTATGCATTATTTAATAATTTCATCCCTTGGTAAAATAATGCCTTCCATGCTGCAGAAAAGGTTTAATGCAGTGAAATCCTGTATTGTTCTTATGCTTATCTAGGATGGGTCCTTCTTATGTGTGTGAACTATGCTATAAAAACTGAGACTGAGTATACTTCAGCTATTCATCTCTCTCTCTCTGTCTCTCTGTCTGTCTCTGTCTGTCTGTCTGTCTGTCTGTCTCTCTCTCTCTCTCTGTCTCTCTCAAATATATATTACTTTAATGGGAAAAAACCTTGGTGGTTTTTACTAATCTTTTGGTATGTTTCTGTATGGACACGGGTATTTGTAATCTGCTTTAACATGCTCTTTCACCTAACACATTTTTTCAAAAAAAATCTGTGATTGAGGCTTTCACATCTCCATTTCTGTGACACCAGCTTACTTTTTATTTAACTTAATAAGCATTGTATAATCACAAATAGTTTGTTCTCAATCTGTAATTATGACATAGAAACAATGGTGACTATCATACACCATTATATATAACATTATAAGAGTTGCATTGAACCTTTTTAGCAAAGATGGAATAAAATATTTTAATAGTAATCACTATGTTAACAGCCCATCTGGTCTAGCATTCTGTTTATGGAAGTATACTGTTGGGTGCCCCTAAGAAATTCACAAACAAAGGAGGAAGCTGGCATTGTTCACTGACATTTTTCTCCAGAATCTGATACTCAGAGGCATACTATCCATGAACAGGTGCTATTTAGTTAACTTGGGAAATAATCACAGTTAGACCAAGACACCATGAATGTATTCAATCTTTAACATTAGTAAATATCTGAGCTAATAGCTATCTTCACATCATGTGGTATTTGCCATCTTAATCATTCACTCAATTATGCATTGTTTAAGATAGCCATCTCTATTGCAAATCAAATACCATGGTAATCTTCTGTTCTAGGATTATCAAAAAGGGTAAAACGCTGCCTTTCCTGTATAGTATTCATGATTTTGCCAGTCTCTATCATAGTATTTCTTTTTTTTCACACAAGACTCAGAAGTCCAGGATGCCTTTACATTGAGGAATTAATGCAATTTTACACCACTTTAAATGTCATGGCTCAATGCTTGTATGGAAAGTGAAAAGGGCCTGATCATCTTAGGTCCCCTCCCCCCCCCCCATTTATAAAAGCCTCTCAAAAGGGTGTGGTAACTGCCTCACAGGGAACAGATGCATACTTTCCAGGCACCCCAGGAAAGGAACAAATGTATCTACACTTCTTTTTTCTAAAACTGTGTTACATGTTCTGAAAAAAAGAGTCTCTTTATTCTCTTCCTACAAAACTGAGATTGGGTGGGAACAAAATTGTGTTTTTTTCTTTGTTTAAACACCTCCACCCACTCCAATTTCCCTTTCTTTGTTTTTAAGTAAGAAGGCAAGAAACCAGCTGGCATGGGGAAAATAGGTGACAATACAGGGGAAGTTGAGAGCATGTAATCTTGAGTGCCCTTAAATCTGGCAACTCATTTCTAAAGAAGTCACTGTCATTGACCCAAAAAAGCAATCCTCTTTTAAAAACGCCTTTAGGAGTATACTTCCTACAAAGATAGAGATGATTTCATTCCTACTCACATGAATGAACAATTACAAAATCTTTCCCTTGGTGGTGGACTGCCATAGTTTCTGAATATTTTGCAGTTGGGTTTTTCCATTTTGTCACTTTTTGTTTTAAGAGAAAGATCCCAAACTTTTCTGTGGGAAAAAAGTATTTTCACAAAAGTCCTGAAATGTGAAAAGCCATCAAAACCGACCAACTCTTTGTTAATGAGATGAAGGTATATTTAAATTGTTGAGTTAACACTACTTGACAGTACCACAAACTTTCATGCATTCAATGCTAGGGAAACAAGGGAGTTGTATTTTACAAGGTTTTTATTCTTCTTTGCCAAAGAGTGCAGGTGCCTCACCAAACTACAAATCACAGGGTTCCATAGCATTGAGCCATGACATTTAAAGTGGTTTGAAATTGCATTAATTCCTCAATTTAAAGGCAGCCTGGGGCTTTCATTACTGAAAAGATAAAATGAAATTATTTCATTCCAACACAGAGGACAAGTCGAACATTCCTTATCTCAAATACTTGGGACCAAAAGTGTTTAGCCTACTGGGTCTCAACCTGTGGGTCCCCAGGTGTTTTGGTCTACAACTCCCAGAAATCCCAGCCAGTTTACCAGCTGTTGGGATTTCTGAGAGTTGAAGGCCAAAACATCTGGGGACTCACAGGTTGAGAACCACTAGTTTAGGCTTTGGGATATTTTAAATTTTGGAGTAATTGCATATGCGTAAAGAAATATCTTGAAGATGAGACATAAGTCTAAATATGAAATTGTTTGTGTTTCATGAACACTATACACAAGGCATGAAGATAATTGTATGCATATTTTTAATATTTTTCTGTATTAAGTGAAGTTTTTATACATTGAACTATTAGAAAGCAAAGCTTTCCCTATCTCAGCCACTCATGTGGACAATTTTGGAACATTTCAGATTTTAGATTTCCATCTAAAGGGTTATCAACCTGTATATAATAGTTTCCTGATAAAGTAGTAGCTGAACTATGCATAGTTTTATAACTGATTCCACAGACTTGGTTAATTAATCATAAGCATACTATACAGGATACGCTGTGCCTAGTTCTTAGCCATCTGATAAAATAGAGGTTAACCTGCATTATGATCTCCAGTGGAAATGCTTCTTGCAATTGTGTGATTTAGCATCTAAGAAAACTTTGAACATAAACTTGTATTTTTTAAAAAAAAAAAAAAAAAAATTATATAGAACATAAGAAAGTTGTGGTGATGTGTTTGCTTTCACTAACTCCTTGTTTAATAGCACTGCAGAGTTTGGAACAAAAATGCACTTTTTAACATCAGAAACTTAAATGCTCTATTTAAATGCAGGCCAGATATATAGGGGGAGGGCCCACAGTCTTCAAGCTTTCCCACACAGCACCGCCAATCTACCTAAACTCTGATCTGAAAGGACCTCTAACTGCAGGGGTGAGAAAGAGCAACTCATTTTCCATGTTCATTATGTCACAGTACCCTACTGGGAATTAACACACAAAGAACATTAACGCATCTCCTTCTTAAAAATTGCCACTATAATGTCATTAAAAACAATAAAGCTGAGCACATGAAATCAATATGCACTCTATGTTATATAAAGAACAGACAGGGGCGGGGACAGAGCAACTTCCAGTTCAGAGAGAGATTTGGTTAGGGAATAAACACAAAAGAAAAAAGAAGGGTGGTGTCTCCAATAGGAGCTTTTGTAAAAATGAAATAGGAGTCTGGGAGAAAGTATGTTTGTTTTCCAAATGGATTCTGGAAAAGAAGTTTTTATTCCACTCCTTCCACCGACCAGAGACTCATCGGGCTCCCCAAATCCTGCCATTTGCATAACAAAAATGCATATTATTCATACAATTAATTGCATATCTAGTCTGGTCCTGTGAAAATAGAACAAGCATAAGGAAAAGCTTGCTAATCAGTTGTCATGTTTAATGTACAGCATTTTTTGAATGCAGTACAGCATTGGTTGTTGCCTCCCAAGAGCAAAGGATGCAGAAAACATGTTATCTTTAATTGCATCTGGTGCTTGACCTGACCTCATTTCTGGAGAAACAGAAGTAGGAAGAATTACAGCTTAGCCACATTATGAACAAAATAAATTAAAGTAGCACAAAGGAAAGAGAGGAATCATTCCAAAGACTGGTGGCTAAAAGAAAAGGAGACCTCAAAATGCAAAGATGGATCTAGGAGTACTCTCAAGACTCCTTCTTGCCTTAAATCCCAGTGTCCCCAGAGGTTTCATATAGCTGATAGCACTGGAGACAAAGTACATACTCTGTGGAACCCTGCAGTCCCAAGTTCTAAGGAGCTGAAAAACAGCTCTCCAGCATTACTCTTTGAAATTGACCCCATAGAAAAATAATTACTTACACGCGGGTCTTTGAGCCCACAGAGCCAAGGACATTCAACAGTATACTGTAGATTGGGACTCTTACACCAATGTTGCTGAATTGCAACAACAAGCACCCAGCACCATTAGCCCTGCTTTCTAAAACTGCTGGCATGATTTCCACTCCAAATGATAAAACATCTAGCAGATACCAAGCTGGGTCACACTTCCTTGTCCTCTTGATAAAGGCCATTTATCTAGGCTGGAACCCTGAACTGGGTTGGCAATATCCAGCTCACAAAGCTGCTAGTGTTGGGCTTTAATCTTCAAGCATCCCAGAATCAACCCCCTTTTCCTAGAAAAAATGTGAATTTTCTCTCTTACATGCCTCCAGGAGCAGTGATTTGCCTTTCAGATAGATCACAGTGCCCTCCTTTAGAATTTAACATCAAGATATGGAGGTCTATCAAAGCCAGAAGTGGATTTCATTGAAGGTCTATCAAAACCTGAACGGGAGTTCCAAACATATCTGAGTTTTTTCTAATGATGGTGCTAATTATGGTGTTAGTCCTGGAGTCTGTTTTGTTCATGGAGATTCTTGGGAAGAAACTTGCCCCAGAGACATCCTTGCCAAGCAAATGCGTTGTGCAACTTATTATTCTCTCTGTAGTTTTGAGGTCTCCTTCATTCCATCATTTATGGTGCAAAGGTATAGAACTACAAAAACAAAGTACAGCTCTATTCAAGCATGCATTCTCAGTGCAGCATGCAGTGATATAGTTTAAGAATAACAAGATGCTTCTTCAGCTATTTCGAACAAATTGTATTTGCCCTTTGTAATTGCTAAATAGAAAGGTTAATAACTGCATAAATAATCAAAGACCTTTTAAGATTCATCAAGAAAGTAGAAAGCTTGTATTAATGAATGAATAAATATACAAATGTATAACAAGCAATTCCTTTGACAAGTAGATCATTGCAAGATTACATTGATATTAAGATAATATCCCAAACAAATGAATAATTTTCAAATTGTATTTCTGGCATAATACAGACCAATGTTATTGGAGGATTATAGCAGTATTATACAATATTTAAGCTTCTAATAGCCAATACAAAATTGTATATTCCAAAACCATATTAGATTCATTCAAAATTTGATTTTGCTCCAAAAAGAAAAAAATAGAACCAATTAGTCAATACAATGCACATAATCCAGATAAAATTAAGTGCACTGAAATCAGATTCAAATTATAGGTATAAAGTAGTGCAATAAAAAACAACTGTTGGAAATTAAACTCACTATTCCCAGAAAAGATGTATTGATGATCTCGAATTTAATTATCACTGCCTTTATTATTAATAATCATCTGCATATTCAAGGATGCATGCATTTATACATTTTGTGTGCATTCATTTGTAATGTGGTGTCTGTGTTTTTGCATGCATTGAAACCAACATGTTGTAACTAGAACAAAGGACAGCTGGAAATATGTACCAAGAGTTTTCTCAAATTACAGGGAATGAGATTGGAATTAAACAAAGAGCATTTCCAAAATGCTCTTGCACTGCAACTCCCAGCCCCATTTAAAAAGAATTGTCATTAGTATGAAATGCTATGAGTTGTAGTCTAGGCACATTTGGAGGGCTGCATTTTGCCCATATCTCACTTTAATCAACATTAGGGCCCTTCCACGCAGCCATATAATCCAGAATTTCAAGGCAGATAATCCATATTATCTGCTTTTAACTGGATTATCTGAGTCCACACAGTACCTGTGTAGAAAAGGCCTTAGTCTCAACTAGGATTGACTCGCTGAATCAGAAGTTAGATAAGTGGTGAATTTCAACTTCCCATTGATTGAGTGAGAGCCTCAAATCTATTTAGGCCATGTATCAGTTCAATTCACAGATAATAGCATGTTGATGTGTGATAATGATGGTATCTACATCATAACAAAACATTTTGAAATATTTCAAATTATGGCTTGGAGAACTGGAAAATCTGGTATCCTGATGTCATTTATCAACAGAGGAAACTAACTGAAATATTTGAAATTAAGCACAGAGTGGAGAAGTGTTGGGAAAGATCCATTGCACAAGATGTCTTCCAACACTTAATTCAATGAGTGGAACTGTAACTTTTAACAAAATATTCAATTTTTATGGCTCACACATTAAGAATTTTTCTATCAGAATCAGACGTTCTATGTAAGCATTGAGCTTCACTGCCTAATAGCTTCATGTAGACATGAGGCATGTAAGAGACTACATGAATTAGTTTTTAAGATGATGCACTGCACATGCATAAAGATACACACTCTCTAGAGATATTGTAGTTTAGAGAAGTCTAACTCAGAAATAAAATCCCAGGTTTCTTAAAAACCTGCTTCAAAGCAAAATATGTTTTTCAAGATCCTCTCCCCAAAGCTGAAATCTTCTCTGGCTCAAATTAATATCCAGGCTGAAAGAAGCTACCCCTCCCATTTACCAACCTTTGAATAAAGAGAGAGAAAAAAGTGGGAGGATAAAACATTATCTCCCTTGCCATCGCATTGATACACTACAAAACACATAAGGTGCAAGGGAGTTAGACACAAGGTGGTGTCCATATCTATTAGAAATAGGGACTTGATCAGACAGGTGATAGGGAAGCGAGGGAAAGTGTTGGAAAGAGTAGGGATATGTCTTGCCCCATTTTCTCCCAGCAAGGACCGCCTTCAGCGCTGGCCAACCATCCCACATCCTTTCCCTGTCTTCTTCCCACTTTCCCCCACTTTTCCTGTTGCCCTGCTCCTGAAAATGGAGTCTTATTTCTGTTTCAGCATGCTGGTAAGATGGATCCTCACGGGTGACCACTGGAAGTGTCAGTGCATCATGGGATGGCCTTCGTGAGACTCTATTTTGCCAGCGTGACAAAACAGAGATAAAATGGAGGAAAACGTCCATGTGATGAAGATTTGGTTTCTATTGTAATTTTAAGATATAAATAACTTGGAATAATTGTTAAGGAATTATTTTTCTTCTTAGGTTTCATGTCATCAGTTTAATTAAATGCATGTGCCATTATAGATTTGAGCCAAGGCAGTTAATCATTATGTCCTTTGCTGATATATGCATGTTGTGTGCTCTATAAAAACAGTAATTTGTAATTTATTTGTAATTCAGTCAACTGACATATGATGTATTTATTTTTTTCCAGACAACAAACTACTCCAATCCAGTGTATGCAAAGTTATACATGGATGGGCAAAACTGTCGAAATTCCTTAGCAAGTGTTGATGAAAGGAAAGAACTCCTTCCAAAGAAAATAGATATTGGCATAAGGGAGACTGTGGCATAATCCATTGTAATCTTTTGTATACTGTATAAATGTATAAAATATAAGGATTACTTTTCTATGTACCTACAGTATTATAATTGTTTTGGCATCAGCATTACCTCTGGATTTTTTTCTGTTTCGTTGGTGGTTTTCTGGGTTTTTCTTTTGCTGATGACTTGACTGACCATTTGTATGGTATTTTTATGATAAAAAAATCTGCACTACAGTACAATTTACAACAATGCTGCTGATATAACACACACTGAATTTGTTCAAAATTTTAAAAAATCACATGTAGTGTGAATATAGCAATCTATTTTATATGAACTTTTTTAATTTTACTTAATCAACGAAGATGATATCTGCACTTTTCCATTATATGGTCTGACGGCTGTAGTACAGTGTGTGAAATTTGTTTCTGTTTGAAATGGTGGAAGTATGATTGGATGGTCTACTCTCTTTGTGCCCATTAGAAATTCACTTCTGAACCTTAAAAGTTAGGAGAACCAAATTTTGGAAATCAAACATAACACACTTTTACAATTAGCTTTATGTTGTTGCCAAGAAGCTATAAGTACTATAGAAAACATCTAATGGTCTGCATGAACACAGATTATTCAATTCTGAAGATCCAGTGGTTGTCCAAGCTATACTGAACATATAAACCATGTACAAAATCCTCTGTATTTAATAAAACCTTATAGAACTTAGCGATATACAACTTGCAAGTGGAAAGATCTTAATTAAACTGTGATAAGGTCTATTCTGCAGTCCTATAGATAGTAGCCTAACTGGAGCACAAGAAGGCTTTGCCTATACACATATTATGTATTTATTTACTCGGCCACATGCAGTATATGATTATATGATGTATTATTTGATTATATGATTATTTCCCCTTAAGGAGAGCAAAAAGCCATAAGCACACACATTAACAACAATATTCCTAAAAGGAGGGGGTAAACCCCCAATCTTTCATAGAAATATTAATTCAACCACATCTGATCATTCTGTATCTATGGAAAGATTATTTTTTAAAACATTACGGTCAATTAATTTTAAAACTTATTTGACAGACCTCAGAGTCCACATTCTCAACAGTGGAGAGTGTTCAGTGTAACCAGTTTCCAGCACTTTCTCTGATATTAGCTTATTTTATGTTGTTATCAAGAATAAAAAAAGGAAAAACAATACAATTTGCCTTTTTTAATTGTGACAGAAATATGTAGTGCAATTTCTCTAGCCTGTTTGGAGAGAGGGAAAAATCCAACCCTTGAACACTTTTATATAGAACTCTAAAGGCACAAAAGACTTCACATACCTGTACACAAAGAATTGGAGGGCTTTTCATTCCTCTGGTATACATTACTGGTTTTTAGCTGTCATGAGATATTAATCTAACAGATTAAATATGTTTGTGGTGGCTCTATTCCCTTTGTACAAACATTGCAAAAATAACTGCTGTTTTATAAAAGTTTTTTGTTGTACTCTGTGCATGCATACTACCTATTTCTAAAATTTGCCATGCTGAGGCCTTTATTAAAAAGAACTTGATTCATGTAATAGCAGTGCAGTTTTGCTTGAACAATACTATGTAAATCACAAAATGTTTCAGGTTCTGCTTAAGTTTTTTTTCTTTCAAAACATTGAATCCCATATTTCATTTGGGTAAAAGCAGCTATCTTGCCTTTGTTTCTAAAAAATGCTACCTTATTCAAATGTAACGCCTAACGCATTTGAGCACTTGCTAAAGTACAAAACATATTAATTAAGCAATATCACTTCTTAAAAATTGAATGATAAAACAGTAATCTCTTAAATACTTAAAAGGAAGTAATCCTTACTAAATTTTGTTGGGATTAACTTTTGAGCAGGCATACCTAGGTGAAGGATATATACAATAGGTACAATAGGAAGAAACTAAATGGCAAACATTCATTTTTGAAATCTTCTTTTGCATCTGAAACATGCTATAAAACTTTTCCATTAGACCAGTGGTTCTCAGCCTCTGGGACCCCAGGTGTTTTGGCCAACAACTCCTAGAAATCCCAGCTAGTTTACCAGTTGTTAGGATTTCTGGGAGTTGCAGGCCAAAACATCTAAATAACCTCAGGTTGAGAACCACTGCATTAGAGTATTTGACTTAGTACAGCTGGCCAGTTAATATAGTGTCCCCGGTTGAAATGAGAAGAGCAGACACAACATGACATACTGAACACATGAATCCCCCCTTTAAAAAAGGGGGGGGGGGGCTGAAAAGTGAATAATTTGCCACTTACCAATGAGCAGAGTGCTTAAGGTAGCATAATCCTCATCCTTCTGAATAAATTTATCCGCGTTTGCCAGATTGATTCAATAGCAAGAGCTGTATTCATAGTGCCTTCATTTCCCCCCCAAAGTTCTTCAGAACTCAAAAATCCTCTGCACACAAGATTCTCTCTCTACTCAACTAGGGATATCTCATTGGCCATTATTATATCAATATTTGAGAACTGCTTGTAGTCATGACATTCTCAATTTGCTTTTCGGTTTTCTCTTCTTGTTATTTCCTTCTTACCAACTTTTTTTCTTTTTCCAAAAGCAAATAAAAACACTATTTCTGTTTTCTTTAATTTGCCAACACAACCAGTTGAGAGGAATTCCACTTTTTAACTACACTGGCAGTTATTAGATTTCTTTATATTCTTACTAATCTGTATGTTAACTGTTAATAATTGTTAGTGTCTAGTTTCCTTTTTTCAGCAAACACTTCCTATAAATGGCTTATAAGAATTAATTATCCTTTCAGTGACTGAGGGCCCTTCCATGCAGCTATATAACCCAGAATATCCAGGCAGAAAATCCCACAATATCTGCTTTGAACTGAGTTATCTGAGTCCACACTGCCATATATCCCAGTTCAAAGCAGATGGAAGGACCCTCAGAAGAAGAATTGGCAGTCCCACCAC
Source organism: Anolis apletophallus (assembly GCA_030556195.1). Taxonomy (NCBI): domain Eukaryota; kingdom Metazoa; phylum Chordata; class Lepidosauria; order Squamata; family Anolidae; genus Anolis; species Anolis apletophallus. The sequence goes on along the minus strand of JARBWK010000002.1, from coordinate 134,584,791 downwards.
TATTCTTAATCACTTTTAATGATAAGAATATTTAAAGTACCCAGCAAGCTGCAAAATATAATTGGACATTTGTCTTATATGCATTCACATACCTCATTCTCGAACAGAATCAAAAGAGTTTCTTCATAAGGTTTTAATTTTGGTGTTTTGGATGCAGATGCTGTTGGATGTTCTACTTCCCTGTTAATTCTTTGTCTTTCCTGCTAAAAGCAACATTAGCTATTATGTCATAATTTCTCAAATTTAATAATCTGACTCTAAGAACCCCATCAGACTAGAACATGGATCCACTTTAAATACAGTTTCTGCCTTCTGCAGAATTCTGCAGCTTTTAATTTAGAAAGGGGCCTTTAAACTGCTCAGCCATACAGGTCCTGGGCCTCACTAAACTACAAATCTCAGAATTCTGCAGGAGGCAGAAACTGGATTTTAAGTGGATCCATGCTCTAGTGTGATGAGGCTGTATAATGTGGATGTGAAATGTGATGGAGGCAGATGGTACCAAAGGAAACAAAAATGGTACAACCTTCACCCACCCCTGCCAGCCAGCCATCCCAATTTTAACCTGCTCACATTTTAAAAAGCAAACTTGGCCTTTGTTTCAAATACTTGGATTAAAATATTATATTATAGCTATCAGGGAATGAAAATGGTCTTAAATAACTTTAAGGGGGCTTGAGTATTGTGTCCAGGCAAGGATTAAGATGGATATGTAATCTAGAGTACAAGACCTCGCAGAAGTGTTCACAGGCACATAACCATTTGGCTTTCCTACCATTTACTGTCTTGAAACCTATAATTAAACTGTATTAAACGGACAGTCTTACACTATACATGATATATACTGGATATTTGACACAAACTGCAAAACAATTGAATTCTGACACAAAAACTAACTGCCCTTTGGTGCTTGCATAATATTCAACATTTTTGCTATAGCATTTCTCTGGTGCAACTCTCTGCCTCCAGAAGTAATCTAAAACTGGTATGGACTCATGAAAATATGGATGGTGCAAATGCAAGTCAATTCTGAAAGGAAAACCTGTGTTGACCCACAAGAAAGCTGAGATTGGTGGAGTAGTTCACCTTCCAGGAAGGTGATTGCACCAAATATGCAATCGATACCCAATTAAAACCCAGATCTCCAATGTTAGCAAAGGCGCTTGGTTTCTCCAGAGTTCTATGAGTACCATCATTGTGACAAACAACACAAAGGTAAGAATGATGTACAGCGGGACCAAATCAGTTTCAGCACGACTTGGTGAACTGGGTTCCACTGCTATAGTTTGGAAGTGGAGCATGTAAACATTTCAATTGGATCCAGGGACAGCTTGAAGCAGCACCCAGATTTTGGTGCCAATATATTTGGCTCCTAAGAAAGGTATGATAATTGGCAGAAATTACTGGGATATGTATTAAGTCAAGAGAAATACCACTCAGATCTTCAAAAAGGAAATGGTAAATACAGCAATGAAAACAACTACATCCTGACATATGTGACCAGTCTAGATTAGCCCAAAGACTGCCTTCCAGGGGTCATAAAATACTCTACTCCATTCATCTGCTCTTATGCCAGGTTCTTGGCAACCTTGTGGTTAAATTATAACTGTATCTTCAATTTGGAACACAATGAATAGGCAGGTGATCATGGATTAGACATTTGACTTCAATTAACAATGTCCATGTGTGATAATTGCACGATTTCCATTTGCAGTTAAAAGGAGAATGTTGCCTTCTATAACATACATTAAAATATCTTTATAAATATTTGAAAAGATGTTGTTCAATGAATTATATAAGACAGGAGCTGACTCACCACAGCCAATTAATTACCACAATCAGAGGAATTCTAGACAAAGTATTGTCAGTGCTAATGTGAAGTCTAATTAAAATTCATGTCCCATAAAAGTCACTTGACTCTCAATTATGATTAAGTATGCAAGGTCATCAGAACCCAGTAAGATGCTGAGCCAGTTACTTGGTGACAGTTCAAAACTACTGCCATGCTTTCCGTAGAACTTTCGTGAATTACAAATTACAGTTCAGAGTCTCTGTGTGAAGTGTGAGGGAGTGACAGTGACAATCATTTTTCTGGCCTTGTAGTTTAATTTTAAAGTAATGTAGTGCCTTGACTCAGAGTTTCCAAAGCAGAAAATCAGTGCTCATTTCCAATTACATCCAAATCTTATCAAAGGTCTAGTTTAAGAATGGTTAAATTTACACTTAATGTATAGTTTAGAAACACCACCACTTCTTCACTTGAAGACAAGCTGCTGTTATCAAAGTGACAATAGGTTCCATCTGATTTCATTGCTTTATCTGCTAATTTATTTTTTTAAAGATGTTTTTATTGAGTTTTGAACATGAAAAAAAGACAATTAAACAAGACTGGGGTTGACACGCAGGGGACGAGAAGTGTGGGGGAAGTAGGGGGTATTGAGTGTGGGTATAGGTAATGGGGCAAGGGAGGGGTAGGGTGGAAAGGAGGGGTAGGATTGAGGGAGGGGATATACAACATGACATATAGAAAACATAAGAAAACGTAATTGACTTCCATTCAGTCTTAAAGTGGTTTTCAACTTTCCTTTACATCTCAAAACTTACTGGCTCATCCGAGATATCAATAAGTTTTGTTATAAGTATTTAATCTTGGCTATAAAGTAGCCCTCCCCCCCCCCCCCTATTTTAGGGACCTTTAGTTATCTTTGTAAGAATCTATGGGACTCCAATCTGTTCTCCTACTTGTTGAACCTGTATTTTTTCTTAGGAGGAAGGTTAGTGTATCCATATTTCTTATACCGTATATTTTGTCCAGCCATTCTTCTATTTGGGGGTTTTTTTCAGTTTTCCAGAGTCTAGCGAACACTATTCTCGCCGTAGTCATATAGGTGAAGAGAATCTCGCTGTTTGTGTTCATATTTCTGTCTTTATCTGTTAGGCCTAGGAGGTAGTAGTCGGGTTTCAGGGGGAAGTTTGTTGTTAATATTTTTTGCGTGATCTTGTGTATGTTTCTCCAGTATTTAAGTGTTATGGGACAAGGCCACCACATGTGGAAATAACTTCCCACATGTTCGTGACATTTCCAGCAGTTTGATTGGCTGTTCTTGTACATGATTCCATTTTTTTTGGGAGTGATGTACCATCTATGGAACATTTTAAGCCAGTTTTCTCTTAGCTCTGTCGCGTAAGTATATTTAATTTTCTTGTTCCAGATCAATTCCCATTCTTGTAATTTGATTTGCCTACCTAAATTCTTTGCCCAGTGTATCATACAACTTTTGACACTTTCCGATTCGGTGTCCCATTCAATTAGTTTGTTATACATGTTTGTTATAATTTTTTTTCTCCGTTTTGATGATTTTTTCCCAGAAGTCTTCTCCCTCATGGAAACCCGTTGCTTTATCTTGATTAAAGGTCTTTCTTAATTGTATGTATTGAAACCAATTCATATTTCCCATTAGGTGTTTCAGCTCTTCAAGCGTTTTTATATCTATGCTCTCGCCAGATCTATTCAGAAGCACTTTGTATGTTAACCAGCTGTTCCATCCCTGTAGTCTGCGATGTTCTGCCTCTAAAGGTGATATCCAGAGGGGAGTTTTTGTATAAAAAAATCTGACGTATTTATTCCAGACTCTTATTATGGCCGATCGGACGAAATGATTGCCGAAGTTCTTTTCAATCCTCGTTCGTTTGTACCACAGGTAGGCATGCCAACCCACCCGTAGGTCAAAACCTTCCAGCGTCAGCAGATTTTCGTTCTTTAAAGATACCCACTCTTTCGCCCAAGTGAGGGCGCATGCCTCGAAGTATAGGGTTAGGTCGGGGAGGCCCAGCCCTCCTCTAGATTTTTTATCTTTCATTATCTTGTGTTTGATTCTCGGCCTTTTGCCAACCCAGACAAATTTTGATATTTCCCTTTTCCATATTTTGAATAGGCTATTATTTCTTATGATTGGGATGTTCTGAAAAAGATAAAGAAGCTTTGGAAGTACGGTCATTTTAATTAATGAGATTCTCCCCAATAGGGAGAGTTGGAGAGTTCTCCAATTTGATATGTCTTTCTTGATGTTTTTCCAGCATTCTTCGTAATTATTTTTCAACAATTGCGAGTTTTTGGCTGTTAGCCAAATGCCGAGATATTTAATTTTTGAGCAGATGTTAAACCCGGAGAGCGTCTGTAATTCTTCTTTTCTTTTTTTTGACATGTTTTTTGTCAGGATTACCGATTTTTTCTTATTGATTTTGAGACCAGCTACCTGGTCAAATTCTCCTAATTTTTTTTTCCATTTGTCTATGTTGTTGATCGGGTCTTCTATTATACAGATGATATCATCTGCATAGGCTCTGATTTTATAATCCTTTTTTTGCGAACCGTAGCCCTTTTACTTCTTGATCTTTTCTTATGGCCCTTATTAGAATTTCTAGTGCCGTAATATAGATCAGTGGCGAGAGGGGGCAGCCTTGACGGGTACCTTTGGTGATTTTAAATTCTTCTGTCAATAGGCCGTTTACCAAGATTTTTGCATTTTGTTCTGTGTAAATGGCATTAATTGCATTCTTAATTTGGTAGCCTATATCAATTTCGTCAAATAACAGTTTGAAAAAAATCCCAATTTAGATTATCAAAAGCTTTTTCTGCGTCTAACGCTAGAAAAGCCATTTCTCTTTGTGGGTTAGATTCGTAGAACTCGATGGTGTCCAAAATTATGCGGAGATTATCTTTCGTGCTTCTGTTCGGGAGAAAGCCCGCCTGTTCTTCTCCTATCCAGTTTGCCAGGAATGTTTTGAATCTGGTTGCTAAGATGTGGGTAAAGATTTTGTAGTCCACATTGATTAGTGAGATAGGCCTAAAATCCTGTACCCCTGGGATGTCCTCTTTTCCTTTCTTTATTAATATTATCACTGCATCTGTCCATGTGGGTGGGATATTATCTCCCTTCAGCACGTTGTTCATTAAGATTTTAAGATGAGGTATCAGTTCCTCCTTCATGGTTTTATAGAATTCTGCAGTGAGGCCGTCTGGGCCTGGGGCTTTACTGGGGTCCATTTGGTTTATGGCCTTTTCAATTTCTTTATCCGTAATTTCTTTATTAAGTATTTCTCTTTCCTTTTCTGAAATTTTTGGATCTTTTATAGTGATAAGTACTGTGTTATATCTTCTTCAGATATCTTATCTTTGGTGTAGAGGTGTTTAAAGAATTCAAGGAATTTGGATCTTATCTCTTTTTCCTTTGTATAGATAGACTCTTCTGATTTGATTTTGGAGATGTATTGTTGTTGTTTCTTTTTCCTTATTTTCCTCGACAGCCATCTCCCGGGCTTGTTTGCGTTTTCAAAATTATATTGTTTGGTAAATTTGTATTGTTTAGCTATATTCTCTAATTCCAAAGTGTGTCTTCTTTTTTGAAGAGTCCTTAGAGTCTTGGCAATGTCCTGTCTTGATGGGGATTTCTTCAAAATATTTTCCTTCGTTTGAATGTCCCTCTCTAAAGTCTTTAGTTCTTTATCCCTCGCTTTTCTTTTAGCGCTATTCTGGGCAATAAAGTGGCCGCGCATCACCGCCTTTAGTGTGTCCCACACTATTTGATGTCCAATTTCTCCTGTGTTGTTAAATTCGAAGAATTCTTTTACGATTTCCTTATTCTTCTTGATGTCCTTTTCTGTTTTTAGGAGATTTCCATTTAGTCTCCATCTCCTCGATTTCTGTCTCTGGTTTAGGATTAGTTCCTGCGGGCAATGATCTGAGTTGTCTCTCGGTGTTATTTTTATGTTGTCCATCTTGGCTGCGAGTGATTTTGACAGCCAGATCATGTCTATACGTGACCATACTTTATGTCGGTCTGAATAAAATGTAAAATCCTTCTCAAGGGGGTTAAGATGTCTCCAGGAGTCTATCAGATCAAACTCCTCTTTCAAATTTAGGAATGATTTGGGGAGTGTTGCGCATCCATCTGTTGTACCCTTTTTGGGCTTGCTAGTTTTGTCGAGCTTTGTGTTCATGACTCCGTTAAAATCTCCTATGATAATGAGATTATCATGTTGTGTATTTTGAATTTTTTCTTTTAGGAATTTTAGAAATTTTGTTTTTGCTCCATTCGGTGCGTATATATTGCAAATCAGTGTTTTTTCCTCGGCGTTGTGTATTAAGACCCCCACCACCCTTCCTTCCGTATCTCTAAACTTGAATTCTGATTTGATATCTTCTGATATATATGTGACCACCCCCTTTTTTTCTGGTCGAAAGATGAGTAATATTCTTTCCCTAGTTTCTTTTGTTTCAGGTGTGAGACAAATTTATGAGAAATATGAGTCTCTTGTAGAGCCACAATTTGAAAATTACCTTTATTGATTTTTCGAAAAACACGGTTTCTTTTATTTGGGCTGTTAAGCCCGTTGACATTAAGCGCATAAACTTTCCATTGTCTGTCTCCCATCTTGATGGTTTTTGTCTTTGGTATCGTCTTCGTCTTCCGAGTCTTCTTTTCCTTCTTCTGAAGTTGTGTCGTCAAGTTCTGATCCCTCAGTCTCTTTTGTGATGGCAGCTGCTATGTCCATTTTTTGTTCTTCTTCTTCCGGTGATTGGATACGACGTCTTTTCTTTTTCTTATGTTTTCTTGGTGATCGATGGTCAGAAGACGGGGTGGTATTCTCTTTCTTTAGTCGTTTGTAAAAATCTTTGGCTTTCTCCTCTGTTGTTAACCAATATTTTCTATCTTTATATGTTGTCATAATTCCCTCCGTCTTCTCCCATCTAAATCTAATATTTAATCTTTTCAGTTCTTCCATTAAAAAGGCGTATTTCTTTCGTTTATTCAGGGTGATCTGTGTGAGTTCTTTTAGGACTATAATTTTTCTCCCGTTGTAAATTATGGGTTTTTTATTTGTTATCTGGAGAATTTCATCTCTTAGGGATTTTCTTATAAAATTTACTATGGTATCTCTTGGTGTCTTATTTTCTTTTGCATAATTGCTTTGAATTCGATACGTTTTATCAATTTCTTTCCCTATCTCTTCTTCTGTTCTGTCCAGAGTAGTCGCCAAGATTCTTATGACTGTCTGTTTAACATTTTCTTGAGATTCTTCTGTTAAATTTCTAAATCTCAGCTGTTTCTCCAGCTCTTTTTGTTGGAGTCTTTCCAAGGTTTTTTCCATTTTCTCTGTCTTGTTATTTATCCCTTCTATGTTTTTTGTCAGTTTGGCTTGGGTCTTCTCTACTTTTTTATTTTTTTCCTTGAGCTCCGATGTGTCTTGGCTGACCTTGTTAAGGTCTGCTTTCATCTTGCTAATGTCCTCTTTTAGCTCTTTTTTCATCTCGTCTAGTTTGTCTTGGGTTTTCTTTTGTTCCAAATTCTGTTGTTCCATCAATTGTCTCATTTCCCTTTGAGTTTCGAGCTGTATTTCGTTTATTTTTTGGAACTCTCTCATAACGTCCCTCATGTTGAACTCTTCTGTTCCAGATCCCCTTCGGAATGCCAGCCTAATATCTTTTGTATCCTTGTCTCCTTTGGGTTTAACCGCTGACATCTTTATCTTCTTTGCAGGGTTTCTTTCTATTTGTTTTTTGCCTTCAGTTATTTTTCTGGGTAATGTATCCTCCTGACGCTAGGTGGGGGGATTGCTTACTTCCTTGTATCCCTCTACAGTACCTTCTAGGCTTCACCTTCTATCCTCTGTTTCCCATGTGTTGTTGTTCCTATTTCTTCCTTTGGTCTCCTTCTCTGATCGTGGGGTCGCTGTCCTTCTGGTTCGCTGAAGTGTCCTCCCGTTTCTGTATATTTTATATTTCTTTGGATATTAGATTTTATTTTTTTGCCCGACTTGTGGGTCTTCTGCCCTCTCTGGTATGGCTTCTGCCCTCACCTTGTTTCTTCCTTTTTCCTGCCCACGTCTTCTAGCTTTCTATCTCTCTCGGGAGATTTTCCTGTTGGTGTATTATTGCTACTTCCGCCCTTTCCGCTGTCTGGTGGGCGTGCGCAGCTCTTTGGGTGTCTCGTTTGCTCCTCCCTCATGTTCGTCCCCTTGCTTGTGCTCTCGCGATACGCTCAGTTGGTGAGCCGAGATCTCGCCTTTCGCTTCCGGGGGGGGGGATTCTTTCCTCAGGGAGTCGTCGCCTTTTGGACTTTTGCTAGCGGTAAGGGCTGATTTTACAATCTTATATTTCTTAGAATTTTCTTGGGCGGCAAGTGATAGGGGTTGGGCTCGTCGGAGCTTTTACGGGGTCTCCGCCTCGGTTTATGCTCCTCACTGTACCTCCCGATTTCCCTCTTTAGTTGGCCGGGATTTGCCTTGCCCGGTCTGTTTGCTGTTCCTTTAATTATTTTTTCCCTGTGTAACCCTCTGAGTCTAAGAAGATTGGTTACTCACTTTAAGTTTGAATGTCTTCGCTTGAAAACTGTCGTTTTCTTTCTTGGCTTGCGCCTTCTTTTTGTTCACTAGTTTCTTGTCTGTGGGTGAGCGGGGTATGCAGTGAGTGCGTCCCAAAGGGCGCTTCCCCCAGAGTCGTCCGCGTTTCCCTCGGCTCGACCCCTTGGTCCCCTTATCACCTCACCCTTGAGGGGAGAGATTTCAGGGGCCTGGGTGGCCTGAGGGATCCTGCGTTCCCCCCGGCGTCTATCCACCAGGAGAGGGGAGCTTTTCGCTCAACCCGACGGCTTCTATGGGGTTGGAGGCAGAAGCTCCTGCAATCCGTGTCTGTTACCTTCACCGCTCTCCCCGGAAGTCCCAGTTCAAAGCCTTATCTGCTAATTTATTTGTACTTTTCTGTTTAGTGAATTACTCAATTCCAAAAAAAAGAACAACCCCAGAACTGAATTTAGAAAACTGAGTTACAAATTCATTTTTATGCATCTATACCATAATAAAGAAGTTACAACTATATAATTCCTACAGACTTTGGATAGAAATAGCAACAAAGTGAGGCTGGAAGAATACAAATCAAGAATAAACCAACCAAGAAAACAGGACAAAAGGTGGCATCAAACGGCTTTTAAGCCCATCATTCAGCAGTCCATACTTATGGCTGATTTCTTACAGACATGTAAGTCTCCTTGAAGTTAAATTTGCTGTTATTTCATACAGGTTGCTGAAACAGTTTTGAGTCCTCATCTGTGGGTGTAGCTTGCTCTGTTGGATCAAACACAAAGCAGCAGCATCTGCTTATGACACCCGGCTGAGAATGAGTCCTTATGTCTCCATTTACTGGCTTGGCAAACTTGTTAGGCAATGGCATTGCCTTCTCCGAACCCTGTTCCAGCAGCAATTTGAGTCTCTTCTTCACAGTCAAGTGTTGATGCTTCATTTGAGGTGTAATGATCTGGGCTTAATCAAAAGAAAGGCTCTTGTTTTGCAGACCAGAGCAGGTGTTTAGTTTGCATAGTCAGATACATTGGCATGAAACCCCTGGTGTAGGAAAGAGGACCCCATGGGATTAAACAGTATAAAAAGGTACAAACTTGCTAACTTCAATGCAACAGGAAAGTGTCATTACCCTACCCAGGAATTTTTATCTTCTGAAGTTGAATGTACAGTGTAGAAATAGTTCATTAATTTGTAGCTGCAAACTGTTAGTTTCGCTCTGACATTTTGTGCTGAACAGGTTGGGGAAGATGGAGTTCCTTATCTGTCTTCTGTGGGCAGGTGGTGGAGTTTAGGAACATGTTGGTGTGCTCCTGGAGGTTCTTTTGAAGAGACTGGTCAGGCCACAGACCTGCACTCTAGGAATATGTGACCCATATGCAGAATATGGCTGGATGTAGTCAACCTCAGCATTTGTCCAGAGATGTGAGGTATTAGATGGGGTAATTCTTTTTTTTTTAATTATTTTT